>JAHRHZ010000267.1:25098885-25210136 GCA_024137785.1 Ginglymostoma cirratum | reverse complement strand
GAGGGCCTTTAGGCCATCAGCATGGGGAATACAGGTATATAGGGACTGGACGTCCATAGTAAAAATGAGGTGTTGGGGACCTGGGAATTGGAAGTTCTGGAGGAGGTGGAGGGCGTGGGTGGTGTCACGGACGTAGGTAGGGAGTTCCTGGACCAAGGGGGTGAAAATGGAGTCTAGGTAGGTGGAGATGAGTTCGGTGGGGCAGGAGCAGGCGGAGACAATGGGTCGACCAGGGCATTCATCCAGCCCCATGCTTGTTATCTCGGATTCTCCAGCATCTGCAGTACCTTTTATCTCTCCACTAGGAGTCTCTACGTCAGAGAATACTTTAATTCTATTGGAAAGCAACAGTGCCAATGCAATACCTTGATTTTTTTTTCTCGGTAAAGATATATTCTATAGCCACATATGCACTTGATCTTTTCCCATTAATTGCAAGGTTCAGCTAAACATTGGTGGAAAATCAGATTCTGATACTTTTCACCCAGTTTGGACTATTCTACTCCAAAAGAAACTTCAAGCACAATCTTCTGTCTGAAAATAACACTTTCCAATCTTCACTTTTAGGCAATCATCTGCTGCTATCAATGTCAATCCAGATCCAAACCATTGGATCATTGAAACAGAAACCAAGAGACTTTCCTTTTTTGACAAACTTAATTAATCACTCAGTCTTACTGTTCTTTCCACTCACAGGTCCCACCAATTCTCCATTTTTATTTCCTATTCAGAGATGTTATGACACACCGCTGGAGCAGGTGGAATTTGAACTCACATCACTCCTTTCCTTTCAACATTTTGGATTAGGATTACATATTTTTACCTCTATGGCACATTTACTTTAGTCAAGGAGTCATGCAGTAGAGAATATTTAGTATCTTGTGAAATTCTACGCTGATCTTTAATTATCTGAAACGTTCTCTGAGATTTGGAGAAATGACTTCGTGGACACTTAAATTTACTCGCAACGCCACTACTGCAAAGCCAGGTTATTTCGTACTTGCGGATTAGAATGATGATGTTGAAAAATCGATATAGGTACAAGCGGTGGTGTCCAAAAAAGCATCGGGAAATTTTTAAAGAACTTTTTTGGTAATGTTAAAAGTTAAGACTTTCTATATAGTCTATGACTCCTCAACCTTAACTCACATTCGGGAAACCACAGATGATACTCTCGCTGATACACATTTGGCTCTGTATAAACCCTTCCCTACTTGGAATCACTAACCAAATTATTAGATTCGTCATACCTGAAGCTAAACGAAAAGAAATTCTAGGAATATCTGAGATAATTATTTGACACTGCAAGACGACAAAAGTATCATTCAATGGTCACCTCCGCTTCAAATCTGTAAATGCTTTTTACTTTATTCTAATATTTGAGTTTATGAACCTTGGTTTAAACATGTGAACATTTGTTTACTAATAATATCAGAAGACGATATTTTTCTATATTTTACATATTATTCCCGTTGCACGTCATGCAAACATCCCCCAAAAACTCAGGCAAAACTAGACATCTATTAGTGTGCTTATAGCCTTCAAGTAGATCAGTTTAAGTTTTCAAAAAGTGTATTTAAAGGAGTAAAAATGAATTACTTTAAAAAAAACCCTGCAATTCGACCGGACATTAATCTTAATTCAAATCGTAATAACGTCTCACTTTACTTCACTGAAAGTCACTCCAAAACTGACGAAACCCTGCATCAATAATCTGAACGATTGGTCATTTACATTGATGTCCGTAGTATTCTACAAACACCGGGGTGCTCGCAAGTCTCAGAAAGGAACATAAAGTACAGACATTCAACTGCATTAACCATTTTTTGCTATCGCAAAAAAAAGTTTATACATAAATTCCATTCAGGAGATAGATCCCTCACCTGAGAAGAAATAAACGTGAAATCCAATTTCCACTTTATTTACGTCCCCCTTCGCAAAGTCAGAGGCGAGCGGTTGTATATATTTACCGGAATCATGTACAACAACAAAAAATTACTTAGTACGAACAAAATAAATATAATGAAGATTAATAAAACAGGAACCATTCGCTCAAACTCTGCGTCCACTGAAAACATGTCCGGGTAGATTACACACCTCTTCCCCTCATCGAACACACCCCCAAGTCGTCTCCATAGTAACCACTCACACTCCCAGCATGCCCCTGGGGTAGTGCGCTTGCGCCGCTCGCTCAGCTGTGCGGCGTTGGCCGTTGCACTCGGACACGCCTCCCGCCTGTTGATCACGTGATGCAGGTTGGTGTGTGGGCCATCTTGTGCTTTCACAGCCTTGTCGTTTAGCTGCATGGAAACGCGGAACTGTCGGTAGGATCACGAGCTGCAGCTACAGCCAGTGAACGGTGAGTGGCTTAAAAAGTGATTTCAGTCATTATAACGTGCGTGCTTTATTACTTTGCAAATTGTTTACTTCTGATGCTTTATTTTTTTCTTAATGTAGCAAATGATGGTTGCATGCATAGCTTTTAATAATGGACTATATTTTACAGCACCCTCGGTCTTTCCTCTACCCTTTCAAACAAGGGGTGAAACTACCTGGCTGGTATTTAATTGTTCCGAGTTTTTACATTGCGTCTGCAGACAATTCCAAGCGCCTCCTGCCGGAAAGTGTTGGTTGTTTTGCGGCGAACTAGAGCCGGTGGTCATCTGAGTCCTGAATCAGCACACTGTCGTGTCTGTTGGCTTATTCTTGTTTTCGTTAGGATTTGAAACTGCGAGTGGAATAATCAGGGAATAAGTTGGCAATGGCCCGCAGAGCGGGTTGTATCCGTGAGGAAGGTAGTACGGTTAACGTAAAGAAAAGCAAATACTGCGGATACTGTAAATCTGAAATGAAAACAGTGCTGGACAGAGCACGTCTGGTAACATCTGTGGTGACAGAGAGTAATACTGAACATGACCTTAAGGAAGCAACCTATGTCGATGTAACTGCGGTGGAAATAAGGGGTGAGGGTGGGAGAGATTCAAAGACAAAGAAATCATGGAACAAAAGGCAGATTGTGTATCGGAGCTGTTTCCTACTCTTCTCTGGAACAGAAAAACTTTTAAACTTTACTTCTAGCATCCACCCATGTCTTAATATGGTCCGTCTCTGACATTTCCCTTCCTCGACTTCTCTCTCTCTCTTTTTGGAGATTGGCTATCTCCTAATATTCATTGTGACCCCACCGACACTCATCTGACTTGACTGCATTTATGCCTTGCCAGTTTTTTTCTGTCACGTCTGATGCTGAAGGCTTCCACCAACAACATTTCTGATATATCTACCTTTTCCTCGAGCAAGGCTTCTCCCCGTTAGACAGCCAGCCAGCCACTGTGGTTTATTGTGACCTCAACCATGCCTAACCTATTTCCTGCACTTCTACGGTCACCTCTTTCCCAGAGGACAATAGATTACTGTTGTCCTTTACCATCTTCCACCAACTTTCACATTCAAAGGATTATGCTTTGCCATTTCTGCTATCGCCAAATACGTCGTCCTCTCTACTGTCAGGATTCTGAAGGTTTTGTTCTGTCTGCAGTGTCCACTCCTCAATCATGCTCAACACTTCACCCACTTCTCACATGCAATTGTAACAGTTTGTAACACCTGGCCTTTTACCAACTCTACCCCTATGCCAAAGACGTCTCTCAATCCTAAGTGAATAAGCAATTTATTTATAGTTTGCAAATGCAAAACTTGAAAATTGCTTGAAGTGCCATTTTGATGAAGCCCTTTGCATTTGTCCTAATGCATGGAAGACAACAATGCCAAATTTCAAACCTAACAACAACTTGTATCAAAGGAAGAAAGAGTGCTGATTAGTTGGCAAGTCGACTCTAAGTCAAGAATTGTCATACAGAAAGCACCTAGTGACACTGTTCCCTAAATGCTTAGAAAATTTTAAAAATTGTGAGTCTTGAACATTTTTCTTTTGTTGATTGTACAAAGATTTACAATGACAACCAAATTATGATTGTCAGTCAGACTTGCAGCGTGGTGCAATTACCTGTACTGAAAGTTCAATATATTAATACATGGGACCCTGTTCTTTACTGATGAAAGAATACTTTATGCTCAGTGCCAGTTTCAATTCAACAAAATAGGTATCAGCAAATAGCTGGTATATTTCTGGATGTGACGCTCTGACAATCAAAGTCAAGCTGTCTGGTTTAAAATTTGAACAATGCCAATAACTCATTAATGATTGCATTCTCCCATGGCAACACTTCTACCAATCAGAATCCACTTGCCAATCAATCAGTACTATCTAATGCAGTACAAATTTTGATTTTGCTCAATGAACTGGGAAATAATTTCTAATTCACCTGTTCAAAGATGTTAGTGTGCACCTCTGGGTCTTGAATCCAGATTCTTGGCCCAGAAGTATCGCTATACCATTCGAATCGTTTCCTTGAACTGGTATTCTTGTGAAATGTCCTGATGCAGGTTAGATGAAAAGCTTTAACGAAATATGTTCATTCCCAATAATACTCGAGCAGGTTAATTAGGTATGGCTCGTGTTCTGTTTATTATGAAGATTTCAAAGAATGTGTTTACGATCAGTGAGTTGTGCTGGGACATAGAACCGATAAATAAATTAAATGTACTACTTCCAATTTAGTATACACCACTTGCTGATCAGACAGTAGTCATCTCTACCCTGCAGAGACCAAATGCAGGCAGGGTGACTACCGTGCTGAACACTTCTGTTCATTCTGCAAGCATGGGTCTGAGTTTCTGATTGTCATGTTAATTTGCCACCTAGCTCTCCTGTTCGTATATCTGTCTTCAGCCTATTGCAATTTTCCATTGAAGCTCCTAACTAGTTTGAGAAAGGTATTTCCTCTTTCAGTCTGGCATCTTATAGCTCCATCTGGACTCCACGTAGCGTTTACAATTTGAAATTGTTGAACTCGTCCCTGCTTTTTGATTCATTTTTGGTATGTGCTGGTTTGAATGTTGTTTTTCGTGTATTTACTTTCCTCATTTTGTTTTTTGGACAAATGCTTTGACATTGTACTAAGTCATAGCCACTTCCTTTGCCTTTTTGTTCCAAGACATCTTTGTCATTCTATCTTTCCTGCACTCTACTCTATCCAAATCTCGGACAGCCAAAAGTCTTGAAGGAAGCTCTGCATATGAAAATATCCTGTCTTATTTTGAGAATTATTCAATTTTTGTTCATCCTTCCCTTTTTAACAGCATAAACACATTTTTTTTTGTTATCTCTTAGCTCTGAAGAAGCTCAAATCAACTCAAAACATTAACTCCCTTTATGCTTTCATAGTTATTGTTTAAAGTTGCTAGCTATTCTCAGACCAGGTAGGTACAAATGGACATTGTTGTCATTTTTTAGAACTCTTTTAGTACTTTGTCTTTTTAAGGTTGAAATGGAATCAAGTATAATTAGAAGAGCCAGTAAATTTTCACTATTTTGGCATTCATGGCAGGTGCGACTAGTTTAGTTTGGGATTATGTTTGGCATGGACTGGTTGGACCAAAGGGCCTGTTTCTATGCTGTATGACCCTCTGACACTAAGTAGTTGTGGTTACAGTTCTCTGCAGAATTGTGTTGTCAAAAATTGATAATTATGCTGGGACAATTTAAGAATTCATATTAGTGCTTGCTCTCAACTAATTTTTAGTCAATTTTTAAAATGTTTCCAATTTTTAATCTTTAAAAGTGCTTCAGAAGTTGAGACTGGGCAATAGTGTGTTCAAAACATAATTGGATATAAAACCAAAATTAGCCCTTTGTGTGCTGTAAAAGGAACTCTTAAAAAGGCCCTTCATTCTCCAGAAACAATGCACAGCATCACTTGTACTTTAATAACAGCTTATAATTGTGTTATTCAGATGTGGTGATATTCTGCTTCATAGCATTGATTTTTGTTGTCAGTGGATATTGAAGAAGAAACTTTGAGTTTGCAATGTGTGTACAAATATTTTTGCATTCTTAATTTTTAAAAAATTTTCTTACCTTGCATCAAACAGCAAAAAACCTGACAGAGCTGGAGCTTGATCTTGGTCACTTCCTTTCTTAAAAAAAAAAGAAAATTTGGTCTGTCTGTGGCCACTTGTTCAGTTCTTATTCGTAGTTCATTTGCTGTAATGATATTTATGTACCTGTTCAGAAGGTTTGGAACATCTTGGCATCATCCCCACTTTTATTTTTTAAAAGAGCCATAACCTCCGTTCAGCTTGTTTATATCATACTAAAAACATTGAAATTTGTCATGGCAGCTTGCTACATCATGGCATATTTTGTTGGAATGCCGCTATCTGCTTGCTAGTCAATTCTGCTGTGGTACAAAAGTTGTTTCCCAGTGTGAATATTAACAGCAGCACTATCTGTAGTCTGGATTGAGTGGCCAGATAAATTATGAAGTGATTGCTGTAAATTCGCTTCACTAATCATTTCTTTAACATTTCACCTCTTAATCTTGGTGAGTTTCATTAGTTAAGCACAAAATGTGTTGCTTTTTTACCAAAATTCACAAATTGACAAAAATGTTTCACTGCTTCTCAATTTGAGTGGTATAAACTAGTTTGCTATTTGAAAGGCATGCCAAATTCTCATGGTAATTTGGCTGAACATTTGTTCTTTTTGTAGCACTGTGTTCATGGCAAAGCATGATTCTAAATTGGTCTGAACTGACTTCAAATATCCAGACAAGAGTTGGACCATCTTAGAATTATTTTAATAAATAATTGGTGCCACCTCCAATACTAATTTGACTGGTAAATAGTCTGCTGTAGGGAGCTGGAATAATGATGTAACACCTTTTTAACATGGTAAAAGGTTGTAAGGTGCTTCTCAAGTGCATATCAAAAAGAAATTTGTCCCAACTTGGATCACATGTTTGGGCAGATGGCCAAAAACTTGGTCAAATAAAATAAATTTGAGCTGAATCTTTAAGGGAGGAAGGGATATAGGTACAGAGGGGTTTAAGGAGGGAATTCCAGAGCCTGGGGCCCATACAGCATGATCACCAATAGTGGCATTACTTAAAATTGGGGATGATCAAGAGGTCAGAGGTGGAAGAATGTAGATCTCTAAGAGTTGTGGGTATAGATGCAGGGTTAAAGACAGAGGAAGGGATTTGAAAGCAAAAAAGAGGATGTACGAATCGACATACTGAAACAGGAGTTAGTATGGTTCAAGAGTCACAAGGTTGGGTAAACGGGATTCTGGTTTTAATTGGTTCTATTAGTAGTATGGGGCTATTCACTGTCATTTTATGTTCCAGTGCATATGGTTACATGTATTTGGTTCCTTTATGTAACACCTTATTAACATTGTGACGTGTGATCTTTATAACAAAGGAAATGGAATATAAAAGTTAAGAAGTCTTACTGCAACTGTACAGGGCATTGCTGAGACTGGACCTGAAATATTGTGTACTATTTTGGTCTCCTTAAGGATATATTTGTATTCAAGGAATTTCACAGAAGGTTCACTAGGCTGACACCAGGAATGAAAGCCTTGTTTAGGGTTCTCAATTCCGTGATTGCTTTGAGGTTGCATTCTGGGCATACCTCCATGTTGCAATCTTTAGAAGAGCATAAAATCACTGACAAATTCAGAATTTCTATGTTAGTGTGCGTGCGTGGTTTCCAGAGGAGTAAAGATGGCAAATGCTGACAGTTTCACCATTCCTATTGCCAAATTTGGGCTGTATACTCTGCAAAAATAGATGGCATTAATAATGAAAGGTTAGGGTAAAGTCAACTGGGGAAAAGCTGTTTATGTCAGTGAATTAGCAATTAGTGGAAACTCTTTTATAGTCTTGTCTAAAACATGGGTATTGCTGTAAAAAAAAAAAACACTTTTTTTTTGGTCTTGAAATCATCAGTAGAATTTTGGAAAAAAATACCAAATTAAAGGGAAATCAACATTCACACAGTATGAAAGAAGAATATTGATGAGCTGGCAAGCGGACAGTGGTACAGGCAGTACATGGAGATTGCAACAGGAAGTCATTGTTGACTAGTTCATTCTCCATAGCAACACCTCAACCAATTACTTCTCATAAGATGTAAGAGCAGAAGTAGGCCATTCAGCCCATCAAGCCTGTTCTGCCATTTAATAAGGTTATGACTGATCTGATAATCTTCAACTCTACATTACTGCCTTATCTCTAACTGTTGATTCCCTTATTGATTAAAAATCTGTCTGTCTGAGCCTTGAATATATTTAACAACCCAGTCTCAACAACCCCCTGCAATAAAGAATTCCACAATTTCACTAATCTCGGAAGGAATTCTTCCACATCCCTGTCTTAAATGTGTGAGCTTTTATTCTGAGATAATGCCATGTGGTCCTTTCCCATATGGGGAAACAACCTCCCTGTCAAATCCCCTAAGAATCTTGTAGGTTTCAACAAGGTCTGCTCTTATTCCTTTGAATTCCAGCAAATATAGGCCCAGCCAACTCAATCACTCATAGAAGAGTTCCTTCATACCGGCATCAGCTTCTACTTCTGGACAGCTTTCAATGCCAGTACATCTTTCTTTGGATAATGACCTCAAAACTGTTCAGTCTTCCAGTTGTCATCTGACCAGTACCTTGTACAGTTTCAGTGAAACATCACTAATGTTATACTCCCATCCCTTTGAAATAAAGGCCAATATTCTATTTGAATTTCCTATTACTCACTGAACTAGTTGCTACCTTTTAGGATTCATGCATGAGGACTCCCAATTCCATGAGTTCTGAAGCTTTCTGCAGTTTTTCTCCATTTAAATAATATTCAGCACCTCTGTTTGCCCTGTCAAGGTGTATAGTCTCACATTTCTGCATATTTTACTCCATCTGCCAAGTTTTTTTTATTCACTTGCAGGACATGGGCATTGCTGGCTGGCCATCATTTATTCCCTGTCCCTCGCTGCCCTTGAGAAGGTGGTGGTGAGATGTGTTCTTGAGCTGATGCTGTTCATTTGCTTTAGCTTGACACACAATGCCCTTGGGGAGGAGTTCCAGGATATCAACCCAGTGACAGTGAAGGAACAATGACATATTTCCAAGTCAGGCTGTTGATGGCTTAGAGGAGAGGATGCAGGTGGTGATGTTCCTATGTATCTGCTGCCCTTGTCCTTCCAGATGGAAGTCGTCATGGGTTTGGAAGGTGCTGTATGAGGATCTTTAGTGAATTTCTACAGTACATGTTGTAGATAGTACACACTGCTGCTTCTGAGCATCGGTGGTGGAGGGAGTGAATGCTTCTGGATGCAGTGTCAATCAAACGGGATGGTTTGTCCTGGATGGTGTCAAGCTTCATGAATGTTTTTGGAACTGCATCCTCCAGATGAGTGGGGATATTCCATCGTACTCCTGACTTGTGCCTTGTAGGTGGTGGACATGTTTTGAGAAGTCAGGAGCTAAGTTACTTGCCACACTATTCCTAGTCTCTGTCCTGATATTGTAGCCACTATATTTTTGATGAATCCAGTTTGGCAACTCTTAGGATGTTGATAGTAGGGGGATTCGGTGATGGTGCCAATATTGAATGTCAAGGGGCAGTGGTTAGATGGTCTGTTATTAGACATGGTCATTGCCTGGCACTTGTTGTGTGAATGTTACTTGCCATTTGTCCACATGCCCTGAAAAGGTAGTATGTATCAAGGGAATTGTTGGAAGCACCGTGGGTGGTGTCAAATTTTGTTTCAATCGAAGGTAAAAAAGTATATGTAAGGTTTAGGAAGTCAAAATTGGACAGGCCAGTGAGGAATATAAAGAAAGCAGGCAAGAAATCAAGCTGGGAATTAGGAAGACAAGGAGAGGCCATGAATTGACCTTGGCAAATAGGGTTAGAGAATATCAAGGTATTCTTTACACGCATTTAAAAACAAGAGGATGGCTAGGGAATCGGTAGGACCACTCGAGGATGAAGGAAGGAGCTTGTGCTTGGAGGCAGAGGATATGGGCGAGATTGGGGTGGCATGGTGGCTCAGTGGTTAGCACTGCAGCCTCACAGCACCAGGGACCCGGTTTCGATTCCACCCTCTGCCAACTGTCAGTGTGGAGTTTGCACATTCTCCCTGTGTCTGCGTGAGTTTCCTCGGGGTGCTCCGGTTTCCTCCCACAGTCCAAAGATGTGCAGGTTAGGTGGATTGGCCATGTTAAATTGCCCGTAGTGTCTCGGGATGTGTAAGTTAAGTGGATTAGACATGGGTAATGCTGGGCTATAGGGAAAAAGTTAGAGAATGGGTCTAGGTGGAATGCTGTTCAGAGGGGTGGTGTGGACTTGCTGGGCCGAATGGCCTGTTTCCACACTGTAGGGATTCTATGATTCTATGATCACAAACGAGTGCTTTGCGTAGGTATTCACCCAGGAGAAAGACATGGAGGATAGTGAGATTAGTATGGAGCATGCTAATATGCTTGAGCATTTTGAGATCAAGGAAGATGTGGTATGAGGACCATTGAGGAGTATTAAGGTGGTAAGTCCCCAAGGCCCAATGGTATCTACCCCAGTTTATTGAGAGAGGTAAGAAACGAGATTTCTGGGGCCGTGACCAAGAACTTTGTATCCTCATGAGCCACTGGCGAGGTCCTGGAGGACTGACAAGTAGCTAATATTGTTTCTCTGTTCAACAGGGAACTAGGGATAATCCAAGAAACTGTACACCAGTAAGTCTCACATCAGTGGTTGGGAAGCTATTGGAGAAACTTCGAATGGATAGGATTTAAGAACATTGGAAAAAGCACGCATGGGATTCATGGTAACTTAGCTGGGGGCAGGGAGGAAGCAGGAAGTTAGCACTTGGTGAAGATGCTCGTTTGAAGGATCAACACAGGCACGATAGACTGAATTTTCTCTTGCTCAGTAACAATTCTAAGATTCTGTGCTGTTGGCATTCCCCCATCATTCTTCATTGATTCGGTGCTGATCACCTGGCTTGATGGTAATGGTAGAGTGGAGAATATATCAAGCCATAACAGTTTATGGCTGAGTATATTTCTGTTGCTGATGGCCTATAACACCTCATGGATGCCCAGTCTTCTGTTGCTTGATCTGTTCAAAATCTATCCCATTCAGCACGTGTTGGAATGTATCCTCGTTGCTAAGGTGAGACTTCATTTCCACAAGGACTACAGTGGTCACTCCTACTGACACTGTCTGAACAGATGCAGCTGCTGCAAGTAGATTGGTGAGTACAAGGTCAAGTATGTTTTTCTGTTTCATTGTTTCTCTCTCAATCTCTCAGTCTAGTATGGTACTATATCCTTTAGATCTCATCTGCATGATCAGTAGTGGTGCTACTGAGCCAACTCTAGGTGAAAGATATTAAAAGTCCCCCACCCAGAGTATTTAGGGGCTACCTTGCTAGAGGTAGCATGGTGGCTCAATGGTTAACACTGCTGCCTCACAGTGCAAGGTACTCAGGTTCGATTGCACCCTCGAACGAATCTGTGTGGAGTGTGCACATTCTCCCTGTGTCTGCTTGGGTTTCCTCCAAGTGCTCCGGTTTTCTCCCGCAAAGATGTGCAGTTCGGATGGTTTGGCCATGCTGAATTGTCCATAGTGTCTATGGATGTGCAGGCTAGGAAGATTAGCCATGGAAAATGCATGGTTATTGGAATGGAGTGGGTCTGGATGGGATGCTCTTCAGAGGGTTGGTGTGGACTTGATGGGCCAAATCGCCCCCTCCACAGAGTCAGGATTCGGAGTAGGTGGCTCCTGCAGAAAAGTTGATAACTGGGTAGGCTCGAATAATGGGATAAAGTGACAGCAATTGCAGCCACAGTTCCTTCAGTTGTGTCTAAAAGGTATAATGGATGTGCGCAGAAGCTTATCTCTCTCAATACTCTTCCTACACAGGTCCCTTGTTCAGGCCAGTTGTCCATGACCCAATGTAGGCAACATTTTCACGTGGTCTTATTTGTTATAATTCTGCATTTACTTACTCCAGGATTAGCTTCCCCAAAGAAAGGCTATCTGAATTGCCCTCCTATGTCTTTTAGAACCAAGTTACTCAGCAATGTAGGGATTTGAGCTTTTAATCTGCCCCATCAGCAGTTCGGAGGGAGACAGCCCTGGGGAGAGCAAGGTTGAGCGGTAAATGATCAGATCAGTAAGAAAATCTTTTTTCACTGTCTGAATTGCCATCTGCCTTGCCATCAAACTGAGGTTATCCAGGTTAACTTGTGACATGCTGAAAGCCGAGTGTTGTTTTAAGTGCTTTGAAAATCTCCTGAGCAAACCGTGGGCTGTTGTTGCAATAGCAACATCCAGAATACTGCGAGTGGCAAACATTTCCCATAGTACTGTCACAACCATTCTAGCAGTATCAGCAGTGCTATCAAGCAGCAGTTGCTTTGCAATAACCTGCTCACGACACTCGTTTCGGTTTCTGCCAGGATTGCTCAGCACATGACCTCACTACAGCTTTGGTTCAAACAAGAATAAAAGAGTTGAACACCAGAGGTGAGGTGAGAGTGACTGCCCTTGGCACCAAGGCCATATTTGGTCATGTGTAGCATCAAAGAAAACTGGAGTCACTGGAAATAGGACAAGGAGGGGAACTCTGTGCTAATTAAAGTCATATCTGGCATACCTGAAGGTGATTGTGGGTCAGTCATCTCAGTTCCAGGACATCCCCGCGGGAATTCCTCAGGGTAGCATCCTAGGCGTGGCTTCCTGAATGATTCTCCACCCATCCTGCACCTGCACCACCCCCCCCCCCCCCCCCCCCCCCCAAATCCCGGTCACCTTAAGGTCATAAGTAGAATGCTAGGTGTTGGCTGCACAGCATTCAACACCATTCACAATACTGAAACAGGCCATGTCCAAGTACAGGTAGTTCTTCTGTAATGTGATAGTTGCGTTATTTTGTGACTTTGCGCTATAGAAAACTGCAATAGACAATTGCATTATAAGGAAATAGCTATAGAAAATCGCTATACCTGTACAGCAGAAAGTTCGCGTTATCCAAACAGCGTCACTATTCATCAATCGCGTTACAGCCAAATTCACATTGATGAAACACTGGTTATAGCGGTATACCTGTACTGTAAACAAAAAATGCTGGAGATCACAGTGGGTCATGTAGCATTCAAGGAGAGAAAGCATGCTAATATTTCAAGTCTGGATGACTCTCCATTAGTACAGATTCTAGCATCTGTAGTAATTTGCTCCCACATGTCCAAATACTGCTAGACTTGGACAATATCAAGTTTTGGGCTGAAGTGGCAAATGACCATCTCCAACAAGGGAATATCTACCCAATTGTCCATTGACATTCAATTATCACCTCTGAATGCCCCACTTCCAACATCCTGTGGGTCACCATTAACCAGAAACTCAACTGCACTGGTCATATAAACACAATGCCTACGAGGGCAAGACAGGCTAGGAACGCTGCAGTGAGTAATTCATCTCCTGACTCCCTAAAGACTGACCACCACCTGCGGCACAAGGCAGGGCTGTGCTGAAATGCTCCCCACTTATCTGGATGACTGCAACTCTAATCACACTCGAACCTGACACCATCCAGAACATGGCAGCTCACATTACTGAAACTGCATCAATATTGCCTTCAACAGCATTCAGTAGCTGTGGTGTGCACCATCCACAAGCACCGCAGAAATTCACCAAGGCTCCTTAGATAACTTCTTCCAAGCCCATGGTCACTATAATCTAGAGTTGTTTTCTACCAGTTTGTCATGACAAAGGGAGAAGTGTACCGTGAAATCTTTGCATCTATGCTTCAATCTTCGCCAGAGCCTTGGTGTTTACATTTGTCACCATGCATGTGCAGGAGAAGGGAAATCTGCTTGATACTGAAAAGATTGAAAACTGATCCAAAAGTTCAAGGGCAGCAGATATCTTGGGTACACCTCAAGACCCCACTGAACCACTCACCAGCCTGACTTACATATCGCCATTCTGTTGGTGTCACTGGGTCAAAATCTGGAACTATCCCTAATGTCGGTATATCTACACCAAACGGACAGCAGCGTTTCTAGAAGGCAGCTTCTCGTGGATGATTAGGAATAGGCAATAAATGCTGGCCCAGCCAATGACGCTCCTTTCCAATGAATAAATTATTTTTAAAAAAAAAGGATCATTTGTTGTTACATTGCTTCTTGAACAGTTTATTATACTATTTTTCACTGCTATATGAATGCTCATTCTAGAGTTAGATCCTGTTGTGATTGAAGAAGTTAGTGACTGATTTATTTGAAAGGCCAATGACAATTCTATGAAATGATCTCAGTTTCCATAGCTGCATGGTTCCGTATATAAAGTGTAACACATCTGATATTCTTCCCATTTAGTAAAGAAGTCTGTTGACATGGTCTGCATTTGATTTGCTGTCGACCTAGAAGGTGTTTGAAATCTTAAGAACTTCCTGAAGGGTTTAGGCCCGAAACGTCAAGTTTTCCTGCTCCTATGATGCTGCTTGACCTGCTGTGTTAATCCAGCCCCATGCTTGTTAACAGGGCTGATTTACTCTGTTTTGGAGTTGCATTCATCCAGACAAATAGGGAGTATTCCATTACACTCCTGATTTGTACCTTATCAATGACGAACAGTGTGTGAGGAGTCAGGTGATGAGATATGTGCTGCTGGATTCCAGGTCTCTCACTTGCGTTTGTAGCAATGCTAACCAATGGCTGGCTCTGAGGGAACCGGACCAGTGTCAAGTACTATGCATGATCAAATAAAGGGTGACTTGATGGGATACCGGCCTCTGAAATTATTTGAAATGGTGATGAGGAAAAAGAATGCTCCTAAAGAAATTTGCTCGTAACAGTTGTCTATGAGTTGGGACATGCATTTCCAGCATCATGCCATTATTTAGGAAGCTTGACTCATTTGATCCTGCTGTCAAAGACAGGTCCCAGGATGTGGAAAGAATGTTTTATTTCTTTCCAGGCAAATGATACTGGGGCAGATGAAAAGCAATGAGAAATTCTCCTGACAGCTTCTGGACTTGCAGCTTTTCAGCTTATTAAGAGATGTGGAAATTAAACTAAGCTTTGAAGAGCTTAGATCTTTTCTCGTAGTTTTCAAACTTCATTTTGCTTTTTTTTGTTTTCTATTTCTATTGTGCAATTTCAGAAATGTAGCAGGTATTCTGTAATACACTGCAACTAATAAAATACACAATCCTTTTGCTCAAAAACAATCTATAAATTCGATATTACCTACATTACATTTGTACACAAATTACCTAACTCCCAGAACCATCTAGACAGAGGTAGTTTCAACTTTATTGAAGGAACTTTCTAATCAGCCTCACCGCCACTACAGGTTTCTTGGTCATATCAACTCAAATTGGAAAATGCCAAAAGCACAGAAGGGGCACTCAAAAACAATTCAAACACACAAATAAAACATAACATAAAAGATATTTTAAGCAGCACGTAATTCACACAATCAAAATGGTGGAATAACTAATGGGCAAAAATTGCAATATTGTTTTATGGGATAAGGGTGTCAAAATACTTGTATATTTAGAGAAAACCGAAGGAAAGATTTCAGTATCTGAAAGGGTTGTGCACTAAACACTGATAAATGTAAGTAAATATGAAATGAGAATAACTAAACAGATGAATGTGACAAAATTGATAAATTGAGATCCAAATTATTTTCACTCAAGTATTAAGGGATGCAAATGTTTAAACAACAGAGACATGAACAGCTTTCTTCCAAGAGACTTGAAAAAGAATGGAATGCAGAATGGCCAATGTTGCACTTCTAATAAAAAAAATACAATGAAATAAGTTGGGAAATTTAAGACTGGTTCGGCTCACATCACAAAGGAAACACCAACCCCATTGCATCTTCCCTTCTTATCTGATTAAATTCAAATGTGAGAGATAAAAGGTACTGCAGATGCTGGAGAATCCGAGATAACAAGCATGGGGCTGGATGAACACAGCAGGTCAAGCAGCACCATAGGAGCAGGAAAACTTGACGTTTCGGGCCGAGACCCTTCATCAGAAATGGGGGAGGGAAGAGGGTTCTGAAATAAATAGGGAGAGAGGGGGAGGCGGATAGAGGAGAGGATAGGTGGAGAGGAGGCAGACAAGTCGAAGAGGCGGGGATGGAGCTAGTAAAGGTGAGTGTTGGTAGTGGGGTAGGGAGGAGATAGGTCAGTCCAGGGAGGACGGACAGGTCAAGGGGGCGGGATGATGTTAGTAGATAGGAGATGGGGGTGTGGCTTGAGGTGAGAGGGAAAACAGGTTAGGGAGGTGGAGATGAGCTGGGCTGGTTTTGGGATGCGGTTGGGGGAGGGGAGATTTTGAAGCTTGTGAAATCCACATTGATGCCATTGGGCTGCAGGGTTCCCAGGCTGAATATGATTTGCGGTTCCTGCAGCCTTCGGGTGGCATCACTGTGGCATTGCAGGAGGCCCAGGATGGACATGTCATCTGAGGAATGGGAGGGGGAGTTGAAATGGTTCGCGACTGGGAGGTGCAGTTGTTTGTTGCGAACTGAGCGCAGGTGTTCTGCAAAGCGGTCCCCAAGCCTCCGCTTGGTTTCCCCGATGTAGAGGAAGCCACAACGGGTACAGCGGATGCAGTATACCACATTGGCAGATGTGCAAGTGAACATCTGCCTGATGTGGAAAGTCTTCTTGGGGCCTGGGATTGGGGTGAGGGAGGAGTTGTGGGGGCAGGTGTAGCACTTCCTGCGGTTGCAGGGAAAAGTGCTGGGTGTGGTGGGGCTGGAGGGGAGTGTGGAGCGGAAAAGGGAGTCAAATGTGACCTTGTTTGTAAATCCAGGAAAATTCTTCAATAGGAATTGCTTCCTTGAGATGCAGATTCCACTGTGGACTGGAAATTTGTACCTTCCAAGTACATCACAGCATCATGAACATTTATAGGAGTTTGTTAAATTGGAAAGTTCTTGATGTTTATCAAACGATAAAAGAAACATCATTGTGAAATAACAATTTTAACCCTTGCCGTTACTGCTCTTAAATGACTTACTGCATCTCATTGCTTCTGTACATTTTCTAAGCTGTTATTGATAAGAATTGGCAGGTAGGCATCGGTCAGCCGCTGTGTACATTTTCATCTTTCAACGAGAAGGCACATGACTCATTCCTTTTAGTATAAGATATCAGAATAAGAGGATAAATTAACTTTAGCCATGTCATCATTCCAGGTTGTAAATCAGAGTAGACTTTGCTTAGATTATTACCATGTATTCAAGACACAAGTGATGGGAATCATAGGTGGTAGAACTTGATCTGCATCACCAAGCTTTGCAAGGACAATCCAAAATTGATCCACTATTAAAACACTGATTCAAAAATGTCCACCTTTATCCAAAGCACTCTATACTCTACCAACTCATTGTAAAAAGATATTTCTACTAACTTGATTCTCTTCAGGAGCCTCTTAAATTGTCTCCTCTCCAGTGAAGCCCGATAAGCGAAATTGTTGTTTCTTTACTCTAGCAAACCCTTCATAATTTAAAAAATACTGGCCTTTTTTTTGTTTCAACTAAAAACCTACATCTCTAACTGTGACTAAAATCCCAAAATGTCTTGCATTCACAGGTCAATGATTGGCCTGAAGCATGACGTCTTTCTGTTTTCAAAATATTTACCGGCGTATTTTGATTTTATTTTAGAACTCCAACATCCTGTTCTCTAGTTTTTACATATTACTTTCAAGTTTAGTTCGAGTTATGATCTTTACTGTTCAAATTTCAACTTCTAAGCAGACTTTACTCTGAAAGAGACTTTTCATTGGCTTATAACTTCAGGTAATGATTAGTATCAAAAGTGATTAAGATTATAGGAAATTGGAGATGATAACGTGTGTGATTATTTTTATTTCAGAGGCAAGTTTCTGAAATATTGTGAGGCTAACTTCAAATTATTTTTGCTCTGTCAGAAAATATATTTTATGACATAAATGTTTTGTCAAACAGCTGGAAATAAACACATCATATCTCAAGAAGAGTCAAATACTGAAGCAGTTAGCAGAAAATTTCAAAAGGACTCTGTCTCTTTTTGGATCAATTTTGGATCAAAATTGTTAGTAATATTTAACAAATTCAAATGGGTGCATTTCCATTTTAAAACATGGAAGCAGACGATCCATTTCCAACGTGCTGCCGAATTCAAGAATGAGTTCATAATTCCGATATCTGAAATTTGCTGAATAGTTTGACATGAGAGAATGAGAATGATAGAGCTGGTGTCGAGAAAAACACCTGAAGCCAGAAAGAAGGAAAGGAAGTCAATGAACAGGTTACATTTAAACTTAAGGTACACATAGAGCAGCAATCGGATGCTGAAGGGGAGATGGAGATTCAAAGTGGGTGATAGGCAAAGGAAAGATGGTAGAAGTATTTGGAGGTTGCATAAACAAGTTCACTGTTCATAAAAATGTGGTTTTCTTCCTTTAAAACTTGAAATTATGCAGTATCAAAACTAATTTTTCAAATTATGGTCTTTTATTTCTATAGAAATTTTTGAATTCGGCCTTATTTTCATCATGAACAAATGGGCATTCCACTGTAATAGGGTTCTCCAAATTAGAACATTTCCAAGAACGGTATTCCACAGTTGCTCATTATAATCAAATAATTGTCCTATTGCACATAGACTGTTTTCTTAACATGGGTGTATTGTTTTGCAGTTTTATTGTCAGATTTACTTGTTTTTAAAAATTATTTTCAGCAGACCAAAATGTTCTGAAAAAGTTAACTCAATTATGGGTTTCCTATTTCCAAACCCTTGGCCTTATTTACAGAGACATGTTTTCCTTCATCTAATATAAACCTCCTTTCACAAATACTTTCTCTTCACCCTCCATTCTTGCTGGTCGTCTTCTGTCTTTGGTTTGGCACTTGTCTTGCTTCACTTTGCTTCATCTTCAACCAAGTACAAACTGGCAACATTCCCATGTTTATTTAAACTGCCTCTCCCCTTCCTCCTCACTGTCAACCACCTGGCCGATCTTTCTTTCTGTCATCTGCAAACTTGTCATCTTCCTCACCTTGCCCTCCCCCCACCACACTCTGATCTAAACAATTAGATCAATCTCAAACAATAAGAGACTCAGCACTGATCCATGTGGTATACCACTGCACGTCAGTCTCCAGTATCGTAAACAGTCTTCTAAAGCCACCCTCAATTTCCTGTCACTAAGCCAATTTTAGATCCAACTTGCTAAGTTACCCTAGGTCCCATGAACTTTTCCCTTCTTGTCAGTTTTTCATATGGAATCTTGTCAAAGGCTTTGCCGAAATCCATATTAACTAAGTCAACTGCCCTACCCTCATCCAAATGCTTGGTCATCTCCTTGAAAAATTCCACGAGATTTCTTAGGCATGACCTCCCTCTGACAAAGCTATGCTGACTATTCGTAATCAAACCTTGCTCCTCTAATTGGAGATTAATTTTGCCCTTAACTATTTTCTCCAGTAGTTACTCTAGCGCTGATGTTAGACTCAATTTGTGTTCTCCAATTTGGAAACGGGTGGTAGGAGATTTCTTTATCAAAATTAACTGGAACATTTTATTTATAGATTGCAAGTTGAAAGGATTGATGATATGTATATGCATACAATCATTGGTATTTGGGCTATCTATTTTTCTAAAGAACGTTTCTGAGGCCCCCAGTTGAAGGTGGCATCATCAAAACAGGTGCTATGAAGACTGAGAAACTGGGTGAATGGAATAGTCCTTACAGGAAGTAGGGTGTGAGAATGTATAATCAAGGCAACAATGGGAGTCGGTGGGTTTGTAACAGATATTGGTGGCCAATCTATCTGCAGAAATGGAAACAGATATCGAGAAAGTGAGGAGTCAGAAACAAACCATGTGAAAGGGACAGCAGTGTGGAAATTGAAAGTAAAATTGATAATTTTTTTCAATTCCAGATGAGACAGGGAACCGGTGCCAATTATGTCATCAACATAAGGGAAAAAGAGTTGTGTGAGGGACTCAAGTAGGATTGGAATGAGGAATGTTGCACCTATTCCACAAAGACGCAGCATAACTGGGTCCTGTGCAGGTACTCTGCTGCACCTTTGATAATGACATGACAACATATCTGCATTATTCAAAAAGTGTTGGTGAGAATGAAAAATGAGTCCCAGAAATGGAAAAGTACCTTTCAGGAAAGTAAAAAGTAGATCTTATGAATATCGTACAAAGAGCCTTTTTAAAAATAATTGACTCCAGCGCAGTATTTAAATTTAGTCTCTTTGATTATGGGAAATTAATTTTCTGCATTGTGTTTTTAGATTTGGCTTGAATTGTTAATGAGTTGGAAACCTTAATTACAGGTTTTACCGATATTTAACGCCCTTGCCAATCATTTATATTTTCTTTTAGATTCTTTTGTTTCATTTGAGACTCAACTGATTATTCCATGGTGAAAGCAGCTACAAGTCATATCAAAATACTGTTGTGTCCTGTGTATAAATCTTTGCAGGACCTTAAATAACAATCTGTGCTCAGAGCAATTTTCCATAGAATCGATACAATTCCTACAGTGTGGAGATAGGCCAGTTGGCAAAACAAGTCCACACTGACCCTCCAAACAGCATCCTAACCAGACCCATTACCCTACCGTTTTCCCCCAGCACTGCATTTCCCATGGCTAAAGCACCAACTTGCATGTCCCTGGACATTATGGGCAATTTAACATGGTCACTCCACCTAACCTGCACATCTTTAGTTTGAGATAACACAGCGTGGAGCTGGAGGAACACAGCAGAACAGGCAGCATCAAAGAAGCAGGAAAGCTGACGTTTAGGGTCAGGACCGTTCTTCAGAAAATTGTTTTGACCGGCTTTGATTTTCAGATAGGCAGGAGATAATTGACTAGATAGTAGCAAAGATATACATATACATTTAAGTAATTTGCAGAGAAGCAGCTCTAAGATAATGCGAGCACTCTTTAAAACTTAATCCTTTGGCATTTGCTGACCTCAATCAGATTCTGGTTAATTATATGGGTACGGTGGAACAATGCTCTCTCCATTACAAAGTGTTCAGGTTTAATTACAGTCCGTGACTTTGCCTTCGGCAGGTCAGTCTTGACAGCTTGGCTGTATTGCCTATGCTGTAGTCGTGTCCCATCCTCCCTATCCTTGACCTACATCTTTTCTAATTGCTGTACTTCTTATGCACGTGCAGGTTAAAAAGAAATGTCGTCTTATCTTCATTTTCTATGCATTTGTACTATCCACACTGCTGCAGCCCACACCGTGGGGTCACTGAAGGTTCTGTGGATAGATTTTTGGTTGATGAGTTTTTTTAGGCTAAACAAACTTTTAAAAATGCAGATCCTGAAGTAAATTGTGCAACAGCATATTTGTGCAACGTTTTTCAGTTCCTAATGAATGATTTTGTTGCAACCCCTCAAACATAAAATTTTAAAATAGAGTTTACAAACACCTTATTTGTTGCATAGATGACTTAGATCCTCAAAAAAACATTTCAAATGAGGTAGTTGAAAGTTTAATGTAGTTGTATCCTTTAAGATGATTGAAAGTAGGGTCCTGAATCTAAAAAGAGGAAATTGCAATGGTATGAAGTGGCTGTTGGCTATGAGACTGGAGGCCATTACTTAAAGGGAAGTGCTAATATGAAGAGCATTACCATTCCTATTCAAAATATAGAAAATAATACAAAGTTGCATCTATCTTAACCTGTTTATTAGGTGTGGAAAATGCTTGAAAAATGTCAGCCTTCTTCAGTGTTCTGGGAAGGCAGTAATACAGTTTTTCTTCAAATGACTATTAATAAAACAAAATTGTTATTAACTTGTGGGATGTGGGTGTTGCTGACTGGGCCAATGCTTATTGCCCATCCGTAATTGTCTGAGAGAAGATGGTAGTGAGCTGCTGCCTTGAACTTCTACAGTCCATTTGGTGTAAGTACACCGACAATGCTGTTAGGGAGTGAGCTCCGGGATTTTGTTCTATGGTAATGATGTTAATTCTGAAATTTTCAACTCCTTTTCAATCCAGCAACAATGAAGGAACAAAAATACATGTTTAAAGCAGAATGATGTATGATTTGGAGGGAACTTGCATCTTCTAAGTTTTCATAATGCTGATTTTTTTCCTTCCTTGTTGAGAAATTTGCAGGGCTTCAAAGTGGTGTTGAAATAGATGTGAATTTGTGCAGTATATCCTGTAGATGGTATACTACACAGACCAATGATAGAGGAAGTGGATATTTGACTTCAAGGACATAAACATAAGCCTATTTGGCAGTTCTGTCCTGTATGGAGATACGTTTCTTCAGTGGGTATGCACTGACTCTATCCTACTCCATTGTCAATGTTCTGAGGCTAAAGCAGACCATTTACAAGGCTTGTATTATATTTTTCCTTGATTTGAGCTTCTGACAACATTTTTTGCCAACACCAAGATCACCTACTTCAAATTTGTATCACCTGCCTCCACCCCTGCTGCAAACACCTTCATCCATACCTTTTTTTAACCTTCTAGACTTGATTGTTCCAGTGCTGTCCTGGTTGGTTTCTCAGTTTGTACCTTACATAATCTTGAGCATAACCAGATCTCTGCTCCGCATAACCTATGTCTTGTCTTATTCACTTATTAAATTATGCTTATTGACTTGCATTGGCTTTGGCCCAGCAACATCTCCCGTTTCATTCTTGTTTCTCAAATCAGTCTCCTCCTCCACCTTCCATATTTGCTGATATATAATATATCCAAGCCAATTCCAGACATTACAAGATAGCTAATCAAATGAGTTCTTTGAGCAAATGATTATATTTGAAATGAACAGATTTGGTCCAAATTAACCTGTTTTGAATATTTTGGCTGGACTGTGAGACACAATCTCATCTGTGTACAGGAGCTACAATTATATATAGAGGACTTTAGGAGCCTTACCACTGAAATTTTCTGAAACAATCGTGACTTATGTCAACCAAGTTGTGTCGTATCTTTCATTTAGCCAAATTTTTATCACTGATGATACTATCATAAAAATACCACAAACTAGAAAAATCACTGTTTTTTGTGAGTATATTTAATCTCCCACAATAAATTTTTTAAAAAGTTGTAGGCAAAAGAATGGTGTAACTAATTTTCTATATTTAGGACTGCATTGTTGTAGCATGCATTATTTTACATGATCAGTGGACTGCTAGGAACACACAGTCTCATTGTTTGGTAGTTTTAAAGTTTCAATTCTGTGCTGAGGGAAGACAATTGTTCTAGAAATAGCATCAGTCTGTACAAGGGAAATTTAAGGAATGATAACATGGCAATTGTTTGAAGACAATTTGTCAATACTTTCCAGCTAGGGAGACACTTACCATAAAGCAAATCAGCTGCGAAGTCTCAACCATAAGTATTTGACAAACAAGTTAAATCCTTAAAGTTATTTTAAATACAGTTGAATGATTTCACAACAGGTCAAAAGCTGAAAACCGATTTCCCAGGTTGTGTGCAGTACAATTCCAGTGGCTTTTTTATTGGCAATTCAAATATATCATTTAGGCAAGCACATTTCAACTGACTCAGTTTCACAACGTATTGTATAAATTCTCTCAGATTGCTGGAGAAAGTCAGCAGGCCTGGCAGCATCTGTGCAGATAAGGTAAAGTCAATGTTTCGGGTCCAGCATGCGCAGATTTTTAACTGTATAAGGCCTTTTCTGGTTGTGCAGTGTTGTTTTCAGCTTTGTTACAAAACTAAATTATTCCAATTGAACAGGTACATTTGATAAAAGTGTGAAGTGCGTTAATGACAATGGAGATACTTGCTAGGAAAAGACTCTGTAATGACTTTAAGGAAGATATAATCATTGTGGGGAAGAAGACTTTGGACTTTAGCTCCAAATACTGCATTAAAATGAAATTTGAATTACCAAAGGAGTGCTAACATATGAAGAAAATAGATGTTAATTTGCCTGTTCCTTGGATAGATGAATCCCAGAGCATCTCAAACCTTTGCCTTTTTGTCATTGATGTCTCATCCATTTTAGCATAACAGCATAACTCTCTTGCGCTCTGTCACTCGCTGTCACTTCTCAGAGTTCTTGCTGTTTGAGAAATATCATAAATCTGTACGTCATAATTGTTCCTATAAGATCAATCAATAATTTGGGGAACAAGGGTGTACAAAGTATTTGAAGTTTATGATTCACAAATGTTAAAAAGACAGTTGCTGTAAAATTGAAACAATTTTTTAAAAAATTCTTGCATTAGTTAACCATGTTCTCAGGATATTCTATAATATTTTACAGCCAATTGAAATCTGGCACACAAACTTAAAAAAAAAATGAACAAGTAATCTGGCTTTTGATGCTACTTGAAGTCATGTCTAGGATACCATTGGCAAATCACCTATTCAAATAGTCATGGGATAGCTTATATCCGCTTGAGTGTTGTCAGTAGAAAGGAGTAAAAATAAATTTACATAGTTGGTATTGCAACTGTGTAAATTTACTTTGTATTCAGTATACAAGCACCTTTTTTTCTCTGCAGTGGAAAGATCTCAATGCATAGTAATATGACCTGGTTATGATTCAAAACGTTTAATGTAAGCCACAATCACTGTTTTCAAAACAACTATAATTTGAAAATGGTGTTGCATTCGGTGAGCGTGGTTTAAGATTAACTCTCAATATAGTACATAGCTGTTCCTTGGATACACAAATCCTAGTATGTAATGAACCTTTGCCTTTCTTCCTTGTGCCATCTGTTTTGTATAAAATAGCAGTAACTGGTGGATTTGAATCTCTCTCTCTCTCTCCCTCTCTCTCACTCATGACATCATAATGTTTGGAGGGGCTAATGATTCAGTGATAAATTATTTTTTTTCAGGCGTTGCTGCTTGTTAAGAGCCACACAATTCAATACCAGGCTGATGGGTTCTCTAGGTATTATTTTTGGGAGGCAGGCAGTACTGTAAGGCATATATACTGTCAGCATACGCACATAGGTTATGTAAATGAAGAAAACAAGGCCAACATAACTGCTTGAAGCTGAAAACCCTTGGCTCATTCTGAAACGCTTTTTTCATTTTATGAAAAGAATTTGCAAATGTTTTTCATTCTTTCCTGGAATGAGAGAGTTACTATCAAGGTCAATCCTTGCTAATCCCTAATTTTCCTTGAACTGCTACAGTCTATTTCTGTATGGACACCTACAGCATTGTCACTGATTTCCAGAATGTTGACAGTGACAACGAAGCAACGGTGATATAGTTTCGAGTCGGTGGTATGTGGCTTGAGGAATTTTCAGGTGGTGGTGATCTTATGCCTGTGTTGTTTTTCAAGGTAGTAGAGATTGTAGAATTGAAATGTGCTGTTGAAGCAGCCATTTTGAATTGTTGCAGTGCATCTTGCTTATAGTGAAAATGCTTAATGTTGTGGATGCAGTACTGATCAAGCAAGCTGCTTGCTCTTGGATGGTGTTGTGTCTTTGTAGTCATACTCAAGCCAGGCAAGTTGAGAGTTTCTTATTGTTCCTCTGAATACCACTGATCACCACACTGCCTTTTAAATGTGACAGATTCTAAGAAATCAGGAAATGAATTACTCCCCACAGAATTCCTCATTTCTGTGCTCTTCTAGCCACTGTAGATAAATGGTCATTGGTTTGGCTGCATTGAATTTTGACAAGCTTTCTGTAAGATCAACTGAGTGCCTGTTGTTTGTGAGGTTTTGAAGATTGAACAAAGATAGCATCGAATTGTCGTACTTTCACAGGCACAGATTTCCTACCTTATACTTTCTCAAATCTGATCAGAAAGACTTCGCTTCTAGAAATGTGTAACCAATGGCCAGGCTTTTCTAAAGAGTTTACACCATTTAAGCACAGTCCATTCTTAAAAGTGATGAACTTACACAGACCATCTGCACTCTAATAATTGTCTTACTAAGTAATAAACAGATCTTTGAGGCACTTGAAAGTAATTACTATACTGTAGACAATGGATGCCTCTTCCATTTCAGACCTTAATGATGTTTATTGGGTGATGAATTGTTTGCCACATGCCACAAAATAAATGCAATGATGCCTGTTTCTTTTTGATGTTGAACTATTTGATGGGGTTAATTACTTGTTGCAACGTGCCATCCAACGTCAAATACTTAACTTTCCCAGACAGTTCCCCAGATGTTTCTCCTCACTGGTAGTTCACTTAGTCAAAAATATGTTTTAAGTGCCGATGAATGACTTTTTAGCTGGTACAGTTTGTCTGTTGGTTGACAACTGTTCTACTTGCTGCACATTTGAAATTAGAGTCTGAATTGAAGTACCTGTGTGGAGAGTGCTTGTGTCCGTCTGCTTAGTCTGGAAAATCAGTTGTGATGTAACTAGCTGGAAATCATTCACTATTGGACAGAAACAGAATACCTGAATCAATGACTACAACTTGCATTTATACACTACCTTTAAAGTTGACAGGAGACTTTGTCTGATTGACAGAGATATTAGGCAGATGATCAAAAGCTTAGTTCAGATTGGTAGGTTTTAGAGAATGACTTGAAGTAATAGAGGTTTAGGAACTCAATTGTGAAGGCTCATGCCCATAGACTTTGAAAGAAATCATAAAATTGTCTCAGCAGTCCACTGAATAGAAACTGGCAGAAATCAATTTAGTAGAAACGTAGGGTCGAGAGAGATTATAGTATATCTTCGACTTGAATTCTGTAACAGATAGTGTTAGGAAACAGATTGAATCTTTACTGTTTGTGTTAAGATCTCTGACTACCTTAGTGTATAGTTTAGTTGTTTTCTTTTGTCTAATAAATTTATTTTCTATTGTTAAAGAATGACTGAAACCATGTGTAAAAATGTTTGTGCCCATCCACCACATTAACTAAAAGTAAAAAAGAACATATGATCCATCAAGTCAGGTTTCGATCTGGGACATGTCCAGTAGTACCATTAACTGGAATTATAACTGCAGTTGTTTGTATTGTATCATATTAGTTTTGCCATGGCTAAAATTTTATGTAAAACTCCACCTTTGCATTCACGTAAATGACATCTGAAGGGAAACTTGAATACGTAGCTGAAAAAGTGTCTGTAGTTTTAGAGTTAAACAGCATAGAAAAGAACCCTTTGGTCCGTCTTGTCTGCATCAACCAGGTATCCTAAACCAATCTAGTCTCATTTCTTTGAACTCTGTAACATGTACCCACAGTGGAGCTGACGTTCTGACATAGGCATGAAATGAGAAATTGGCGTAGCCATATAACCATAGCCATATAGCATAGCCATTCCTTACAGGAAGGGGGAGGCAATGGCTCGTGGTATTTTCACTGGACTGTTAATCCAGAGACCCAGATAATGTTCTAAGGACCCGGGTTCGAATCCTGCCTTGGCAGATGGTGGAATTTGAATTCAATAAAAAAAAATCTGGAATTAAGAATCTAATGATAACCGTGAACCCATTGTCGATTGTGAGATAAACCCATCTGGTTCACTAATGGCCTTTAAGGAAGGAAACTGCCATCCTTACCTGGTCTGGCCAATATGTGAAGCCAGACCCACAACAATGTGGTTGACTCTTAACCACCCTCTGGGCAATTATGGATGGGCAACAAATGCTGCCCTAGCCAGCGAGACCACCATCCTATGAATGATTAAAAAAATGGACAGAGGGGGCAAAGTTTCCTTGTTAACAAGAAATGATTTTAAATAGATAACAAGAAGTGATATGGAGCCATTAAGCGTAGGATCTGTATAGGTAGAGTTGAGGAAACAGAAAAGAAAAAGAAATACCTTGATGCGAGTTGTGAACAGGCCTCTTAGCAATAGTCAGGTTGTGGGGCAGAAAATAAATCAAGAGATAGAATAGGCATGTAAAAAGGTACAGTTACAATAATTATGCAAGACTTCAGTTTGCAAGTGGACTGAGAAAATTCAGTTGTTAGTGGATCTCAGGAAAAGGAATTTGTGGAATGTTTACAGGCTGTTTTTCTGAAGCAGCTTTCGGTAGAGCCCGCTAGGGAACAGGCAATTCTGGATTTGGTGATGTGTAATGAGGCAGACTTTATTAGGGAGCTTAAGGTGAAGGAACCCTTAGGGGACAGTGACTATAATTATTATGATATAATTCATCATGCAATTTGAGAGAGAGAAGCTGGAGTCAGCTGTGATGGTATTGCAATTGAGCAAAGGTAACTACAAAGACATGTGGGAGGAATTGGCTGGAAGGGAAGCAGAGCAGGGAAAATGGTGGAGCAGCAATGGTAGGAGTTTTTAATTCGAGAAGCACAGCAGAAATTCATCCCAAGGAACAAGAAGCATACTAAGGGGAAGATGAGGCAACCATAGCTGACAAGAAAAGTCACGGACAGCGTAAAAGCAGAAGGGAAAAGCTCTACAATGTGGTGGGATTACTGGGAAGCCTCTTAAAAACCAGCAGAGGATAACTTAAAAAAGCAACAAGGGAAGATGATGAAAAACAGTAAGCTAGGTTGTCATATAAAGGAATTTTGCAAGCCTTTTTTTGTTATACCAGAAGTGAGAGAGAGGCAAAAGTGGACTTTGGATCACTGAAAGTGAGGCTGGAGACGTAGTAATGGTGAACAAAGAAATGATAGAGGAACTGAATAGGTACTTTGCATCAATCTTGACAGTGGAAGACACCAGCAGCATACCAGAACTTCAAGAGAATCAGGGGCACCGTCTGAGTGAGAGGACCTCCCTTTTTGAACTGAGATGAGGAGGAATTTCTTCAGCAATAGCGTGGTAGCGCTCTTTACCAAAGAGGGTTCTGAAGGCCAAGTCATTTTTTTATTCATTCACTGGATATGGGCATCATTGGCTGGGCTAGCATTTATTGCCGTTCAGAGTCAACAATGTTGCTGTGGGTCTGGAGTCACATGGAGGGCAGAGCAGGTGAGGATGGCAGTTCCCTTCCCTAAAGGACATTCGTGAAGCAGATGGATTTTTCCCGACAATCGACAATGGATTCATGGTCATCATTAGATTCTTAATTCCAGATATTTATTGAATTCAAGTTCCACCATCTGCCATGGTGAGATTTGAACCCAGGACCCCAGAACATACTCTGGGTTTCAGGATTAACAGTCCAGTGATAATGCCACTAGGCCATCACCTGTGTGTATTTAAGACAGTGATGGGTTCTTGATTGGTAAAGAAAGCAAAGGTAACAGGGAGAAGGCAAACGAATGAGGTTGAAAAACATATATCAGCCATAGGGTGGCATGGTGGTGCAGTGGTTGGCACTGTTGTCTATTGGCACCAGGGACTCACGTTCGATTCCACGGAGTTTGCACATTCTCACTGTGTCTACGTGGGTTTCCTCTGGATGCTCCAGTTTCCTGCCACAGTCTAAAGATGTGCGGGTTAGGTGGATTAGTCATGGGAAATGGATGGTGATAGGGTAGGGGGTGTGGGTCTGGGCAGAATGGTCTTCAGAAGGTAGGTGTGGACTCGATGGGCTGAATGGCCTGTTTTCCTATTGTAGGGATACTAAAATCAAGTTGTGGAGCTGACTTGATGGGCCAAATGACCTAATTCTGCTTCTATTTCTTAAAGTCTTATGGTACACATCTCTGGAACATGTGTTCCTTCAACCGAAGCCTTCTGGCCCAGAGTTGGGGACATTACCTGGACTCAAACCTACGCAAGTATACCCCAATTAGCATTGTCTTAACCACTCAGCCGCAACTATACTATTTGTTTTAAGAAATCAACAGGAACAAACATTATGGCAGCAAATGTATATGGAGTAAATGGGATTTTAACCAAGATCTCAGGGTCCACTACCACTTGAGCACTACTAGCTAATTGGATTTAGCTGCTTGGAACTGATCAGACAAGGAATTCAAGCTTTTGCTAATGTAAATCCATTTGAGTTGGTTTGTTGCTTGATCTGCTCAACTGGGATAATTTGTGATTGCCTGCTGTTTAATTGAACATTAAACTTGCAAGATGGACAGTACTTGCTCAAATTAATTTCAATGCATATAAGTATGAAATGGTGCCTGTTGGGGGGCTGTATTTCACAAATGACTAAGAGGAATGACACAGGTTTATAGTGTCATTTTTATCTGTATACTTCTATACATGACATACAAAAGTAACTCCAGCACAATATTTCATTTCTGGAGTGATACAGTTGAAGAGCTAAGAAATTTTGCTAAACGTGTATCAAACAATGGTCAGACTACACTTGGAATTTGGGGCGGAGGAGGTCTTCCTGGACGAAGTCTCTGAATACAGAGTCATGGACACGGTCATTGCTTCTGTAATTAGTTTGCCATTTGTGAATGGTTGCTTGTATTTTACCAGAAGAAAGCAAATGCGAAATGATGCTTTGCTGCAGACCTTAGCTATTCCTGATGGTTTAGAAAGGAAATTATTGTTGATCTTTCCAAACAACCTTCGGCTCATCAACATTTTTTGTTCCAGGTCGACGAAGGGAAAATTATCCTTGGATTCACTGTGCGTCATTGTGTGGAGTTGTTCCAAATGCTCCTTTTTCTTGTTACTATCAACATACTTGATGACATACAAGGCAAATGCTCTTTTCTTTTAAAAGGAATTTATTTTCCCATTCCACATAGAAGTTGTGCAATTTTCATTTCTTTTTAGATGATCCAGGCTCATCGGTTATTATTGCTTCACCTTGTCGTTCATGATGTCACTTTTCTGCTGATCATGCCACACGTTGGCCTCTGAATCTGTCCTTCTGGGGCATCCAGATGTTGCTTGCCATTTTCAAGAGGGGAAGCTTAGGAAATTATTTGTTTCCTGGAAGGGTGTTTTCTGGTTGGAGATCTGTGACTAGTGATGTTCCACAGGGATTCGTACTGGGACCTCAGCTGTTTGTGATATTGTGTCTGGATTAGAGGGTATGAGCTGTGAGGATAAGCTAGAAAAACTAGGGTTGTTTTCTCTGAAGTGGTGGAGACTGCAGGGTAACTTGCGAGAAGTCTATAAAATTATGAGAGACACAGATAGGGTTGACAGTCAGAACCTTTTTTCCCCACAGTTGAAATAATTAATACTCGGGGGCATGCATTTAAAGTGAGAGGGGGAAAGGTTTTTTACACAATGTGGTAAGAGTATGGAATGTGCTGCCAGCGGTAATGGTGTAGGCAGATATGATAGGGATGTTTAAGGGGCTTTTAGATAAGCATATGAATATGCAAGGAATGAAGGGATATTTCCTAAGGGCAGGTAGAAGGGATTAGGTTAATTTGGCATCATGTTTGGTACAACATCATGGGCTTTACTGTTCTATGTTAGACCCCGAACAGCTTGCATTGCTTAATGTGGATGTAGCAGCATTCCCTGTCATTTTTCTTTGTCCTGCAGAGACTTACTAGCTCACTAGCTGACTACCTGAAAAAAGAAAAAAGCTGCAGATCTACAGAGAGCAGAGCTGTTCTTGCAGAGAGTCCAGATAGGAAGATTTTCGGCTCACCGTATCTGTTTCCAATACTATCAAATACTGGCCTTGTATGTCAGATCTTTGTTTGTTTCCTGTTCGTTTTTGTATTGCCACCACAAAATTTGCTTTACCTTGCCATGATAATTCTTGTAGACTAAACTGAAAAATGGTGCAACAAACTGGCAAAGTCTGTTAAGAGTCTGCACTTTCCACTAGCCATGCAGCTTCTAGACGTGTAAGCTTTGCAGTGGCATGATCAATCCGTGCATAGTGTGGAAAATGATCAGGTGGTGAGATCAATTGTCTAAGAGTCTGCACTTGACCAATTGATCACAATCAAAAAGTTGGAGATCATAAATTTAGCATGTGCAATAAGTTGGCCTTGCAATGGGGAATAATTGCACATGTGGCAGGAAGAATATTTTCCTTCTGGTTACAAGACTGGCACATTTTGACTAAATCGTTGGTGGATTTGAAGTCATGAAGTCTTTTGAATATTTCCAAAGTACTTGTGCAACTGCTTTGAGGTAGTTTGTGTCTTTGCATGCATAACAATTCACTATGCAAAAAAATCCTAATTTTGTTCAGGTTTCAGATGAGTACATACCATGCAAAATCAAGTAATATACAGATTTCAAATGATTGACATTCATCATGAAATATTTAGTCTATTCACGACAAGTTGGTGACTGGTCAAGATTTATGTAATATTACAACTTACAGGGTGCAGGGACCTTTCTCATAACATCAGTTTTTGTTTGCTTATTGTTTATAAGTAGGCATGATAAGGTATGACAGAAATTAGTTTGATAATTGTATCATCTTGTGAATAGCTTTAAGCACCTCTTAAACCCAGACTGTTATCCTAGCATTTCTCATTGATCCATTTCTTTAACGCAAAGGTCACAGCATCAGATGTGTACATTCTATCTGTGGTATTACCTTTTTTCAAACTAGTCAGATATTTCTGTTTTGCTGCACTAAACCCAGTTGTTTTCATGGTTTCCAAAGTATAATTGTGGTCTCAAGCCACTGGAATGATGAATGATTTATATTATCTTAATGCAAGGATTTGCCAAAATTGGGCTGGTTTGATAAATTAATGTTCATTGTCACATCTTTGTTCTGACAGTTTCACTAACTTGTTCAGAGATTTATCATGGCCTGACTTGCATTGCAATTGTACATCAATAACTGCATTAACTGCCAAAGACAGTTTTTCAATTTGCTAGCACTGAGTATGTTTTAATATGTTGGATTGGCATGTTTGCACGCCACTAAATTCGTAAATGTGCTAAAATCTAAATTGTACTTTTTTCATCCGATGAAGGCTGTAGCCAAGTACAATTCAAAGCATATAACCTGAACCACCTGGAAGGACAATGGTTCATCGCAAGTTTCCTGTCAAGCTGCAAATGGTGCTGATTTGGGGCCATATTGCCGTTCATTCACTGTCAATGCATTAAAATCCTGGAACTTACTACCTAACCATATCGCTGATTTGTTTACCCTACTGGCAGCTAACCATTACTTTCAGAAGGGCAGTTGAGATGCACAATAAACACTGGCCTAGCCAGCATTGCTCACATCCTGGAATGATCAAAAAAATTCACAAACTCAGCTTATGCTTAAGAGCAAACGTCACGCATCTCAATTTAATAATCGGGGCTGACTTTGCATGTTGGTGTCAGCTAGCATCTAGGTTCTGCATCAGAGAGCCTGAAACAGAACTTTTCTGATTTTATTGTCCTCCCCTTCAATTAAGAAAGTGCCTCAAAAGAATTTCCAGTTGCTCCCACCTTATCTTTTATAAGTCCGTTGACTGGATCCAACTTGCCAGTAATAAAAGCAAACTTGCTAACTTTCTACTGTTGATGTTTGGGTGCCAAATGTGAAGTCATTTACTGTGAAGGCTCTCAATTTCTTCCAGATATTAATCAATAAATGTGGTTATGTACATACAGCAAAATGTAAACTCAATTCTAACCAAAGAAAAAGTCAGAAATCACAACACCAGGTTATAGTTCAACAGTTTTATTTGAATATTTAAGTTTTCGGAGCCTTAACACCTGACAACTGAAGGAGGAGTAAGGCTTTGAAAGCTTGTGTTTTCAAAAAAAAACCTGTTGGACAATAACCTGGTGTGTGATTTCTGACCTTGTCCACCCCAGCCCAACACTGGCACCTCCACATCAAAGAAAAAAATGGTATATGTCAATGAATAGCACTTCTCACCTTTTTGTCCCTTTATCCCTGGCTCCCCAGAACTAGAAGTTTCTGTCACTTTTGTCTTCACAGTCAAATGTTTTCACCTTGAGAAGGGAAGAACCATATGTAGGATAGTCACAGCTACTTTGTCAATATTAAGGATTTTGCTGTTACTGATTTTGACATCTTCACGCTGCACAGGCTTGGATTTTCACTTGAGGTGGGTGTGTCAAGCTAGGTAGTATCCTGTTGTCACCAATTGCCTTGGGGGAAGAAAGTACTCCAAATGATGTGGATTCTTCATACTGGGGGAAGAGGCGGGCGCCTGTGGTATGAGGTAAAACCAGCTGCCCTTGGATGCAGGTGGGCTGCTGAGATGGGTTGTTTAAAAGATCCGCCTTGTTTGCATGGGACTTGATCTCAGTAGTCCTGATAAATGTTAGGCAGTCATTGTCAAAGCAACAGCTACCGAAACTGGTTGAGAAGATCTTTTCTCAACTCTTGGACACAGGCATGTGGTTCTTTCCAACATTTAAATGGCTAACTATTTACATAACCTGACAGTTCTATCTGTCCTTCATGAGCATTCACAACTTCTGTAAAGATTCACAGCTCCCACATTCTGGGTTTACGCCTTTGCAGCAGAAATAATGTCTGTTTGAACTTGGCACTAGGTTTTGTGCCATTCAACTTGACAAACTACCTGGAGATCTGGGTACAGGCAATTGTTTATTTGCGTAGATACAAAGAAGGTCAGCCTTATCAATCTAAGGTTACGCTCCATAAAGTTCCACAAGTTTCCAACTTTTATACACAACACGTTACACTTAAATTCTTTGTCTGATCAATTTGCACTGTATGTTCACACGTACTTTGTGAAATCAGTGAACTGGATGTTCCAGTGCTGGTTCACTGATTTCACAAAGTACGTACAACCGACATTTGTTTGCATTTACACAAGGCCTTCCTTATCTTTGCAAATTATGTGGACTAGCTGACCCCAACTGCCTAAATTGTTTCTGTACGTTTACAATTCTTCAGTGCTGACTTAGCTATAAACTGTTTCAGTTCGAAGTCAGTTTAGACCTCAGCTAATTGAAGTTGCTTAATTCTAATTCGGTCCCTTCTTCTCACTTTTGGTCCTTGGCCTGGCCCAACGTATTGAACTAAGTGGTGTTGCCCTTTGATGTCATGCTGTGTCATCCGTAGATGTATGGCTAGGAATAGAGCTGTGTTTTAAAAGCTACTTGATTATGCCATCTGTACAGGTTGACCCAGCAATATGGGCTTTTGCCTTGTGTGTTGGCCCCACATTCTCTGTATCTTGTAATCCTTATATCTTATGCGTCCTTCTTGTGCAGTGCACCAAGAGAGTTAAGTTTAAAACCAAAACCAATTGTGAGTGATAACCAAAATGCAGGAAATGATCGTAATTCATGGTGTATCTTTTGTATTCGATCTCCAGTTTCACACTCCTCTTCCTAAATGGTGGTATCATATATTTGTCTGGCAGCATCAGCCAATGCTCAAGCTTGTTGCATCAGTGTGTAATATGTTCTATACATTCACTGTGCCCATATTGAATGCAGTTGTAAACTTTCTTCGATTTTACTTGCGGTACCTTTCACTTCTCAGGAAGACCTAAAGGACTTCATAACCAATGAATTGCTGGTTGGAATCACATTGGGCACGTAAGAAGATGGTTGTAGTTACTGGCCGTCAGTCATCTCAGCCCCAGTACGTCTCTGCAGGAGTTCCTCGGGGTCGTGTCCTAGTCCCAACCAGGGTAGTGACCTAGCCTTCAGCTGCTTTATCAATGACCTCCTTCCAACATAAAGTCAGATGTGGAGATTTGTGCAATCATCGGCAAACATGTTCAGTAACATTCATGACTCCTCAGATACTGAAGCAGGCAATGTTCAAATGCAACAATACTTGGACAGTAACCAGACTTGGGCTGACAAGTGGCAAGTAACATTCACACCACAAATGCCAAGTAATGGCCATAGGGCCACCACCCTTGACATTCAATGGTGTTGACCTTAACTGAATTCCCCCATTTTCATCAACCTCAGCATTATCATTGACCAGAAATTCAACTGGACTTGCCATATAAATGCATGGCTACACAGTCAGATCGAGTAACTTGTCTCCTGATTCCCTAAAGCCATCCACCATCTACAAGGCACAAATGAGGAATGTGCTTCACCAGAGGCACACTGACGATGTTACCTAGCAGGGTGACGAAACGTTTGCAACCAAACCCACTGGCTTGGTGAGCATGTCTAAAACCTCATCCACAACCCGAGCTGCAAATCTTCTCAAACTTTAAGCAAGACGCAACATCTACTGATAATCTCACCACCCTTCCTATCATTGACTCGTGTGGAGTTAACCTAGTCTTCTATTGTCTGTTAGAGTCCCACTTAAGATAGTAAGCAAATGATCTGCCCATTTCCATGTTGTCTCTTTGGATGGCTGTAGCTAACTCTTTTTTTTTGTAACATCCTGTTAATTTTCTGCATATATTAACACTTTACTGTTGGAGTTGTTGGTTGGTTCTCCGAGCTGACTGGTTTTTATGCAAACGTTTTATCTCCCTTCTCGGTGACATCGTCAGTGCTGTGTAGCCTCTGTTAAAGCACTGTTCTGTCCCGCTCTGAATTTATATGGTCCGGTCTGTCATAGGGGCAGTCTTGTTCCCGGTTTTGTACCGTAGTAGTGTGTAGGTGGGGTCTATTTCAACATTTTGTTAATTGCATCGGTGGTTGAAAATCAGGCCTCCAGGAATTCTCATGTTTGTCTTTGTCTCGCTTGTAACTTTGTCCCAGTCTAATTAATGTCCTTCTATGTCGGCGTACATTGAAACAAGGGAGCATTGTCATGCTGTTTTGCTGCGAGTTGGTGATCATGTATCCTGGTAATGAGTTTCCTGCCCGTCTGTCCTATGTAGTGTTTCTTGCAGTTGATGCATGGTATTTTGTATTACATTTGTCCTGTTCATTGGGGGTATGGGGTCTTTCATCTTTGAGAGTAACTGGCGAAGTGTGGCTGTTGGTTTTTGTACTGTCCTTATTTGAAGAGGTCATAGGAGTCTTGTAGTCAGTTCTGATGTGTTTCTAACATAGGGTAGGGTGGCCAGTGTGCTGGGGCATACAGTGTTGTCTTGGTGTTTGTTCGCCAGGCATTGGCAGACAAATCTGTTAGGATAACCATTGTTCGTCGTTGCAGGGGATGTGAATTTTTTTTTGTTTGCTCTCCAGTGCTTTATAAACTTAATTGTTCTTCCTAAAAAATGTGTTCCCTGGTCTAAATCCATCTGTAATAGTAACCCCTATTATGGGATTACCTTTTTGACAACTGCTTGAACAACATTTGTGGCTGAACAGTTTTGTATGGGATAAGCTTCTAATCAGCTTTTGAATTAGTAGTAATGATTAAACAAGTCTTGTAAATTCTGTTTACAACTGCCCCCATGGCTCTTTTAGTTGGGGCTGGTGCAGCATACTGTCTTTGAGTGATCATCCCAAGTTGGGCATTGCTAGCAATGTTTTACTAAATGTCTTCCCATTCCTTGCCGCCACCAGCATCTGCACAACCTCTTGAACATGGTTTCCTATCCATGATGTACATTTCCACGTTTTTTTTTTCATAAGGTTATGGCAAATGCAGCAGTGTGCCACCATCCTATTCCCTTTTTGCTGGATGCTATTGGAGCAATTTAAGCTTCCTGTTCTTTCCATTGTGGTTTCTCCTCTTCTCTATCCCAGTGTAAATCTACCATGTTCATCTCCTCCAGCCCAATCGCTGCCATTGCTACCAGGTGCTCAGGGCCAGTTACAGCTTCCTCTTTAGCTGCCTCATCTGCCTATCAGTTACAACTTGGATGAGGTCTGTTCGTTTCTGATGTGGTTTAACCTTTACCACTGCTGCCTCTAATTGTAGCCTAACAGTTTTCACCAATTCCTAGTTATTGTTTCACGCTGTATATGGCCCCCTTCTGAGGTGATGCATCCTTTTGACTTCATGCTTCCATATAATTGTGCACACCTATTAACCCATTATGTGTGGTAGCAAATTGTGTGATAATTTGAACTTGCCATTTCAATTTGTTTTCAAGGTACTATTTCTTTTCTTTATCACACGTGTAGAATTGGATGATTGTTATTTACTTCTATTGCCCATCACCTCACTCTGTAATATTCTCATGCAAAATTATTGCTAATTTTTAACTGCTGGCACTAAAGCATAAATCCTTTCGTACCAAATCAAATGAACTTGAAAGATCCCGTGGTTCTTTTTCTTAAACTATATCCAGCCTGTGGATATTCCTCTTGTTCCCACACTTCTTATTGTTCCAATCCAAGGTTTATCCCATTTATAATATTCTTACCTGCAGTATGCTTTTGCTATAAGCTACATTAATGCCAAATTGATATTTTCAGTCAAATTACCAGCAGAAAAATCGTTCTAATTTCTTGACACAAAACATTTTCTATTTCTAGCCTCTCTTCTAACCGAGGCAACTTATTATATCCTTATTTTCTGAAGAAGGGTCCCAACCCAAAACGTCAACTTTCCTGCTCCTCTGATGCTGCCTGGTCTGCTGTGTTCCTCCAGCTCTACACTGTGTTATCTCAGACTCCAGCATCAGCAGTTCTTGCCATCTCATTATATCCATTGTCTCATTCATCATTCTTAGAGAACCTTCACTAACCAATAAAATCACTTTACAATATTCTTTTAAAAAATAAATCAAACATTTCTATTTGATTCCAGGACAAACATCTCTTGTACATTCATTCTTTACACTTTTTTTTACATTTCTTGTCTTTAATTTTTGGCTGGCTACCTTCCAGAAAAGGAAACAAAGAAAAACAGAGCTACCTTGATAAAAACCTAAAGAACTGCAGATGCGGCAAATCAGGAACAAAAACAAAGTTGCTGGAAAAGCTCAGCAGGTCTGGCAGCATCTGTGGAGGAGAAAACAGTTAACGTTTCGGGTCCGGTGACCCTTCCTCAGTATCTTGAAACTTGTACACTGCAAAAATCACATCATCTTATGTGACCTTTCTTTAATGAATTTTATGTTAAGCTTTGCTTTCTGACTTCTTCCTTGAAAACATGTTTTATGACTTGTTTCGGACATTTGCCCACCCACATAATATTGGTTTCCTGACCAGCCCTCCTTTCAGGTAAGCTGTTTAGCTACTTGTTCCAAGATGTCTGACATATCTGAGCAGCTTTGGGTTTCTAGTACTGCCAGCACAGTTCTGCCTCCTCACTTAGTGCCTTTTTCCCTGAGACTTCCCTCAGGTTCTTTGAATCGTGCCTGCATCATTCTGGTGTGGGTCTTTACTGTAATTATGGGTGGTAAATAGATTTCTTATACCCCAATACAGCATCTATACTGGTTATGTGAAATGAGATTCTGCCAAATATGCTGGATGCTATTGTCATTCAGCCTGACAAAATACCCAGGAGTCCCAGGTACAGGCAATTTTAGTTTATTTGAGCAAACACAAGCAGAGTCAGCTTTGTCAGTCTAAAACCGAACTCCACAAAGTCTCTTAGGTTTCTAGCTTTTGGACACAAAATGTCATATAATAAAATCTTTATCTGATCAGCTCACACCCTATGTTGACCCAGAGCACTGCCACAGTCATTGCTTGTATTTACTCAAGGCCTTCCTTATCTTTGTGTGGCCTAGCTATGTCCAACTGCCTATCCTGTTTCTAGAAGTATGAACCTCTATATGACTTTTTACTAAAACACTTATAAAACTGCTTATTCCTATTTAACCCTTAGTTAATTGAAACAGCTCAACTCTTCAAATGCCCAACTGAGTTATGCATGGAAGTCGCAACCTGCCCCAACCCCTCCTGCACCCACACATTACAAATGGTTCCTGATGATTGTGGCAGTCAGGACATTTGAATTTGCCTATCTGTCAGTTTGAATATTTTGTGGCGTCTCTGCGTGACTGTGCAGAAATCCAGGTCAAAGTCTTTGATGGCTGGAAGTGTCATCGTGCAGATAATACAAACCAAATGGAAATGTTATGGATGCATATTGATTTTCGCATAGGGTATAGGCTATAGGCTCTTCAATAAAATTTATTGTTTTAAAATGTTTCCTTTTAACTACATTGATTATATGCACAATATGTTTGAGGTATAGTCTTGAGTTATTTGTCAGTGATTGATATTGCCTGAGTCTAGGGGGAGAATGATACAGGACTTTCATTAGAATCCAGTGATGATATACCTTCAGTGGCACTGTGATCAATTACAAAAGCTTTTAACTCAGTAGTGAGCACTACTTAACTGATTAAATTCATTACTGCATCAATAAAACCAATCCATTATGAATTAACTCAGTGATAGAGATTGAGCCCAATAACGCTTCCATATGAATGTCAACTTGACCATTTTGTGACACAGAATTCCATTTGTATTGACCTATCACTAACTTTTTACCTTTCTGGAAGACTGTTGAGCATGTGTTGATTTCTTCAGCTCCAACTACTGCCCTTAAGTAGATTTTAAGGTAAACGAGCACTTTAGAATCTCGCAAAGGATAACAAAGAAACTGCTGAAAGTCGAAAGAAATGTAAAAGCTTCCTTGGCTTGATGAAAAAAGAAAGATTAGCAAAGACAAATTTTGTTGCATTACAGGAATATTCACATTTACATTGTGATGAAAAGGGAATTGGTGGAGAAACTAAATAATTATTTAGCCTACCTTCACGGAGGATACAGAAAATATGCCAGAAATGCTGGGGAATTATGAAAATGAGAATCGGAAAGAAATTTATTATTTAAGAGGTAGTATTCAAAAAGCAACTGTATTAGTTGTATACATCCTTTTGGACCTGAAGAAGTGGATACAGCTTGGATGTATTTTTGGTTATCTTCCAAAAACTCAACTGGTTCTGGGAAAGGAACCAATATATCCCAATTTTTTCAGAAAGGAGGGAGAACAAGCCTCGTAATATTCACAGCCTTTGAATTATGACAACATAAGAAAACAAGAACTGGGAGCAAAATTAAACAATTGAGCCTCGGGAGCCTGCTTGCTGTTTAATACAATTGTGGCTGAGCTCATCTCAACCTCAACTGCCACCCCTTTACCCTTACCTCTTGTTCTAGATTGCCTCACAAACAGAAACATCTGCTCTATGTCTACTTGGTCAACACCCTTTAGCAGCTTATATATATACTATATATACTTCAATTAGATCTCCTCTCATCCTTCTAAACTCTAGAAAACATAGGCCTAAATTGCTCAATCTCTTCATATGCCTTCCATCTCTTACATTCAACATTTTAATATTATTACTTGATACCTGGTCTAGGGCACTTAACTAAGTGTACTTACAAAAATATTGCACCTCATAATAAGGAGTTAAATGTTCATTATCTTGACTGTTCAGGTACTGCAACAAATTGAGAAGGTATGGGCACAGTAAAAAAATGACAAGTCTGTTACTTGCTTAGTTCGACTTAGACAGTTCAGGACTATTAGTGTTTCCAAATAATAGATTTCCAGACTGGAGAAGTTTCAGAGTATTGCATTGCTTCACTGATCCTCTGTATTGGTCTTTTTTATTTAGCTATTTGCAAATCACCTTAATTCCCTCTTTTTGGTTGGTATATGGCTCTCTTCCTCCGTTCTTCTGAATCGTATTTCTTGCTACATTTTCAGTCTTATAAAATACCTGTGTATTTCTCATCCATGTAGGTTACACAGCTGAACTACCATTACCTGTTTAGAATAGAAGATCATAGAATCCCTACAGTGTGGAAACAGGCCCTTCAGCCCAACAAGTCCACACCGACCATCAGTGCACCCCTCCAGACCCATCCCCTTAATCTACACATCCCTGAACACTATGGACAATTTAGCATTGCCAATCCAGCTAGCCTACACATCTTTGGACTGTGGGAGGAAACCCATGCAGACACTGGTAGAATGTGCAAACTCCACACAGACAGTTGCCCAAGGGGGGAATTGAACCCGGGTCCCTGGTGCTGTGAGGCAGTAGTGCTAACCACTGAGCTATCATGCCGTTTGTTTCTCTTTAACAATGCTGACTAACCTACAGTGTAATTCCAGCATTTCCTTTGAAATTTCTAAATTACAAAGGGAGGCGTGCAAAATCTGTAAATGAAAATATCAGCTATTTAAAAATAACTTTTTTAAAAATAATGGAATTCCGTCCATTTTTAGCACATAGTTTTTTCTCATATTGCACACAATTAAAGTCAAAACCATATAATAAAAACAAGTATCTACCAGCAGTTATAAATCATACAAATGATATAAATCTGTTGTAGTGCTGCTGACAGGTTTCTCCACTTCCCAAGGTCACAATGTGCTGCTGAACCACTTCAAACATAGCACCACATTAGAATGGAACATGCAGATACACTTCCAACTTGTTTCAGGAAACCTTGAACAAATGCAACCCTTACATTATAAAGTAGATTGGGAAAGTGTTGAGAATTGAGAAAGGGCAGGTGACAGAGATACACCGTCGTTCCTGATGATCTTAGCAACATCACAAAGCATGAGTCTCATCACAGCTTCTTGCAATATTGTTGCCAGGCCTTCAAGTACAGGCATCAATGGTTGACCTGTCTGGCCACCTGGAGGGCAATACTTGAGAAGGCTTCCTTACCTCTGCAGAACTACAGCGTCTCTCTCCTGTTCACCAGCATTATTGTTATGGAACCCTAACTCTATCATAGCATTTACTTTGCAATCATGTGCACCACAGCAGGATTTTTGTTCAATTTTCCTTTAAAGATAATGTCTGCATTTATGCAGTTTGGAAACAATGCAGCACAGAGGACAAGGGAGTGGTCCTGGAGTCGCTCAGGTCAAACATGTGCTCATCTTAGGAGACAGGGTACAACATGATTGTGTGCTTTCCCTATCCCTGCTCTATGATTTGAACAGGGCAAGCAGTTCATGAATCACAAACAATAACTGATGTAGACAAATTTCCAGGCCATCATTCCAACATTACAAACAGGGCAAAGCTTTCATCACTCTTCTATAAATATTTGCCATTATTTTCACTGCTGATTTGTCCTAGCAGATTATATACTTCCTAGCCAAGTAATAGAATCGTTGCAACTGAATCTTTGCAGTAGTTTAGCAAGTAACATCATAAGCAAACTCTATTGCCAATTAAATTCATGCAAAATTTGTCCACGGTATCTAACATTACTTTTGTCTGTTTCTTGTTATTGCATTACATTTTTTGTTTTGAAGGGAAAGGTAACTACGGTGTAAATAAAAGAACAGTAATAGAGGATCAACTGTGATAATGTCACATGCACCACAATGTGAGCAATTGATTGAAAAGTCAATGCCTAATCCAACTGGATAGCAAACAAACATTTTAGGCACTTTTCAAAAAAAAAATTTCAATGCAAACCCAGGAAAATACTGGAACAAATATAACACCCTAAATCTTACTGTCATCTAGAAGAGTCACCTAAACTCAAGACATTAGCTTGCTTTCCCTCCATGAATGCTGCCTGATCCGCTGTGATCGCCACCATTTTGTTTTCAGATGGAAAGATAGGCTTGGAGCAGCTGGGAAGGGGCACCAAGGGAATCATGACCATTTTATTTCAACAAACCATTTATCAACCTTGCCTGGTGGTCTTAATCCTTTATGAACCCTAATGATTCGCATGTAAAAATCCAAGCACATTTAGGGACAAGTAAATCAAAATTCTTGAGCTAATGTTCTCTGCTGCTTTAAGATTAAGAATAATGGGATCATCAGCATGGGTTAAATATTTCAGTGCCTGTCAGGTTCCAGTACCATTGCATTCCTTAAGTGCAGACAATGTCTTCACATTGCATGATACTAAGGAAGGAAAATCTGGGCCAATGCCTGGCTTTGTTTTATCACAGTCCTCTGAGGATTTCCAAATATTCACCACGTTCTGAATGAAGAAATTTATTTTAGTCACAAATGGCTTATCCCTTAGCCTGAAACAATGTCCCCTGTTACATATTCACTCACCAGGGGAAAATTTCTAACTATAGACTAATGATCTAATTATGGCCTGTAAAAAATGTATACGTTTCTGTGAAATCATGTCTCATTTTTTGAATCTTCAGAGAATATGGACCCAGTTTCCTCAATCTCTCCTCAAGGATCTAAAGGGTTCTAAAGGATCTTTAGAACTTGGGTTGCTCTATTGTATTTCACTGAAGAGTAGAATCACTAACTATTTGAAGCATAATTTACAAAATTAATGGGACTGTACAGTTGCAGGACTTTGTGAATTTGTTTATAGAAAGTATTTTCTTAAAGTTCAATGATCAATTACCAGATGAATTCTCTTTTTCAAATCTGATCTCATGTTTTTGCAGCTGATGAAACACCTGCAAGTTGCAGATTTGCTGTCTGAGTTTGGTATTTAATAATTCCTTCCTCCCTTCGTTTATATTAGCTGAATGAGATCTGACGGTGATACGTTGGAATCCTAATCAGGGACCCATATTACAATGTATTTGATCTTTTTACCTTCATTTCGGTTTATGTTGCGCAGTATAAAATTTGTCCACAATATGCCACATTGTGTTTGGCTCCATAGTTTCATTAAGCTTTGTTAAATGGAGAAAATGGATGAGACGCAAGATTGTAACCATTCTATTTCTCTTTTAAGTGAATAAGTAATGAAGCTACATCTACAAGTTCCTGCTAGAACCATTAGCATAAGCTTTGTATTGATTATTTTCGTTTCACCACTTAAAGCAAAAATCTTGCAAAAGCTTTTGCTTGTCAATAAGGTAATGGATGATTAATGAAGCTTAATCCATTTCTTTATTTTTCCATGCTATGTGAATTCTGAAAATTTAACAAGTTCAAACAATTAAAAAAAGCTTGTAAATCTGTAAAACATAAATAAGCTTATAAAAGTTATTTCTTTAATTTTCAGGCTGTGTATTTTTTTGTTGGCTCTAATAGCTGCTGGCCTGGTCCTGCAAACTTGAATATTTAATACAAGAAGCAGCTTATTGGACTGCCTATAGTTTACAAATGTGAGAAGCGGCTAAGCTAAAAAGGTGGTGTCTCTTTGGACAAGTTTTTTTGGTTCACACTTGATTTGAAAAAGGTTTAAAGCATTTTTTTAACACTAACTATAACAGTTTTGTCTTCCATATGTGGCGACATATAATATTTCATTTGAAGTTTTCTAATTAGAGTATATTGTACCACCTGTTAAAGCTTTGTCAAGTGCACATGTTCTTTTTCAGAAAAGGTTACTGGATAGAAAGTAGGAGTACGGTTTTTGTTATGATTTTATCCTGCCAAGCTCCCCATTTTTATCCAAGAAAGTTGAAGCCAATTGTTTTTGCTCTAACTAATCCATCGCAGAATAGGAAACCAACCTCCAGAATCCGTTAACTATGGCTTGATAAAGTGCTACATATTGTGATGTCTTATCCAAGTTGGAAGTTTTAATGTGTCCAGTTGCATGGACTATGTTTAACACCTTTTTATTTAAAAATGGTAGGGTCAAGATTTCTTTGCTTAATGTTTTGTGCTGAATATCTTGAAAATTAGGTGTATTAAGATTTCTGGAAAACATATGACCATGGCTTCGGTTGAAATTTAGTGTTTGTTTCTGTTGTGCAAATGGACAGAAGACTCCTTGGAATCAATGACGGCCAAACCTTTGTCCGTGTACCATAGATCATTAAGTATTTTTCAGTACCATTCAGAGCTTTTCTTGCATATTTAAGAGCAGGACAGGAACTTAAATCTACAATATTCTGATAATATTTTCAATGACATCGATTTCTCCATGTTTTACATAGCTTATTAACTCTTTCAAGAATTTTAGGGTGATTGCTCGTTAGATTTTTGAAGCCGAACATAATCATCCTCTACTTTTTTCTAGGTTTTGTCTTTACTGTATGCTTGGAATAGATTTTTATAATCGTTGTCAGGATGCCTGTAGTACCCTAAAAAATTGCAATGATATCTGTCCTGAGTTGCTCTGAAAAGATGATAGACCATTGCCTTGACCTACTTTCTTGCAAACATGGGGGATTTGTTAAACCAATTAAAAGAGCATCATAAGCTAGCTTCACGGTATGGAACTGGAGTACAGGTATTGTGTTCATCATCTTGAATAAGAGGGAAGGGATTTCACTCAGTTAAGAAGTATTTGAGTGAGTTTGATTTTTAGATGAGACTTACAGTTTTAAGTGCCTTTTACGAATTCCAAAGGACTTCATTGTGAATGGAGTGCTTTTGAAGTGTAGCCACAGTTATAATGTCCCTGGTGGCGTTATGATAATGTCACTAGCCCGGTAATCCAGGGGTTCAGATTAGTGCTCTGGGGACATTGGTCTGAATGAAAACATCTGAAATTAAAAAGCTTGTTCAAAATCAAGAATGAAACCAAGTAGACCACCCAGAATTAACATAGGCATCAAGGCCATTCACAAATGCAGCCTGTCAACCCTGTAAAGTCCTCCTTATTGAAGTGGGGGCTCATGTGAAAATGCCCCATTGGTTAAGCAACAGCATGATATCGTTATACCTTTAGTGTTTCTCTGCAAGGTATGAATCTAACACAACCCTGGGTATGTCCTGCCCTATTAGTAGTCGGGAGGAAGTTGCCTTGGGAATACTTAGTATTAAACCTGGACTTCATGAGGTCTCATGGCAACAGGTTAAACATAGGCAAAGATGCCTCCTGCTGATTACTGCCTACTGTCAACCCCCATCCCCCATCCCCCTCAAAAAAAAACAATTAACCAGCATGTCTGTATGTTGAACACCATTTCAAAGAAACACTGAGGATGGCAAGGGCACAAGCTGTACTTTGGTTGGAGGGACTTTTCCAAGGGTTGTGTCTTTGGAATTCCCTTCCTCAAAAGGTAGTGAATGCAGAATTTTTTAATTTTTTTAAAGGAGAGGCAGACAGATTCTTCATTACCAGGGGGATGAAAGATTATGGGAAGTATGCAATGTAAAGTTTAGATTAAAATCAGAAGATGTGATATTATTGAATGGTAGACCAGGCTAAAAGGTGTAAATTGCCTATTTTTGTTCCTTGTGTGTATGACTTCACTGGCCATCGCCAAGAGGACCTAGTGGCTTGGTAGCACTACGACAATGAGTGTTAGCCAAGTCATAGACTGCTGCTATTCTGAATCTGTGACAGGTGGTAAGAGAGCCAACAGGAGTGAAAAGTCTACTTGACCCTTGCCCATGTCAATCCACCAATCGCAGATATATCTGTCATTGACATTAGCAGAAGGAGTGACCACTGCAGTCCTTGTGGAGATGAAGTCAGCTCCATCTTCACCTTGAGGAGATGATCAATCATAGCGTGTAGCACTACCACTGTACTAAATGGGACAGACTTCAAACGGACCCAGCAGCTCAAAACTAGACATCCATGAAGCATTGTGGACCATGAACAACAGTGAAATTGTATTCAACCATAATTTGTAGCTTTGTTTTCTTGCATATCCCCTATTGTACCATTGCTATCAAGCTTGGAGATAACCGTGGTTCAATGAAGGATATTAGGGCATGTCAGGAGCAGCACCAGACATACCTAGAAATTTGATGTCAACCTGATGAATCTACAAGGGTACTTACATGCTGCTTCCGCTGTTTAATATGCAGCGAACAGGACTAAGTTGTCCAACAAGGCTCCACAATCCTTCAACATTCAGCCATGAATGGTTGTGGACAGTAAATAACGAAAGGGTGGGGAGGGCTGCACGAGTATTCTCATCCTCCATAATGGAGGAGTCCGGCACATCAGTGCAAAAGTTAAGGCTGAAATATTTGGATCCATCTTCAGCCAGAAGTGCCAAGTGGCTAATGTGTCTTGGCCTCTGTATGAGGACCCCAGCCTCATAAGTTCCAGTCTACTGAATTTGATTTATTTCATGAGATATTAAGAAATAGCTGAAAGAATGGACAAGGTGATGACTAAAAGCTCTGGCAATATCCCAACAATGTTACCGAAGATTTGTTCTCCAGAACTAAACATGGCTCAGAGTCATACAGTTGTACAACATGGAAACAGACCCTTTTGGTCCAACACGTCCATGCCAATCAAATATCCTAAATTAATCTATTCCCATTAGTCAGCAGTTGGCCCATATCCCTCGAACTCTTCCTATTCATGTACCGTCCAGATGCCATTTAAATTAATAATTGTATCAGCATCCATCACTCCTCTGGCTGCTCACTCCGTATATCCACCACTCTCTGCATGAAAAAGTTGCCCCTTAGGTCCCTTTTAGTTCTTTCCCTTCAAACCTTAAACCTATGCCCTGTAATTATGTACTCCACTAGCCGGGGAAAAGTACCTTGGCTATTCACTCGATCCATGCCATGTTATCAAGCTCACTTGCTCCGCAATGACCTGCACACTAGCAATCATGGGTTTTACCACTTAACCCCAACCCCGTTATCTTGGTCCAAACATGGTCAAAAGAGCTAAACGCCAGAGATAAGGTTAGTGTAATTGCCCTTGACAGCAAGGCAGCATTAGACAAAGTATGTATCATGGAGCCCTAGCAAAATTGACATTACTGGAAATTGAGGAAAGTTCTTTGCTGTTTGGAATCCTATCCAGCATAAAGAAAGATGATTGTGGTTGCTGGAGCTTGCAGTTCCAGGACAGGGCTCACAGAATTTGTAACAGTGGTATCCTAGGCCCGATCATGTTCACCTGTTTTATCAATTGCATTCTTTGATCATAAAGTCATAGGTGGGGATATTTGTGGATAGTACAATGTTGAACACTATCCATGACTCCTCAAATACTAAAGTAGTATATGTTCATGGCAATCTGGTGTAGGCTGATACAGGTGACAAGTAACATTGATGCCACATAAATGTCAGGTAATGTATTGCCAAAAGGAGAAATTCTAACCATCATCCCTTGATGTTTACTGGTGTTCCTATGAATGATTTTTTCACCAATATCCTGTGGTTCCCACTGAACAGAAACTGAATTAGATCAGCCAAATACATAGCACAGCTATGAGAACAGGTCAAAGGCTGGAAATTCTGTGGTGGGTAGCTCACATCCTAACTCCTCAATGCCTGTCCACCATCCACCAGGCATAAGTCAGTGTAGCACTAACAAATTTCATGAGATTCAATGCCATCCTGAACAAAGCAGCTTTCTTGATTCGCATTTTACCCAGCTTTTACATTCACTTCCTTCACCAGTGCGCTTTGACAACAGTGCTTACCATCTAGAAGATGCACTGTAGTAATCCAACAAGAGTCTTTCAATGGCACCTTACAAACCCCTGATCTACTAGAAATCATGCTTTCCCTCCCTTTCGTTCCCTGTTTACTCAGCCACTTGGAAGGTAATGCCTGGTGTAAAGCAAATCAGAGAAATATCCATTCATTGAAAATTCAAAGATATCTTTAAATTTTGTGTCTGTTGAGGATTCAGGACATCAATTAAACAACTGTGGTCTCAGAATAAACCTCGGTCTCAGAACTTTTTGCACAGCATATTATTGATTTTCCATTCACACCAGATATTCTCTCCACTTTATACGTATGTTCGTGCAGGTGCGGGTGTGGAATAAGTAAACTAATTGAAATCTGATATTGTTACATGTTAAAAATGAATTGAAAATATTTGCTGTAGACAACTGAGGGGGTGAAAAGTGGAGCCAATTCATGCCTCTTCCACCGGTCATAATGTACTTCTGAAAAATGACTGGTCTTAAATGCGAAAATATGTTAGAAGATAAACCATGGTTTAACTAATTGAAAGTAATTCAGTTATGATAGAAAATATTTTATAGGTTATAAAAGCAAAAGAGTTGTATGATGTAGATATGCAGCTACACAGTGAACATTCTATGGCTTTATTTGGTTTGTGTTACTTGATTTATTAAAGGCCTTCTAGAAAAATGTTTGTTCACTTTTGGTGCCAGACTATAGTGCCTCAATTGGAAGTGCACAGTCCTGTGAGAAGAAGGAAGCTTATTGGTTTAAATACCACTAAAAACACTTCAGCATATATCCAGGTTTATATCTCATCAGCAGTGCACTGTCAAAAGCACCAGCTTTCTAATGAGACGTTAGAGAGAAGGCCCATCTTCCATTGGAATTTCTTCATATACAAGCAGGGTCTTACTCCCAGATACCCTAGGGAATGATAATCTAACAACCAACATATTCTGTCATTGTTTGTGGTACCTTGCTTTACATATAATGCCTACCATATTAGGCATTAGGATATAAGGCTATCATTTATTATCTATCCCTAATTGTTGTTGAATAGGTGGCTTTGAACTGCTCTCAAAGTCTTTTCATAGATCGAAAAATCCCTACAGTGTGGAAACAGGCCCTTTGGCCCAACAAGTCCACATTGACCTCAAAGCATCCCACCCAGACCCATCCCCCTATCACCCATCTAATTTACAAATCCCTGTAGGGTGTAGGGGCACCCACATGTGCAGTTACGTTGGAAGTTACATGTTGTGACCAGTGACAGTGAAGGAATGATAATATATAGTGATAATAATTCCAAGAGATATCAGAGAAAGACTTGGAGGGGATCTTGCAAGTGGGTTGGGGTTACTACGCATCTGTTGCTCTTGTCCATTCTAGGAGTTTCTAGCAGCAATCCTAGAGATTGAGACTGAGGTTTATTCTGAGACCACGGTTGTTTAATTGATGTCCTGAATCCTCAACAGACACAAAATTTAAAGATATCTTTGAATTTTCAATGAATGGATATTTCTCTGATTTGCTTTACACCAGGCATTACCTTCCAAGTGGCTGAGTAAACAGGGAACGAAAGGGAGGGACAGCATGATTTCTAGTTCATTAGCATATTGAATTTATCATTGTATTTACTTGAGCAGTTGCTCAAAGTACGGTTAATTTGTATATTTCCATGTCTGGCTTCATTGTTTTTCTGAGGTAAATTATCTGAACCTGGGCCTTCCATTCCAGTATGTGAAGATTCCAGAAAGGTTAAATCAAGCAGGAGGTGCAGATCTGCTTTTTGTGGTTTCTTTCACTTCAACATGTTAATTTCAGGTCAGGCTGAGCCTTGTTAATTGATGGTTTCAGTAAACTTTGCTCAGGCTGATCAGGTGAGCACTGTGGCCATCTTAAGTCAGTGTTTTCCTTTGTCAAAGCCATTTTAGTCCATGAGAATTCCCAGGTGTTAAAAATCAAAGTCAGAAGTCACATGACACCAGGTTATAGTCCAACAGGTTCATTTGAAAACACAAACTTTCAGAGTACCTCCACGTTGTCAAAAATTGAAAGCTTTTTAACCCTAATCAAAACAATATATAATATTCATTGAAAAGTAGTCTGTATTTATAATTTAGACAATTAGAGATGTATTGAAAAGTGCTGATCATTCTGCTGTTAAAATTTCAAAATACTGCACTAATCAGCAATATAAATAGCTGATCAATAAACTGTGAAAGCCTATATTGCTGAATATTTCTAATACACGTCAAATTTTACCAATACTGAAGGTAACAACAGGCTTTTCTCTTTTTAGCTATATCAGCTGATTTTGGACACCTATGTTCAAAACCTCAGCAGAGCAGCTCAGTGTTCACCATTACTTTAAGCAGTACTGCTTGTGAAGTTAGTGATTGTTTGATTAACCAGAGTTGAAGTGTGAATTTAATAGAGATCTTTATGGATTATATGAATCATTTTGATCACTTAAAAAGTATATGATTTTTAACAATAGTCTGTGCAATAGTCAATTTACTGCAAAAATAATGGCGAGGGCATTTTTGCTTGATTTTATTTATGCACAAACATGATGTCAGGTGAGGGCAAATGTATACCTACATATAAAAACCACACGTTGCTGTCCAAGCTGTGTCCTCTGCTGTTAACTTCATGAAACAGCATCCTATTGTCTTGCTCAGTGTATCAGTGCTGTAAAGTGATGTTTGTTTCATGAAACTTCTGTCGTCACCGTAAAGTTAAACTTATTTCTATCCAAGTACCCTATTACGATATAATAAGTATCGATGACAAGAAATTGAAAACTTAAATGATCAGGGAAATCACAAATGGTAAATGCCTTGAGATACTCTGCAATAGTAAATTATCGACCAGCTGTGATTTTGTTTTTACCTGTTCATTCATGTTACATTTGTGTTGATTCTAAATGTGTTGAAGTGGCAAAATCTTGTTCAGCAATGTCTTCACTCAGGGGTCACTTCCACTTGTGCTCTTTAGCAGGTAATTTCAAACTTGATTGATGATGTTTTTTTTTAAAACAGGAAACTTATTGGCTGTTAAGAGAATTGTTCCAGGCAGCGTGGATACTACATGGAACAACTTATTATTGACCGTAGATGCCGTCGAATGCCAGGTAAATATCCTTCGTCCAAAGGAATTTCTCAGGTGCAAATTAGACACTCTAGAAACTTTGCAAATAGCATGGATTTCTTATCCACAGTTTTGTTCAGTGCATTTTGATATAGAGTGATGCTTTTCTTAAGTTGACGTTTGACATTGAAAATTATATTGTAAACATTTAAAATAGAAATTTACAAGTAAACACAATGTTCAAACAGCATTGTATATCCTAAGTAAAATGTGCATTTGCTGGAAATCTCAATTAAAAGCGGAAAATGCTACAAATACTCAGATTGAACAGCATCTGTGGGAAGAAAAGCAATTAATGTTTCACATTGCTGATCTTTCATTCAAACTGGAAAAGTTTAGAGACCTGGCATGTTTTCAGTAAATACAAGCAGGGGAAGGTGGGAGAAGCGAAATAAGTTGACAAACATGAGGATAGATCTGTGTTAGGGATGGAAGACCAGAAATTACAACAAGAATTATGTTGCAAGTCAAATGGTAATGGGCAAGAAGAAACATGGAGTTATTTGTGCAGAAAATGGTAGCAGCAGAATAATTACTGGCAGCCACTTTTTGGAAAGATAGGAGAAGTAGTTATAATCTTAAATTGTTGAACTCAGGACTGCCAAGTAGAAACATTTTCCTCTGACTTGAGTTAAACATCATTGAAACAGTTTGGGGAATTGAGTAGGGAAGAGAAAACTGGAAGGTCAAGTCACGTTTAGAGTGAAGAGTGTGCCGAAAAGATACCCCCAATCAGTTTTTTCATCTCTCCAATATAGAGGGTACTGAATGATGACCAACAAGAACAATGTACTAAATTGTAATTTAGTGCAAGTAAATTCTTGTTTCACCTGGAAAGTCTGTTTTTTACGCAGAATGGTGGAAGGAAGGAGGTGAATGGGCAGATTTGCATCTCTTAGACTTGCACAGGAGAGTGTTGTGCAATGATGAATGCATTTGGAAAAATTGAGAGAACAGTTCCCATCAGACTGCTGGGAGGAAAAGACATGTTTTACAGTGGCAGCCAGGGGAGATTGTTGAAATGGTGGATAATGATTTCAGTGTTACAATACAAAAAACATTTGGTGTCACGTTTGTGACTTCTGGTTCACCCCTCTTTAACCCTAGTTCACTGCTGAATGCAGTGATTCCCTGAATGCAAGACAATGGAATATGGACTGCTTTTTTCATTAATCTTATTTTCATTTTCTTTCTTTTCTTTCATCTTTCTTATCCAATATGTCACAATATTAAAGTTACTTAATATTTTTATGCAAAGTTGCCTCTGTTTTACAAACCATTTATACCTCCTAAGCTAAAAATGGCTTCACTATCTTTAAAATAAATTGTAATTCCTCAGGAATGTATGGGAGGGTGTGCTGATTATTCAAATATAAAACAACTTCTTACAAATGCGTCTCATTTCATTTATGTAAAGTATTGGTTGCTGTGAGAATTAGAGCTCATGTATACATGTTTGTGGGACCAGCACACTGAATTCTGAGGTAAAAGACATTTCAATTCACAGAATAGGATGCTTTGTGCACCTGGTATAGTTAGGCATGGATTTCAAAAGGGAAAATCTTGCTTGACTAACCTTTTCAAAGGTAACAATATATAATGGTAATGCAATACATGTAATTTATCTGAAATTTCAAAAGGCCTTCAATAAGGCTACCTCATAATAGTCTAATAAATAAAGTCAGAAGAAGCAGAAACAAGAACAAAAACGGAACTTGCTAGAAAAGCTGAGCAGGTCTGGCAGCATCTGTGAAGAAAAATCAGAGTTAATGTTTCGGGTCCAGTGATCCTTCCCCAGTTCCATAGGGGCAAATAATTGTCAAGTGAGTTTCAATATACATAAATGTAAGCATTTTGGTGGCAAGATTAATTATTTGGAAGGTACAAGCGTGATGGGTTAGAGGAACAAAACAATCTGAGAATAGGTATGTAAATCACTAACCATTGTCCCAGGTTACCAAGGCCATTTAAAAAGCTGCATGCTTGTTTTTAGAGGGATTAAATTGATAAAGGAATATAGATGAGTTAAGTGATTGGGCAAAATTTTGGCAGATGGAATATCACGTGGAATACTGAGGTTGTCCAGTTGGGAAGAATGTAAAAGTAGCACAAATCTAAATTAGGAGAAATTGCAGAATTCTGCAGTGCAAGAGGATTTGGGTGTCCTTGTAAGTGAATCACTAAAAGTTAACATTAAGACAAATGAAATGTTGGCCTTTATTGCAAGGCCAATGGAGCATAAATATGGGCGAGCCTTGCTAGAACTGTGTGACATTTGTGAGGTTGAACCTAGTGAGTTGTGTACAGTTTTGGCATTATTTAAAGGAGAAATGTACTTACTTTTGGAGCAGTTCTGAAAAGGCTCACCAGGTTGATCTGTGAGATAAAAGTGTTATCTTATGTGGAAAGCTTTCGTCAATAGTTGATGGAATTTGGAAGAATGAAAGTTGATCTTATTAATACAGATAGCATTGAAGTATCTATTCCGTATTAATAAAATTTTTCTTTTAGTATTGTTCACTTTTATGCAGAGTGCATAGGATTTAAGATTCTAAAATTATTCTGAAAATAGTTGTAAATCAAGAAATAATTTCTTGGTAAGCTGGCGTAAATATGTAATTATGCAACATAATTAATCATGATTTTCACAAAAGGTTGAAAGATTGCTTGGTAGAAACCTTTTTGTTCTTCATTGTTACACAAGAAGTTTAATTGAACTATATGAAATTACTTTTGAACATAGGTTTTTACTGTTTGTCATTTTTATAACACTTTTATTTGAAGTGTTTTTATCTTCACCAACTCATTGAGCCGCATGGGCCGAATACTTTATAACAGCTGTTGATACTGCATCATCATTAACCAGCAGATGTTACAGTTCAAGTGGATCAGTTTGATATTTTGTGCTCTTTACAGTGGCTTAGTGGTTAGCTCTGCTGCCTCACAGCACCAGGAACCCGGGTTCGATTCCACCCTCTGGCAACAGTCTGTGCGGAGTTTGCACATTCTCTCTGTGTCTGCGTGGGTTTCCTCCAGATGCTCCAGTTTCCTCCCACAGTCCAAAAATGTGCGGGCTAGGTGGATTGGCCATGCTAAATCACCCATAGTGTTCAGGGATGTGTTGATCAGGTGGTTATAAGGGGGATGGGACTGGGTGGGATGCTCTGAGGGTTGGCGTGGACTTTTTGGGCTGAAGGGCCTGTTTCCGCACTGTAAGGATTCTGGGATTCTATGATTCTAAGCTTTAAATGGGCATCTCAATCAGAAATCTACAACAACTGGTAAACCTAACTGCTTAAATCAGTTGAGTAATAATTATCATCGGCCTTGAGCTTTCAACCTTCAAGAAGTCAGGTCATCAACTGTTTAGTGTGAGTTTTAAAATACTTTGGATGCCATCAGTTTCAGGATGCAGTTCATAAAAATATTCATTATTTATTCTGATATTGAGCTTTACAAGTGAAAGTGGAAGATGCTTTAGTTATAAAGCCTCTGGTTGTTTCTCTTACCCCATTCTCACTCCAAAGATGATATTTTTAACTATTGTTTTATAAGGATCACAATAGGTGGGAATGATTATTCAGTTCTAGCATTTGACTCCATTTTAATGGAATACAAAGATCAATGCTATCACTTTAGAAGAAAAAGAAGCAGGTTATATATAGCTGAAATTCATTAGCCGATGTATTTGAAAATTTTGTCTGAATCGATTAACCAATTACTGCATCGAGGTTAAAAAGCTATTTTTTGGTATTGAACTCCAAGTAATCATGCTAAATTTTGCATTATGTCTTCTTTAACTGAAAGCACTTTGATTCAGTGTGGGTTGTGGGTTTCAGCATCTTTTTCAGTCGTCATTAATGCAATGCAGTCTGTGTTATCCAAGTTGTTTTGATTTGTTACCCTCAACGTTCCGTTTGAAGGAGCTCTTTGCAGGTATGCAAATTATGAGCTCCTGATTTACTGTGTGCATACTGCTTCTCAAGGTATTGATGTATGAAAACCCTTATGAATTCGCAGATGAGCAGAGTGCTAATTGATTTCCCACCTGCCCTTCCCCTTCCCTGAACAAGGCAGCTCTTAACTGTCAGTCAAGACAGATGATGACACATGCAGAACCGGATCAGAAGAGCCAGTTCTAGGCTGTGCCCTGAAGGTTCCTGTGATTTCCATTGCTTCCCTTTTGTGTGCTGGTATTAGTTAGATCTGTTAGCCTGTGCTTGCAGTTAGCTCATTGTTTGTATGGTATTGAGGAATTTAGGAGCGTACAAAGAGACCTTAGCAGCCCTTTTCCCAGTAAATGGAATAGAAAGTGCATTTTAGACATTAAGCAGTGATTGGGGATGTTCCTTGTGCAATATACAGGTAAAGTCCTTGGCTTTATACTTCAGATACTATTTCAGTGTGTATGTTCTGTATTTTGCTGTTGATGTTTCAGTGGCACAGTGTCTGAAATTCACAAGAATTCAGAGCTGAAAGATGCTGTCTAATGTTTAGAGATGAAAGGCAGACAACAGTTTGTTAATTTGGGTACCTTTGTGCTTTTATAAACCATTTGCTTGAAATTATCAAAGGTTATTTTTTGAGTCTTGGCAAAAACAATTGATAATTCTGCAGTCCAAGAATTTTAGTCTGTATGTTTCTTAACCCTTTATCATTTGTTTTGACTTTACTTGATCAAGTATATTTACAGAATAGTCAGAAAATGATGTAATATTGTTTGCTGGTTGTTATTTTTAGCCACAGCCATGCTATGAAGTGTAATGGCGATTCATGATTAATAATAATCAGCAGCTACTCCAACAAAAACTGTAAATGGCAAGCAATAGTTGAACTCTATCATTGTATGTTGATTCTGAGAAAGGATTGTTATGTTATGCATTGCAGAGAATCTCTTGAATTATACTATTACAGACTTTAGATTTGATTTTTATTTGTCAAGATACCCATACTATATAAAACTTGATTATCACTAAAGCAGTCTTGAGAAGAACAGAATGCATTAGAGGTTGTAGCATAATTTAAACTTGTGCAAAATGTATGTCTTTCAATATATGAAGTTTCATTACATGTGGTTTCTGAATACTGAATATGAAAGGTCCACAGAGGTGTCTTTGTATGCCTGGTTTGCAGTTATTCAGTTAAGTGCTGCTGTAATTTATCACTCCATGAATTGTAGAGTTGTTCATCAACCTTTTGTATTTTCATCAGAAGGAAAGAAATTATGACAGTATCAAGAAAAAGATATTGTACAAAAATTACTGATGTGGTAATTGGTTTGCGTATCTTTAAAAACATGGTTTTCAATATCCCACTTTTTTCACATTGTATATCTGAAATTTTTTTTAAGTTAATACAACAAGACTTGTGCTTTTGATCACTTTTATTGCAAAATATTTATTGTGCTATATATTGGTCCCTGGTACTGATGTATTCCTCAACATCTTGATCTTTGGGCTTCAGACAAAAAAATTGTAATTATTCAGTCAGATTGTGATGTTAGCTCTGCAGTTTTCCACATGATAAAAATTTTGAGCTTGGATTATGAAGGCTTTTACAAGTATAGAAAGAGAGTAGTAACTGAAGGAATTTTTGGTCCCTTGGAAGCAGACACAAGAATTATTATGGAGAATGAGGGAATAGCAAAAGCATGGAAAAATACTTTATCAATCTTCACACACCTAGAAAGAAGTTCCATACTGAAAGTGTGGTATTGGCCGGCACAGTGGCTCAGTGGTTAACACTGCTGCTTCACAACTTTAGAAACCCTGGTTCAACTCTACCCTCGCATGACTATCTGTGTGGAGTTTGCATGTTCTCCCTGTGGATTTCCTCTGGGTACTCCAGTTTCCTCCCACAGTCCAAAGATGTGCAGGTCAGGTGGATTGGCCTTGGGACACGCAGGGTTACAGGGATGGTGGGGTGGGGGTGGTGGTTTTGGTGGGCTACTCTTTGGAGGGTCAGCGTGGACCCGTTGGGCCGAATGGACTGTTTCTACATTGTAGGGATTCTATGATAAGTAGAGTGTAACACAAGTGCAAAGAAGACTGAGGAAGTTGGGGTAATTTATGTCTGTGGAGAAATCGAAAAGGGCTAAACTCAGATTAAATACCCTAGGATCTGATGGCCTACATCCAAGGCTTCTAAAAGAGATGGCTTTGGAGATAATGGATGTATTGGCTATGATTTTTCAAAATTTTCTAGATTCTAGAATGGTCCTGCAGATTAGAAGCTGGTAAATGTAACTCCACTATTCAAGAAAGAAGAGGTGGGCGTGGTGGGGGGTTGGCGGGGAAGCGAAGAAACTGGGAACTACAGGCTAATTCGCCTGACATAATTTATTGTAAAGCGATGGAATCTATTAAGGAAGTCTGAGAAACAACTCACTTGCCAAAAACTGTGGCATGATTAGACAAAATCAGCACAGCGTTAGGAAAGAGAAATTGTGTTTCAAAACATTATTAGAATTTCTGAGGATGTAACTGAATAAACTCATTGCACCTCATCCTTTCCCAGTTTGTTGCCATCATCTAATCTGCCTTGCTGTTTTTGTGCTACCAGAGTGGATAACATCACATTTATCCACATTATACTGCATCTACCATGCATCTGCCCATTGGCTTAACCTGTCCAAAGCACATTGAAGCATTTCTGCATCCTAAGAGTTCAGCCTCCCACCCAGCTTTGTATCATTTCCTGATGATTAATGTTAATGGAGGGTTGATGATTATTGAAGATATTGACAAAACCTAAATTATGCTACTGTGCAAATTGACATCCCCTTCATACAACATATAAATGCCAAAGGTGGTGTTATTAGATGATTCCATCACTTAAATGAGTTAGTGAGAATAAAAATGCAATCCTTCTTGAACATATCAAGAGGCATCTGTGGTGTCCAGCATCGACAGGAGTTTGGCTTCATTGAATAGCTGTTATGGGTGAGGAGATGCAGTTGTGAGAAATATTATTTTGTGTTCCGTGCAGGCCTTTGTGGTGTTTTACAAAAGTATCATCTGAGGCCTTGCTAGCTACAGACTGTATTTTTACTCTCTGCTGCTGGCTTCTATATAGTATGTTGCCTGTTGGTGCCAAGACTGGAGTACGCTTTAAACTGTTGTCACTTTTAGCAGTGTCCAAAGTGGCACATGCCCCAAGAACATTTTACTCCTCTGCCTGTTCTTACTCCAACCACTTTATTTACTGTTCTAGTTGAAAAGCGAATCCCTATCTGACCTCTGCCACAGTTGATGCAGTTGATTACAAGATCATTTGACCTTGTCCAGTTCTGTATAATTGCCTTTGCATGGTTCTACGTTTCCATATTCAACCACAACCAGAACATCAGAGTAATGATTTATTACCCGTTTTTGTGTTGTTAGTCTGAAGAACTTCAAAGATTCAGCTGTAGCTGTTCTCCCTTCCAAATCTATACGTTGTTCCTCTGACAGACTGAGAGCCTTGGCTTGGTTTTCATATGTATGGTCATGATGCATTGCGCAGCCACTTCACCACTAATGTAATTGATGTGCTGTATCTTCAGGATCAAAATTCTGTCTTTGGCTCCTGCTACAAAGTCTGTATCTCTGCACTAATTTCTGTATGACTGCTATCTCTGGCTGAACCAGACATTTGAAACCTCTACCATGTTTAGCTATCTGTTGAGGTCCCAACTCAGTCATGAAGAACACCTGCTTAGACTTAAATTAGTGTTATATTTTCCTCCTGGATCCTGTATATTATTTATAATCATTGAGTAATTCTTTTCATTTCTGTAGCATTTGATTTCTCCTCTTTAAGGTAAGATTTTGTGCTTTTCTTGCCTTTTTTCTTTTAGCAATGTGCTTTCCAATTCCTTGTGATTTCAGTTCTTAAAGATTTTTCATTCTTGGGGATATTTAGGTTTGTTTTCTCCCTTTCATTAATTATGTCTTGATATTTTGTAGCTTATTCTAGGAATCAATCTAATTCCGCTCTTCAGAATTTACAATGTTAAATGTATCCTCTGTCTTCCTTTTTCCCTTGGTCTTCAACCAATATTAGTCTTGCTATCGTCACTGCCTGCCTCAAAGGTCTTGCCTTTTGACTATTCATATGTTGATATTCTATGCCATGGTATGCAAGTGAAACAGTGAATTTGAATTTGATCCATGGCTCCTACTTGCAATTGCTTTTACTCATAAATATTGTGATGTAATCAGGATTTTGCCTTCTGACTATCCTACTGGATAGTATCTACCTATTGGATCTTAGTTCCAGCAATTTGGACAAGAGTCCCTCCTCACCAGGAAATATGAAACTCATAATTATTTTGAATAATTTGCTTCAAGTCAAAATTTAACATTAGGGCTGTCAATTCTGTTAACCTTAGCTATTGCACATTAAAGTCTGCCTTGTTACTTTCTTTTGTTCTTGGCATATGCATCCAAAGTTGACCCAACAAGGTGACAATGACAATTGTTTTCACAGCTGGTGACTGTGTGGAACTGAGCCAGGTCAGCTCAGAGTAGCAGTTGCTTTTCTCTGAAGGACGTTAGTTGGCTTGCACCTCATGACATCAGACACATGAAATTTGAATGCATGGCTGAAAATACTTGAGACATAAAATGTTGAAAGGCTGATCTTTATTTTGTCTTAGATGCTGCCTGATCTGTTGAGTGTTTCCAGCTTTTTGTTGCATTAGTGAACTGATTGAGCTTCTGGTGATTCAGTAATTTTCATGGACAAATCTTAAGGCCTGGCGGCAAAAAAATCATATTTATTGAATCTAGCACACCTTGGGAATTCTCAACCTCCTAAATTGCCAGTCAGTACTATAATGTTAAACTGCAAATAAAATTATGTGCAGCAACATCAGAGTATGTTGATGAACAAAAGCTATTTTGAGACAGTCCTGAGCTTTGGCAAGCTTTTGCTATGAACCTACGTGGCATATTGCATTACCATGTTATTCCTGTAAATTTTAATTAAGTACCTGTACTGTGACCTTTGTGTTGCTAAATCCTAGGCATGGAGTACAAAATTGCACACATCAATTCAGTTATATCAAAAATTTCACAACCCTGGACATTTTTAATTTTTTACATACATAGTTCTTAAAACAGTAGAACATTTACTGCTCATTTTGCCCTGTATATTTAAGTGGAGCAACCGTTTGTGAATAAACTCTTCTGTCTTAGAACAGGTAGACAAGGTGATTAAGAAGGCATTTAGCACCCCTGCCTTCATTGCTCAGACCTTTAAGTATAGGAGTTGGGAAGCCTTGTTAAGGTTGTACAAGATGTTGATGAGGCCTCTTCTGGAGTACTATGTGCTGTTCTGGTTGCCCTCTATAAGAAAGATATCATTAAGCTGAAGAGAGTTCAGAAGAGATTTACCAGGATGTTGCTGGGAATGGAGGGTTTCAGTTATAAAAATAGGCTGGATAGAGCCACTCTGTTTTTTCAAAAAAATGTGGTGTGTGTGGAATGAACTGACAGAAAGTGATGGATGCAGGCACAGTTAGAACATTTAAAAGATGTTTGGATAAGTGCATGAATAGGAAAGATTTGGAGGGATATGGGCCAAGTGCAGACAAGAGGGACTACTTTAGTTTGAGAACATGGTCAGCATGGACTACTTGGACTGAAGGGTCTGTTTCGATGCTGTGTAATTCTATGACTCTTTAACACAGTGGTTAGGCATATCATGTTATTTGCGTGATGTTGTAGCCAAGAATTTGCATCGTGGAACTCAATGGTCAAGACACATTCTTAATAGCAGCTCAAACATCTGAAACATTGTTGCACCTTTTACTGAGGCCTAATTGAAGTATGCTGGAGAATGACAGTGACAGAGGTTTGGTTACCATCTTCGGTTATCTTTAGAGATAGGATTAATGTTTAAATTCTGGTGTTTTCGCTGTTGACAGTCAAATTAAGTCGCGGTAGTCTGCTTAGTAGTGCAGGAACAGATCAAATGAGTAAAAGTCTTTTGCAGGTTTAATGAGAAGGCTGATCTTAGCTGCGACACTGGTCGTTTGTCATAGATGGCGTCAGTTCCCTAGAATAGGAAGCAAGAATTTGCTAGGGTTCATTTAATTATATGCTAGCTCAATGCCAATTCCACATGGAAAGCAACACTGCTGGTAACAGTCAGCAGATAAGGTGGCACCTTTGGAGAAAGATGAATACTTCAGAGAATTCCTATTAACTAGAAGGTATTACAGATTAACACCTTATGAACAGGGGAGGAAGAAGGCGATGGGGTGAAGTGAGGAAAAGAGAGATCAAGCAGAACAAAAAATCATTAAATTGGATGGAGAACACAAAATGGTTAAATGACGAGAGATAGCACAACAGAAAGGATCCAGTGTTAGAACCCTCATTAATTTTTCTCTAGTTTATTTTATTCTTTTATTGCTCTTTCGTTTAAAACTGTGAAGTGAGAGAACTGTGAGCTGTAAAGTACCTTGGTACTGTGGGCAGCAGCTGGGTTTTTTTAAAAAAAAAACAAACATTTTTGTTTTTGTTTATATTTATCCCTTAACCATGTGTGTTTTTTGTCTTGTGTGAATGGAGCTGAACACAAATGTTAAGTTTAACATAGACGTCAAATAGATTACTATTTTGCTTCATTAAGGTTACTAATTGTTAATAAATTGCTAAGTCATAGAGTTGTACAGCACAGAAACAGACCCTTCGGTCCAACTGGGGGAGGTTATGGTCTAGTGGTATTACTGCCTCGGAAGACGGTGGAATTTGAATTCAATAAAATATCTGGAATTAAGAATCTAATGATGACTATGAATCCATTGTTGACTTGTTGGGGAAAAACCCATCTGGTTTACTAATGTCCTTTTAAGGAAGTAAACTGCCATCCTTATCTAGTCTGGCCTACGTGTGACGCCAAACCTACAGCAATGTGGTTGACTCTGAACTGCCTGATGGGCAATAAATGCTGCCTAGCCAGTGATGCCCACATCCTGTTAATGAAATCAAAAAAACTCATCTGTGTTGACCAAATATCCCAAATTAATCTAGTTCCATTTGCCAACATTTGGCCCATGTCTCTCTAAACCCTTACTATTCATATACCCATCCAGATGCCTCTTAAATGTTGTAATTGTATCAGCCTCCACCACTTCGTCTGGCAGCTCATTCCATACATGCACCACCCTCTGCATGAAAAAGTTGACCCGTAGGTCCCTCTTATATCTTTCCCTTCTCACCTTAAACTTATGCCCTCCTAGTTTTGGACTCCCCTACGCTGGGGAAAAAGACCTTGGCTATTAACCCTATCCATGCCCCTCATGATTTTATTAACCTCTATAAGGTCACCCCTCAGCTTCTGATACTCCAGGGAAAATAGTCCTGGCCTATTCAGCCTCTCCCAGATGCTCAAACCTTCCAACCTTGGCAATATCCTTTGTAAACCCTTTTAATTCTCTTTTTCTCAGTTACAAAACAGTGCCTGGAATTGATTATCCACAGAGTCTGGGATTGGTTATTCAAAAAGCCTGGTTACAAATGATTATGGTCAATTCTGAGGATCTTTGAAGGTTTTAAGTTTGCTGTGTTGCAAATAGAGGTAGAAGGGCTGATTTGGTTTGGGTGTTTGTCTCCATGATGTAACAGTAGGCTGAGAGAAATAATATGTGAGACTAAATGTGTGAATTATTAAACCAGGATAGCTAAGTGCAGGAGGAATGCATGAATGTTGTCAAGGCTTAGTGAGTCCCAGTGGGTGAAAAGGGCAGGTCAATACAAAGCTTGCAATCATTTTGTTTGCAGTGGATAGAAGGGGTTCCTTCCCAATCCCTAGAACTGCTGGTACACCTATTCTGTAGAGAAAATATAGTTAATGTCTGATGTTAATGGAATTATCATTAACACCAGAGTTCTCCAGTCCATCAAATGGAAAGATGAGGTGCTATTCCTAGAACTTGAGTCAAGCTTCAATGGAAAAGTATAGAAAGCTAAGGACAGAAAGATCAATGCAGGAGTGGTTTAAAGACTTGATGTTAAGGTTTGTAGTTCACAGCCACAGCTAAGGACAAAAGACAAATGTTCAGTAAAGAAATAATCTAAACTGTGTTTGATCTCCCTGGTGTAGAAACCTTGCCATGAAAAGCCATATTAGAATACGTCAACTGTTCAAACAAAACAAGTTTTAACAAAAAAACAACCAAGGTGCTTATAAGTATTGTCAAACTAAATTTGGCTCTGTGTAATGTAATATATTTGAGGATTGATGACCAGAGACTTGGTAGATAAGTTGGTTTGAAGGATCATCTTAAAAGAGGCAAAAAGATTTAGGGAGGGAATTTCAGAGTTTAAAACCATGCTTGTCAAACAATTAAAGATTGACTGATCAAGAGTTTGGCAGATGTTTAAAAAGGCAGTTTTAAGGACAGTACAAACAGAAAAGGCAAGGCCATATAGAACTTTGAAAGCTGGATGAGAATTTTAACGTCGAGCTGTTACTTAACCAGGAGCTACTGCAGGTCAACAAGCGTGGGGTGGTAGATGAGTGAGATTTGGTGCAGGTTAGCATGGAGGTTAATTTGACTGCCTTAGGTTTTCCTAAAACGAGGACTAGGGAGGCTGACCAGGTGTCCTTTGCCATAGCCTAGAGATAAGAAAGGCACCGATGGAAAGAATAAACTGAGGCAGGAGTAAGGAGTTCATCCATGCTACAAATGTGAAAATATGTATTCTTAGTGATGGTATGGATAGGTGAGAAGGAAGCTTAAATTGAGTCAAATATAGCACAAAGGTGGTGATCATTCTGATTCAACCTCAGTCTGCTGCTGGGGAAAAGGGTGGAGCTGATGGCAAGGAACAAAGATTGTGAAGAGAGCTAAAAACTATGGCTTTTATCTTCCCAATATTTAATTGAAGGGGATTTCTGTTCATCCATTAATAGATGTTGGATAAGCAATCTGACAACTCGAGGTTAACAGAGACATTAGGAATCTCTCATATGATATCACTTTGGGCGAGGGCCATCATCAATAGTTACAAAAATAGGAAGTGCTGGAGAAACTCTGACAGCATCGAATGTGAGAGAAACAGTCTTAATGGTTCAGGTCCAGTAACCTTTTTGTCAGATCTAAAAGCAGCTGGTGAAGGGTCGTTTTTATGCTGACGATGGAAGGGTTGGGAATACATGGAAATGGTGTCGCGAGAGACGGGGTAAAAGGAGAAGCAAGCAAAGAGATTGCTAATGATAAGCCAAGGGCGGGATAAATGCTGGTTAGAGTGCTTATGAGAAGTTTGAATGATAGAAAATGAGTTACTGTGCTCGTAGTGACACATACAAACAGGACCTGGAGATGTGGGTGTGGGTAGCAAAGATGGATGAGGGTAATAAGCTCAATATTGAGTCCTGATGGGATAAGGTACCCAGGCCAAAGATAAATTATTGGTCCTGTAGTTGCATTGAGCCTTGCTGGAGCACTGCAGCAGGCCTGAAACAGAAATGTTGGCATGGGAACTTGGTGATACACTAAAGTGGCAGGCAACTGGAAGCATTCTGTGGATAGACATAGGCAAAGCAATCACCCAGTCTGCCTTTTATCTCCCTAATATAGAGGAGGCCACATTGTGAGCAGTGTATACAGTGGACTAAATTGAATGAAATGCAGGTAAATTGCTACTTCGCCAGGAAAGTGTGTTTGGGGCCTTGGCTAGTGATGAGAGAGGTGATAATGAGCAAATTGGTGCCATGGAGTCTGAGGAAGTGTTGGGAGTAGCGGCGGAGAAGGAATCCTTCAATCTGATATGATTAAATTAGATTGGTTCATGATGTTCTCCCTGCTTCAGATAGCCTCAAAGGGTGAAAAGAGAATCCTACTATAGAAGTCTGACGTAAAGAAATAGGTATATTCTTTTCAAATAAAAGGGAAAAAAGTTGCAAAAGAATGTGAATGGTATTTACAATGTTAAAGCACTATCAAGTTCTCTCCTTCAACATAATAACCCAGATCTTTGAGCGTATTCATTCAAGCTGACAGTGACCCTTTTAGTTCCTTTCTTTTGGTAGTGCTTTCAAATCTGTTGTACCCACTGAAGCATATAAAGTTGTTTTATTCAGTGCTGTGTAATCCTTGAAGCGCCCACAGGAACAGCTGGAAGGTTTCAGTTCTGACTTTTACTTGATGTGGAGGCGCCGGTGTTGGACTTTCACTTGCATTGCTTATCTGTTCTTGTTTTGTGGTGCATAACCTAGCTATTGTTGAATTCCAGGGTAACACACAAATTCCTGCTGTATGTGTGTATGCTAGGCATAAATAGTTTAAACTAACTGTGACATCTGGATTAATCACAGACTTATTTTCAGATGCAAATTTGAAGTGTAGTTTACCTAAAAATGATGACATTAAATCAGGGGCCTGTAGTAGTATCAGGAGAGAATTAGCATTTTTAGGGCACTTTTCACATAATCAGAACATCCTGAAGTACATTAAATTGTAATGAACATTGTAGGCACTTCGGCAACCCATTTATGCGCAGCAGTGCCTTATAAAGGGCACCAAGTTAAATAACCAGATAATCTATTCTAGTAGATTGAAAATATAAAGTGCTAGAGAACTTTAGCAGGTCTAGCAGCATCTGTGGAGAGTGAAACAGAGTGAATGCTTCAAATCAGATATGACTGTTCTTCAGAATCTATTCTGGTGATGTTGGTCGATAGAAAAATGTTGGATAGGACAGAATATGCCTACTACTTTTGGAATAATACTGTAGAATATTTTATGTCCAGTTGAATGTGATGTCAATGCCTTGGTTTAATGTGTCATCCAAAAGGCAGCATCCCTGACAATGCAACATTCTGTTGGCAGTTTGTGCAGAAGCGTTGGGCTAGATTAGGGTCTCACCTAGAGTGGGATTTAATCACAACATTGTATCAGAGATAAAAGGTACTGCAGATGCTGGAGAATCCGAGATAATAAGGCGTGGGGCTGGATGAACACAGCAGGTCAAGCAGCATCATAGGAGCAGGAAAACTTGACGTTTCGGGCCTAAACCCTTCTTCAGAAATGGGGGAGGGGAAGAGGGTTCTGAAATAAATAGGGAGAGAGGGGGAGGCGGATAGAGGATGGATAGAGGAGAGGATAGGTGGAGAGGAGGCAGACAAGTCGAAGAGGCGGGGATGGAGCCAGTAAAGGTGAGTGTAGGTGGGGGGGGCGGGGTAGGGAGGAGAGAGGTCAGTCCAGGGAGGATGGACAGGTCAAGGGGGCAGGATGATGTTAGTAGACAGGAGATATCTTTAATCACAACATTCTCATGCTGATGTGTGTGCTAACACTTGTAAGTTAGAAATAGAAAATTACTACGAGCTGCATCAATCTTGATATTAAAAGAATAAACTTCTCATTTCAGCAAATGTGTATATATCTGGTCCCAGGTGTTTTGACAATCAAGAAGTGTGTGCTGTATCAAATTAGTGTTTGACTCGTCTTTGTCATTTCAATAGTGCAAAAATCATTCCCTGAAACAAACGAGCTATTAAGACACCAGTCAGATTACTGTGTGATCTGTCATGTTCTTTGTTTCATTTTTCTGCTTAATGATGTCTCGTGACAGTGTAGTTAGCATTTCTACCTCTGAACTAGAAGCCCACAGTTTGAGTCTCACTTCAGGACTCAAGGATCATAGAAGATCTGTTCATGAAATAAAGAAACAATTTGATTGTCAAACTGAAAATCCTTCCAATTTTCCTGTGGCAGGTGGTAAAAGCAGGAGAGTACCCGGTCTACCAAAACCATGTGGTAGCTGCAACACAGTAGCATCCCTACCAAGCGCCAAACACAAGATCTTGCCCAGCTGTACTCAAAAGGTGTCTTGTCATTTTGAGAGAGTGCTAATATTCTTTTTCTCTCTTCATTTGCCATAATTTTTATTGTAAAAGTTGGAAAGAAACAATGGTTACCTGGATATATCCAAGTTTTCAGCAGTGGTTTCGTTGTCTCACTGTAAAGATGCAAGTGGCACACTACTGAACTTATTCTTTTCAACATGTTAGTATTAGATTAAATAGTGAAGATTTGCACCAAATGCAGCTTATTCATCCAGGTGTCAATTGCACTTCCCACACTGTCCCACAATATGTCCATTTTACCTATTTCTGCAGCTACCTATTTCTCAACTGTCTCTGCTTCCATGATTCCCAATGTAGAATACTTGTCTTTTGTTTAGTGTTACTTATGTAACAGCTTCCATTTGACTTTGTACACCCTTTCCGAGATCCGTACCGGAGCTCGAAGCACCCTTCAAAAAAAATTGCTTCCAAACCTTCCTTTTCATCTGCATGTTTGGTCATTCTTCTAATTTCTTCTCCTGTTCGATCTGATCTTTCTGGATAGTTACTTGGATCATTTTATTACATCAGAAATTCTGTTTCAAAACTATTTGATGGGTTGGATTTGCACTTTTCTATTGAGTAAATGGAGATATAAATGTTTGTTACATAAAAATAAAGGTAAATTGTTGTCCTTGTGAACAGATGAAGCGTTCACTTTTGAGGTTAGTTCTCCAATGAGGTTCATAAGGTTTTATGGGAAGAAAGTGGTATATTAAACTTATTAGTTTCCTGGAGTTGATTTCCACGCAAACCTCAAATCATGTCAGCTGAAACATAATTTGGACGAATGGGCTAGAAACTGTCTTCAAGTTGCAACAACATAATTTAATCTGTGAAGGCGTGGTTTGATTTGTCAGAAATAATCCTTACAGTTTCCCATTGTATTCTGCTCCTCATCCAAATTCTGCTTCTCTAAATGTCAGGTCCTCTGGTCTGGTGGAAACATGACAAAATTAAATCGTTTACTTTACAAGACTTGTTCCAGCTTAGAAGAATGCCTTCCTGAGTGCAAAAAGAGAACTGGCTCTAGGAAAAGAAGTGGATGTGGTTTGCTAATCTTGTCTCTTGGTCTCACTAAGGAATTATTTAATCATATTTTTAATTAAAGATCTGAGAAAATAAATCACTATCCTGTTAGGATTGAGTTTGTCTTTTATCTGGATTGTTTTCATCAATTTCTGTATCATCAGTAATTAATACATTCTGATTCGATTAAATGGCTAAATCACATGAAACCAGTTAGAAATGATTCACCGAGGAGTAAAAGAAAAACCTTACTAATTCTTTAGAGCGGTTCTGTTCTATGAATTTTAAATTTAACAATCTAAAAGATGAAACAATTATAGTGCTAGCATTGTATGCAAAAAGAAAGCCTATGATTAAGTGTGCAAGATTAGAGTGTAGGTGAGATGGACAGACCAATATTTTGTTCTTGTATTATTAGCTCCAATTACTCACTTAGCCCTTGTTATTGTCCAACAATAACCTGTTCAGGTGATATGAGATGTTGTTAGTAACAGGCAGCTTAATTGGAGTGCAAAACTGCTATTAGCCTGCCATTCTAAACTTGCAACCCAACCATATGTCCGTTATTATTTTAATTATTTATAATCATAAAATCATAGAATCCCTACAGTGTGGAAACAGGCCCTTTGGCCCAACATGTCCACACCAGCACACAGAGCATTCCATCCAGATCCATTCCCTTAATCTACACATCCCTGAACACTCTGAGCAATTTAGCACGGCCAGTCCACCTAGCCTGCACATCTTTGGATTGTGGGAGGAAACCAGAACACCCGGAGGAAACCCACGCAGACATGGGGAGAATGTGCAAACTCCACACAGACAGTTGCCTGAGTTTGGAATCGAATCCAGTTCCCTGCTGCTGTGAGGTAGCAGTGCTAACCACTGAGCCACTGTGCCACCCACTTATCCTTTTACTTTATTTTGAATCCCACCATAGAGTACACAATAGTTCTTTTTGCTTTCATTTGTTATCATTGAACGTTAAAATCGTAAATGACATTGTTCAAAGCCATTTTACATACTGAGTCTTTTGATGATATTGAGATTAATATGAAACAATTAGGAATGATTAATCAATTTAATGAATCTGAATGAATTGAGAGGTCTCTTTATTTCTGAATTGTATAACTGATTCTATGACAATCCAGGTTGTTGAAACAGAAATTTTCTTCCAAATAAATACCAAGAAGGCTGAAAACACCATTTCAGTCCCAACTGGAAACTCTATTCCCTAGCTATCGATTCCTTCACATAGCAGCTGTCAGAATCTAAACCAATCTTTTGGTAACCTTGGTGACTAATTTGATGCAGAAATGAGCTTCCAAACTCATTTGTACCATTTCCAAGACCAGCTGTTTCAACCTTTTGTCTTATTAGCCAACTTCACTGCTGTCTCAGCTTATTTACTCCCAAAACGCTCCTCTGTAATTTTTGTCACCTCTAGATTTGGCTATTCCAATCCACTCTGTCCTTGTGCCGTGCTGACAATGGAGGGGAGTGTATGTCTGATGGTGGCTTATGATCCTTTTGATAGGGATGCTGGCAGGATGGAAAGCTAGGGTCAGGAGGATCCTATTAGAAGGGAAAAGAAGGAATGAGGGCAGAGGTGTAGGAGATGCATCAGACCACTGCTGATGGCCCTTCAACCATGGTGGCAAGGAATCCTCATTTGAGGAAAAAGGTGGGCATTCCTGAGGCACCCGTGCAGTAAGTGGCATCATTAGAATGGATATGACAGAGGTCAAGAACGGAATGGAGTATGTAAAGGAAGCAAGACATAAGGATGTATAGTCCAGATAACTGTGGGAGTCAGTGGGTTTGTAATGAATATTGGTGGTCAAGCTATCCCCAGAAAAGGAAACAGATGTTGAGGAAGGGGGGCATCAGAGATGGACTGTAAGTCCATGGACCATATCTCATTGGAGCAGAATTAGGCCTTTTGGCCCATCGAGTCTGCTCCACCATTCAATTATGGCTGATGTGCTTATGAACCCCATTCTCCTGCCTTCTCCCTGTAATCCTTCACCCCCTTTATCAATCAAGAAGTAGCCATTTCGGTCTTAAATACACTCAATGACTTGGCCTCCACAGCCTTCTGTGCCAATAAGGGCACTCTCTAGCTGAAGAAATTCCTCATTTCTTTTGAAAAGGGTTGCCCCTTCACTCTGAGGCTGTGACCGTGGGTCCTGGTCTCTCCTACTAGTGGAAACATCTTCATGTCCCCTCTATTTAGGCCTCTCAATATTCTGAAAGCTTCAATCAGATCCCCTTCATCCTTCTAACCTCCAAGTAAAGACCCAGTGTCCTCAACTGTTCCTCCTATGATAGGTCCTTCATTCCCAGATCATTCTTATCAGCCTCCTCTAGACCCCCTCCAAGGCCAGTATGTCCTTCATTTGGTACAGGGGCTAAAACTCCTCTCAAAATATTCCAAATGCATTCTGACTAGAGTACATGCACACTGTTTTATATTCTAGCCCTCCCCAGATGAATACTAGCATTGCATTTCCCTTCCTAACTGCCAACTAAACCTGCAAGTTAACCTTCAGAGAATCCTGAAGTGAGACTCACAAGTCCCTTTGTGATTCAGATTTTTGAAATCTATCCACAATTTGAAAATAACTTATGCCTCCAATCCTCTGCCCAAAGTGCATAACCTTTCACTTCCCACATTGTATTCCATCTACCACTTCCTTGCCCACTCTCCTAGTCTGTCCATTTCCTTCTGCAGCTTCATCGCCCCCTCAACACTACCGGTCCCTTCACCTATCTTTTGAGTTATCTGTAAACTTAGCAACTGCCCTCAGTTCCTTCACCCAGATCACTATTGTATAACGTGAATAGTTATGGTCCCAACATAGACTCCTGTGGAACTCCACTAGTCACCAGCTGCCATCCCAAAAAATGACATTTATATCCCTACTCTGTCTTCTGCCAGTCAGCCAATCCTCTATCCTAACACCATGCGCTCTTATTTATTTAGCAGCATCCTGTGTGGCATCATGTCAAAAGCCTTCTGGGAATCCAAACAGATCACGTGCACTGGCTTTCCTTTGCCTAACGTGTTTGTTGCCTCGTCAAAGAATTCTAAAACGTTTGTCAGGCATGACCTTCTCTTGACAAAACTGTACTGACTCAGCCATATTTTATCATGCATTTCCAAGTACTCCGCAAACTCCTCCTCAATGGATTCTAAAATCTTACCAACAATCAAGGTCGGGCTAACCGGCCTATACTTTACCGTCTACAGCCTGCGTCCCTCCTTAAACAGGGGTGTTACATTAGCCATTTTTCAGTCTTCTGGGACTTTGCCTGAGTCCAGTCAATCCTGACAGATCACCACCAATGCCTCCAGAAGCTTCTCTAGAAGTCTGCAACAAACTTGACAGGTTTGAATACCAGCAGAGGTCATAGTGAACAGTAACGGTCCAGTTAAGGGCCTGAATTAGCATCTGGGCAGGAAAGCCATCCACAAGTCTTACTACCCCACAATTAATCAGGTTGAGGTGACAAGATGGCAGACTCCCCAACCTGGATCTTCACTCCCAATTTCATGCCGTGTATTTTCAAGGGTGCTTAAGTTATGCCCCAGTCTTCAAGTGCACTTTGATCTATTTCACAACCTTTCATGGAATACGTGAATTGCCATTTTTCTCTTCCTACTTGGAGTATTTTACAGTTAAATAAATTAAAATTAACCAGCCATTTCTGCGTCTGTGCAATTTCTTAATGTTACTGTAAATCAAATGTTCATGGCAATTTTTCAAAGAACAATACAATAGAATCCCTACAGTGTGGAAACAGGCCCTTCGGCCCAACAAGTCCACACCGAACCTCAGAGCATCCCACCCAGACACATCCCCCTACAACCCACCTAATCCACATCTCCCTGAACACTACGGGCAATTTAGCATGGCCAATGAACCTAACCTGCACATCTTTGGACTGTGGGGGAAACCGGAGCACCCGGAGGAAACCCACGCAGACACAGAGAGAATGTGCAAACTCCACACAGACAGTCACCCGAGGCTGAAATTGAACCCAGGTCTCTGGTGCTGTGAGGCAGCAGTGCTAACCACTGTGCCACCGTGCCGCCCAATACAGTATACTTGTTTAAGATAGAAGGTAAAAAGATAGTTGTTGGTAAATCAGAAATAAAAGACAAAATCCTGGGAATGAAACGAGCATTTCAGCATTGTGAATCAAAGTGAAATATTAAAAGAAAAATGTTATCAAATATTAATGAGCCTGTTCTGTACTCTCATCACTTTCTGTTTGTATATGAACTATCACGATGAAAGAAAAAGTATTTTTCAATGTCAAAGGGTCAGTAAATAAGTCCGACTTCAAGGCCTTGAGAAGACTTGTAACTCGTGTTAGTGCTGTTATTGACTTGCTTGCTGAGCTGGTAAGTTTGCAGATGTTTCATCACCACACTAGATACCATCATCAGTGTGCCTCCTTTGAAGCGTTGGTGTTCTGTCCTGCTTGCTATTTGTGTCTCAGTTGCTGAGGTGGGTGGCATCAATTCCAGATTTGTTTCTTTGTGGTTGGTATGTGGGGTTCAGCTCTACATGTTTGTTAATGGAGTTCCAGTTTGAGTGGCAGGCCTCCAGGAATTCTCATACGTGTCTTTGGTTAGCTCATCCTAGGATGGCTACATTGTCCCAGTCAAATTGGTGTCCCTCTTTGTTCGTGTGTAGTGAAATGAGTGATAGTTGGTCATGTTTCTTGGTAGCTAGTTGGTGTTCATGAATCCTGATGACTAGTTTCCTTTGGGCTTGCCCTATGTGTTGTTTTTGGCCGTCTTTGCATGGTATCTTGTAAATAACTTTGGTTCTGTTAGTTATGGTTGTCGGATTCTTTGTTCTCATCAGCAGCTGTTGTAGTGTAACTGTCAGTTTGTGGGCTACCATGATTCCTAGGCTGTGGAGTAATCTGGTGGTCATTTCAGATATGCCCTTTAATGTATGATACCTACACAACAAACCACAACAGGAAGACACAACCTGTCCAGAGACACTGGTCACCTTACCATACATTTAAGACATATCTGAAATGTTCACCAGATTACTCCGCCTCCTAGGAATCATGGTAGCCCACACACCGACAGCTACTGATGAGAATAAAGGATCCGACAACCACAACTAACAGAACAAACATTATTTACAAGATACCATGCAAAGACTGTCAAAAACAATACATAGGGCAAACCCAAAGGAAACTAGCCATCAGGATTCCTGAACACCAACTAGCTACCAAGAGACATGACTAACTATCACTCGTTTCAATACACATGGATAAAGAGGGACACCAATTTGACTGGGATAACGTAGCCATCCTAGGACAAACCAAGCAAAGCCGTGCATGAGAATTCCTGAGTGCATGAGTAGAGGCCTGCCATTCTAACCAGAACTCCATTAACAAATACGTATAGCTGGACCTCCTATACCAACCACTAAGAAATCAAATCTGGAAGTGATGCTACCTACGCCAGCAAACTCGGACACATAAATAGCAAGCAGGACAGAACACAGAAGCTTCGCCGGATGCACACTGATGATGGTACCTGGTATGGTGACAAAATGTCTGCAGACAAACTTACCGGCTCACCCAGCAAGTCAGCAACCGAAATAACAGTCGTTAAATATTGGTCACGAAAACAGTCCACCAACTAACTTCCTTTTAAAGTTTAAACTGTTAAAGACCATTTCACAATTTAGCTGTTTTAAAATAGTGAGCATAGTTGACGTTGTCAGCCAATTAACGGAGAAAATATCCAGGTCAACCGTGTGAGGGAACTGAATGGGTGGCAGTGGATATCTCGTAATAACTTGTCAGTAGATTCAGTAGTTCCCAATTGACTTTTGTGCTACTACTGGAAAAAAATAAATACTTGAGCACCCCAACGATGAAATTTGCAGGAACTAGCTGTCCGCAAAAGAGGGTAATTGCATGTGAATACAAAGGGATATGTAACGATTATCAAAAGGCACTGGTTTTCAGTCTTCACAGACAAATGGTAAAATTCGGAAGAATCAATGAAGTATGTGGACCAATTAGCCTAAAATTTCTTTAGGCTGTAAGCTTACTCCCTTCATCTGCTGAATTTGCTGCAGCAATATTGGACGACTCATTTGGACACAATGTGTTTGTCACCAAAGCTCCTAATGTGGGAATTAATCCACATTCACATTGTGCATATGTGAGCAGAATTGATAAAATAACCCAGTAACTTGAAAATATAAATTCTGAAGTCTCACTAGTCAAATATAATTAGACTCGGTCACCATTTCTAATGGGATTTTAGAAGTCAAAGCAGGTATGTCTTAGTGTTCATGGCTGAAATACAGTAGAAAACAGGAAAATTGGAGGGAACTGATCACTTGTCTTTTGAAGTAAAATCTACTTGCTGTGTATCATGAATGTCCTTCATATTTGATGGTGCTGGGAATTAGTTTATCCAAATTAATAACCAAGTGAGCTAACTGTCACCGTTTAGATTGTGCATGTGATTTCAAATAAACACTGGGTGAACATCTAATTTATTGGTCACTAAAAGGGTTCCAGCAGTGCTTGAGGATATTTGTACTAATCTGCAGACTAGTTAGTTCACATCTAAATCCTGAAAAAAAATTAAAATGGTAAGTTGCTACAGTGTGAAACAAATTGTTTAAACTGGTTTTTGTTATACTATTTGATTAATGCCTTCTAGATTTCAATTTGACTTCACAAAATGACTTCTATCACTGAACTAAAAATAATAATTTTCTCCTTTTAAACATCTGTTAGGAAAGCTAAACCATAAAATAAGGTTAAATTGACTTTTTTTTGGGCATTAGGCAATTGAGTTGAGAAACCTATCCAAAGCTGCTTTGGAAAATTGTGTTACATGATGTGTATTAGAACATAAGAGTTTTAAATAATTCTGAGTAAAAGAGTGATGAGTAGCCAAAACAACTATTTGCAATCTTCACAAACTTTCAAGCACTTGATTGTCAGCTGATTAAAGTTCAAATCTAATGCAAAGTTAAAGAAAACAATTATTCAACTTATCTTTATGAAATAATACTATAGTATAACAAATTTCTGTAAGTTAATAAACCTCCAAAGTATAAAAAAAATTGTTTAAAATATAGCCCAGTTTCTAATAATGTCAGCCAACTATGGGGTACAGCACCATCTGCTCTGGTGACTGTAATAATCGATTTTGAACATGCTTCACTGCACAGGCAAATGCTTGAAAACTTGTATCATTGAAAAGCTCATGACATCAAATAATTAATGTAAATTGCATTATAATTAAGCAACGCTTAAATGTTGACTTTAGCAAAGTGACAAAAGAAAAACCAATAAATTAGAATTTAAGAAAACAAGGCGTAGAGCTGGATGAACACAGAGGCCAACAGCATCATAGGAGCAGGAAAGCTTGCTGTTTCGAGCCTAGACCCTCCATCAGAAATGGCCGAAAAGATTATGAGAGAGTTGCAGTGGGAGAGAGATCCCCAGAGGTTTGTCTGGAGGGAGGAGGGTAACTACTTCAGGGTAGGCATCCTTAGAAGAGGCTTCGCAGTGGGGTTAAAATTGTATCAGAGATAATAGGAACTGCAGATGCTGGAGAATCCGAGATAACAAGGTGTAGAGCTGGATGAACACAGCAGGCCAAGCAGCAGCATAGGAGCAGGAAAGCTTGACGTTTCGGGCCTAGACCCTTCATCAGATGGTTACTTCTACAGCTTATGCAAACTCTTAGTTGCAACTCCCACCATCCACAGATGTGCAGGCTAGGTTGATTGGCCATGCTAAATTGTCCATAGTACCCAGGATCTCTAGGTTAGGTGAGTTAGACATGGGAAATCAGGGGTAGGGAAATGGGTCTGGGTGGGATGCTCTTCAGAGAGACAGTGTGGACTTGTTGGGCCAAATGGCCTGTTTCCACACTGTAGGGATTCTATAATTCTTAATTTTGTAGAACAGTTGCTTAAGTAAATGTTGCAGTTTCTTAAAAATCAAGTTAATAATTTGAAGGACAAAATGAAAACAAAATGTGTAGAAATTAAGCATTTACATTTAAGTTTTTCAACTTTAGATTGGTGAGGTGGGTAGTGTGAAGAACTTTTTTGCTTCGTGAACTCAAACTGACCAGCCACTTACTGCTTCTACCAGGGGTCGGTTAGCTCATATGGCTGGTCTGCAATGTAGACACGCCAACAGTGTGTTATCATAAAAGTGCTGCCTTCTCAGCCCCACCCCTTGCCCGAGGCCTGGTGTAAAGGTTAAGTTGCCGTAGTCTTACCAAACAATAGGGCTGCTCTTTCATTAGAGAGAGAAGACTGATGGTAGTTTAACCTGAGGGTCACCATGCCTCAGCGAGATGAGAGAATGGGAAGGGGAGTGCTTCATTGTAACCTCAGCCAGAATTGAACCCATGTTGTTGGCATAACTCTGCAACAGAAACTAGCCATCCAGCCAACTGAGCTCACTGATCTCCATGAGGCATGGTAACTCTCAGGATAAACTCACCACCAGCCACTCCCTCTAATAAAAGAGTAGTCTATGATTCTCTTGGGAGCAATGACAACTTTGACTCTACTGCTTCAAGATCATCTAATGTGGACAATGTGGTTAGCTGCTAACTCTTTTGTCAAATTTTTATCAAAGGTTATGAACTAGTCATAATGGGTAATAGTCTAAGGGGAAGTTTATTTACATTAGTAATGCAACAAATGTGCAGTGCGACAAATAGAAGATGAACAGAGGAGCATGAGTAGGCTATTCAACCCTCATGCCTTGCTCGACCATTCTAGATCGTAATTGATCATGTACTTCAATGCTATTTCTCCTCACTACCCTGACATAAAATGTTGGAATAGTCAGCAAGTCAAGCAACATGTGGCCTGATTTTGTAGTCAATGGTGAAGCAAGAATGCTTTCCTTTGAGCTCAAAGATTGCTTCATTGGGATCTCTGAGGTAAGAATGTTCACCTGGTTGCCATGTATTTATTTTACATACATAATTAATATTATATAATTATTGGGAATTTCCAACCTCAGTGCACTGATATTATCAAGCTGTCCAGGCAGTTCATCACATTAAAGAATTCTCAAACAGTGAACAAAAATTCAAAGTACTAATTCAAGCCCACACCTGAAGTATTGTGTGCAGTTTTGGTTTCCTTATCCAAGGAAGGATATAGTGTGTGCAACCAAGGTTTCACAGGAATCAATCTGTGAAGGGAGGCAGGATTGTTTAAGACGATATTTACTGGAGATTGAAAAGATGAGAGTGGACGTCTCATAGAAATCTATAAAATTCTCGCAAGACTTGACGGGACTTGACTTACAGGTAGATGCTCCCGATGATCGTAGAGTCCAGAACCAGGGCTCACAGCCTAAGGATTCAGTGTAGGCCATTTAGGATTGAGCTGAAAAGAAATTTCTTCACCAGAGAGTGGGGAACTTGTGGAATTTGCTGCCATAAAAAGTGGTTGATGTCATAATATTGAATGGTTTCAGGACAGAGATAGAAATGGTTCTTAGGAGTAAAGGGTTCAAAGGTTATGGGACAAAAGTGGGCAGAGGGTACTGAGTTGGATGATCAGCCATGATCCTATTGAAGGGCTGAATAGGCTTGAAAGGCCAAATAGCTGATTCCTAGTATTTTCTGTTTCCGTATTCCAAAATTGAGATAATGCAAGAGAAAGGCATTGAAGTTGATCATCGACCATGATTATATTGAATAGTGGAATAGGATGAACAGGCTGAATGGCTTGTTTCTGTTCCTGTATTTCTATCCATATAATTAGTGTCTGCTTATGACTGTTGTACAATGCTTTGGGGTGCATGGTGACTCAGTGGTTAGCACTATCAGGGGCCCATGTTTGATTCCACCCTTGGGCAACTGTCTGTGTGGAGTTTGCACATTCTCCCCGTGTCTGCGTGGGTTTCCTCTGAGTGCTCCAGTTTCATCCCATAGTCTAAAATTATGAGGGTTAGGTGGATTAGCCATGTCTAGGGATGGGCATGCTAAATGGATTAGCTAAGGCAACTGCAGGGTTACAGTTATAGGGTAGGGGTGTGGGTGGGATGCTCTTTGGAGTGGTGGTATGGACTCCATGAGCCGAATTGCCTGCTTCCACACTGTAGGAATTCTATGATTCCATGAATTAGTTAATTATAGTTGGACTTATGCGGGGAGCTCAGGTGAGATTAGGCAGGAAATTCCATATCAAGCAAAAAAACAGTCTCAGGACTTTATTTAAACCACCATCATGCATACTCAGAATAGTACTGACGAAGACCAGGAAGCATGTTTCCACTGTCAGGCTTTTACTTTAAACTGTGAAGGCTAATTGAATCTGTTGTGCTGTTGCTCGTAGCCCCTCCTGCCAGGAGATCTGTCATGGTCTGTCACAGTTCTTTGCCTTGTGCAATCCTCATAATTCCTCTGTCGCTTGTTTGCACTGCTCTTGTCTGTCTTCCAGCAAAGGATAGAATAGGATAGAAATTCATTGCGTGTACTGCTATGTGAACAATACGGTGGAACGTTTTATAAGTCACCCCACCATGGCACCTACATCAATGATAGAAGTCATGCATAATTTTTTAAAAATATTAACACAAAGTTCATCGCAGTTCACTTAATGGTTTCTGGGCTCAGAAAACCAAATTAGGAACAAGGAAATACCCTGAAGACACAGGCACTCCTGGATGAGAGTGCCTGCTGGACCGCTGGAGTACCTGGACGCCAAAGATGAAGAAGACCTCTACATAGGGATGAGACCTCCACGCTGGGTGACTGCCAGGCCGGGCTGGGACCACCTTTTCTCCTTCAGGCACCAGGGCCTGGTTGCAGACTCGGAGCCTCAGCCTAGCCTGCAGGTCTGAGCCGGGGGATTCAGAGTGGGACCTATACCTTGCTCACCGGGAGACCCCGCGCTAAGGTGGAGCCATGCCCGGCTCATCCTGTCATTGCTGTTGCTTCACTGCCACTTTCCAAAATTAAAAGAAAATAAAGAGAAAAAAAGGGAGCAAAAGTGAAAAGAAGAAAACAAAAGTCAACTGGAGTGGACAAGCCCTGGGCCGAGCCCCCCTACGCTGTCGCTATCTTGATTTTTTAAAAAAAAGCTAGGTTGACCTCTTTCTGTCACTCTGTACTTTGCCCTATAGGAGAAGTCTCTTAGTTTTTTTTTCTTGCGTTCTGGTCAAATGGCAAAAATACACATATCCAGGAAAGAAGATGCTACTTTTTAAGAGTTCTTTTTGCTCTTGCAATTTCAAGCACTTGTTCATTTTTTTCTTGTGTTTAAATAGAATTGTAAAGATATATCCGAGCATGAACATTTCAGTGCTATTTCTCTGACATATATTTTCATCAAGTTTCTGAGGCATACAGGAAATTAGATTTCTTGTTACAAAGTTAAGTTTTCTTGTTAGCACATCCTTCATCATCATTAAAGTACTTCTGGCCATCTCTGTTCATCCTCTGACTTTGGTATCTGCCGTACTTTGTCCTACGACTTGATATGTACCTACTTGTTCCAGTATATTGTCATTTCTTCAAACTTCACTCTAGTTTCTTATGCATTCCCACGAACGATTGTTGTTTTTGACTTTGTGTTGCTCATGCGCAGACCATTTGCTCAGCTTCCAGGTTTGACTTGATCTGCTATTTTGTACAGCCTGTTCTGATCCTGCGTGTAACAGCATTCCACAAGTTTGTCCTTGTGTTCAGTTTTTATCCTTTGAAGTACATTTAATTCTTTGAAAGTTTTGTACAGAGCAAATGATCTTGCATGGTCGTACTCCCTCCTTCACTTGAAACATATTACTTTCTATTTCCTAGTTTCATGCTTGTTACTTGGTTTCAATATAGGCTCTGGATAAATCCATCTTTACTGTCAATGTCACATTTCAGTAGCACGTAAACATTCCTATTTACTTGGAGCAATTTAAATATTTTCTTCCGTCAAGTAGTTCCTCTCTTATTCCTACTCCAGGTCTGACTTCACTTCACCAATTCGCCTTCAAATCTGTTATTAATTCTTTCTGTTATGATTTTCTAAATCACTTTGGTAGGATTACCCTTTTAGCCTATAATAAAGTGATTGCTCAACATTGCTTTAGGTTCTTGGGTAATGAAAAATGTTGCCATAGTCCTATTGGTCCATGTGGCTGCTCTGTCATGAAAGAGATGTCATTTAACCTGAGGGTCGCCATGTCTCAGATGAGGGGACACGTTGAGAAAGACAGTCTTTCATGGTAACCTCAGCAGAAGTGGGAATTGAACATGGGTTGCAAACCAGCCATCCACTGACTAAGCTTTAGCACAGTTGGCTGGGCGATTGGTCTGTGATGCAGAGTAACACCACAGCATAAGTTTAATTGCTGCACTAACTGAGTATACTATGAATGCCCTACCTTCTCAGGTTTGTCCCTTGCTTGAGACGTGACCCTCGGATTAAACTACTACCTACGTTGCAGAGGCAGAGCACCAGCTCTCAGATACCTCCTGCTATCTTCCCCTGGACCATGACCCCACTATGATGCATCAGGCCATGTATCTACTACAGTAACTGACCTCATTTCCTCTGGTGACCTCCCCGCCGCCTCCCCCCACCACCCCCACATGCACGCACCGCGCACGCACACACGTCCAGGCAGACCCATTGTTTCAGCCTGCTCCTGCTCCATAGAATGTATCTCTTCCTACCTTGACTCAGTCTTCTCTCTCCTGGTCCAATCCCTGCCCACGTACATCTGAGTTGCCTCTGACGCTTTATGCCAGTTTCAAAACTGCCAGTTTGCAGGTTCTAGCTGCCACCTCTTTACTATGGGCGTGCAATCCCTTTACACATCCATTCCCCACCAGTTCGGTCTTAGGGCTCTCCGCTTCTTCCTGGAGCAAAGACCTGAACCCTCCCCACCCGCCACCAACACCCTCTGCTTGGCTGAGCTCGTTTTCACCCTCAAAAGCTTTTCTCTTTTAACTCCTCACATTTTCTTCAGGTCAGAGGGGTGGCCATGGGTACCTGCATGGGCCCCAGTTATGCCTGTCTCTTTGTGGGGTACATGGAACGTTCCTTGTTCCAGTCCTATTCTGGCCCCCACCCACAACACTTTCTCCGATATATCGATGATATTATTGGTACTGCTTCCTTCTCTCATCCGGAATTGGAAAAGTTCATTGACTTTGCTTTCAATTTCCACCCTGCCCTCACTTTCACCTAGTCTATCTCTGACTCCTCCCTTCCCTTCCTCGATTTCTCTGTTTCCATTTCTGGGGATAGACTGGCCACTAATATCCGCTATAAACCCACTGATTCCCACAGCTATCTGGACTATATATCCTTCCACCGTGCTTCCTGTAAAGACTCCATCCCATTCACTCAGTTCCTCCATCTCTGTCGCATATGTTCAAATGAGACCAGCTTCAATAAGGGAATCTCTGAAATGTCCGTCATCTTCCTCAAACGAAGGTTCCCCAGCACCGTTGTCGACAAGGCCGTCAACCGGGTCCGACCCATCTCCCGCACTTCTGCCCTCACCCCTTCTCTTCCCTCCCACGACAGTGATAGGGTTCCCTTTGTCCTTACCTACCATGACACAAGCATCCATAGCCAGAAGATCATCAGATGGCATTTCCGTCACCACCAGACCCACATTGCCCTCCCCTCCCTTGACCACCTTCCGCAGGAACGGTTCCCTTCGGGAAACCCTGGCCCACTCTTCCTTCACCCCAACACCGCCGCCTCCCCCTGCCATGACACCTTCCCCTTCAACAGTGAAGGTGCAACACCTGCCCATTTATCTTCTCCCTCCTCACTATCCAAGGGCCCAAACATACCTTCCAGGTGAAGCAACACTTCACCTTCACTTCCCAAAATCTACTTTACTGCATTCAATGCTCACGATGTGGTCTCCTTTTATATTGGGGAAATGAAGTGTAGACTGGATGACCACTGCGCAGAACATTTACATTCTGCTCGCAAAAAAGACCCTGAGCCACCCTGCCTGCCACTTTAATGCACCACCCTGTTCCCTAGCCAACATCTCTGTCTCAGGCTTGCTTCAGTGTTCCAGCGAAGCTCAACGCAAGCTGGAAGAACAACACCTCATTTTCTGCTTGGGGACCCTACATCCCTCTGGACTCAATATCGAGTTCAATAATTTTAGGGCCTAAACTCTCCCATATCCTAGCCCCCTACCTCACACGCCAGGCCTTGTTATCTCACAGTTTGCCATTACACACTATCAGTCCCCATTAACAACTATTCACCTTCCTAGCTAGATCACTGTCAACTCCTTTGTCTATCCAACTGCTGTTCTCTTCTCTTCGGGTTCTTTCGGGTCGTTTACTCCCTATCCCATTCCCCTGTCGATTTTCTGCATATGAACCGACGCTTTCCTACTACCATCAGTTCTGAGGAAAGGTTACTGGACCTGAAACGTTAACTTTTTTTTTCTTCACAAATGCTGCCAGACTTGCTGATCTTTTCCAGCAACTTCTGTTTTGTTCCTGATTTACAGCATTCACAGTTCTTTGGGTTTTTACATGTTAATACTAAGGTTAACATGCAGGTTCATTTGGAATTAAGATCTTAGCATTCATTTGGAGACAGCTAGAATGTAACAGCAGGGACGTACTACTCAGGCTACGTAATGATCTGGTCAGATCGCATTTGGAATATTCAGAGCGGTTTTGGGCACCGTATCCAAGAAAGGATGTGCTCGCCTTGGAGGGGATTCAAAAGAGGTTTGCAAGGATGGTCCCGGGAATGAAGGGTTTGTCATATAAGGAGAGGTTCATGACTCTAGGTCTGCACCAGATGGAGTTTAGAAGGATGAGGGGGGAAAACGTACAGAATACTGAGTAACCTGGAGATGATGTTTCCACTAGGAGGAGAGACTAAGGCCCAAGGGCACAGCCTCGGGTTGAAGGGAAAACCGTTTAGAACTCGATTGAGTGTCTGACTTTGGGAGCTAGCATTGGGAAGTGATCAGTTTTGCTGCTGAAAACTATTCCCTGCACTTTCTGCTGAATTTTCACCTCGTGCCCCCATCCTACCCTATCTTACCTTTGGCCTCGGACCCTTTGTTGATCCAGGGCCTCTGGTTAAGTCTGTTGCTACTGACACTTGTGGAGGTGATGACAGTGGAGAGGTGCAGGTTTCTAACTGAATGACAACTCTCGGGTATATGGAAATTCCCTGGAAACCTTAATCCCAGATCCACTCGCTTTCCTAAACAAGAGTGACATGGGATCCCGTTGGCTCTTCAGCTGGTTAACAAGTGCATGACACATATCAGATTTGGTTCCTGGAGTCTGACTTTAAATTTAACATGCCCAATCAGTACAGAGCAGCAATCAACAACTGTGTGTGGAATATTGACTTGCATACCTAAATAGAGCATGATAAATCAAAAAGCTGACGTTATGCTATTTAGTGTTTGTCCCACTGTACCCAAGTGCTAGCCTGGCACTAATTGCCAGGAAATGAATTAAGACTGTCCAGCAGGCTGACCAACTGCAAAATTAACATGATTTGCAAATCGGAAACTTGGGCATTTTAACTTAGTAAAGAAGCTTCTTAAAAGCTGATCTTCCAGTTGATTATTGTATGGAGTTAATTGTAGAATATTGATGAAATGTGAAAAACAAGAGCCAGAGTTTAAGACAATTTCTTCACATGAGTGATGTCAACTGGAATTGATTTTCAGATGTGGTTGTAGATGTTAAAATTATATTTCAATTTAACCAAACCTAGATGCTACCATAAGATAGAGGAGCAGAAATAGGCCTTTCAGCCCATCCAGTCTGCTCTGCCATTCAATCTTGGCTGATCGAATGAAAGGAAAGGACTGCCGTGTCTTGGCTGGGAACAAAACCTGGGTCTCCCATGTGTTGGGCCACCATTGAACCACCAGTGCAATGACAATTGACCACCCAATTGCTTTTCGTCATCTGCAGTTATTTTTGGGAATGTTTAGCACAAAACATCAAAATTGATTTCTTGTAAATATCACCAGAAGTCAGATTCACCAGAATGTCTACGATAAGTTTATATCTGGACTGAGGGTGTATGAGTATCGGTTAATATCAGTTCACTGTATGTTATAAGACTAGAAAAATATAAAGGATGGACAAGTTTCTTTATATTTATCACTTGTAATTGCTGAAAACTTTACACATGTAAGCTGTAATTATATCCATGTGCTGAAACATGACGATGGCTTTGAATATAAGCGGCATCTAGAGATACTGTTTTGGAAGCATTATCCAGGTCCTTGCAAAAGCATAGTTCAAAGTTGTTCAGACACCATGAGAAAGTGAGGCCTTTTCCAAGAATATTATTCATAAGAGTGTGTATTTCTCCAGACAAATATCTTGCGTACATTCCTTACTCAAGACAAATCCCTATGACAATATGACAATTCCTGTAGCTTTAGGAGGATTCATTTGAATGTAGATTTTATGCCATGTACATTTTGAGGTCAAACTAATTGAATGCAAACACTTGTGTTCTGGCATAATCGTGCTTCTTGGACGCTTTGCTCAAGCGAAAAGTGGCTCAATCAGATGTAAAGTTAAAGTATATATCTTAATATTAAGCCACAGATTTTGTAGAATGCACCCACTAACTAATATTACATTTAATAATTATTTAATAATATTAAAATCTACACATTAATTATATGAGTCATTTATGTCCCATTGCCTGAAAGACTACCAAAAAAAAATCACTCCATATTTTTTAAATACTCTTAGTAGATACCGATACCATATAATTATGTATATCTCTGTGTCATTTAGCATGCATGCTTCTCAAAAGCTATTGTTTGATGTCAGTATTCACAGATTTAAAAAGAATTGCTGGAAGATTGTTCCATGTAATTTAGTAGAAATGACGATTGCTTCGAACCTGGTTGAGCAGCGCTGCTGTTTCATGAAACGATTTCCATGTCTGGTTGAACACTGATGTGTGTATGCAGTCTTGGTTAGAAAATAAGCAAAAGGCCAATGTTCACAGGCAATGGAGGAAGAAAAAATTTATATGGTTACTTCTTATGGACAAGGTTTTAAGAATCTGATAACAAATGGATCAAGAATTATGTTGAAAAGACCTGAGAACTATTCAGAAGTCCAAGTAAGGATCTGTTGTCTTCTAAAATCTATATGAATTAAAGTGACAAGAATTGTAAATATGGCATGATTCCCCTCTGCGTTGATGTTCTTCTTTGTGCTCACAGACCAAAACGTTGTAGTTTGAGGACACTTTTATTTTGAACAATTTTAATCCCCCAACCCCATTGCGTGTAGGTTGAGATTGTGAAGCTGAAATTTCGAACAGATGAGAGGTGGAACAGAACCCTTAGCCAAGCAAGTCAAAAGCTATTTTGACCTAGTTGCAAATTGCAACAATTGAGACATCAGATATTTGAGGTGGCAGCTAGCACTGATCAAGACAAATTTGCAGACTTTCCCAGATCCCTTTGCACAAAGATCAAATTTGCCTTGTTCTCCACTTAGTCGTCCCTGAGATTTTTCTCCGTGCAAAGTGAAGGAATGGAAAAGTTTTTTTTTTGTTTTAAAATGGGATTCATTATTTTGTTCAAATAAAGCAATCAATCATCACTGAGATAAAACACCTTGTTTCTGGCAAGTTGTGGAGTCATTCCCATTGCTTCAGCAAGGTTCAATATTAAACTGTAGTTAGTTATGCTGGTGCTTTTTTTCAAAGAGATTCCTCACGGTGGCATGAAAGCTCTGTAGTCACAATCCTTGATGTTGGTTGGAGGACCAACTGTTCAAATAAGCTGAAGGTCCGTCCATGACTTCTGAAGTTAGAAAATTTCAAAATTCGGTTACAAACTTGATCTGACCTACTTTGTGGTTACCGTGCTTGTGCTGTGTTCCAATCTCGGAATTTTTGGCTCTAGTACACTTATTGGAGTGTCCCTGGATGAGAATACTCCTTATTAAGAGGGACTGTAATTCAGTCAATGTTAAGACATCTTTGAGAACATACCAGCTTTTCTACAAATATTAGTTGATGTCATGAGCAGCAGTAAAAAGTGAATAAAACATACAATTTGTTATTGATGTGGCTGAAATGTGTTTATGCTCAGATGATTGTAATGACATGAGTGAGGGAAATCCTATTTCCAGAGTAAAATTCTATTGGATCTCACTGCTGATGCATTGAAAAAACTTGATGAATTGAAGTCCAATGATTAGAAGTAGTATGCATAAAGAAATGCTTTGTTTTCCTCTGCCTGCAGGCGCTTCAGCCATCACTGGAATAAGCAGTTAATTCAACAGCATTTTGTCTGAGTAAGAAGAGAAATGTCAGATGACGTGCTGTTTTTACTTTGCTGTGAAACTTCAGTGTATTTCACTATAGTTGAATGATAATTTAAAACAAAAGGTCTTCAGAGAATTATTAATCGGTTTACTGTTTTACTAACAGTGCTGACGCTAATTTTGTTAAATTTGCACTTTAAGGATTTGTTTTTAAATGCATTCATCGGTTTGCAGGTGAAGGCCCATTTATTACCTATCCATAATTACTCTTGTAAGGCAGTGGTGAGCCATCTGAAACTGCTGCTGCCAGTGGACTGGGTGGAACTGATGTTCCATGTGCCTATAGCCCTTGCCCCCGCGGTTGCAGAGATTACGAAGGTTGTGAAGTGTCATGGAAGAATTTCTATTGGAGTGGTAAATCCCCTCTGCACAGTCTCCAGTGCAATCACATCCCTTGTATAATGTGGTTTTCCCAAACTGCAAGCAATATTCTAGTTGTGGCTTAACTGACATTTTATATAATTCCATCTTTTCTTAAACCCTGTGATTTGGCTAATGAAGATGCATATATCATATGCCACCTTAATCACTTCATCTTTCTGTCTCATACCCTTAAAGGACCTGTGGACGTGCACACGAAGCTCCTTCTGATCCTCTGTGTTGCTCAGGGTCTTAACAGTCATTGTGTACTCCCTTGCCTTGTTTGTCACGTCCAAATGGATCACCTCACACTTAGCCAGATGGAATTCCATTTGCTACTGATTAGCCCATCTGACCGGCCCATCTATATCCTCCGTAGGCTATCCTTCGCATTATTTACAACTTCAATAATTTCCATGTCATCCTCAAACTTACTGTTAAACCGTCTTACATTTAAATCCAAGTCATTTATTTTACCTAAAGAGCAAAGAACCCAATACTGATTCCTACAGAACCCCATTGGACACAGGCTTCCAGTCACACACAATGCCCTGCGATCATCACACTCTTCTTCCTGCCACTCAATCAATTTGTGGTCCAATTAGCCACACTTCCCTGGATCCTCGGTACTTTCCTTTGCTATCAGACTCAAAATATATGGCCAGTATATATATTTTTTTAAATGTTTTATCTTTTTGGATTTGACTTTTCTAATTTGTTTGAGTGTTGTGTTAGAATTTTTCTTGTGTATTTAGTATCTGATAAATCACACGTTGTTAATTCAAGAAAGCCTGGTTAAAATGGACCTATCTTATCACTTTCATGCCATAAGTCGCACCCATTTCACGTCTCTTTTCTCCTTTCACCACCACGAACAACCCTTTTATCTTTTACACTGGCCCCCTCCACTATCTGCTCCCTTGCTGTTCCTCCACCTCTGTCTAAAATCGTCTGGCACCTTTTCAGTTCTGAAGAAGTCATTACTGACTCAAAACGTTAACTGTCTTTTCCCCTCCATGGATGCTACCAGACCTACTGAGTTTCTCCAGCATTCTCTGTGTTTGTTTCTGGTTAAATTAGCTCATTTTAAAGCAAGGGTTCTGGGAGATGGGTGTCCACAAGGAAAGCTTTTTAAACTAACCTTTTTGCAACTAGGAAAAGATGTGGATCGTGAAGGGAAGTCAGTCTATCCCTCGGTCACTCAGGACCTTAACAGTTTTCTATCCGAACTGTAACAAATTGGAGAATCTCACCTGTATTCTGGTTGAAACAAGTTTGCAGTGCCAAATGAAGAAGCTGTCCATAAACATGGTTCTCATAACTCCTAACATTTTCTTCGATTTTAAGAGTAGTGATGAATTGAGAATGTTGAAAAGTATTTGCTAAATACCAATATTTCAAGCACTGTATATATCTTAGAATATCTAGAGAAAATAAAGGTTTGCTATAATATTTCATGTATGCTGTTTTCTTTGTTGTGAAAAATAAATAACTTTTCAATAATTTAGCTGGAGGAACACTAAGTGAATCTATCCAGTCTTTTTGTGAACAGTCAAACGAATGACAGGTTTCAACAGGCTGACACAAGCTTGGCAGGCTTAATTACTTGCCCTGTGTTGAATAATTCTACAAGTATACTACCTTATGACTCGATTATAGCTCAGTTGTGCCTGTTTTATCATTGGTCAATCAGATCTCGCTTTGTCTGCAGAGACTAATGTTCTGTCTTTATTCTTTGGATTTCAAAGGACTTAACCAGCAGTCCTTCGACCCTGCAAACAATGATGAGCCACTGCAGTTTAATAATTCAAATGGCCCATTGGTGACAGAATGTTCTATCGCCCTCTCTAATGAACCAATCAAGAAAAGGAAACGGAATAATATATCGGCAGGTAAGAGGCAGAAATGCTCCCAGTTCCAGCTTAATCTCAAGTACTATAGAAAGTGTACAGACTATCAAATTGTCTTGATGTACTGTTATTGCTTTAAAACAAAAGCAAAGGTTACGTATGCAGGAAGAAAAGAACTTTCCCTTATATACCTGAATACATTCTTATAATTTGCAAACTTACTTTACATCCTAGGGATTATTTTCAAACTGAAGTCATTGTTCAGTAGCCAAGTGCAGCAGATAATTCATGCACAGCAAGATGCCTGAAATAGTGGCCCAATGCCCACATAACATGTTTTTCTTTTTAATACTAATGGTTGAGATAATAATGCTGGCCAGGACGTTGAAAGATCTCCCATACTTGGAATAGTATCTGAATTGGCTGGCACAGCTGTGGTTTAACATGCTGTTCAAAAGCAGGTAATAAGGGAATATGCACTTTTAGTATTTCCTTAATCTCTTCTCATTAGGTTAAACAATTGCAGCCTTTTATCGGAGTATAATTAGAAACAGCATGCAACTGGCTTTATATACTTTTTTAAATATGGTTTTAAAAATGGATGAGTTTGGAAATTGATTTTAGCTATAATTAGTCATCTGTATGTTTATTTCTACTATGCATTACAATGAATGACAAGTGCGCACATAAGAATGTAAATACCTTACTCAAACTGAAAAACTAAGCATTATAATTGGTGTTAAATTATATACATATCCAGTTGATGACCGTGGTGTTGTACTTAAGTGAGGCAAGACCCAAGTGCAATGTTCAAGATGGTTAGTATTTAAGGCCTTGCTTTGAGTCACCAAATTTGACATTAGCAACAAAAAACACAAGTTTTCAAAAATATGAGCTGCCGAAAGATCAAAAGGACTTCTAAAAATTTATGTCCAGTGTTAATTGGTATGGGGAGAAATGTTGTACTGGACAAATTTCAGCAGTAAAGCCATTCAGCACTTCTCTGTACTTAGGACAGATACTGTTCTCTGGAGCAAAGACAAAGACTCCTGAAGGATGTATTGCCTACCCAGTGCCAAGGTGCAGAATATTTCTTCTGGGTTGGAGTGGAACTTGGAGTAAGAGAAGAAGGATCCAGTTGTTGTTGATAACTACCTGGACAACAATGTAGGTAGGAATAGAAAAAATAATCTGCTGAGAGGTTATGGGCATCTTGCAGCTAAATTTAAAAAGCAGAACCGCAAATTTCCAGATTACTACCGAAGCCATGTGCAAATTGGAATAGGGTGAATAAGATTAAAGAGATAAATGTGTGTCTTAAAGGATGTGTCTTAAAGGGAGAAATGGTTTTCAGTTCTGAGAGTACTGGCACCAATACTGGGGAAGAAGAAAGCTGGGGGTTAGGGAAGGAAGAAGGGCAGAGGAGAGTGGCTCAATTAAAGAGAAGCTTAAAAAAAAAGAAACCAAAGAGCAATAGTGAAGGGGAGAAAATATACACAAATTAGAACCAGAGCAATTAATAATGGTTAAATGGTCAAACACTTGACTGTTTTTATCTGAGTACACTTAGCAGTTTCAACAAGATAGATAAGTTGATGGCACAGTTAGAAATCAATCAACATAACTTGACAGCAATTATGGAGATGTTGTTGCAATTACGGACATTGTGGGTCTATTTATAGGACATGCACTGCAGCAGTTGGAGAGGCAGCTTAGCACCACCTTCTTAATGACAACAAGGGACAAACAATATATACTGGCCGGCCAGCAGCAATGCCCAGGTCCCACAAGTAAAATAAAAACAAAGTAATCAAGACCGGGACTAATTATTCAAGGGGATTCAACATTCCAGAAGAATAGGCTAAAAGGAAAAGAAGGTGGAGCAGCTTTGTTAATAAAAGAAGGTATCTGTGCTGCAGTGAGTAGTGACAGGTACAGTAGATCATGATGTGGAATCGGTTTTGGTGAAAATAAGGAATGGCAAAGAAAAAAAGTCAGAGGTGGGAGTCATCTGTAGGCCACCGAAGAGTTGTCTCACTGCAGGACAAAGTGTGGATTGGGAAATAGTGGAGGCATTTAGCTGTCATGGGTGACTTTAATCTGCATATTAACTAAACAAACCAGATGGACAAATGTAATATGGAAGACAAATTCATAATGTGCATCGGGATGATTTCTTTGTGCAATACATTGCTCTATGTACTCTGGAACAGGCTATTTTAGAACTGGAAATGTGTAATGTGGTAGGAGTAATAAGACATCTCATAGCTAAGAAACCTGTAGGGGTTAGTGATTACAAAATAGTAGAATTTCAAATTCAGTTTGAAAGCGACTAATTTGGGTCTCAAACTGGTATCCTCAACTTAAAAATAAGGACAAACTCTGGTATGAGGGAAGAGTTGTTCAAAATAGGCTGGGGAAAATAGACAAAGGAAAAAAAATCAGTGAGCGCAGTGGCAGGCATTTAAGCAAATATTTCACAACACTCAGCAAAAATTTATTCAAGTTAGAATAGAGGCTCCACTGAGAAGGATGAGTACCTGTGGTTAACTAGGCAGTTCAAGGAGAGAATTCAATCAATGACCAAGGCATACAAAATGGTGAAAACTGATGGTTGGCCAGAAGATTGGAATTTTTTTTAGGAAGCATCAGATGACAAAAACAAAGAAAATTGATTATGATAGTAATAACACAAATCACAAGTGCTTCTATATGAAAAAAGAGAGTAGCTAAAGTAAATGTTGTACTTTTGGAGGAAGCAGTGGAGGAATTAATAACTAGGAAAAGGGATATGGCAAACAATTTTATAGCAGTTCTATCAGTCTTCAGAGTAAAGGGCACTATAAACATTTTAAAGATAACAGATACGTAAGGTGCTAATGGGAAGAAAGATCTTGTAACTGTATCTGTCATGACAGATAAAGTATTCGACAATCTAATTTGACTAAAGGCAGACACTTAGCCAGGTCCTATTGGTCTGCATCCAAGGGGTTCAAAGGAAGTGGCTGTAGAAATGATAGAGGCGTGGCTCATAATATTACAGAACTTAGTGGATTCCGAGAGAGTTCCAGCGATTGGAAAACTGCTAATTTAGTGCTCCTGTTCGAGACTGACAGACAGAAAGCAGGAAACAACAAGGCAATTAACCTAATGTGTGTCATAGATGCTAGAGGCCATTATTCAGGGGAAAAAAAAAGAGTATTAAGGAAAACTTAAGACTATCAAGCAGTATCAAATTGTTTTGTGAAAGATAAATCATGTTTGACAAATTTGCTATAATTCTTTGAAGATATAACTAGCAGAGTTCATAAGGGAAACCGATAAATGTAGTGTTTTTTGATTTCCAGAAGGTATTTGATAAGGTGACATATGAAAGGTTGTTGCAGGAGGTTGGAGCCACAATATTGGGGGCTTATATGTTAGCATGGACTTAGATTTCGTTAACATACAAAAGACAGTCTGGGTCTTTTCCATGTTGGAAATACGTGACTAGTGAAATGTCTCAATGATCAGTCTAAGGGCCTTAATTATTTACCAACTGTATTAATGACTTGGAGAGCACAGAGTGTAACATATCCATGTTTGCAGATGATACAAACATAAATGGGAGGCATGTTATGATGAAGGCCTAAGGGGACATAGGTTGAGTGAATGGGCAAAAATGTGACAAAAGGAGTTTAATGTAGGAAAGTGTACGGTCATGCAGTTTGATAGAAGAATGATACGTCAGACAATTATTTAAATGGAGAGAGACTCCCAAAAAGGAGTGCAGCACTGATGGATCTGGGTGCTTTGTGCATTAAACATGAAAAGTTAGTGTGCAGATACAGCAAGTAATTAAGAAGGCAAATGGAGTTTTAGCCTTCATTGCTAGGCAGTTGGAGTTTAAAAATAGGGAAGTTTTGTTGTAACTGTACATGGTATTGGTAAAGCCACACCTGGAGTATTGTGTACAGTTTTGGTCCCTGTATTTAAAGAACATGCTGGCAATAGAGGCAGTTCAAAAAAGCTTCATTCGACTGATTGCTGTGATGAAGAGGTCGATTTTTATCAAGAGTGGCTAAGTAATTTAGAAGAATATTAGAAGAGTCTCATTGGTAGGTGGCCTTACTAGATTCTGAGGGGACTTGACCAGCATTCCAGTCAATTTTTTTTAGGTCTTCTTGTGACAGTGACTTCTTTGCATGGGCCCTTGGAGTGGCTCCATTCTCAGAAGATTGGGTAGATGTTGAGAAACTATTTGTACGAGTGGGGAATCATGAAATATGGGTCAAAGTTACAGTGTAAGGGGCCACTGATTAAAACTAAATGCAGAAAAAAAATTGATCTTCACAAGGTAGATTGAAGCAAGGCCTAAAATTCTCTACCCTAGAGAGTTGCGGATGTTGGATCGCTGAAATAATTTAGAGAAGGAGGTAGATTTTTGAATGTTGTGGAATTTGAGGTCTTTGAGGAGCTGGTATGAAAGGGGAGTTGAAATCTGGAGCAGGTCGGCCATGGTATTATTGAACAGTGGGTCAGTCTTGACTGGTCAAATGAGCTACTCCTACTCCTACTCCTCCTCATTCTCATGTTCTTATGACCCTTACAGTTCAGTTACTTTGACCAGGCCAGTCCAAGCAAACGGATATATGGGCTTGGAACAAAGCTTCCAGTTATACGTAGAGTAGCAGAATTGGAAGAATTAACAGCCTGGGACTTCAAATCATGTTTGGAATTCCAATTTTAATGCAGATGGATCCCACCAAGTTACTGTCCTTACGTAATGAAGTACGTAATGGTGACAAGATCTAGAGCAGAGGAAAGGGCTTTCTCTCACTCCACATTCACGCACTGTAGCTAGCTCATAAAACAGGGAAACCTAAAAACGTCTTTATGTATTCTAACTTCATAGACTATATCAGGAATGGGAAAGTAATACGAAAACCTGCAAAACAGTTTCCATATGTTGTGCAAACTATCTGTTTTTCACTTCCCCACTCCCCCACACCCCTGCCCTTTTCTTTTGAAACCTTCCTTCCTTCAGAGATGTGGCCTGCACCTATCATTTCTCTAGCACAGACTGTTTTTCTCTCTTTTTCTGCTCAAGGTAGCATTTGAGAATTTTCTGCTTTATGCCTATCTCGTGTTTATTAGCTTTTTCATGTGGATATAATTTAGGGAAACATGTGTTGCTGGATCTTGGAACTGAATCTTTGAGCTTGTAGCAATTATTTAACCTGTGGGAGACTGGCTAAGCATGATTGCCTATCCTCCTTCCTGTTGATCAGTATCAACACAGACTCATGTTAAGTGAGACAAATTGAGCGCTATTAATGGCAAGTCTTCACTTCTAAAAATTGGCTGGCAAATTAACAATACATGGTAGAATGTATTGTTGGCAGCAGAACTGTCTTACTGACATATACCATCTGCTCCTCGTTGTTACTATTTTTATTCAACCAATTTGTTCAAGCCTAGATTGAACAAATGGAACAATGCTGCTGGAAGGTTTGGCTAGTGTCAGCTTTGTCACTCCTGTTGTGAAAATTAGGAGCACTGCCATTTTGTAGAATATAGGACCATTCTGCTTCCAGTAAATCATTTTCTTCCGGTCAAAAGGCAAAATAAATAACCAAGGAGCTTTGTAACAAAGATGATTTTCTTTAGTTTTGTGCAGTAAATTGGACACCTTGTTCCTCTTCAATCATAGATAATGTTACAAAAAAGTACATCATTCTTTAGTTTTCCTTTTTATGTTCTGTATCTCCACTCTTTGCATGTTCTTTGACCAACAGTTTGACCACTAACATGTTTCCAGGCCTCTACCCATGTGACTTTCTCACATTGGCTGTAAGAAAATATTTCCCATGTGTCTTCTGCAGATCAAATTTGCAACCCCTTTATCTTTATCTTTACTGCCGCCCTAGCTGAGATTGGGAACCACTGAGTGGGAAACTTTGGACATCATTCACCATGAATTTTTAGGGCCTTCTCATACTCGTCACATAAGGTAGGTAAATAATCCAGTGCACAGATGAGACCTTTTATTTAAGGTCATTCTTGTAGCTGTCACATATACATTGGACATGATATGAGTCTTTTGTTCATTCAGTGTTCAGGTACCAAAAGAATGATTTGCTTTACAAAACCATTTAGCATTGGTATAATCTACAAATTTAATTAATTAAACACAAGACGTAAAATTATTGCCAGTAAAAATGTTAAATTCCATTTAATTAACCAATGCAAAACTCGAGTAATAAAAATTGCAGTATTTCATTACCAGACCAACGGCACAGAACCTTGACCAGTATCTGTACCATAAAACATGCACTGTTTTTGTTTTGTTTTGATTTGGTTTATTATTGTCACATGTACCGAGATACAGTAATAAGTATTGTTTTGTGTGCTATCCAGGAAAATCATACCTTACGTAAGTACATCGCAGCAATAGAACAGAATGGAGAAAATAGTGTTATAGGCACAGAAAAGGTGCAGAGAAGATCAACTCTAATATGAGAGGTCCGTTCAAAAGTCTGAAAGCAACAGAGAAGAATCCGTTGGTATATGTTTTGAAACTTCTTGCTTGTTAAGTTTCACTTAGACTTCTCCAAAGCAGGAAGAAACAGATTTGCTGCAGGATAGATGGTTCCTGCTAATTTGCAGTTGAAACTCTGACAATTCGCTTTCTAATTTTCTTGCCCTATTAAATAACGCTGTCGGTTACCTGCTAGATTTAAAACCATGATTGCATGCTGACCCCATTATTTCTGATGGCCCACAGTCTTTGGAAATTAAACGAGTCAATGTCCTCTGGATAGAATTAATAATACATCACAAAATCTGAAAATTTGGTACTGGTTTTTATTTCATCAGCCATCAAGTATAATCCCAGGTCACTCCTCACTCAGACTCTCCAATTCCAATTTAAAGGAATTATGGAGACCCTGAAACCAACTCTGCAATGCTGTCAGTCAGATGCCAAAATCCTTTGTCCATCGAGCCTAGATCCCAGAATCTTCCCCATTTATCACAGAATTTTCTCTCCAGATCCTGATGTCCCTTCAAAATGCTGTTGACAACCAAGCTGATCACAATCCTACAGATCCCTTCTCAGAGTTCACAGATCCGAAACAATTCTTCCCCCAACAGCCCAAGACCTTTCTGATAAATCAATACGCGAAACCTCTTTTGTTTTATATACACCTCCAGATCAGACTAACTCCACAGGAGGTCCTCTAGTGGTTCAAAGATAATTCATATGAACACAAAATTTGTTTTTACATTTAATGGAATTTTATCAACGAAGGTTGTCAATTTTTTTAGTTTTATATTTTGTACCTGACCATCTTCAACATTTAAGCCATTAGACAAGGAGCATTAGATAATGCTTTAGATTCAATAATTAGGCCATTTGGTTCCTTGAGTTTGTTTCACCACTCAATCATGGCTGACCTGTTTCTCAACCACATTTTCCTGCCTTCTTCCCTTTAACATTTGATCCCCTTACTAATTTCTGTCTTAAGTACACTCGGTGTCGTGGCCTCTGTAGCCTCCTGTGGCAATGAGTTCTGCAGATTCACTATTGTCTGGCTGAAAAGATTCCTCCTCATCTCAGTTCTCAATGGTCATACCATCACTGTAAGGCTGTGCCCTCAGGTTCTAATCTCTCCGACTAGTGGAAACATCATCTCCTCATCCATTCTATCCAGGCTTCTCCGTACTCTCTATAAGATTCAATGAGACCACCCCCACCTTGCCAAAACTCTATCGAGAACAGACCCAGAGTCCTCAACTGCTTCTCAGAAGACATGCGCTTCATCGCCAAGATAAATCTTGTAGACTTCCTTTGGGCCTGTCCAGTGACAGCACATCCTTCCTTTGTTACAGGGCCCAAAACTGCTCTCGGTATTCCGAATGCAGTCTGACCAGAACCTTATACTGCCTCAGTGCATCCCTGCTCTTGTATCCTAATCCCCTCAAAATTGCATTTGCCTCCTCTTACTGCCAACTGAACCTGCATGTTAGCCTTAAGAAAATCCTGAATAAAACTCCCAAATTTCTTTGCTTCAGATTTCCAAAGCCTTTCCCCATTTAGAAGATAGCCTATACTTCTATTCTCCTTTCCAAAGTGCTTAACCTCACACTTTCCCACATTGCTTTCCATCTGCAAGTTGTTGGCCCACTCTGCTAGTTTGTCCAAGTCCCACCTTTTAAGCCCACGGGCACCAAATAAATCACATTACCTTCATCAGTTCCTGAGGTTATCTCATTGAAAAAACTCAATCCAGGTAGTTAAACATGGTTTACATCCCACATGTTCTTCCATGCTAACTTTGATTAATCCATCTAGATTTGTCAAAATATCTACTAATTGTGTCATGGTTACCATAAGAGAAAAATTTACACACTGCTGAGGTTAAACTGACTGGCCTGTTGTTGCTGGATTTATTCTTTCACTTTTCTTTGAACAGTAGCCTGACATTTGCAATTTTCCTGTCTTCTGCCACCACCCTTGTGTCCAAGGGATTTTGGAGAATTATGGCCAGAGCCTCTGCCACTCATACCCTTGCATCCTTAGTATCCTCTGAATTACCATTTGGTCCCAGTGACTTATCAGTGTGAAGTAATATTAGCCTTTCAAATAAGTTATCTTTATCATTTTTTAGCTTACTCAGCATCTGAACTGTCTTCTGAATCACTGAATCTAGCAGCGGCATCTTCCTCAATTGAGGCCCATTCAAGTTCTTGTTTTGCACCTCAGCCAAAGGTCCTCTTTTGGTCCCTGTTTGACCCAACACTGCCTTTACTAGAGCTTAGTGATTTTTATGTCTGTAGAAAACTTTTGAACTTCATGTTATGTTACCTGCTTTAACTTCTCTCTTTGCCTCTTCCAGTTTTCACCTTCTCTCCAAACCTTCTACATTCAACCCGGTTCTCACTTGTTTTATCAACCTAACGTCTGTCATCTTCATCTTGTTACCTGTCTTGCGTGTTTCCTTTCTCTCTTCCCATCATCTGTCTGTGAGTCGCTCTCTCTGCCTCTCCTTCTCACACCACAATCCTCACCCATCACTTCCTCGATTGCAAGGAAATTGAATACATCCTATTGTGACTTTGTATTGGATGAGCTCTACCCTGATAGTTTACCACACCTCCAATGATCACCTTTATTGAAACTTACTCACTGTCAGCCAGAACATGGCACTGAACTCTTGACTTCCTGCATTGTAGTTTTCACCATCCTTATTTTAAATAGATGTTTCATTTTGCTCCAAGTGTGTGGATCAAATAAAATGTGTATGTGAGAGATAGTAGGAACTGCAGATGCTGGAGAATCTGAGATAACAAGGTGCAGAGCTGGATGAACACAGCAGGCCAAGCAGCATCAGAGGAGCAGGAAGGCTGACGTTTCAGGCCTAGACCCTTCTTCAGAAATGGGGGAGGGGAAGAGGGTTCTGAAATAAATAGGGAGAGAGGGGGAGGCCGATAGAAGATGGATAGAGGAGAAGATAGGTGGAGAGGAGACAGACAGGTCAAAGAGGCGGGGATGGAGCCAGTAAAGGTGAGGTGTAGGTGGGGAGGTAGGGAGAAGATAGGTCAGTCCAGGGAGGATGGACAGATCAAGGGGGTGGGATGAGGTTAGTAGATAGGAGATGAGGGTGGGGCTTGAGGTGGGAGGAAGGACAGGTTAGGGAGGCAGGGACGAGCTGGGCTGGTTTTGGGATGTGGTAGGGGGAGGGGAGATTTTGAAGCTTGTGAAGTCCACATTGATACCATTGGGCTGCAGGGTTCCCAAGTGGAATATGAGTTGCTGTTCCTGCAACCTTCGGGTGGCATCGTTGTGGCACTGCAGGAGGCCCAGGATGGACATGTCGTCTGAGGAATGGGAAGGGGAGTTGAAATGGTTCGCGACTGAGAGGTGCTGTCATTTGTCATGAACCAAGCGTAGGTGTTCTGCAAAGCGGTCCCCAAGCCCTTGCTTGGTTTCCCCGATGTAGAGGAGGCCACAACGGGAACAGCGGATGCAGTATACCACATTAGCAGATGTGCAGGTGAACATCTGCTTGATGTGGAAAGTTTTCTTGGGGCCTGGGATGGGGCTGAGGGGGGAGGTATAGGGGCAGGTGTAGCACTTCCAACGGTTGCAGGGAAAAGTGCCGGGTGTGGTGGGGTAGAGGGGAGTGTGGAGCGGACAAGGGAGTCACGGAGAGAGTGGTCCCTCCGGAAAGCAGATAAGGGTGGGGAGAAAAAAATGTCTTTGGTGGGGTCGGATTGCAGATGGCGGAAGTGTCGGAGGATGATGCGTTGGATCTGGAGGTTGGTGGGGGAGTACATGAGGACGAGGGGGATTCTGTTTTGGTTGTTATTGCGGGGAGGGGGAGTGAGGGATGAGTTGCGGGAAATGCAGGAGACACAGTCGAGGGCATTCTCGACCACTGACGGGGCGGGGGGAGGTTAAAGTCCTTGAGAAACTAGGACAACTGAGATGTACGAGAGTGGAATGCCTCATCCTGGGAGCAGATGCGGCAGAGGCGAAGGAATTGGGAATAGAGGATGGCATTTTTGCAGGAAAGTGGGTGGGAGGAGGTGTATTCTAGGTAGCTATGGGAGTCGGTGGGCTTGAAATGGATATCGGTTTCTAGGTGGTTGCCAGATATGGAGACAGAGGTCCAGGAAGGAGAGAGAGGTATTAGAGATGGTCCAGGTGAACTTAAGGTTGGGGTGGAAGGTTTTAGTGAAGTGTTCGAGCTCCTCGTGGGAGCACGAGGCGGTGCCAATACAGTCATCAATGTAACGGAGGAAGGGGTGGGGTTTAGGGCCAGTGTAGCTACAGAAGAGGGATTGTTCCACATAACCTACAAAGAGGCAGGCATAGCTCGGGCCCATGCGGGTACCCATGGCCACCCCCTTTGTCTGTAGGAAGTGGGAGGAATTGAAAGAGAAGTTGTTGAGGGTGAGGACGAGTTTGGCCATGCGGATGAGGGCTTCAGTGGAGGGGGACTGGTCGGGCCTGCAGGACAGGAAGAAGCGGATGGCCTTTAGGCCATCTGTATGGGGAATGCAGGTGTATAGGGACTGGACGTCCGTGGTAAAGATGAAGTGCTGGGGACCAGGGAATTGGAAGTTCTGGAAGAGGTAGAGGGTGTGGGTGGTGTCACGGACATAGGTAGGGAGTTCCTGGACGCTGGGGGAGAAAATGGAGTCGAGATAGGTGGAGATAAGTTCGGTGGGGCAAGAGCAGACGGAGCCAATGGGTCGACCAGGGTATTCAGGTTTGTGGATTTTGGGAAGGAGATAGAAGCGGGCGGTGCGGGGTTGGGGAATGATGAGGTTGGAGGCTGTGGGTGGGGCGTCACCTGAGGTGGACTTCAAGCTTCAAAATCTCCCCTCCCTCTACCGCATCCCAAAACCAGCCTAGCTCGTCCCTGCCTCCCTAACCTGTCCTTCCTCCCACCTATCCCCTCCTCCCACCTCAATCCCCACCCCCATCTCCTATCTACTAACCTCATCCCGCCCCCTTGATCTGTCCGTCCTCCCTGGACTGACCGATCTCCTCCCTACCTCCCCACCTACACTCACCTTTATTGGCTCCATCCCCGCCTCTTTGACCTGTCTGTCTCCTCTCCACCTATCTTCTCCTCTATCCGCTTCCCCCCCTCTCTCCCTATGTATTTCAGAACCCTCTTCCCCTCCCCCATTTCTGAAGAAGGGTCTAGGCCCGAAACGTCAGCCTTCCTGCTCCTCTGATGCTGCTTGGCCTGCTGTGTTCATCCAGCTGTACACCTTAGAATGTGTCTGTGCCTGCCTGCCCACAAACAGTGGGCTGAATGGCCACCTCCTGTGCTGTAAGCATCTTATGAGTCATGTAGATTTTTTAAAAAATCAATTAATCTTCAAGTTATATCTTCAAGTTATCTTCAAGATAATGTAAAGTACTGTATAAAATATTGATGTTGCAGCGTATGAAAATGAGTGATACCACAGAATGGCAAGAGTGTAACTTTGACTACTTCACTCAGCTTTCAAAATCTCATAGGGGCAGATAGGTGAAACCTTAAATCTGTGTGCCAATTTAATTCCCGTCAGTAACTTGGAAGAAAGTATGAATTACGTCACTGGTGGCTACACTCAAAAATACTTATGGAAATGTTACATAGTTTTGGAAGGTCCCAATTTTGACTTTAATCTGTGTTGTGCTCACTGTCAGCTGGGATGGTGGTACAGAAACTACACTTAAGGGAGGTTTGACCGGTGGCAAATATGACACATGACTTTCAGGATAATATAAATTTAATTTTAAAAGTGCAGTACGTTTTTTAAAAAATTGTTGTAAGCATTGAAATATAGCATAACAGGCCTTGTTCGTTTATTTCTTCGGATAGAAAACTAAGTAAGTTTATGAATAATTACAATTCTGAAGTAGCAATACTATTTCTGTTCTTCATTTGCAACAGATCATTTCAAAAACTTACCTTTAGACTCCAGCCCACCTGGAATGTCATTATCAGACCCTACAGCTTGGGCAACAGCCATGAACAACCTAGGAATGGGACCCCCAATTGGAATGACTGGACAGCCACTTATGTCAGGTATATTTAGTTCTTTTGCTTGACAAAACCTTTCTGTTGCCTTGACTGCTTATGTTGATTAACACTGGATACTGCTGTCTTTGGAAAGTTGTTCAATTTTGAAATTTTAGGTGCTAAGAGTTTCGTTCTGAAATTGATCTTGCATTCTTTGAGTTTCGTAATTGTTTGATTTGGTGATGACCTTTTTGTTTTCACTTTCCTGAGTGATTAATTTAACAAAAACAGCAGCTTGTACTTCTGTGATGCATTTAACAACTTGGCATGAACATTATCAGACATAACCTGATGCTGATCCAAAAATTAATTTTAGACCTAACATGTAGGAGCAGAAATAAACCTCTTCGCTCATCAAATCGTCTCCACTATTCAAGGAGGTCATAGCTGATCTGATGATTCTCAATCCCACTTTGCTGCCTTTTTCCCATATCCCTTGATTCCTTTACTGTTGTGTAAATCTTTTTATCTCAGTCTTGATTATACGTATTGACCTAGACTCTACAGTCCTTTTGAGGTAAAGGTTTGTACAGATTCCCTACCCGCTGAGATAAATTACTCCTCGTCTCATCGCCTCTCTTAAATAGGCAACAATGTATGCAGTTTGGCCCTCGACTCTACCATAAGGGGAAACAACTTCTCAGCATCTATCCAGGCAAGACCTCTAACAACAATTTATACGTCAATCGTGTTCCCCTCTCTTTCGTATAAACTCCACTGAGTACAGATCTGACTACTCAACCATTTCTCCATAGCCTGGATTGACTTGGTGGAGCTTCTCTGGGCTTCCCTTAGGTATGGTGTAGAGATGCTGGTGTTGGACTGGGGTGGACAAGGTCAGAAAACACATGACACCAGGTTATAGTCCAACAGGTTTATTTGAAAACATAAGCTTTCGGAGCCTTACTCCTTTATGTATTAGTAAGAGACGTAGTATCAGACTCTGAATTTATAAGTGAAAAATCAAAGGGTCACCCCACTGATGAGGATGTATTAAACAAATCTAAGATGTCGTTAAATCTTTCATCAGTTAGGTTTTAATTGACTAATATGTATACCCCTGAATTTCTTTCAAGTCACTGTGCTGGGGGAACTAAAGATTTTATCAGTGTGAAAAAGTGGTGACTCCTCCACTGCCTGACTGCCGTCTGCGCTGGACCCACACTTTAAGAGTTGCCACTCTTTAGGCACCATCTCTTCGCAGCTGGGCCTGCCTTGCCAATGCTGTTGCCAAGTACCATGCTGAACCCACACTTGCCCCACAACCAGGAGTCCCTGGTTCCACTGCCTTGCCAATTACCAGGTATTCCTGCACTGGGCCTACTGTGCAGCTGAAGCTATTGCCTTGCCAACACCAGGAGTCCATGCTCTGGGCTGACTGAAACCAGGAGTCCCTGGCTCCTCTACCAGGCCAGGCTGCTGCCATGCCAAGAGTCCTGCTCTAACTGCCCTCATCCACGATGTTACCTTGCCAGTGCTGCCATCTTGGAGGCCGTCGCCTCAGATCGCAGGAGGAGCTTTGCCACTGCTGCCACCACTACAGGCCCCAAACACTGGGAGGACATCTTTGCTGCTACTGCCTCCAGTTGGCAGAAGATGCTGCATCTGCCTCTGACCGCCGGGAGGCAATGCAGCTCTGTGCGCAGCCTGCTCTCACTTCCATGCTTGTGCTGCCAAAGATAAGAAAAAGAAGTGGGGAAAGAAAGAAAGAGCAGAAGTAAAAAGGAAAGAAAGCAGATGGGAGTGGATGAGCCCCGAGCAAGACCCTGCACGCAGTCCTGCTCCCTTGCCACTATCTTGGATAGTTTGATGCAACCCGTCAAATCCAGTAGATTTATCAATCCTTAGTGCCATTAGTTTCTCAATCGTCTCTGGTGATAGTCATTGCATTTATTTCCTCCTGATCTTATGGTCATTTGCCCCTTGATTAATTAGCATGTTTGGTGAAATGTTGATGCCTATTCCTGACATAGCCAGGGTGGTTGCCTGGTGGCAGCAATTTATCACTAGATTCCACTAGACTTCATCCAGCTTTGTGTTTACCCCTGCATACTCCATGAGCACCATCTTTTTCCTTTAACCAAGCACATCAGCAGTGACATACGACTAACTTCAGTATGTTTTCTTGGCTGCTTTCGGACAAATTCTCTCTCTACTTCACCCTTTCAGGACTTGACGTTGGAGTTCAGAGTCATGTGACTTAAGCTCTGCCAAGCTCTTCACTTGAAGCTTTCTGCCTCCTGCGGCTTACATTGCTTTTTAGCACAGAGCGGGAGGCTTGCAGAAAGACTCAGTGGGGAGCATTCAATAGTCAAAGGAATGGACAGATGTTGTACAATACAATGCTATATCAATATCACACTGCAAGGTGTGTCAGCAGCTGAAATGCCAAATGCACTGGATCAATCAAATGGCAGTGTTTGTGTCAAGAGGTCCAAAGAGGGTTAACAGCGACTATGATCAGTCTGAAGGCACTGCCACACTCAAAGAGCTTTTGAAATTCCAGTCTAGGGACCTGGCCATGGTTGGTCAAGTGCTTGTTCCTGCTGGAATTTAGAGATCTATGTCCTTGCAGTCCAGTGACTGTGCTATAATTGGTGCTGTAGCTAAAGAGTAACCACCCCATGGGTCAACCAGGATGTAGCAGAGACATCAGTCTGGGGGCTGACTGTGCTCAGTTGAGATCCTGCCAAGTCACTCCAGGGTTGGGCCACAGTCATTGCTGGAGTTTTGGGCGTTATTGGTCAGGGGACATTTATTCTTATTTGTTTATGTGATGAGTGTCAGCATTTAATGCAGATCCCTAACTGTCCTGTAGAACATGGTGGTGAGCTGCTTTCTTACACAATTGCAGTCCTTGGAGGTTTGGAACACCCTCAGTGCTATTAAGGGGATAGTTCCTAAATTTTAACACAGCAACAATGTAGGAATGACATTATAGTGCTAAGGCAGGAAGATGTGGTTGGTAGGCTCGCCGAGCTGGTTCATTGTTCCGCAAACGTTTCATTACTCTGCTGGGTAACATCATCAGTGCAGCCTCCAATGAAGCACTGTTGTGTTTTCCTGCCTGTCATTTAAACTCTGGTGACTGTTGAGCTGGATTACCTCACTTCCGGTTTTCCTTCGCAATGGACCGTATACGGGATCTAGCTCTGTGTTTATTGATGGCTTTCATAGTGGAGTACCAGGCTTCTAGGAATTCCTGTGCTTGTCTCCTCTTTGCCTGTCCCAGGATCCTGGTGTTGTCCCAATCGAATTGGTGGTTTTCCTTATCCATGTGGATGGAGATGAGTGAGTATTGGTTGTGTCTTTTTGTTGTCATTTGATGCTCATGTACCCTTCTGGTTAATTTCCTTCCAGTTTGTCCAATATAGTGTTTGTTGCAGTCTTTGCAGGGAATCGTGTATATGACATTGGTCCTGTCCATAATGCGTAGTGGGTCTTTGGTCCAGGTGAGCGGTTGGCGTAGGGTTGATGTGGGTTTGTGTGCTACTCTGATGCCCAGTGGTTGTAGGAGTCTTGTGGTCAGTTCAGATGTGTTCCTGATGTAAGGTAGCATGATGAGTGTGCCGGGGCGTGTAGTATCTTCCTGGTGTCGCTCGTGTAGTAGGCAACTTCTGACCCAGGTTTTTGGGTATCCATTGTCTTTGAATACTTGGAATACTACACCAAAAAGAAGAAGAGTACCTCTTCCAAAAAAATGCAAGTCTGCAGCTAACCTTCTTATCAAAAGTACCTCCTTTGTTCCTTGTTGTATTTGGCCTTAACTGTCTGTTTGAAGACACAGCTTTCCTGTTATTAACTCTTTAAATTCTTCTGCGGGGTAATCAGTTGCTCTTGTGGTATAATGCAGCCAGTTATCAAGCAGAAGCCAAAACACTTCTGTGTGCATAGTTTCCTTTATTCCATTCATGGCTAATTGCTTTCAATTCCTGAATAAGTTTGTCCTTGTCCCTTAATATTTTATTCCAGATGGAGTTATTGCTGCTGCTTTATGTGTAACAGTTTATCTTTGTTGATTCTTTCAGTCTGTGAGCAGTTTTTAAAGTTCTGAAGTCTATCGCATCTACTCAACTAAATAATGGGTTAATACTGGTTGCATACGCACTTGTTGCCATTTTCCAAAATGCCTAGCAGCATTTTAACTATCTTGCTAGTAGGTTTAAGATAACAGTGTGGAGCTGGAGGAACATAGCAGGCCAGGCAGCATCAGAGGAGCAGCTCCACACCGTGTTATCTCTGACTCCAGCATCTGCAGTTCATACTATCTCTTGCTAGTAGGTTTTTCAAGATTTTGTAAATGGGAAGGTTAATATTGCACATGATTTCCATCTTTGGGCTTAGCATCACAGCAAATGGGACACGGGGCAATGTGCAATAATACCAGTGACAATTCAGTTGGACCAGATTAAATGGGATTGCAGACATTGAGACAGACCAGTATTCTTCAGCGGAATAGACTTAGTTTGCTGTCATTATGAAGAGTTTTGGCTATACCATTCCATGAAGTTCCAACAAGTATCCAAGCCAAATCCATCTTGACTTTTAGTTTTTGGTGGTTGCCAATGAAATGAATCCATTAGGTTAAGAGTCCTGTCCAGTCTAACTGCTTGGCATTCAGGTGAATTTATGGGTAAATCTCCTTGCACAGAAGGAACCATTGATTTCTTTCCCAGTGACAGTACAGTTTAGATGGAGCACCTGCAGCTATCTTTCTCCAGATAGAAGAGAAGGCACCAGGTCTGGAAGAACCATTCCAGTCAATCCAGATTGCTGATGAGTGTCCGACTTACATGCTCCAGTATCTGCTTAAATTATTTCCAGGATTTTGTCAATACGTGTGTACTGTCTGCTTGCTGATAAAGTCTGGTGTGACCACTTCGCCCTGTGGTCATTTATTCTGTAGTCAGTTGGGTCTTATCACCAAGATAACCATGGTTACTTGTGCAGAGTTGTGCAACATTGAATAATTGTTGAAAACTTTGGCAGTGGAACTTGTACCAGTATTGTATGCTAATAACATGATTATAAAAGTAATTATGGCCATCAGCTGCTACTAGAATGCTAGGGGCAGCACAGTGGCTCAGTGGTTAGCACTGCTGCCTCACATCGCCAGCAAACTGGGTTTGATTCCACCCTCGGGCGACTGCCTGTGTCTGTGTGGAGTTTGCACATTCTCCCCGTGTCTGCGTGGGTTTCCTCCGGGTGTTCCGGTTTCGTCCCACAGTCCAAAGATGTGCAGGTTAGGTAAACTGTCCATGCTAAATTGCCCATAGTGTTCAGGGATGTGTAGATGAGGTCAGTTACAAGGGAATGGGTCTGGGTGGGATGGCCTGAGTTTCGGTGTGGACTTGTTGGGCCGAAGGGCCTGTTACCACACTAGGGATTCTGTGATTCATAATTGTTGTTCATGAATACGAGGGTCTGGTCAGAACAACAGCAGCCTCCTCTGAAACTCACCTGTTTGTTTGTTTAGGAAAATGGCATCCAAAGCTGATTTTATCCAGTTGAAAATGAACCATTTGACCAATTTATAGATAAGGTGGCAAGCATGTTGTTCAGTATGACACCTACAGCAAGGGTTCAATTCCATCCCAGCTGAAGTAGATTTATGATGTGCTTATTCATTTCTGTGGTTTCTATGAAAGGGCATCTTGGGTGTCTTTAGATCAGCGTGGGCAAGATGGGTTGATAGTACCCCTTCTGTGCTGTTTCACTTCTGTGGTTTTCCCGCCCTACCACTGATCTGCTTTCAGAAAGAGCACAACAAAATTATACCTTTCTTTGTGTATATTTCCTGCCCATTTTTTTTTTAAAGCCTACGATATACTTTTGCAGGGAATTATCCTGAATATTCCCAAGAAATTCACTCATTTTTGCCACCAACTAGTCTGCTTATCTTAATCTATAGAGATGTTAAAATCCACATTGAAATGACTTTGTCTTAGCTTAAAGACAGGGGTTAGACAAGCATATGACATTCTTCAAGGTTCCTTCTGGGGCTCAATATACAATCTCTCACTATAGTTTTAATGATTTTCTGTTTCTTAATTCTATCCATAAAGTCTCCATTGTTTGCTTTACATACTGTTATAGTCCCTTTTTTCATTGAAGTCATTTAATCAGAAATAACTAAGGCTACAACTCTGACCCAAGTATTTTCTGTATCTATCCAGAAGATCTTATAACCTGATACATTTAGTTTTCAGTCTTGACTGTCTTGCAACCAGGTCTCAAATACATTTGTAAGCAGGTTCACAATTCAATTTTTGTCTACTTCAAGACTAATGAACCTTCACATTCTCTCCACCCCCACTGCATTATTTTCTCGCATAAACAAAACAAATCCTAACCACCCTCCTGCATTTTCTACAACTCGATGAAAGCTTTCTCACAGTTTTTGTTTACAGGCCTGAGCAGCTAAATTTTCTTCTCTTTTCATATCATTTATTTATGTTTACAACTAGAGGAAAAAGTTGTTGCTCGCACCCCAGCAACGAAGACCCAGACCACCCAAAACAGGAATTAATTATACAATAGGCTAACAAATTTCTTATTACTTGTAGTTTTAACATCATAACTGCTCCATGCCTCTGGTCTTTTTATTTAATGCACACTGCTTTAACATGCGGCCTTTCCCCATAATCATTTCAGTGAAAACAACTAGAAAAAAAATTCCAAAAGGTGAACATGCTTGTAACATGTAGTGTTCCAAAGTATTTAATGAAAGTAAAATTGTGTATTAAGCAACAATAGAATCTGAGCCATGGTAGAATCGAAGTTTTGAAGGACGAAATGGAACTGAATGGTGAATGATTTTCCAGAGTTTGGGTTTAGGACAATGGATAGACTAGAATGAGATCAGCATCAGGCATGTAACAAACAGAGCTACAGGAAAGAATAAGGCTAATAGATTGGTAGTTGAGTATAAGGAATTTAACTCAAATATAAATTGAAACCGAAGAAAGACCAATAAAGTTTTAAAATATTGTTTCTGCCCAATCAAAATGAAGTGTTTAAGAAAGTTGTCAAGACTGATTTTTGTTTCTGTATCCATTTCAGAGTTTGACCAAGGCCTTAGTATGATGACTGGGATTGCACCAATTAACCCGGTGATGCCTGGATTGGGCATTGTTCCACCAACAGTTCGTCAAGACATGCTTGTAGTAAAGGAGATCATTCATTGTAAAAGCTGTACACTTTTTCCTCCAAATCCAAGTAAGTGATGGAGTGGCGATAGAGTAACAAGTTGTTAATGGAAACTTATTGTATTTTTCATGACTTAGTTTACCTTGGACACAATTAGCTTTTTTTAATCGTGTATGCACCAAGGGGGAATGTTTAACTGATCACTACTAAATTTTAGAGCAACGAAAGTTTTCATTTACTAAAAAAATTCCTTTAAATGTACTTGTAACTGGGTTTCCCTTGTGACAAACTGTTTAAATATAAAATTGTCATAAATCAGGCTATAATTTGATAAATAACAAGCAATCAGATTGTGCTTACAAAAATGAGGCACCAACAGTTGAAATAATTGGTTACAACAGTGTTTAGTCATACTTTTGACTGAAATATTAATGCTGTAGCTCAACTTAAATCGCAAAATAATGATTTTAAAAATGCAAGTTTTTTTTGTTCATACTTCATGTTGAACCCAACTGAGTTCATCTGTTTATGAAGTTCTGGTATGTTTATATTAATACTACAGTTGTCATCTTCACCAGCAGTAATTGATTCAAAAATTTAAAGGCAGTTATGTGCTTAGTAAGAATGCTAACAGTATTCAGCCAATTAAAACTTCCCTTCTTCCTTTGTACAAATATATTTTCTGGAAAAAAATGTTCAGTGAATGCCAAGTAACATTTGTTTAAAACTCTGTATCTGAAACTAGACCAGGTGGATGAAAGGGAAAGTTTCTGACATTAGTTAACTTCGTTTGACCACACTCCATCTAATTTATTAGGATGTCAATACTATTGCCAATGTGGATACATTATTGGAAATATTTGGATATATTTTAAGTGGCTTTCAATCTGGCTGCGTGTAAAGTTCTGAAAATTGATCTGCAATTGAGACATTTCTTTTACTTTGGTCTGATAAAGTGGTTATACAATGAACTTCATGCATCTGGCTGGGAGAGCAATGTATTTCTGTTCAAATGCCATTACTTTTGATGATCTCAACATTGTTACATTAGAGAATGGTTGGTAATTCCCTTTGACCTAAGAGTGTCTGATACACTTACAAGATTATGGAAAGATGTAAAAACAACAGGGTTGTCATTAGAGTGGGTGACTTTAACTTCCCTAATATTGACTGGGACTTCCTTTTAGAGCAAGAAGCTCAGACGGGGCAGAATTTGTTAGATGCATCCAAAAGGGTTTCTTGAATAGGTATGTTGATAGTTGAACTAGAGGAGGGGCCATGCTGATGTTGTATTAGCAAATGAGCCTGGCCAGGTGACTGACCTTACAATGGGAGAGCATTTTGGAATCACAGCTCTAAGTTTTAAAATAGCTATGGTTAAGAATAAGTTAGGACCTTGCAGGAAGGTACTAAATTGGGGGAGAACACATTATGTCAGTATTAGGAAATAGCTAGAGAGTGTTAATTGGGAGCAGCTATTATTTGCCAAGTCCACATTTGACATGTGGGACTTGTTTAAATGCCTACTGGTGAGAGTTCAGAATGAGCATGTTCCAGTAAGGAGGAAGGATAAGAATGCAAGGTATGGGACTTTTGGATGACGAGGGAGATTCTGAATTTGGCCAAAAAGAAAAAGGAAACATATGTAAGGTTTAGAAAGCTAACATTGCACAGGGCCAATGAGGAATATAGAGAAAGCAGGAAAGAACTCAAGCAGGAAATTAGGAAAGCAAGGAGATGTCATGAAATGTCCTTGCTGAGTTGGGTTAAAGATAACTCCAAGGCATTTTAGCATACATTAAAAGCAGGAGGATAACTAGGGAGAGAGTAGGACCACTTAAGGAGGGATCTTGTGCTTGGAGGCAGAGGACATGGGTGAGATCCTAACAGAGAACTTTGTGTTGGAAAAGTACATGGAGGATGATGAGATTAGTGTAGGGTGTACTAATATGTTAGGGCATTTTGAGGTCAGAAAAGAATTGGTGTTAGAGATAAAAGGTACTGCAGATGCTGGAGAATCCAAGATAACAAGCATGGGGCTGGATGAACACAGCAGGTCAAGCAGCATCATAGGAGCAGGAAAACTTGACGTTTCGGGCCTAGACC
>JAHRHZ010000267.1:25064969-25093885 GCA_024137785.1 Ginglymostoma cirratum | reverse complement strand
AAGGGTCACCGGACCCGAAACGTTAACTCTGTTTTCTCCTCCACAGATGCTGCCAGGCTTGCTGAGCTTTTCCAGCAGCTTTGTTTTTGTTCCTGACTTACAGCATTCACAGTTCTTTTGGTTTTCCTCAGAACATTACCTGGGTGTCTGGATTAACAGACCAGCGACAATGCCTCTAGGCCATTGGTGTAGAGCACAGATTTATCAAACATGGTGAAAATTTGCAATTTCACTTCTGGGACACTACATTGATAAAGTCGAAGAGAATAGTAGAAAATAGAATTGCATATTTTTTGATGGGATTGTGGTGTGCTGCCAGCATCAGCAACACATTCTTGTTCAATTAAACTAACCCATACTTCTGCTATCTTGGATACAATTTGAAACAGATGAACTTTGTCATTAAGTTGAATGTTTTAGCATTGGCAATTGGCATCTTTTCAACCATATGATTTTACTCAGCATCTCATATTGTATGTGTTTGGCTCGATTTGTCATACTCTCTCTTGGACCAGATGTTTGAAAATTCGAGTAGGCTTTTAAAGATGTTCACTTTGTTGATCTTTTAGTTTTAATAGTTTGATCAGTCTGAAAAGGTTGTTTAAGGGTAAATTAGCTCAGTTGGCTGGATAGCTCAATTGTAATGCAGAGTAATGCCAATAGTGTGGGTTCAATTCCTGCATTGACTGAGGTTACTATGAAGGACCCTCCTCAATCTCACCCTCACCTCGTGTATCACCATCAGTTGTCTCTCTCTAATGAGAGTGCAGCACTATGATCCTATGACAACTTTATCTTTACAGTCTGAAAAATAAAAGAATTTGTAAGGACTGCTTTCGAAATCGAGATGTCATGTTGATAGAGAGGAGGGAATCTTGGGAAAACCTTAAAAATTTTGTATAAAGATCAAAAATTTTATATCAATGAAATTAAAATGATTGTACATTTCCTGTTGTTATTTGCAACCAGTTTGATCATTTTTGGGCTTCACATTAAAAATATGTTTGAATTGTTACTAGTCAAGTTGCCTGATTCAGTAAGCAAATGATGACCATGGTAATCATTTGAAGTTGAATTTGAAGTTTGCTGTATGCTGAGTTAGTTGATCACTGCCTGTCAACAATTAGTTGCTGCAGTAGATTCAAACTCCTCTAGTAGAGAAGTCGAATTGTGGATAAGATACCTAATCCTAATGGCTGAGATAACAAGATGTAGAGCTGGATAAACTCAGCAGGCTGAGCAGGAAGGCTCATTCCGAAGAAGGGTCTAGGCCCAAAACGTCAGCCTTCCTGCTCCTCTGATGCTGCTTGGCCTGCTGTGTTCATCCAGCTCTACACCTTGTTATCTCAGATTCTCTAGCATCTGCAGTTCCTACCATCTCTAATCCTAATGGCTATTCAGTGATCTCTGTGTATGGCATAGACCTTAGCTACGAAGGCCTCTTTGGGCACTTAACCTGGACAGTGAATGTTGGCAGGCTACCAACTTGAAAAGTAGATGCTTAAACGAGATACTAAAGGATGCTTTTATCTGCAGAGTGGGTATCATAATGGAAGAGAGAAGAAAACTGAGAAATGTTGCATAACCGTTTACATAAGTCCCTGTTAATTCTTCACTCATTAGAACTTTTGGGGGTAAAGTAAGTTGGCTTGCCGTTTTGGGAGTAGTTGTAATGTGACATGACATTAGAATGAGAATAGTACTACAATCCAGCCTACCTCAGCTCAGAACCTTCCTCTCCCAGGCCCGCAAAGGACCTCTCCCAGTTTTACATTCTTCACAGGATCCACAATCTCAACTGAAGAAGGGTCCAGACCCGAAACGTCAGCTTTCCTGCTCCTCTGATGCTGCTTGGCCTGCTGTGTTCATCCAGCTCTACACCTTGTTATCTCAGATTCTCCAACATCAGCAGTTCCCACTATCTCTGAATCAATTTTAACCCCACTGTGAAGCCTCTCCTAAGGATGCCTACCTTGAAGAAGTTACCCTCCTCCCTCCAGAAAGACCTCAGTGGATCTCTCTCCCACCGCAACCCTCTTGTAATCTCTTCGGGCCTGAAACTGCTCGACTGTGTCCTGAAGCAAACCATGTACTACAGCCACATTGCCTTTCTCTGTACCTGCCAACAGAACCGGGTGATCCCCAATGGACTACAATCTATATTCAGGCCTTCCCAATTTGGCCCCAACCGCGACGACCACTACATACAGAACATTCAGATCCTTCAAAAACGTTTCTCCCTGCGACTCCTCAAACACACACTGAGCAATGTGCTGGCATTTCCTGGTACTACAATCAAGCCTACCCCAGCTCAGAGCCGACCTCTCCTGTTTTTCATTTCTCTCAGGATCCACAGCCTCAACTGAAGAAGGGTCCAGGCCCAAAACGTCAGCTTTCCTGCTCCTCTGCTGCTGCTTGGCCTGCTGTGTTCGTCCAGCTCTACACCTTGTTATCTGACATTAGAATGCATCTTTTTCAGACAAGTCCAGAAATGAATTTCCTTTGAAGTATATAATTCAAAATTTGTCATGGCAAGAATGTAATTGGCAAATACCTGACAGTGAAACCTTATACATAAAATCTGTACACGTCTGGAAATTGATTTTTCTCTCCTTGATTGGAGAGAGTTGATAAAAATCAGTAGAAAGGCATTCCATTCCACAACAGTTCCAGCTTTTTTCTAAATTCCATTCACGGATGAATTGGGGCATAGTCGAACTTTGGTGTGTAATACAAAATTTTGGCTGCACAAATTAATTTGAAGCAGTCTTGGTCGATTCTTGGAAGGTTTCATCTTTTTGTATTTTAACATTTAATGTGGGTATTACATCAATTTGTTAATTTCTAATGAGTTGGAAAATAAATCATTTTACGTAAAGGCAAAATCATATAGTTATCTACTTCTAATTTATTGTATTCTAATGTAAATTTATGATGTGGTGGCACAGCTGTGGTTCTAGATCTTTTAATGGATTGGTAGATTCTTTTCCCTGTAGCTGCAGTAATTAAGGAGCAGTATGACAACACAACAAGGTGGAATTTGTTTGAAACTTGTATACCAATGTATGTCATCACTCAATTGTAACAGTTCTGGGAAATAATCAAACCTGAGTTATGCTACACTTTGAATTTTTTTCTTTATTCGTTAACGGGATGAGGGCATCGCTGGCTAGACAGCATTTATTGCCCAGAGGGCAGTTGAGAGTTGACCACATTGCTGTGGTTCTGGAATCACACGTGAGCCACACCAGGTAAGGATGGCGGTTTCCTTCCCTAAAGAACATTAGTGAACCAGATGGGTTTTTCTGACAATTGACAATGGATTTATGGTTGTCCTTAGATACTCAATTCCAGATATTTTGAATTCAAATTTCACCATCTGCCGTGGCAGGATTTGAACCTGGGTCCCCAGAATGTTATCTGGGTTTCTGGATTAACAGTCCAGCGGTAATACCATTGGCCATCGCCACCCCAGTTGCTGGGAATTTTGTACTGCTCTGCTGATACTTTTTCTCAAACTGAGAAAAGTTTGCTTTCATACCTCTGTCCTCCGTCATTGTCCATCATTATCTATCAGTGAATGTCGAAGGCAAATTTCCTGAATTTGAACTCCTTTCCCTACATAGTACCGTCGATTAACAATCTTAATCTCATGTTAATGTGGATATATGGCCTTCACAGAGCTCTACAAATGGATTGTAGAAGTTGTGCTGCCTCAGCCATGGTCCGAAAATTGTTTTGTTTTGTTTTGTTTCGTTTCGTTGCCAATTCCTTAATTTCTGATCGCCTTTTCTGGCCTGTTTAACAGCCAAAGTCCTATTGGTATTTGAAGGCAGATTTTAGGATTTCAACCACTTTATGCATGATTAAGGGAGACAGTGTATAATGGCCCAGGTCAATGCTTGAGGCATAGCTTGCCAAAGGAGAAACAGCCCTTTTATTTTTAGGCACAAAAAGAATGTATTGGTATTTTAAATAACTGTACAATTTATGAACAAAATATAAACAGAAGATAACAAAGTGAACTGCATATTAATCTTCTGCCCTCTAGAGATACTGAAGCGGTGAAAAGCCAGTGCAGTTCACTTTGGACATTCCAGTGTTCCGCATTACTTCTTGCCTGACTTCTTAATGCCTTTAGAACTGAGTGGCTTTTTGCCCGCAGCTTTTGCTTTCATCTGTTCAAGCTTTTACTCCTCCTTCTGTTTGAAAGCAAGATCATCCTCTCCGTTTCCTTGTTTGATATTTTAGGCTGTTTCAACGGTTAGCTGTTGGAAAAGAACTGTTGGTTCAGCTGTTTTGGCTAATGCTAATAAAACTTTCCCCAACCCTTGCCTTAAAGATTCTCCAGTTGAATGGAGCAACCTTGAGGAGTTCTTGCAGTGAAATCTGGGGCACAGCCGTTTTCCTTCGTGCTTGGTATGACTTCAACCAGCAGATGACTGTTTGCCTTAATTCTCATTGACTCCAAATTTGCTAGTATGATGCCATACTTGGTTAAATCAGCATTGCATTTGCCCTTCCAGGGCAGGTGGGACCTGTACAAGGAGGAGAGGTTGCACCTAAACTGGTGCAGAGAGATTTGCTAGTATCACTCAGGAGGGTTTAAGCTACTGTGGCAGGGGGTTGGGGACCAGAGTAGTAGGTGAAATGACTGAGAATTACAGACGAAGGCCCGTAATGTCAAGAGGAAAAACGGACAGTGAGAGGCTACTGAACGTGGTGGGTTCTGAAGTGCATTTGTTCTAATGCAAGGAGTATGAAAGATAAGGCAGATGAGCTTAGAGCATGGATTAGTACCTGTGACAATGATGCTGTAGTTATTACAGAGACTTGGTTGAGAAAGGGATGAGTCTGGCAGCTTAATGTTCCAGGATTTAGAAGTTTCAGGCGAGATAGAAAGGGATATAAAAGAGATGGGGGAGTTGCATGACTGATTATGGAGAAAATCACAGCTGTACTGAGGGAGGGCACCTTGGAGTGCTCATCCAGCAAGGCCTTATTGGGTAAAGCTTAAGAATAGGAAGAGTGCAATCACTTTCGGGTATTTTGAAGCCCTCCCAAAGGCGATGGAGGAGCAGGTATGTTGACAGATTATGGAAAAATGTAAAACCAAAAGAGTTGTTGTGGTGGTTGATTTTAACATCCCTTATATTGACTGTTGCCTGGGGCTTGGGAGGAAGTTTGTCTTCAGGAAGGTTTCTAGAAGCAATATACAAATAGTCTAACCAGGGAAGGGACCATACTACACCTGGTATTCGGAAATAAGGCACAGCCAGGTGATCGAAGTTTCAGTGGGGGAGCATTTCGGTAACGGTGACCATAGTCCCATACGTTTTAAGTTACTTATGGATTAGGATAAGAGTTGTTCTCTATTGAAAGTACTAAATTGGGGGAAAAGCTAACTATGACAATATTAGGCAGGAACTAGGCAATGTAGATTGGAGGCTGCTGTTTGAGGGTAAATCCACATCTGTCATGTTGGAATTTTTTAAAGGCCTGTTGTTGAGAGATCAGGATCAGCATGTATGTGTGAAAATGAATGATAAGGATGGCAAGATTAAGGAACCTTGGATGATGAGAAATTGAGTTCAGTCAAAAAGAAAAAGGGGAAGTCGTAAGGTGAGGAATAATCCTACTAATTAGTAGAGCAGACTTCCCAGGCCAAATAGTCTATCCCTCTTACTATTTCTTATGGTCATACAAAATTTTAAATTTTGAGGAACTCTAGTTTGTGCAATCTGTCATCTTAATTTAGCGTTTGGAGTCTAGGTGTCATTCTGATAAATCATAGAATTCCTACAGTGTGGAAACATGCCCTTCTGCCCAAGAAGTACACACTGACCCTCAGAGCATCCCAACCAGACCCATCCCACATAACCCACCTAGTCCACACATCCCTGAACACTACAGGCAATTTAGCATGGCCACTTCATCTAGCCTGCACATCTTTGGACTGTAGGAGGAAACCGGAGCACCCAGAAAAACCCACGCAGATGTAGAGAGAATGTGCAAACTCCACACAGTCATCCACCCAAGGGTGGAATCGAACCTGGGTCACTGGTGCTGTGAGGTGGCAGTGCTAACCACTGAGCCATGTTGCCACCCAAAGCTTTGATCATCTTCCAGTGCCAGTATACCCTCCTGTGTTTGGTGTTGAAAACTGCTCATGGTATTCCTAACATATTTTAACGAGTGCTTTGTATATTAGCCCTCTATATTAAATAAAAAGCCAGCATTCCATTAGCTTTTATGATTATTTTCCGTACCTATTCAAGACATTTGAATGATCTATGTACATTTTTGAGGGAAATTCCATTGTTTCCAGCCTTCTACCATTCTGAAAAACTCTTCTATCATTTTAAAAGTTAAAATGGATTACCCTTTGCCTATACTGCAATCCATTTGGCTCAGTTTTGCTCATCCACTTAATATATCAAACTGTCTTGGTAATTGTATATGCTTTTGCCTTTATTGACTTCAGTCTTTGTGTCTTATGATACTTAGAGATTTCTATTTCCATATAACTTAAGAATTATACTGATCAGTTCAGGTCCTAACACAGATCACTATAAGACACCGCTAGTCACATCCTGTCAGCTATCTCTACTCTTCTGTCTCATGCTAATCAGCCAGTTTCTTAGCAAGGCCAGGACAATTTCCTTTTAATTTAATGAACTTCAGCAGAAGTAACTGTGTCGCATTAACACCTTCAAAAAATGCCTCCTGGAAAACAAAATAAATATCGACAGATACTTGCCAGCTTTATAACATCTTTTTAAAAAAAGCTCAAACAGATTCCGCGAACCTGATCCCTCTTTACAAATCCATGCTAGCTTACTTGTTCAGGGATAATTTTCAAGGCATTCAGTTGAATTTTTTTTTTTAATTTCTTTATGTTCAATGTGGTATTTCAAAGGATTGCATTACCATTAATATTAGTGTACACAGTGTTGCAGAAAACCATCCTGAATACAGGAAATTTTACAATTGTTCTGACCTGAGACCAACATTTACAGAATTTTAAAAATCACTCTGCTTTTACTATTTACATGTTTTATCTTGCATTCATATATTCTACCTCTTCAAGCTACTACCTGTAACTGGGAGATAACTCTATGGATCTAGCTTGTCCATTTTTTGATTCCACTAATTAAACCTCCACTGTCTGCTTACCCCTCATTATATTCTGTCTTGTGATTTCATCCTTACCCACGAAGATTGCTTCTGCTCATATTGTATTTTCTCTCATTACCCTGAAGACCTCAAAATGAGGTACGTTTCGTCTTGGCCAATTGCAGCATGTCTTACCATTATCTTACTGTACCATCAGAATTTAATTTGTCCAAACAGCTCATTTAATTGCTTTCTTAAACTCTCTGCCTTACAATAAAGAAGAATGTTTACATGCACCCTAACCTGTCCTTCTGTTTTAATATTTTATCATAGAATCCCTACAATACGGAAGTAGACCATTTGACCTATTTGAGTCCACAGCAACCCTCTAAAGAGCATTCCACCCAGACCCATTCCCCCCGCCCTTTCCTTGTAATCTGGCATTTCCATCCCTAATCCACCTAACCTGTATATCTTTGGACTGTGCGAGGAAACCAGAGCACCCAGAAGAAACCCAAGCAGACATGGGGAGAATGTACAAGCACCACACAGACAGTCACCTGAAAATGGAATCAAATCTGGATCCCTGGTGGTGTGTGGTAACAGTGTGGTATAGTGTCATACAACATGGAAACAGACCCTTTGGACCAACTCGACCATGTTCCCAAACTAAACTAGTCCCATTTGCCTGCTTTTGGCCCATATCCCTCCAAACCTTTCCTATTCACGTACTTATCCAAATGTCTTTTAGATGTTGTAACTGTACCTGCATCCACCACTTCCTCTGGTAGTCCATTCCACACATGAAGCACTCTGTATTAAAAGAAACAAAGTTGCTCCTCCGGTCTTTTTAAAATCTTTCTCCTCTCACCTTAAAAAATGCCCTTTAGTTTTGAACTCCCCCACGTGAGGGAAAAGACCATTGTTTTTCACCTTCTTTATGCCCCTCATAGTCTTATGAACCTCTATAAGATCACCCCTATGCTCCAGTGAAAAAGGTGCCAGCCTATCTTTATAACTCGAGCCTTCCATTCCCAACAATGTCCTAGCAAATCTCTTCTGAGCCCTCTCCAATTTAATAATATCCTTTCTATAGCAGGGTGACCAGAATTGTATGCAACACACCAGAAGAGCCTCACCAATGTCTTGTACATCCTCAACATGACATCCCAGCTCCTATACTCAAAGGTCTGAGCAATGAAGTCAAGCATGTTAAATGCCACCTTAAACACCCTATCTACATGGTGCCGCAAATTTTAAAGAATTAAGTCCTTGAACCCCGGTCTCATTTCTACAACGCCATTCAGGACACTACCATTAATTGTATAAATCCTGCCCTTGTTTGTTTTACCAAAATGCAATACCTTGCATTCATCCAAATTAAACTCCACCTGCCATTCCTCAGCCTGTTGATCAAGATCTCTTTGGAATCTTAGAAAACCTTTTTTGCTGTCCTCTGTTTCAATTTTGGTGACGTCCACAAACTTACTAACGATGTCTCCGAAATTCTCCTCCAAATCATTTATATAAATGAAAAACCTAAAGTGTACCCAGTACTGATCCCTGTGGAAAACTGCTGATCACAGGCCTCAAGTCTGAAAAGCAACCTTCTACCACCACCCTCTGTCTCCTACCGTCAAGCCAATTTTGTATCCAATTGACAAGCTCTCCCTGAATCCCATGTGATCTGACTTTACTAAATAGTCTACCATGCAGAACCTTGTCAAAGGTTTTATTAAAGTCCATGTAAACAACATATACCGCTCTGGCCTCATCAGTCTTTTTGGTTACTTCCTCAAAAAACTCAATCAAGTTTGAGAGACGTGATTTCCCGCATTCAAAGCCATGCTGACTATCCCTAATCAATCCTTGCCTCCCCACTGAGCCACCTTGCTGCCCAGATTTTGCCTGCAGATTTCTTATTTCATTTTCCAAGTTAAATTAGTTAACAATTTGTGTTTTTCCCATCCTTTGTAACACTTAATGCACGATCTCTGATTATTGCTGTATTGTTTTTGTTTTAGAAACCTACTTACAATACCTTTTGCAGCTTGGTCTTCTGTTTCATTTACTGGTTTGGAGTCAAGCTCACCTATTTAACATTTCTGATAGAATCCTCCTTCTAGCCCAGGTCAAGTGGATCTATCCCACTTGAAGAAAGTGGTGTTGAAGAGAAAGGTGTTTTAATTATTTTTATTGAAATTACATTTATGGATTGATTTAATGTTATTAAAGAACAATGAATCTCAATAACACCCTATGTCAGAACTCAATCTAACTTGTGATGATTGTCCTCGCGTTTTTTTATAAAGCAATTGGTTTGTCTGTATGGTAAGCCACCAGTCATATCACAACATGTGATTTTATCATTTGCTCCCAGAAATATGGATGGATCAAAGGGCTCTTGAGGTGTAGTGTTAGTGTCTCTACCTCTGAGCTAGATGGCTTACCTGCTCTGAATGCATATAACCACATCTCTGAACAGATTGAGGAGCAGGATCAATTGCGTGTCAAATTCTGACAGTGGAAATTAAACAAAGTACAAATGTCCAGTCAGTGACTTATTTTTGAGAGCACAAATACCTAATCAATTGCTTATCTAATCTTGAAACTAACTATTTCCTGCTAAAGTATTGAAGGCAGCAATAACTGAAGGAAGCTATTTGGTGTCTGAAGTTTTAACCTTGCATGATTATATGTTTCTGTGTATAACTTTTGACAGCTTTAACTCATCAGCTTTTATTTTATTTAGATCTTCCTCCACCTGCTATACGAGAAAGGCCTCCAGGATGCAAGACTGTCTTTGTTGGTGGTTTACCAGAGAATGCTTCAGAAGAGATAATCTCTGAAGTTTTTGGACAATGTGGTGAAATCATAGCAATTCGTAAAAGCAAGAAAAACTTCTGCCATATTCGGTTTTCAGATGAATTCATGATAGACAAAGCTCTCTTTTTGTCAGGTAATTTTTGATATGTCCTTAACAATGTTGTTTTTTCTCATATAGCATATTTACCGAATGTTTCATTTTAAATAATCGTGATAATTGCTGAAAACCATGAACATGCTCTTTTTGATGGAATTTCAAGGATGAATATTGCTATATCTTGATTTTGAACATCAGATAATTAGCTAAAATCTTTTCAAGGGGTTTCTGTCTATTTCTGTTGAGATTACTTTTTCCAAAATACTAATAAACAAATAGCCAGACTCAGCATCAAATTGGCACTTCAGTAATCTGGACTTTTACACATGCAGTATATTCTGCAGTCTTTCAGCATCCATCGATCAATGATAGATTTCCCCTTTCAATGTTGTGGCAAGCTTGAATATTTTTTATGCCTTTGCGCCTCAACAGGTTATCGAATAAGAATAGGCTCCAGTACAGATAAGAAGGATACAGGTCGACTTCATGTTGACTTTGCTGAAGCTAGAGATGACCTTTATGAATGGGAATGTAAACAACGTATGATGGCTAGAGAGGAACGCCATCGTCGAAGAGTGGTAGAAGAAAGATTTCGACTACCTTCACCACCACCAATTGTGCATTATTCAGAACATGAAAGTGCTGTACTGTCAGAAAAACTGAAAGGTAATTTAGATGTTCTGTACAATAAATCTTTGTTCTTCATTTAAATATTTTAAGGGCAATGTTTTATCAATGCTGTCAAGCACAGTGGCTCAGTGGTCAGCACTGCTTTCTCACAGCACCAAGGACCCAGGTTCGATTTTGGCTTCTGGTGACTGTCTGTCTGGAGTTTACACGTTCTCACCATGTCTGGATGGGTTTCCTCTGGGTGCTCCGGTTTCCCACCACAGTCCAAAGATGTGCAGGCTAGGTGGATTAGCCATACTAAATTGCCTGTAGTGTCCAGGGATGTGTAGGTTAGGTGGGTTATAGGGATGGGTTTTGGTGGGATGCTCCAAGCATTGGTGTGGACTTGTTGGGCCAAAGGGCCTGTTTCCACACTGTAGGGATTCTATGATCAGGCTAGATGGATTAGCCGTGGGAAATGCAAGGTTACAAGGATAGTGTAGGTGGGGTGGGTCTGGGTGCGATACTCTTCGGAGGGTTGGTGTGTACTCAGTGGGCCAAATGGCCTGCTTCCACACTGTTGGGATTCTGCAAAAACAAAGCTTTCATTATCTAGCTATACATGAGTGTTGCATTTTTTTCTTTTGCATGTCTGCCAACAAGTTAAGCAAAGTGTTAGAAGAAGAGTAGAAGGATTAGACATTGATTGTGGAAGAGGAGATTGAACAGTCATTTAACTTAATGAAGGGAGATTGTTTGGATAGCAAGTTAGATTGCAGCATTACACTGCTACATCTCTTTGGGCCCTAACACAAGGGTAAAGTATGTCGTTATGACAGAACATTGTTTTACAAGTCAACCTGGTTCACTGATGGAATTTGGAGAAGGGTACTTGCTGTCCTGCACGTGACTCTAATGCCTTGCAACAGGTTGGCTCTGGCATATCAAGCTATTCGGTTAGATGACCATGAAGCCATTGATGATTGTCTGGAAAACCCATCTCGTCCAATAATGTTCTTTAGGGAAGGAAACTGCCATCTTTACTTGGTCTGGACTATGTGACTCCAGACTCTCAACAATTTGGGTGACACTTAACTGCCCTCTGGGAAGGGCAATAAATGCTGGCCTAACCAGCGACGCCCTCATCCTGTGAATGAACAAAAAAAAAGTAGCCCATCAATATGTTAGGGTATCTAGGGTTTGCCAGTGTTACCCAAGTCCTGAAAGTAAATGTTTAGAAAAAAAGTTGTTAAATAATCCAGTAGCAAATCTGATGAGAATTTAGCGTGCAAGTATTCTGTTTGGATTGCTTTTGAAAAGTTAAATCTGGTTTCTTCTGTTTCTTTTGCTGGCATTTGAATATACAAACTGCATTTTTGAAGATGATGCAAAATTCTCTGAAGCTGTTCAGATCCTTTATACCTGGCTAGAACGAGGGGAAGTGAACCGCCGATCGGCAAATACCTTTTATTCCATGATCCAGTCAGCTAACAGCCATATTCGAAGGCTTATGAATGAAAAAGTTCTACATCAAAAAGAAATGGAAGAAGCCAAAGAGAAGTTCAAGAATGCGCTCTCAAGGATTCTGGTCCAGTGTGAGTAATAACTTTGTTCTTCAACGTTTGAAATAGTAATGGTGGACAACACAAAGATTTTCCACCTTTTATTGTTCATGCGTTTTCTTTTTCATGAATTTAATTAAGCAGGCATCTTTATTTATGTAGCAGGGTAATCATCTCCAAAACATAAGATTCGCATAATATAAAAATGTTGTAAGACATACTGACATAAAACAGCAACTGGGCACATGGCCAACTGGTGTTATCATCAAACATCCTTGAATTGTGTTACTATAATGCTGACTCATCAACCAACCCTGAGTGAATGGGATATCAAAATCAGCACAGAAAAGGTTTATAGTTATGTTAGGACAAAGGATGGATAAAAGAGATGTGGATTGGTTGAAAACTGATTGTAGTGATTCTTGTCAACGGTGATAAGAAATGGCAGATCTGCTAAAAACTACATTACAACAATATTTACCATAGAGGAAGAGGTCAAGATGCCAGATATCCCAAGGAAACTATTGAATTAGAAACTCAACAAAATTAAGGTCAGTAAGGGAACAGTAACTTAAAAATAACAACATTGAAGCATAACAAATTGCCAAGTTGAGAAAATTGTAAATGCTCTAACTGAAATTATTAATTTTAAAAATGAAATGAGTGAACTTTTTGTTTTCAAAAGTTATTGAGGGAAATGGGATAAAAGATGTAAGGAGTTAAGTTGTGCCATGTTGTTATTGAATGGCAGGACATCTTAAGAACTAAATGACCTTTGTTCATATACTCCAGTGCTTACAATTATACACTGAAAACAGGGCGACACGGTGGCTCAGTGCTTAGCACTGCTGTCTCAGTGCCAGCAACCTGGGTTCGATTCCATCCTCGGGCGACTGTGTGGAGTTTGCACATTCTCCCGTGTCTGCATGGGTTTCCTCCCACAGTTCAAAGATGTGCAAGTTAGGTGGATTGACCATGCTAAATTGCCCAGAGTGCTCGGGGATGTGTGGATTAGGTGGGTTACGGGAATGGTTCTGGGTGGGGTGCTCTGAGGTTTGGTGTAGACTTGTTGGGCCGAAGGACCTGTTTCTACACTTTAGGGATTCTATTCTATTCTAAAAGATACAAAATAATTTGGAAATGTGAAACAAGCAAGCCTTCTTTTCGCCTTGCATTTGTATGCTGTACTAAGTTGTACTTCAGGTGTTATAGCAAAAGATGCCACTTGTCTTATGATTCTCCAAAGACTGAAAAAACTTCACTTGGCTGCTGCAATGTTTACAAGAGATACTTTGCATTCTAGAATATAAAACTAGTTCTGAGAGCATATCTCAGTACTACTTTTCACTGGCAGCAGTTGTTAAATTGCAGAAAATTTTCAGTCATTCTGTCTAATTGACATTTTCACAAATATGCACTTAAGTCTTACTTATGAGGTTTAATCAAAATTTATTTTGAAATTTATTGAGTTTGAGTGAAAATGAAATTTAATTACTTTTATTGAGTTTGGGTGCCATGATTTGTGATCCTTTTGAGCATTCTCACCCTTCCTTGAAGAAATATGTGCTTATGACTTGCACACACTTCTCTGGTTGGTAAGAATCATAGAATCCATACAGTGTGGAAACAGGCCATTCGGCCCAACAAGTCCACACTGCCCTCCAAAGAGCATCCCACCCGGACCCATTCCCCATGTCTAACCCACCTAACCTAAACATCCCTGGGCAGTGGACAATTTAGCATGACACATCCACCTAGCCTGCACATCTTTGGACTGTGGGAGGAAACTGGAGCACCCGGAGGAAACCCACGCAGACACGGGGAGAACGTGCAAACTCCACACAGACAGTCGCCAGAGGCTGGAATTGAACCCGGGTCCCTGGCGCTGTGAGGCAGCAGTGCTAACCACTGAGCCACCTTGCCAGCTCCCGCTTCATGCAGCACCTTTGCATCTCTTATCAGCACATTATTTTTAAACTTCTCTGCCATTTATGTAATATTGAGTAGAAATCTAATTGCATATACCTCTATGAAAAGCAACTGTAACTCAGCAAGTTAGGGTATTTCTAATAAATAGAACAGAAATTAAGACGAGCACTTATTGATCAGTAGGATGGGAAAATGTGCCAAAATTCTTAATGACGTAACTTGCTATAGCTCAAGACAATTGCTTAAACTCTTTAACCTCAGTAATTTGATATCAAAATTGACTGCAGACATGAAGTCGAAAGTAGTAATAATAATAATAATAATAATTTGTAATTTTAACATGGAGTAAAGTGCAGGTTTTTTCTGACTTTCGGTTGTTTTTATCTTTTATTCATTCATGGGATGAGGGTGTCACTGGTTAGGCCAGTGTTTGTTGCCCATCCCAGAGGGCATTAAGAGTTAGCCACCTTGCTGTGGATCTATTTTTCCAAAATACACACTTGCAGCTCTACTTGATTTTAAATGAAAGATGAGCTTGGTTCTAAATTTAAACTTCAGTGCACACTTGTTTTTTGTCATAATTCTGCATGAATTGTGATTTTATTGCAGGCAAGAATCTTGGGTAATATGTCCCAATTGCTCAGTAATATGTACAAAGTTCTCATCCGAAAGAATAGTTGTCCCAATGTCGCCCATACCATTGTGAGAGCTAATCTGTAATCCTCTGGTGAAATCCTCGTTAAAACATGAGAGCAGCTCGCTGTGAATTCTGTCTAATCCCAAAGCAAAGTCCACATTTTCATAACTGTTTAAAAATATAGGCATTTCAAAAGTGGAATTTTCTTCATGAGATGAAGTTTGCCATTACTTAATTTTTAAATTTATTTCTGGGCATGTTAAAATCGGACCTGCAACTAATTAATTCTAAATGTACTAATCTCTGGTAATGTAAAGTTGTTTCCCTGTACAGAAGTCATATTTCAGTTCAGTTGAAATTATGGTGGAATTAGGATTTGGATATTTGACAGCATAAAGTATATGAACATATGATATATGTAGTATATGAAAAACGCATATACCCATCTGGCTGCTCACTCAATCAAATATCTCAATCGTCCACTCCCTAAAATATCTACCCAATTCTTTCTCGATGAGTTTTTTTCCACCATCTGTTTCCACTTTCTTTTTGACAAGTTTTACCTGTCTTCTGTTTCCCTCTTCTAAGCTTGTGCTGTTCCTCTCAGGTAGTAATTTTGTGGCAATCTCAAGTGTATTATTGATCTCAATTTGTGTTTAAAATAATTTTGAATATTTCTCTGTTAAGCATTTTTTCATTAGAGAAAACATTTGTGAGCCTTTAAATCTCGCATAACTGTTAAAATGCCCTAATTTAGGTTTCCTTTCCTATCATGTCTCTGCCTGAATATCAATTTTTTTCATTGACCAGCTTAGTATATGATGCTCCAGGTATGGCCATACTACTGTCTTGTTCATGACTTGTTACCATCTGTTAGGATTTGTGACCCTCCTTCCTTTATGTGCAAATTGAGGTCCAGTTAATTTTCAGTGCCACTTAGTGCACTTTTGATTTTAATGAACTATTCAGTAATACTACCAGATCCCTCTCACCTGACATTGTGTCCTGTGCCTGAAATTCTTCAATCTGCATTTTTCTCATCGAATGACTTGAATTCGTAACCTATCCAGATCTGTTTACGTAAGTTTGCTTATTCCTGATTTTTTTTTTGCATCTCTTCCCTCATTTGCAATAGAACTTCAAACTGATTGCTCTGAAATCAAAAAGATGTCTTCTGAGGCATGCACAGTAACACTCTAAATGTATTATTACAGTAATTTTTTTTAGAAAAGAACTCCAGCACACATATGCTTTGCTTTCAGAGGCTAAATTGCTTTTCCTGTTAGTAAACCTAAGTTCATCTGTACATCAGTGAATGAATAACCAAATTCCCAGTGAGAGGAAATTCAGAGGCAGTTTTGCCAGGGTCATCCTTGGACACCACCTCAGTACCAGTCAACATGACATCAGTCTGTTTTAAAATTCATTCATGGGATGCGGATGTCTCTAGTTAGGCCAACATTTATTGCTACAGGGCAGTTAAGAGTCAACCACATTCCTGTGGATCTGGAACCTCACACCCTCTTTGCTATGAATGTCTCAGAGAGCTGGAGATAAAGGGGAATATCAAATCTATACATTTATAATTTGTCAGCCAAACTAAATACACCAAATTCAGATGTTTCCAGTTTATAGATTCCTCTATGTCCTCACCATTCTTCACACCACTGCAATCCTACAAGTTGTTAGATGCAAGCATAAGTTTTATTTACTGCTTGATTAGAATAATGTATGTTATTAAGCAAAAAGAACAGCTGATTTTGTTTAAATAGAGTGACAAGAATGCTGTGATAATCTATATAACATGGTTGTGAGCAATATTTCCAACTGGTGGTGTTCTATTTAAATAGTCATTTTCTCCATTTGTCATGTTATCTGGTTTATGTTTTAAAACATATGCTGGCAGTCACAAAAAGTTCCATGTTTTTATCTCTTATGGATTAATCAAACAGCTTCGGAGGCAGGACGCTTGGAAGAAGAAATATATAGGTTTGACTCTTTTTGATATCTAATCTGTTTAGCAATAAAAAAAACATATAATTCTAAGAAATGGGCAATGAACCTGAGGAAGGTACACCCCTGCAAAATCATACAAAGTAAGTACAAGTTGGAGTCACTTTACTCTGATCACAGAACTGCAGTGACCACAGTAGCCTGCTTGCCTGCCTGACTCCCTTCCTCTTTTACTTCTCTACTCCTCATTAAATGCCTGGTGGGACCATAAACTGGGTTGTTTGACTCCCTTGTTCACCAAAGTTGAGCAGATTGTCTCCGTTTTCCACTCTTCCTCCAAGCAAAAGGCGTGGGACCATTTCTCAAAAGCTCAACGCAAGAACCTGCATATGTGGCGAAAACAAGCAGAGGTTAGTGTTTTCTTTAAATTCTTTCAACTTGTTATGTGTTAACATACAATGTCAATAAAAGTACTGCAGGTGGTTAAAATGAATCTAGCATTTATGTCAGAAGGACCTAGGGTACTCAGTTTTTCTTTTGCTAGTCCAAATTAGAATAGAATCACTGGGGCAAACAGCATGGAAACAGACCCTTCGGCCCAACTTGTCCATACTGACCATGTTTCCTAAACTGAACTGGTTCATTTGCCTGCAGTTGGCCCATATCCCTCTAAACTTTGCTTATCCACGTACTTGTCCAAATGTCTAAACTTTCTAAATGTACTCCCCTCTACCACTTCCTCTGGCAGCTCATTCCGTGTACATACCACCCTCTGTGTAGAAAAAATTGCCCCTCAGGCCCCTTTTAAATCTCTCTCACTTTAAGCCTATGCTCTCTAGTTTTGGACTCCCCTATCCTGGGGGAAAGACCTTGGCTGTTCACCTTATCTCTGCCTCTCATGATTTTAAAAACCTCTATTAGGTCACCCTTCAACCTCCTACAGAGTGGAAGTGCTCCATCAAGAACTCCAAGATCAATTAAAATGTAACTTTTTAACTTTCTACTTCAACAATTCCTTCTGCCTTAGATCAACATTGGTTACCCTGAATTCATATCATATTTAGTCACTTTATGCTGTTGATTTGAGACCTCAAGCAATACTATTGAAACTTCCCAGTCATTTTTCTTGAGAATTCGTCACAAAAAGAGACTCAATTCCCATTATATGGATAAGCCCATGTCCCCAAATGTCCTTAATTGATTGTGCAACCGTGCTTCCAAAATTTAATTTTTCATTTCGAATATTGTAAAGCTCTAGAAAAAGTAACTCCTCCAAAACTAATCAAAACAATTACATTGTTTTAAGTGCACTCACACTGAACTTAAAAAAAAAAACAATGTCCAGGATAATTATAACCGTTAAGGTAAGTTCATTTGGATTATTCACCAGATATCGTAAAGCAGACCCATAGTTAAGAGACTGAAGATGGTATGGTATATATTCACCAACATCCTTTGTCATACTTCTCATTAAACAGTTTCTTTACTTATTAATGTTATCTCCATAAACTATCTCAATAAAGTAGACACATCCTCATCTTTGAAAACATTTTATTATTAATTAATACCATTGTAGTCGTCTCTTTCCATCTGCGCTAGAAAATTGGTGAGTACAAATTGAACTAATTTCTCAAGTGCAGAATTTATAATGCATAAAACCGGCCTTATTGTTTTAAAATAAAGTGTACTTTGTTCCACTTAATTCTGGGCTATCAACTTGTGTCCCTCTAAAATGACCTGTACATCAAAGGTAAGCCCATTTTCAATAACATACATCTACAGTGGTTGAGAGGCATCTTTAGGAAGATATAGAATGTCCTAAGCTTCTTGACCAAAGGAGTGTGTGGTAAGCAGCTTGCCCTTAATAAGTGAAGCGCAACTACTCATTTGATTGCAAGCCATTTAAATTTATATATAAAATGACAGTGATGAAGAATGAGGGAAAGCTGAATTCGGCTTCTTAAGTTGGTGGGGGGAAGAAAAGTGAGTTTAAGTAATTGTTCCATGTGGCTTATCATGTACCTCATTCAAAAGGAGGAATGAAGAGCATGTTCTTAATGGTTTGTTCTATTCATTCTGTTTTCTTTCAAAGAATGTATATGATAGCTCACTCTTTAGGAAGACCGAAGTTGACTAATCTTAAAATACCTGCTCTAGAAGTAATATGCAATCACTGTGACAATAAACCCAAAGAATTTTGAGTGACAAACTATTTTCACAAGATATTGCTTATGTTTTCACAAAATTTACTCTCTACAATTTTTTCAGGTTTGAAATGTAACTTGGTTGAATTGTTTTCCAAAATGGCAAATGTTTTGAAAACTGTTCCCTTAGTTCTCTGCAAATTTGTATCAAACTTGTCAAGAAGGAGATAGCAGGTTTAGATCATTCGCGCATCAGCCAGTTTTGATTGATTTCACAAGGAGAACTCCACAATCAAAAGCTTCTGTCCACATCCTCAGGAAATTCGCAATATGCATAACGATGAGCTAATGAGTATTCGCCGTGAAGAAGAAATGGAAATGTCTGATGACGAAGTGGAAGGAACGCCAGAGAATAAAATTACAGATGAATCAGGTAGGAGGTGCTGTGATAATGTAATATTCTAATATGTATTGGCACTCATTTTTTAAAAATTAAACTATTGTGTGGACAGTATAGTCATACCTTAATGTTTGAGATTTTGAAGACTACTTGTCATAGTCAACAGCAGCAACAAATTGTACTTAAATTGCTTATTTTTATATTTAATATGGTAGGATGTTACATAATGATTCTCAGCTAATCAGACAAAAATTGACACCAGACCAAATAAAGATATAGTAGAATGGGTGGACAAACATTTGGTCAAAAGGCTAGATTTTAAGGGGGACCTTGAAAGGAGCAATAAGGCTTCGGGAGAAAATACCAGAACACTGTATCTGTACAAGAGGGGCGGCAGCAACTTGGATATAACATTAACTAAAGAAAAGCATATTGTGCTATTTTTCAGATTAAAGTCTGTCATGATTCAGTACTAATACCAACGCTTTAGATATCCATTACTGATTTGAATTTAAGTTTGAAATATGAAGTTGATACAAAACATGGAAGCATAGTAAACAGCAAGGAAGATAGTAATATATTTCAACAGGATATAGACCGGTAGAATAGATGAACAATTAACAAATAGGATTCAATGTGAGAAGAGTGAAGTGTTATATTTTGGTAGAGTGAGGAAAGACACTGCAGGTTAAATGATCCAATTTTAAGTTAAAGGGGAGGTAAGTGAAAAGTGAGGAACCTGGATGAGGATAAATTTCTTCTGAAGGTAGTTAATCTGTAAAATTCTTTCCTGTTATGGACCGGACCCCCTCAAAATATATTAAGAAGATGGCCTAGATCCTAACTTTTTCTTGTTTAAGATAAATCTGAGGTGCTGTGTTCTAGATGCAATTCGATTGGTCAAAGTATTTGACATTAAGCTAAACATCATTTATTCAAACACTATTGTTAAAATATAACAAAAGAAAGAACTTGCAATAACAACTCTATTGGAAAGCTTAGCATAATAACAGGTACAGTGATTACTACTAATTAACCGTTCCAATGTAGAAAGATCTGTAAACACCCATCATGAACCATCAATAAATGAACCATTAATATACAAAGATGGCTTCATTTTTAAAAACACTTAGTCTTACGCTACTAGTACACAATACGTATGGTACATTGATACTTCCACAATCCTTTTAGCTGTGATACTGTGTAAAGGAATGGCTTCTGGAAATCTATTGGACACATCAATTACAGTCAACAAATACTGATTCCCACTTGTTGTTTTAGGTAGACGTTCCATGTAATCAAATAAGACCCTTATGAAAGGTTCCTTAAATGCAGGAATGGGTTTTAAAATGCTAGTTCTATCACTGTCTGAGGTTTTCCAAACATCTAACACATGACATGATCGGCAAAATTCAATCACATCCTTATGCAGTCTAGGCCAGTAAAAATATTTTCGTATTTCGGCTTGAGTTTTCCTTACATCCAAATGACCACCTGTTGATAATATATGTGCTACCTGCAACACCTGCTTTCTATAACTCCCCAATTGTACAAACTGATGAACTCTTCTGCCTATTTCTCATCTGCCTGAATATTTGATGATTTCCATTTCGTCATCAGGACTTTGATTTTAAGATAGTGACATTCTTCTCCTGTGTAAGGATTTTGATACAACTACTTCAGTTTTTACATATTTCTGTGGTAATTCAGTTAATTTCTCTGAACTAATAATATCCACTAATTAACTGTTCCAATATATTAACATCCCATAAACACACAGTTGGCAAAAACAGACAAATTCAGAAATAATCTAGGAGGAAAACACCAAAGACAATTTGGAGAGAGAGAGTGTAGCAATCAGGAGAGATTCTGCTGAGATCCCAGCCAGAACAGCCAAAAGCTAAGTAAAATCCTGGATCTGAGAGAGCTTGGCCACACCCACTCAGGCTGCTTCTATTGTGTCAAGGTTTTGGGGAAAAAATCGCAAGTTGTTTATCTTATAGACTATTTGGCACTTGTCCCTCAGTGTCTCTCTAAAAGAAACCGGGACAGAACGCACCTCTTAAAGCCACAGCATTGTCACATTACCACTGGGCGATGTGGAGGTCGGATCATGAAGTACATTCATACCTGGGGCATATTTTTAATTGGTAAGGGAATCGAGGGTTATGTGGAAAAAGCAGGAAAGTGAAGTTGAGGATTACCAGATTAACCATGATCTAATTGAATGGTGGAGCAGACTTAACTGGCCGAATGCCTGCTTCTGCTCTTGCATCATATGGACATATTTATGTCTAGATCACTGAAGATGGTGGAACAGGTTAATAAAGCAGCTAACAAAGAATAGGGGCTCCTGGGCTTTATAAATAAAGACAGAATTTACAAATATACCCAGGAAGTCATGTTAGACTTCCATAAATAATAGTTCAGCCAGTAGATGCAGTATTATGAAGGACATAAGGCTTTTAGAGAGTATACAGAGGAAATTTACTACTATGGTTTCAAGCATAAAACTAACATTGATATACTGGAGCAAGTGAAGTTATTTCTCAGTAGAGCAGAGAACACAGAGTGGATTTGATTACACGCAGATTAAAGTGATGGACAAAAGAGAGGACATGATGAAAAACATTTTTACATACTGATTTGAGTTTGAAATGCAACATCAGATAAGTGGTGGATATTGATTCAGTAATAAGTGTGAAAATATTTGAATGCTCTATTTTCCTTTATGCTTAAACTATGTTCTTTAGTTTTAAATCCCTAACTAATGTGAACAATAATTCTAATTCACAATTGTTGAAATGGTGCAAAAGTTGTTGAAAGTTGCATTTTCAAATGAAAAACCAGTCCAACTTACTTAATCTTTCTTAATAACTTTGATTTGATATTATCTTTATTATGCTGTACTGCACTTTAGATACAAAAATAGTAGTCTTCTGGGAACAGTGTTGGGACCACAATTGTTTACAATTTACATAGATGATTTGGAGTTGGGAACTAAGTGTGGTTTGTCAAAATTTGCAGGTGACACTAAGATGAGTGGTAGAGCAAAGTGTGCAGAAGACACAAAGTCTGCAGAGGGATTTAGATAGTCTAAGTGAGTGGGCAAAGGTCTGGCCGATGGAGTACAGTGTTGATAAGTGTGAGGTCATCCATTTTGGTAGGAATAACAGCAAAATGGACTATGTTTTAAATGGTAAAAAATTGCAGCATGCTGCTGTGCAGAGGGACTTGGGTGTCCTTGTGCATGAATTGCTAAAAGTAGGATTGCAGGTGCAGCAGGTAATTAAAAAGGCAAATGGAATTTTGTCTGTCATTGCTAGAGGGATGGAGTTTAAAAACAGGGAGGTTATGCTGCAGCTGTATAGGGTCCTGGTGAGGCCACACCTGGAGTACTGTGTGCAGTTTTTGTCTCCTTACTTGAGAAGGGATATACTAGCACTGGAGGGGGTGCAGAGGAGATTCACTCTGTTGATTCCAGAGTTGAGAGGGTTGGATTATAAAGAGAGACAGAGTAGGCTGGGATTATACACACTGGAATTCGGAAGAATGAGGGGAGATCTTGTAGAAACATATAAGATTATGAAGGGAATAGATAAAGTGGAGGCAGGGAAGTTGTTTCCACTAGCAGGCGAAACTAGGACTAGGGGGCATAGCCTCAAAATAAAGGGAAGCAGATGTAGGACTTGGGTCAGGAGGAACTTCTTCACCCAAAGGGTTGTGAATCTGTGTGGAATTCCCTGCCCAGTGGAGTGGTTTAAGCTACCTCGCTGAATGTTTTTAAGGCAAGGCTAGATAAATTTTTGAACAGTAAGGGAATTAAGAGTTAAGGTGAGCGGGCGGGTAAGTGGAGCTGAGTCTGAAAAAGATCAGCCATGATCTTATTGAATGGCGGGGCGGCTCGAGGGGCCAGATGACCACATACTGCTCCTAGTTCTTATGTTCTTATGTGTAGGTACGACGTATGGCAATTCTTTGTCTAGCACATTTGTCATTTTTTTAAGAATGCCATACTCAAAAGTGTCAGATAAGCATAAGTTTGTATCACAGTGTACCTAAATCAGGTGGCTGGACAGGTTGAGGAAGCATATGGGATACCATGCTTTACAAATAGATGTATAGAGTACAAAAGCAAGGAAGTTATGATAAACCTGCTTAAAACACTGGTTGAACCTCGTTTGAAATTTTCCATTAGGTTCTGGGCACGACACTTTAGAAAGACAGTGAAGGTATGATTGAAAGTGCAGAAAAGATTCACAAGAATGCTTCGAGCCTTGAAAAACTTCAGTAGAAAGATTGGAGATGTTTGGACTGTTGTCCTTTGGAGATGAGAAGACTGAGAGGCAATTTGATAGAGGTATCCAAAATCTTGATGAGCCTGCACATAATACTTGGGGAGAAACTGTAACTATTGTTGAAAAGTTGAAAACTGGAAGGTACTAATCCATGGTAATTGGCAAAAGAAGCAAAGGTAACATAGAGAAACACTTTATGCAGCAGGTGGTTAGGATCTGTAAAGCATTGTCTAAGGAAGTGGTAGTGACAGATTCAGTTGTGGCTTTCAAAGGAGAATTGAATCCTAAGCTGAAGAAGAAAATAATTAGAGCGCTAAGGGAAAAATATATGATTGTGGGAAACGTAGAAATTTGTAAATTGCTGTTGCAGAGAGCTGGCATAGGCATGATATGCTGACTAACCTCCTCCTGTACTGTAACCATCAAAGGTCAGGCATGAAGTATCTAGTTTTATCTAAATACTCAATTTTATAAACAAAATAAAATAAAAAAAAACAAAATCATTAGAATTATTGAGGAACTATATTTTCTTGCTTCCAAAATGCTTTGATTGAGTTCAGATTCTGCATTTGCTATTTTTCTTTTGATCTCTGAGCACCTTCACCTTGGTTTTATGACTGACTGTACTTAGCACTGTGATGGACAACCTATGTAACAAATTTTGTTGCCTGAATTAAGAAACTTGCCAATTTTATCAAATTGCTTTTAAAAAAAGCAGTCCCACTTTTAGAAATCTGAAGAAAATAAAATCATTTGAGCAGTGTCAAGAAGATATTTCAGTGGATTAAGGTGGCAGAAACAAAGAAGCCAAGGACTGGCCATTCAGTCTTTTAAGCCTGCTTCACTGTTCAATATGATCATGGCTAATCCTGCGCCTCAGTGCCTATTTCCACTTCCTCCTTGTACCCTTTGAGGCCTTTAAAATCTTAAAACAAAAACTATCACTTACTTGAATATATTTAATGACTTGGCTTCCAGAGCTTTCTGTGGTAGAGAATTCTACAGTTTCACTACTCTTTTGAATGAAGAAAGGTTTCCTCATTTCAGTCCTACATTGCCTACCCCATATCCTAAGAGTGTGCCCCCCTATTTGTGCCCCGGGGGAAACATCCTGCCAGCATCTAGTCTGTTTAGTCCTATTAGAATTTTTATACATTTCGATCAGGTCCCCTTTCTCATCCTTGTAAACTCTAATAAACATAGGCCCAGCCGAACTAATCTCTCCTAGTGGGACAGTCCTGCCACTCTAATATCAACGTTGCAAACCTTCACTGCGTTCCCTCTATGCAAAGTATATCCTTTCTTATGTAGGAAGACCAAACTTCATGCAGTACTCCTTAGTCTCACCAAGGCCCTCGATAACTGCACTATGACATCCCTGCTTTTTAACTTCTTGCAATGCAAGCTAATATCCCAATTTGTCTTCCTCATTGCTTGATGCACCTGCCAGTCTACTTTCATCAGTATACAAAAATACCCACATCCATACTTCACGATATCTCATTTTTTATTTAACTCGAACTGTATAACTTTTAGCTATGTTGTACTGCATCTGCCATGTGTTTGCACACTCACTCAACTTGAAGCTTCCTTATATCCTCCTCAACTCTCAATCCCACCCAGTTTTGTGTCATCAGCAAACTTCGAAATGTTGCATTTGGTTTCCTCATCCAGGTCATTTGTACGTCTATCATGAAAAGCCAGGACTCTAAGTACTGATCCTTGTAGTACATCACTGTCACTGCCTGCCACCAAAAAAAACCTACTTATTCCCACTTTTTTCCTGTCTGTCAACCAATTTTCAATCCATGCCAATATATGACCCCTTATCCCATATGTCTACTAATCTGTTATGTGGAACCTTACCAGAAGCCTTCTGAAAATCCAAAAGTGGCCACATCCACTGGTTCTCCATTATCTATTCTTCTAGTTACATCCTGAAAAAAACAGCTCTAGTACATTTATTAAGCATAGTTTTCCTTTCACTAACCCATGCTAGCTTTACCCAGTCTAGTTAACGCTTGCCAATGTTCTCCCAATAAACTTGAACTACTGTAGCCGCATTAGGAAATCAAGTGCCTTCAGAAAGTGATAAATGACATGCTAGATTAGTAAGTCTTTTTGTGTTCCCAGGCACTGAACTAAATATACAGAGCTGACTTCATGATAACATGACAGATTTTGGCTTCTGCCAGTATCTCTTCCAACTCCCTCTATTCCTTCACTCTAACTCCTTAGCTGTTTCTTAATTTACACTGCCCAGAAGCCTGAATGATTCAGTAAATATATTCAGTAAGACCAGATTCTCTATCTGCTCTAAAGGAAACATTAGTATTAATTCCTGATAAGTACCTTTGTAATACATAAATAATATGCATCGAGACTGTATTATGTATTTATATTAGTCGAAAGGTATTTGATAGATTTTCATTTGTAAGGTACCAGTCAGTTTCCTGTGACAAGGTATCAAAATCGGGTGTTATTTTTAGAAAGTTACGCCTCACTGACGAAGGCTGTGACAATTGGTGTCATATTTATATCTCCTGCTGGTAGTGATACCGTACTGCCATCACTGGGATCGAATTTACTTACAACATGACAAGTTTACACAAGCAGCCGATATAAGTGTTGACATCGAAATTTATAATGGAAAATGTTTAATTGTAACTGCAGCAAGAAACTTCCCATCATGCACCTGCAGTCGATTTTCAAAAGATAAATTCAAGACAAATCGGATCTCCTTCATTATATGTAAATAATGCCACGAGTAAGGTGATCTGTAACTTCTATCTACATTGTTTTTGTTTTATGACCCATTTATAACAATGGCCCAGATTTTATAGAAGTCCTGAGTAGATATTGGGAGATCCAGTGAGATGGTGGGAGGTAGCATTCCAGTTGATGTCTTGCTACTACTGTCACGAAAGCAACTCTCCATCACCTTCTCAACAGTAATTCAAGATGAGCAACAAATTTTGGCCTAGCCATCAAAGTGCACAATCCTTGAATACACAAGAAAAACAGTTGGATGAGACATTAGGTTAGCAGTGTTCACGGTGCAGTTCTGGGAGCCAATCTGTGTTTGAGAAAATGAAATAAAGGGAAAGATTGGAGTGAGAAAAATCATTAGTTCCCACGGCCCGTTTTATTTTGGTAGCATCTATAAATTTTGGAGATGGAATAGAGAAAATGTTGTTTCACAGCATTGAAAAATATTTTAGTGACAGTCATTGCATTGATATAATTTGAGTGAGCTAAATACATGTGAATATCTCTATATTGACTGGAAGCAATGTGATTAACTACAGATAACTGCAACATGTAATGTTGAGCCTCTATGACACCATGTGCTATGTTCTGATTGTTTCAGAAAGCAAATACAGTTTAATGGTTTCCTATCCAGCATTGTTTTCTGAGCTGAACAATGCCTTGCCTAATGTTCAACAGTTCATCTTTCCAGCAGCTGAAAATGCCTTGACAGATAATCTTGCAATTATACTGTTAAGCCTTTCACGTACAAGGGCATATTGCTGATTAATAAACCCATCTACAGTAGTCTTGATGGAGGCTTCAAAATTGCTTTTCTCCCAACAGGGTTCAATTTATTCTACACTTCAGACTTGCACTCTGCTTTTTTCAATCAGCTGTGAACTGACTTGTAACAAGTAATCGTGTGCTCACATTTCAAGTAGTTGCAGCTTGTGTCACTATGGTACTATTTGATGGCAAAATGGCTATTCTTCAATGATATTGGCATACTATTTACAAAGCCTTCATTTATATGAGTATAATTGTGCTTTCTCCACGTACATAAAGATTTTATCAGGATTTAGGCATTTAGCCTCTTCTGTAAGCCACTTCACCATTATATGTTTATTAATGAGATCTTAAACTGAACTTTTAAAGCATTTGCTGGAATGAGGCAAACATTTTTATGCAAATGTAAATTTCTGTAAAATGGACTAGATTTGCCCTACAATTTCCGGCCCTTCTTTTTGTTATTTGGGAGCTAAATTTTAGGAAAATCTATTACTAAAAGAAATTGACTAGCAGAAGTTGGAAATCTGAAGAATGGTGGAGGTAGTATCAGTTAATTTCTTTAAGGCTGATATAGGTCGCTTCATGACTGGTGAGGGTGTTATTGGTTATTGAAGAGTAGATGGGAATATGGAGTTGAGGCTAAAATCAGATCAGCCACGACCCTCTTAAATGTTAGTGTAGGCTAGAGGCCAAATGGCTGACGCTTCCTCGTTGGTATGTATAACAGAATGTATGAAACAAAAACGGCAAGTGATCAAACCATTATTGCAACATTAGTAAAAGAGGATATAGAAAGCAATCAGTGGAACTTCTGTGGTCAGAAGTGAAGAGAAGACGGCAGGTAAGACTATAAAGGAATTGTCTGCAAGCCTGCTGGTAAAAGCAATAAAGTGATAATGTATTAAAGGAGAGATTAAAGAATAGTAATGCTGGAATGTAATGCTTATGGTAAGATCAGAGTTATAGTGAGATTTCAATTTTAATTTGATTAGAAAAAGCAGAATAGTTCAAGTCAGAAAGGTGACAAATTTCTTGTGTGTTCAAAATAGGCATTTGAATAAGATGTTCCAGAAGCAACAAGAGCAGAGACCAATAAATAATGAGGCCGATTTAGATAATATAACATTTGGGGAAAAAAATGGTTTAGCATTTATCATAATATTATATTGAAGGTCTGATATCTTAGCTACAGGACGCCTCTGCAGGAGTTGCTCTGGGCAGTGTCCTTAGTCCAACCATCTTCAACCGCTTAATCGATGATCTTCCCTCCATTATAAGGTCAGAAGTGGGGATGTTTGATGATTTCCAAGTGTTCAGCATCATTCTGAACTCTTCAGGTGTCCAAATGCAGCAGGATCAGGACGATATCTCAGCTTGGTCTGGGAACTGTCAAGGAACATTCATGCCACACAAGTCCAGATAATGACCATCTTCAACAAGAGATAGCCTAGTCATTGCCCCTTGACATTTAGTGGCATCGTTATTACCGAGTCCCCCACGATCAACATCTTGGTAGTTACCATTGACCAGAAACTGAACTAGACCAGCCATTGGTTAGCATTGCTACAAACGCAAGTGAGAGACCTGGAATCCAGCAGCACATATCTCATCACCTGACTCCTCACACTCTGTTCGTCATTGATAAGGTACAAATCAGGAGTGTAATGGAATACTCCCTATTTGCCTGGATGAATGCATCTCCAAAAGAGAGTAAATCAGCCCTGTTAACAAACATGGGGCTGGATGAACACAGCAGGTCAAGCAGCATCATAGGAGCAGGAAAACTTGACGTTTCGGGCCTAAAC
>JAHRHZ010000267.1:24980746-25059969 GCA_024137785.1 Ginglymostoma cirratum | reverse complement strand
GCCTCCCCCTCTCTCCCTATTTATTTCAGAACCCTCTTCCCCTCCCCCATTTCTGATGAAGGGTTTAGGCCCGAAACGTCAAGTTTTCCTGCTCCTATGATGCTGCTTGACCTGTGTTCATCCAGCCCCATGCTTGTTGTCAAGTTCAGTGGCATGGTTTAAAGATACAGATCAGTCATGACCTCATTTTGTGGTGGAACATGCTTCAGGGTTTGCAAGTATCTGTTATTGTCCAGCAAAATATTGATCATGCTTGTTCATATTCTCTCAAAAAACAAGTATTTTGATGTGTCATGGTGTTAATGATACAGACCAATTATCAGAATGAGAAGTTACAGATAATCCTTCATTTCAAAACATAAGGAAGGAGAAAAGAAAAGATGGCACAATGATTTGAAAGGTGCTGGAGTGGAAACTGATTAAATGGTACAAGTAATACTAACATAGGTCATTTATTGAAAAAACATCATGACAGCAGGTACTTTAAAACTATCAATCATAATGGTTATAGAAGTGAATTAAAATAAAAGTATAAATCAATGAAACAGTCATAATTGTGCATTATTTTAGAGTACAGCTATTTACAATGCATTGTAATTCAAACATTACTAAACAGTTAAATACTGAATGAAAATGAAAGGTCTACTTTGCCGGAATCTGCATTTTGTGATGAAGTCCATAGGTCGTATTTTGTCAGGTTGAATTAATTAATTTCTCAATTATTTGCATACTATTAACAATGAGACTTTTATAGTCGAGGTCACTTCAACATGTGTAGGAAGCTGTATGTCTACAGAATCGAAGTAATCTTGCTACCATACAAAGATTCACAAGTGAAATAGCTCGAAATACTGTTTCATGGTGCAATGGATACAACGGCTTTTCTGAATAAGTGTCATCTTAACAGAACTTTCTCCTTAAATATTTTAAATTGCTTTAAAACAACTTATGCGTGCCCCTCATTCTCTTAGACTACACTTTTGAGTCATATTCAAATACTTCATATCTATGAATTGTGGTGCTAGGAAGAGGTCTTGATTGTTTAACTCAGTAGCAGTTTAGAGCTACAGCTTCATCCAACCCCAAGTTCAAGGCTTTGCACCAGGCTGGAATGCTTTGTCTCTGCTCCTAAGTCCTTTGGCTTTTGTCAATTCAGGAAGCAAAATAACATGCAGACTTTTGTATGCCTGTCCAACAAACCAAAACAATTAGAAAGTAAAAAGAGAATAAATACCGGAAATCCTTGGATTCTGACAAAAGCTCACTGTCACGAAACATTGGACTGGATTTTCATGCACTTGGGGAAACATGTATTTGGGACCTGATTCTGGGATTCCCAACCCTCTTTCCAACAGCCTAAAATTTAATCAGTGTGTGTCAAGGTTGTAGACTAGTGAATATCTTTGCATCACCAACTCCATAGCATGGATAGCCACCCTATGCCCTTCAAACTCAGCAGACCTAAGATTGAAGTTGAGAGCTTTCTCATCTTTAACACTGAGATGGTTGGCTTATAAACCTGCTGCAACAATAAAAAAGCTCCATTTTGTTCATTTTTTAAAAAAACATTTATTTTTCTGTTTTCTTATGTCCAAATAACTTACTGTGTGCTTCAGCCTTGTCAGAATATTTCCCTTCATTCTAATTCCATTCTCGTTTATATCATCTCCCCTTAAGCAAGGAATCCAAATGTTTACTGCAAGATTGGCCCTTGAGTCATCTGATTTTCTTTCCAGTAGTTGACCTGTGGTTCCTACTGTCCTTTGAAAAAAATCTACAATTAAAGACCAGAAACGTTGACATGTTCTTTACCCTACATCAACTCATTGCTAGATACTATTAATTATTTTGATGTTAAATCTATTTTAAGTTCATGTTTGCCTAAAAATGATTGAACAAGTACATTTATTTTAGTGGAAATGTGTATAACATGGCAAAGTGGCTATTTAAAGAAAAGCCCTTTGAATTAAGTTTTACATGTAAGTTGGGTAATTTGTAGCTTTGTATGAAAAACATACATGGATGATCTGCTGAGATTTTCAAGCAATTTTTGTTTTTTGTGTTTGTGACATGGATGAGGCTTCTGCAGCTGCAGATCATTCATTGCCAATGTATCAAAATGAGTTCCAGAGGTGTGTAATAACATAGAGTCATACAGCATGGAAACAGACCCTTCAGTCCAACCAGTCCATGCCAAACTAAACTAGCACCACCTGCCTGCTCTTGGCCTATATCCCTCCAAACCTTTCCTATTCGTGTCCTTATCCAAATGTCTTTTAAACGTTGTAATGTACCCACAACCACCACTTGCTCAGGAAGTTCATTCCACACACAAACGACCCTTTGTAGAAAAAATTTTCCCCTCATGTCCTTTCTAAATCTCTCTCTTCTCACCTTTAAAAATGTGCCCCTTCTTGAAATCCCCCATCCTAGGGAAAAGGCAACTACCATTAACTCTGTCTGTAACCCTCATTGTTTTATAGACTTCTATAAGATCACCTCTCAACCTCCTACGCTCCTCTCTGAACAGATTGATTCGAAAATATTTACCAAGGTAACAATAGGTATGGGTGCACCTAAATGTCTGGGTGCAGTGTGATGAGTGTCCTGAACTGGTGCATTTGGTGGCAAAATGCATGGCCGATCTGAGGATATGCCAGGTTTTGAACAGGAACTGTTTTAGGCAAATTGACTTTGACTTTGAACCGGTGTGAAAAGAACATGGAAATATGAGCATGAGTGATTAGAGACTTAACGCATTATATTATAAATTCTGGAAACTTTTATACTATTTCTGTCAAATTTTCCAACATTGCATTAGTAACTGGGTGGAAAACATGCGGAAACTCCAGACCATGTTTTAGGAATTAATTTTTTTTTTAAGTTAATTTTACATTTTTTTCATCACCGTTATAGCACTGGCTGCTCAGGCTGAAACGCTGAAGCAAGAGAATGACAGCCTGCGTTGGCAACTGGATGCATACAGAAATGAGGTAGATTTATTAAAACATGAACAGGGTAAGCTCTACCACACTGAAGAGGAGACCACAAAGGACCAACAGCTAAGACTACTACAGCAGACATTGCAAGGGATGCAGCAGGTACTGATGTCTTTTTTATTTAAAAATAAATTGGGGGAAAAAAGCTCTGAAGAAAATTTTGATGTTTGAAAACCACCTGAAAGTATATTAACAAAATAAGCAACTTCAGCCATATACCCACTTTCACTCATTGTGTTTGCCTCTCTCTATAACCTTTTTCTCCCCCACCTCTAAAGCAGTCACTTCCTTCCAAGCCACCCCCTGATAGATAGAACTCCCAACTTTGAGCATTGCAGTAAATTCCACCTGCTTTTCCTTGGAAAATTTCCAAAACAGCAGGTATATTTTACAATAGATACCAATTGCATCAGTTCCATTCATTGAAAAAATAAAGTGTACAGATAAAAGGCAATGTAAAAACAATATTCTAAAACCTAGAGAGGTTAGGGTTAGGGTTAGAGGTATTCTGTTAGAAAAGTGATTCAATAAAAATAAGAAATGCATTACATTGTATTACTTATCCTTATTATCAGGCTGTCCAGCAAAATTCAATGATTGCAGCAACCATATGCAAACACTTCAATAAACAACATGTCAGACAATGCATGCATTGTGAGCACTTTCCAGTACAGGAAATAAATTAGAGTATCATGACCACTTTCCATATCTCTTTTTATTTTTAACATTCGTTTAGGCGCTTTCATATTTTCTCCAGCATTTCTATTTTCTGAAAATTGTACATAGGTGAATATTGTACCTGCAAGAGCAAAGTTGATGTATACAGATGATCAAATTTGCAAATGAAGATACGAATTGCAGAACTTTGGTGACGATTACAAATTGCATTATAGTCACAGGAGGACCATAGGGCTACTGTCTCATTAGAGAGACAACCAGTGGTGGTTTAACCTGAGGGTCACTGTACCTCAGGCAAAGGGGCAAAGTTAAGAAGGTGTGACCTTCGTGGTGATCTCTGCTGCTGTGGGAGTTGAAATCACACTGTTGGCATCATTCTGCGTCACAAACCACCTATTCTGTCAACCGAACTAACTGACCCCAACTCTGAATTAGGCACTTGGAGTAAAGTTCCACTCATCTAATGGCTCCTGTGGTCTGCCCATGGTGCCCATCAGTGAGCTGGCATGAGAGGTGTAATGGCAATGGAGGGTGAGTGGGGGACATGGGTTGGCATGAATTGGTAATGAACTGGCATAGGATTTATAAAAAGCTTTAGGTGGATGAAGGAGCAGAGATTGGTATGAAAGCTATGAGGTGCACTGCTTGACATGGAGATCATGAGGCGCCGTGTACTTGGGTGGAGGGCATGAGATATGAGGAGTCTTTGGGAGTTGAGGATGGGAGAGAGGGATGGTTCTGTTTTATTCTTTATTTTTAAAGTTTGGCCACTGCTCAATTCCCAATAGGCATTCTGTCCAGCTCATCTCTGCATTCTTCTGGGGTTGCTCACCCCTGACAGAAAACCCAATGGTGCAGACAGCCATTTTTAAAAGTCGAGTTTGTGGAGCTGGGAATTCCCCTGGCTCTCCATCCACCCTGAGAGTAAAATCCAGGCCTTCACTTCACTTGAAACACAATACACCAGGTTGCTTTGCCTCATTAGCCAGGCATAAAGTTAAATAGGTACTGCATCTCTCTCCAACAAAAAAAAATGAAGATTGGGATGCCCAAACCTCCTTATCTTGAACGCAACACCATGATTGACAAGCTCTCAGCAAAATGTTTAATTTTCTTAGGAATGAGCAGTGTCATATTGAATCATAAAAACCAAAAGAACTGCGGATGCTGTAAATCAGGAACAAAAACAAAGTTGCTGGAAAAGCTCAGCAGGTCTGGCAGCATCTGTGGAGGAGAAAACAGAGTTAACGTTTCAGGTCCGGTGACCCTTCCTCAGAATCATGATTGGTTTGGCCTTGTGGAAAGCTTGCATCAAATACCCTTCAGAGACAATAAGGACCGCAGATGCTGGAAGCCAAATTCTATAGGTGTGAGGCTGGAAAAGCACAGCAGGTCAGAGAGCATCAGAGGTGCAGGAAAGTCAATATTTTGGGCTGAAACGTTGACTTTCCTGCTTCTCTGCTGTCTGACCCGCTGTGTAAGTACCTTTGTGCTACAATAAGTAGGCTGCGCCATGTAGGGCAACAAGTTATTAAACAAAGTAGACCGGCAAATCATTACAGTTGAAGTGAGAAAATAAAATTGGGTGGTGATCAGGTGTTGTATAAATCATAGATCTGTTGTAACTATAAGAGCTTTAATGAAACCTGCAAGTATATTTTATGAATATCAGTAGGGCTTCACTCTATCTTGTTCTACAATAGAACAACAAATTTTGATGACTACACATTTGAATTATTATATCTCCTATTTTGTAGCGTTATCATTCAGGTTGACAGTCATTGATTTAGCTTATTGCTTCATGAATTATTTCAGAGAATGTCATTAAGATAACAACCTGAGTGTCTCTGTGAAATACCAATCAGAGCTTATTGGAGCAACCAGTTTCTTTATTTTAGAACATATTATTGGTGATTAGTTTAGGAGCAAAAATAAGGTAACACCAAATACCAACAACATTATTTGCATATGCTCAGAATTCCATAAGACCTAGGAGCAGAAGTAGGCTATTCAGCCCATCAAGCCTGCTCTGTTATTCAATGATATCATGACTGATATAATAATCCCCAACTCTACTTTGCTGCCTTAATCAGCATAATCTTGTATTCATTTACTGTTTTTTTTTTAAAAATCTGTCTATCTCAACCTTGAACAAGCCGATCTTTACTTCCTAGATTGACTACTGTCTAAGAGAAAAATTACTGCTCATCTCTGACTTAAATGGGTGACCCTTTACTCTGAGATTATAACCTCTCGTCCTGTGCGCGTGCTGTCAGGGGAAACTACCCTCTCAGCATTTACCCTGTCAAGCCCCCTAAGGACCTTGTGTTTCAATAAATTATGCTCTCGTCCTTCTAAACTCCAATGAACACAAGCCCAATCTACTTAAACTCTCCTCATAAAATCCCTCCATACCCAGAATCAATCTAGTAAGTCATCTTTGGACTGCCTCTAAAGCCTGTACATTTTTCCTTAGATAAGGGTACCTAAACTTTTTACAGTATTTCAGGTGTAGTATAGTGTACCTTGTATAGCCTTAGCAAAACTTCCCTATTTTTACACTCCATTCTCTTTCTAAAATAAAGACCAACAATTCTGCTATCATACAAGAAACAGCTTTCTGGTATTATAGAAAACGTGCTTGCCTATCAACAATGCAATCTTGTGCAATGTGTGTTCTTGCATCCACATAAAAGGAGAAGATGGAAAATAAGATATGAATTGTGAACAACAGTGTGGTTTATGTGATGAATTTTTCCTGATGTTCCTTCATTATTAACAGCAACTTCTGAATTTAAGAGAAGAATGCAAGAAGAAAGAAATTGAATTTGAGAAGGCAAAGGAAGAAAAGCAGAAAGCGGAGATGTTGTTGGAAACACTTAAAATGAAGGTGAGAGCATAGCAACTGCATCAGTGTTTCCTGTAGTTCCATATCTCAGGGTTATTATCCACGTTCAGTGATGTTTACTACCTGCCTGTCCTTTATAATATTGTGCTGTCCTGAAGTCGTCTTTGGTGCTGTTTACCAAACCCCTTAATTTTGAGTCATCTGTAGTTCTAATATGTTATTTGTGTCGAATGTCATATTTTGTTTCTCTGAATCTTGTCTGAGGATTAAAATTGTGATATGTATCTTCAAGATGCATCTCTATTTTATAGAAAACTACTTGTGTTAACTCATACTTCTAATGTTCTTGCATTTTTGCAATTTAATTTTCTGTAAAGTGTAATTAAATTGTTTGGAAATTCCCTGCATCCTGTCCAGACACCTTGGAAATCGCCTTGTTTGTGAAAATTTTGCCTGTGAAAACTTCCTTAGTGGAAATAGTGAATAGCTAAATATCCTTTGTAAAATTGCTGTATTTTTCTATTTCTGTCATGGCATATGGGTATCATAGGAAAAGATAGCATTGTTGCTTGTCCCTAATGATCCTTGAACTGATTGGCTTCCTAGGACGTTTCTGGGGATATTTAAGAGCCAACCACTTTGCTGTGGAGCAGGAGGCACATGTAGGTCAGACCAGGAAAGCAGAATGATTTTCCTTCAGAAGGACATTAGTGAACCAGATGAGTAATTGATTGATTATTTTATGGTCAGATTGTGATTTTATTTATTTTGTTTAAATTCCTTCATTGGCCATGATGGGATTTTAACCCAGGTCCCCAGAGCATTAGCAATAGCTGGGACCTTAGGATTACTCCAGGTTACACTATCACTACACCATCAGCTTTCATAACTTTGTACATAAATGTTGCTGATCAGACATGTGTTAGTTAACCACACAGGGAAATGATCAGAAATTGATAAGAATGCATGAGAATGGATTGCAAAATGTGACTTGTGTTACTTTGTCAGTATGGCAAATTAATTTATGCTATTTAAATTTAGGAGGACAGTGTGTGTAGACAAGATATGGAGGAAAGTGATAACCAAATAACTGAGAGTACTCACTCTTTAAAAGAAATCTTCATTTGCCAGGTATTACGATTTGTATTTATTTATTTCGTAAGTACAAAAGATTAATGCACAATGTTAAGGGTTTTTTAAACTCAAAATTTGCAATTTTTGCTTGAAGGTCAAAGTTCTATCAAATACTTTGCAAGTAACGAACAACCTGAAAGTTACAGTTTGAATATTCCTAGTCAATTCTAGTTGCAGTCTATTGTTTCAAGAGTAATATTTCCAGACCATGAATTGAAAACCATAAAACAAATCAAGTAATAAACAAAAATAGACTGAAGAAAATGCCAGAAATGTACATGAGTTTTGATATGTATTTGGTCAGAAATCTAAGAAATAGGTGGGAGTGGACCTTTTAGCCCTTTGAGTTTGCATTCTTTCCAAGGCTAATTTATACTTCCTTAGGTAAGATCACACAAACTATACATTCCTGAAAAAAAAAGAATAGGTTAACATTCTGATAAATAATAGAAGTTTTAATTTTTTATTCATTCTGAAGAATATCAGAAATAGATGCAGGAGTACATCATACAGCCAGTCAAATTTGTTCCAGCATTAAATGTCTGATTTTCAACTTCACAACCGCCATTCCCCATGACTCCCTGAGAGACCAGATAATTGCCTTTATCAGTCCTAAGTATATTCAGTAATATAGCATCATCTGTGGGGTTGACAATTGCAAAAATTTACAGTCCTTGGAATGAAGAAATTTCTCTTCAACACAGCCCTAAATGATAATTCCCTTTATTCTGAAATGTCACGCCAATGTTCTCAATACCCCAGCCAGAGGAAACACCGAATCTGTGTCAAACCCCATTCAGCTCATTGTATGTTTCATTTAAATCGTTTTACTTTCTTCTAAATTCCAGAGAATATAAACTCAGTTTCTCATTGTACGACAACCTCTCATCCCAGGAACTAATCTACTGAATTTTGACTGTCCCAGCTCCATTGTAAGCGTATCCTTCCTTAAATACGGAGACCAAAAGAGGACAGAGCATTCCAAATATCATCTGATCGAAGCCCTATACAACAGGAGCACGATGACTTGCTTCTTGTCCTTCAACCCCTTACAAGAAAGGCCAACATGCCCATTTTCCCTTATAATTGAATGCTGTACCTGCATATTAACTTTGAGCTCCTTGTTTGAGTACACCCACATCCCTCTGACATTCAAAATTTACGATTTTCATGCTTTTAAAAACTTTTTCTGCTTTTGTATTCTTATAACTAAAGCAAATAATATTGCACTAGGATGGTAATCCGTCACCACCTTACTGCCAACTGACTTAACTTGTCAGTATCTCGTTGCTACCTCTTTGGTATATTCCTCACAGCTTAGATTCCCATCCAGTTTTGTATAATCAGGAAACATGGATATATTACTCAGTGTAAGAACAGAGGTAGGGAGAATTTACTATCACAGACAGTTCCAATTCTGGGATCGTCATTGCCACTCTTATGGGATTTTTATAGCCCCTGGACAGGAGTGTGGGAAATGAGCTTGCACTCAGCAATCCTACCCTTGCCTACTCCATCAGAAAGATGAGTATTTCAGAAGGTGATCATTAAAATAATTGTAATTGCTTGTGTTGATATGCATTACATTACTTTATCCAAAGAAGCAAGTACCAAAATCTATTTAAAACTTTAGAAGAATATACTGGGGAAACTCTTTTGTCATGTATTGAATTGATATTTAAAGTCGTAAAGATCTTTTAGTTTGAAAAAAGTAACTCTGCTATTCTACTTAGGAAAGTAAGCACCTGCTGTACTCTATTGATCAACAAGCAATCTGCTTTGAATTGGAAATGAAATCATTGCTGCAGCTTTAAAGTCCATCTGGTGTTTCATTTGCTGATTATTCTAGGATTTGTTTTAGCTGGAGCTGTTATGAATTCCTGGTTGACTATTAAAAGGCCATAAAATATGGAGCAGAATTAGGCCATTCGGCCCATCACCTCTGCCCCACCATTCAATCTTGACTGATAAGCTTCTCAAACCCAGTCTCCTGCCTTGATTCCCTTACTAATCAAGAACCCATCTATCTTTGTCTTTAAATATAATCAATGACTTGGCCTCCACAGCCTCTGCGGCAATGAGTTGCAGACCACCCCCAGACTGAAGAAATGCCACCTCATGTAAATTCTTAAAGTGTCACCCCTTCACTCTAAGGCTGTGCCTTTATGTCCTCGTCTTTACTACAAGTGGAAGCAGTTTCTGTACATCGCCTCTAAACAGGCCGCTCAGTATTCTGTAAGTTTCATCTGTAAGTTTCAATGAGATTCCCCCCGCCTCACCATCTTTTTGAACTCCATTGAGTACAGACCCAGAGTCCTCAAACGTTCCTTGTGTCACAAGCCCTACATTCCCAAGACCATTCTTGCAAATTTTTTCTGCATCCCATCCAATGTCAGGACATCTATCCTTTGATACGTGATCCAAAATATTCCAAATGCAGTTTGACCAGAGTCTTTTATAGCCTCAGCAGTATAACTCTGCTGTTGTATTCTAGCTTTCTTGAAATGAATGTTCACATTTCATTTGCCTTTCCAACTGCTAACAGAACCTGTATGTTAACCTTAAAGTCCTGAAAAAAGCCAATTTATTCATCACAGCAAAAGATGTGCATTCACATTTGATTAACAGTATTATGGGTCTTTGAAGGATTATATGTGTTTGATTTTGAGTGTGGATAAATATTTTTATAACAAGTTGACCATGCCAAAGATTTACATTTGTTGAATTAATTTTATTGAGAGTTTTGTCAGTTAGAATTACCTTTATTTTTTAAAAAAACACTCCCAGTGCCTTAATTGAGCTAGTACTTAATGTCCTTTTTAAAGATATTCTGAGCTTATGGACAGTGCTTGAGCCCTGTGGACAGTGTATAACTATGGAGGGAAGTTGACGTGGGAGTATTGGGACTTGGGGGTGACAACTGGTGCATAGACATGACATGGGAGTATGGGGGTATGGCGTATTGGGGAGGGAATGAGGGCATTGACATTCATCATAAAAGAATGCCTGATAGCTCAGGAAATGGATTTCGGCCTTCTATCCTGGTGACTTTTGGCACTTCACCTCCCTTGATGTCATAGAGTCATACAGTATGGAAACAGACCCTTCGATCCAAACAGTCCATGCTGACCATAATCCCAAACTAAACTAGTCCCACTGCCTGCACTTGACCCATATCCCTCCAAACATTTCTTATTCATATACTTACCTAAATACCTTTTAAATGTTGTAACTATACCCACATCCACCACTTCCTCTGGAATACTTGCTCCAGACATGAACCACTCTCTGTTTAAAAAAAGTGTCCCTCATGTCTTTTTTAAATCTTTCTCTTCTCACCTTAAAAAGATGCCCCCTAGCCTTGAAATCCCACACCCTAGGGAAAAGACACCTGCCATTCACCTTATCTATACCCTTCATTATTTAATAAACCTTTGTAAGGTCACTGGACCTTTTTCCTGAAGTGGCAATCCCAACTCCATTTTGTTTCTAAACAAACATCTGAAAGAACTGTGGATGCTTGAAATTATAAACAAAAACAGAAATCACTGGAAAAACTCAGCAGATGTGGCAGCATCTGTGGAAAGAAATCATAGTTAATGTTTCAAGTCCAGTGACCTTTCATCAGATATGATTTCTCTCCATAGGTGCTGCCAGACCCAACTGAGTTTTTTTCGGCAATTTCTGTTTTTGCTTTTGTTCCATTTTGTCTCTGCTTCCCCAGATTAAATATATAGCTTGGGTGGAACTCTTTTAAAGGAAATGGGTTGATCAGATCAGGATGTTTCCTTACTTGACCATCCTGTCTCCTCCCCCAAAAATCTTGCCCAAAATATTTATTCAATATCTCTGCCATTTCCTCATTTTCCATTTATAATGTTTCTGCTTCTAAGGGACTAATGTTTACTTAAGCTACCATCTTCCTTTTTATATAGTTTCTTCTGTTTCTATATTGCTGGCTAGTTTATACTCATTTGTTTTCGTTCCTTTTTATCAACTTTTTGGTGGCCCTTTGCTGGTTTCTGAAGCAGTCTGTGACAATACTATGGCTTTGAGAGGTGTATTTTGTTCTTTCTTTAATGAAGAGAGGTTGAGACAGAGATATTGAGCAGTCTGCTCGAAGCCAATAAAGTAAACTGCTTGTGAGGCCTTGGGCTTTTTTTTTAAATTGTTGCTTCTATTGTTCCAACATGATTGGATGGAGTCAGGTTCCCACAGAAGCAGGGTTTTAGTTTAGCTATCAGTAGTTGCTGTTGTTTTTCGGAAGTTGGTTGTGAAAGCTGCTACATTCCCCGCTCTTTGCTACAGCTAAAAGCTGGAGTTCCCTCTGCTGCCAGAATCGCATGTGAGACTATCTATTTCACTGAATTTGCCTTTGCCAAAGATGTGTTTATGGGATGTTACTACATTGGAACATTGCTGTTTATAGTTAAATAATCTGTTAAGTTTTCCAATAGAGTTGAGTCATTCCAATTCTTCTTTCTTTGGTTTGTATTTTAACTATAGAGTAGGAATAAAGTTTTGCTTAAAGCCAAGAAATGTAACCAATCAAATGACATCTGGAGCACAGCACCTTACACTTGCCTTTAAATAAGATAAACGTTAGGGTCTAGGTTATCTGCTTGATACATTTGAAATAGGTTTGATCTGATCCATAACTTCCAATCCTTGGACTTGCTACTATTCTTCACAGCATTATACTTCTCTGGCTTTAATACTAATGATCCTAAACTTTGTACATAAGGTTTAATTTTCTGTTATTCCCTTTTCAGGCTGTTGTTTCTAAAAACGCCATTGTCTTTGTAACAAATTCTCCATTTGATTATGTGGAAAGGTTAGACAAAAGTTCTTTTCTTTGTTAGCATGTTCATTACTGTAATTGGGAGCTCCAAGGTCTGAACTGGCCTTTCCTGACATTGTGAATGATAGGTTGCTGTTTACTGGTGGTAGATTAATAGGCAATTGAACTTTATATAGATTAGTGTAAGAGTTGAAATTATGTTTTAATGTCGGATAAACAATATTTAATGTCTTGATTTTCACTGTCCCACAGAACAATACAGGATGTGTGATACCAGGTTCCAGCCAAGAGAAGGATGGTGAATTGGATAGGGTCATCACAGGGCCTGTCCGATCAGAGAGAGAAGCACTGCTTGTGGGTAAGGGACATTACTAGGTTTGCACAGTGTTTTTGTCAATTCAAAGATGTGTTTATGTTTATGAAACAGAACAGGAAATTACCATAGCATGCATCAGGTTGATGACCAGTAAACAAATTAGTGTTAATGTTCATAAAATTAAGAGGATAAAAAGGTGGCACCATGGTTAGCACTGCTGCCTCATAGCAACAGGAACCCGGGTTCGATTCCACCCTCGGGTGACTGTGTGTGTGGAGTTTGCAGGTTCTCCCCATGTCTGTGTAAGTTTCCTCCCACAGTCCAAAGATGTGCAGGTTAGGTGAATTGGCCATGCTAAATTGCTCATAGTGTTCAAGGATGTGTAGATTAGGTGGGCTACAGGGGGTCGGGTCTAGGTGGGATGCTGTGATAGTTGGTGTGACTTGTTGGGCCAAAGGGCCTGTTTCCATATTGTAAGGATTCTTTCCAAAAAAAAAAAAAATTGCTGTCAACACTTAACAAATCACCATTATACTGCAATTTTGAACAGATGATTGATTTCCCTGTCCCTCTGGACATAGGGTCATAAGAAATAAGAACAGAAGTAAGCCATTCATCCCACTCCATAGCTACTGCATCAGATGGTGTGCAAGCTCAAATTCTTGTTTAGCTAGGCTGAGTTGTCTCTCTGTGCTAAAGGCAAACTGCTTCCACTTCTACAATGGGAGTTGGTGATATTATGGTATTGTCTATGCAGAGCTCCAGGTCAATGGTCTGTGTTAAAATCCAACAGCCCAGGAATGAATCCAAAAGTAGAGTCATACAGCATGGAAGCAGACCCTTCGGACCGACTCATCCATGCTGATTGGGTTTTCCAAACTTAACTAGTCCCATTTGTCTGCATTTGGCCCTTATCCCTCTTAAATCTTTCCAGTCCGTGAACCTGTCCAAATGTCTTTTAAATGTTGTAAGTGTAGCCTCCTCTACCATTTTCGTCTGGCAGCTCGTTCCATATATGCGCCACCATCTGTGTGGAAAAAGCTGTCCCTCGGATCCCTTTTAAATCTTTCCCTCTCACCTTAAACCTATGCCGTCTAGTTTTGGACTCCCCTACCCTTGGAAAATTCACCTTATCTATACCCCTCATGATCTTATAAACCTCGATCATGTCACCCCTTGTCATACTGTAATTGCACTTTCCTGCCAGTACTGGCACTGTAGTATCAGTTTTGAAGTAACTATCTTCCAGACAAATCGACTTTTCTAATTCTCCAAACTGCTGAAAACTTTCTGCGTATAAATAACACCAGTCGGAAGTATAAATTATAGAGAGGAGAGCATTGACTGATTTCCTCAGTTAGTTTAGGTATTGTGAGGTGACTAAAGACTGAGGTCCATCTAGTTCATCCTCTACCATCCTGCAGTGATGTGATGCAGTGATGGGGATTAAATCCCCATTTCTCCAACCTCAGATCCTGCTTTGCCTAAAGACCACACTGTCTTCAATCTGTGTAGCGTGAGAAATGCTTTCTTTTCGAAAACCATGTGAAGGGCCACTGTAGAAGGCTGAAAAGAGTAGCAGAGTAGGCAAGGGAAAGAAAAAGTAGTGGTTTAGGTGATAAATTTTTCATTTTAACAGTTTGTGGATTTTATAAGGAAGAGAAGATGGAAGGAGATGGTTCAGATCAGAGGAAAACATGCCAGAATAGCATCACATGATCACAACTTAGATTGTTGCAGTGCCTTTAACATAATGTAATGCCCCAAGTCACTACACAGGAATCCAATCAGATAAAAATTCATACTGATCCACCAAAAGGAGATTGAGGAAAGTTTGGTCAAAGGAGAGGTTAAAATAAACAATCTGTTATCTCATGTGTGACGTGCTGTCTATTGTGTTAGTCTGTGTGTGATACGCTTTGTCCTGTGTGTGACATGCTGTGTGTGGTAGTCTATCCTTCACAACACTTTATACCAAATTGTACACGAGACCTTTTGGACAATATAACTTAGTGAGAAGAGAAGGCCAGGTTAGTTTCTTAGTATTAAGTTGGCACAGTGTTAATATATGGACAGTCCATCATGCTCTACAAGGGCTGGGAAATCCATGTTCAGGTACGGCACTGTATTGGCTGTATTGCAGGAGCAGTACCCCATAGAAAATCTATTTAAATCCAAACACAGTTCAATTGATCATTTTAAATTCCGTAAAACAAAATCAGGAAATAAAATGATGACCTAAATAAAGGTGATTACAAATCTGATCATCGCAAAAACTCAACTAGTCCATGTGGGAACAAAACTCACTGTCCTAAATCAGTCTGGTCCCATGTATGACTCTAGTCCCTCACCAAACTGATTTGACACTGGATTGCCCTCAGAAATGGTTAGGCAATGGGGGATCTGACAGGTCCTCGACGGGCAATGGGAGAGTCGACAGGTCCCTGATGGGCAATGGGGGATTCAGCACAATGTACCTTACTTAGTGTTCCTAACCTGTTTCTTCATTGAGATGTTCAGAATAGCTCCAGGCTTCTTAATACTATTAACAATCTGTAAATCTACCAAAAATCCATGCTGTCTCCTTCGTTTTTGTTCCTAATGTATGCGCTATCCCATGGAGCTATCATCCGCAGACCTGAGATTAGATTTCACTGACGAAAATGTAAGTCTGCTCCATTATTCACTAAGCCCATGGCCGATCTGCTGCATGAATTCCGTCTTCCTGCTTTATCTCTATACTGTTTGATTTCCTTAGAATCTAAAAATGTATTCCTCTTTGGCTTGAACATACACAACAATTGAGTGTTCTCAGCTCTTGTGTACAGTATTTGAAAGATTCACAACCTTTGATGGAAGACATTACTCTTGTGCTCAATCCCAAATAGGCAATCCTTTACTCGTAACCCCTAGTTCTAGAGTTCATAGGTAGGGCAGGCATCTATCTCCTTTCTCCCACATGTCCTCTGTTACAAAGTCTTGAGCATATAATCTGTTATAGCCCAGTGCTGAACTGAGGTGATGTTCTATTGTGTACCATCCTTAGATTAATGGATTGCGTTGTATATTCATGAGCATTTTTAAATTGGTGCCAAGAATCCGATTCCATTATTCCTGATCCCCATCACCAGATTATCCAGTGTTCGACAATTTCATACACAGGTCACAGATTTCACAGTTATAATCCAAACAATCTGCTTATATTTGTGTAGTTGATCCCGGTTTATTTCAAAGCCTTGGATAATTGTTTCCTCCTGTTCTTCTTTAATCAAAAGAAGTTTCGGTTTCCTGAATTCCTCCCTTAAAGTAAAGCCTTAATCCTAAAATAAATCATTCTTCACTTCCTGAAGCCCTTTTTAATACACCTGCTGGTTAATTAAGGTAGGTTGCCCCAAATTTGTGGAAGTAATTTGTATCTGACCTTTATACCACAGTTGTTAGGTTGTCATTTAGTTTACTTCCTCCTTGGTTCAATAAATGTTTACTAATTATTGCATAACATTCAGCACCACTTTGAGCTTCCCAGATATTGAAGTAGTCAATGTCCGAATCTCCCCATTTGCCTGAAGGAATTTAGCTCTAACAACCCTTTAGAATTATACCACCCTCCAGGACAAAGCAGTCTGCTTGATTGGCACCACATCCTCAAAATTCACTGCTTCCACCACTGACACACTGTGTACCATCTATAAGAGGCACTACAGAAATTCAGGAAGGCTCTTAAGCAGTCCCTTCCAAACCCACAATCACTTCCATCCAAAAGGACAAGGGCAGCAAATACACGGGGCACTACCACCTTCAAGTTCCTCTGCATCCTTCTTTATTCTTCATCCTGATTTGGAAATATATTCCTATTCCTTCAATGTCATTGGGTCAAAATACCGGAACTCCTTCCCTAACAGCACTTTGGTGGTACCCACACCAACCACCACCACCACCTGAAGTGCAACTAAAGATGGTCAATAAATGCCAACCCCAACAGTGAAGCCCACATCCCCATCATCAATGGCAATGGACTATGTGACACCTAAAATGACAAGTTTGCTGTATGGACATTCCCAATCTCATGGTGGAATGCAACATTCAGAAGTAACTTCAATGGAATGGGGAAGGAGATGGAGAACAGTTCTTTGAGTAATAGTTGCAAGAAATGACTCTCTGGAGCCCAATACTCAGATCCAAATTGCAAAAGACCCTATGAGTATAGTAGGAGAAAGGTGAAAAGCAAAGTACTATATTTAAGGGGTTGAGAAAGACACATGGTGACAGATTAAATGGCAGAAGAGGGATTGTTTTTATGCTGTGGAGAGACACCTTAAGAAATGAGAAGAGGAGTAGGCTGTTCAGCCCCTTGAGCCTGCTCTGTCAATCAGTAGGGCTATGGCTGATCTGCAATCCTCACATTCACGTTCTTGCCCTTTCCCCATAACCCTTGATTCCCCTCCTGATCAATCTAGCTGTCTGAGTCTTAACATACACAGGGACTCCCACAGCTCTCTGTGGCAAGGAGCTCCAAAGACACTTATTCCTCAGAGAAGAAATTCTCCCACCCCTCATTCTCAAGTTGGTACCCCTTTACCCAGAACCTGTGAAGGAAAAACAGGTATCCTCTTAAAATAAAGCTTTCTGTTTGTTTTGCCTTTATTATTGCTTTTGTTAAGTTGTGGCACAAGTTTGTGACTGACGTATCAAGTACTTTGAGATCTCTTTGTACCTTTATACATTTAGATTTACAACACTCAAATAATACACAACCTCATCTTTCTTCAACTAAAATGTACCAACTACCTCATGTTTGCCTGTGTTGAATTATTTTCCAATTTTTTGTCATTCCATAAGTTAGTTTGTTCTTATAGGTTATTGCAGCCCTCCTCAATATTGACTACACCCTCCCCACCGCCCCCAAAAAGCATTGGCAGTGTCCACAAACTTTGAAGTCAGAAATATGATTTCAAGTGTAAATCATTAATGTAAATTGTGAGCAGCTATGACTCTGGTAAAATACCACTTGCTACCATCTGCCACTCAGAATAACTACCCTTTAATCCAACTCTGCTCACTAGTTTCAAGATAGAAAGCAATACATTCTGCCACTGATTCCACATTCTCGACCCTATTAGTCTGTTATGGGGTACCTTCTTAAAAGCCCTTTGAAAATCCAGATAAATTTGTCTCTATATTGCCATTGTTATCTCCTCAATGTCAGTTGAGAAAGATTTTCCCCTTGGAAATTCATGCTGATTTTTCATTATTTCTCAGCCATGGATGTTTTTCTGTTCTCTCCTTTTGTAAAGATTTCAATGTTTTTTGCCCGTTAATATTAAGCAGACTGGCCTTTCATTCTCTGGACATCGTCTGCAGCCTTCTTACTAAAAATGTTTTTCACTATCTGCCAGTCCTTTAGCACTACAGCCTTTTGCTGTTCTCCCTAACTTGACGAATTCTCTCTGAGGTATCCGCTGTTACTCCAAATATGACTTGATTGCTACTAAGTATCAACTTGTAAAGAACAGTAGAATGCCTTTAAACTCCATGGCCCTGTTGCCACATTCAATTAGGCTGTAACTGATTGACACATTTCCATAAATCCATTTTCTCACCTGTGTTACTATAATTTAGCAACAATCTCCCTCGGTTTTGAAAGCTCCAATTGCACAGCCTTTTGAGTCAGGGCAATGTAAATTTATAGTTTACTATATTGTGTCGTTATTATACAACATCTATAGAAATGTTGTTTTTACCCCAGAAAAATTTTCCTTAATCACAACAAAACCTTAAAAAAAATTGCAGTTTAAAAAGAAAAGAGAAATATTAGGAAATGGCTGCTGTAGTTTATACACAATAATTGAATTCCTCCTAAGTTGTAGAGCCATAAATAATAACAATTATGCTGAGCTGTTCTTGATGCTGCTTTCACATTGATTAAAAAAACTACACATGCATATTCTCTTGCAATTTTTTTTATTTTAACAGCATTAAGAAATGGAAATGAATAAAATTTTAGTATCAGTCTGATGCACAGATTACAAAATCATGAACATAATAGAACATCAGACCTTTTGATCAATGCGGTTGTATCTTCTAGCTTCTAACTAATGGCAAAGGATAATGTGTTATCAATAAAAATGAATAGCATATTCAATTTTGATTCACTATTTATTTCTTATTTCTACTTTTTAAAAAATCATCAGCTAACTGAAAAACAGTTGTTCGACTAATTCTAAAGATCTTTCCATCTGAGTTTTTTATAGGTCAAAAATAATTTGTTGCCTTGAGTCAATGGTAACAAAATAAGTTGGCAGTAAATAGATGCCCTAGTCCAAAATTACAGTGTTTAATGGGGAGGAAAAGTGGATTTGTATTAAAGGGAGATCTTATCTCTGATGTAACTGTGTTCTGATAAAGAATCATTGGACTTGAAACATTAATTCTGCTTTTTTTCCTCTCAGATGCTGCCAGACCTGCTGAGTTTCTCCAACAATTTGTTTTTTCTCATGCAACTTAGCTGTTTTCCCACAATGTTTTCCAGGTTTTTTCCTTAATTGTAACAAATAAAATCTGCTGAATAACAAACAGGAGAAAATAATGATATTTTAACTGAAGTAATTCAGATTGATAGTTGAAGTTATTGGAGAGAATATTCAAAGAGATAAAGCTAATGTTTAGATGATTACCTTTAAACTTGTTTCACCATTGTTCATCCTCACCCCCTTCTTGCTGAAAACAATGCGTCTTACTGGGACACCGTCCCAGGGGATCTATAATCTCTGCAATGTTGCTAGAATGATCATAGGCAGTGAGTTCAGGGAAAATTTGACTGTATGTCACAATCACTAACCAGTCTCCAGTAAATTCAGTGAACTGTGGATTAATATAGTTGCCTACACCCCCTTTTACATTTGTATGATTCAAGTGAAAGTAACCCAGCAGTCAAGCTTCAGTTAAACCGGTTAATAAAGAAGACAAACAAAGTTGCTGGAAAAGCTCAGCAGGTCTAGCAGCATCTATGAAGGAGAAAACAGAGTTAATGTTTCGGGTCCAGTGGCCCTTCCTCAGAGGTCCTCAGTTAATAAAGAAAAAAGAACAGTACAGCAGAGGTACAGGCCTTTTGGCCACCAAGACAGGACACATGACGCCCTTCTAAACTAAAAACCTTTGTCTCTATGTGGTCAGATCCTTCTGTTTCCTGCATATTCATATATCTGTTAAGATGCCTCTTAAACTTTGCTATTATGTTCACCAACATCACCAGCTCTGGCAGCACATTCCAAGCATTTACCATTCTCTGTTTTAAAAAAAAAACTTGCCTTTCACATCTCCTTTAAACCTACCCCCTTTTACCTTAAACCTATGTTCCCTAGTAATTGACATTTCTACCCTGGGAAAAAGATCCCAATCATTCATTCTATCCATGACTCTCATAATTTTGTAAAATTATATCAGGTTGCCCCTTATTCTGGAACATTCAAGTGAAAACAAACCAAATTTGTCCAATCTCTGCTCATAGCTAATACCCTCCAAATTAGGAACATCCTCGTAAACCATTTCTGTACCCTCTCGGAAACCTGCACAACCTTCTGGTAGTGTGGTGACCAGAAGTGAACACACCATTCCAAATGTAGCCTAACTGTAGTTCAATACAGCTGCAACATGACTTGCCAATTTTTATACTCTGCGTCCTGACTGATGAAGGCAGGCATGCCATAGATCGCCTTGACCACCTTATCCACTTGTTAATTTATAAAATAGTTAATTTATTTCCATCTATTGCAGAAACTGCTTGTAAGAGATAATGTTATTAACTTAAAAAAAACTAATACTAATGCAAAAACAGATAAAATCTTGCTAAAATGCGAAGATTAACCCTTAATAGAATCCCTACAGTGTGGAAAACAGGCCCTTTGGCCCAACAAGTCCACACCAACCCTTGGAGCATCCCACCCAGACCCATCCCCCTAATCTGCACATTCCTGAACACTACGGGCAATTTAGCATGGCCAATCCATGTAGCCTGCACATCTTTGGATTGTGGGAGGAAACCAGAGCACATGGAGGAAACCCACACAGACACGGGGAGAATATGCAAAGCCCTCACTGACAGTTGCCTGAGGGTGGAATCAAACCCGGGTCCCTGGCGCTGTGAGGTAGCAGTGCTAACCACTGAGCCACCATGCTGCTCTGTAATTTTAGTATAGTCTCAAGAGATCACAGTCCAGTCTGTATGAAAGTTCTTTGCTACCTTTAGGTGTTAGATTCCTCAGTTCACACAATAATTTTCAGTCACCAGTACATTTACACCTCCAGTTATTTTGTCTCTATAGCAGTCCTCCTTAAAAACATATTTTGGAATTAAGGGGTCATCATAACATCTAGATTGCAAGATTGAATCATCGTGCGTCTTTCCTTATCTGTGCCAGGATATTGTGAAGATTAAAAAAATTAATGTTCCACCCTAAAAGAGCATACTTTTTAATTACAGGTATAATTTCTACATTCCTCCACGTCCACCCATTTGGAGCCAGCATAGATTATATATGTTCTTATCTACAGCGATTGGATGCAAAGGTAAGTTAGAACATAGAACAGTACAGGCCTTTCGGCCTATGATGTTGTGCCGACCAATTATCCTACTAAGATCAAACCCCCTGCATATACCCTACATTTTACTGTCCTCCGTGTGCCTATCCAAAAGTTGCTTAAAAGTCTCTAAAGTATCTGATTCCACTTCCACTGCTGGCAGTGCATTCCACACACCCACCACTCTCTGTAAAGAACCTACCTCTAACATCTCCCCTATACCTTCCTCCAATCACCTTAAAATTATGTCCCCTCGTAATAGTCATTTCCGCCCTGGGAAAAAGTCTCTGGGTATCCACTCTATCTATGCCCCTCGTCATCCTGCAGCATAACCTCACGGCTCTTAAACTCAATTCCTCTGCCAATGAAAGCCAACACACCATACGCCTTCTTTACGACCCTATCAACTTGGGTGGCAACTTTGAGGGATCTATGGACATGGACCCCAAGATCCCTCTGTTCTTCCACACTGCCAAGAATCCTGCTATTAACCCTGTATTCGACGTTCCAATTCGACCTTCCAAAATAAATTACTTCACACTTTTATGCCACTTTCATTGACTGGTTAGTGAGCTAGGATTATTTACAAGATTTTCTATTTTTTGTTAAAGCAACAGCAAGTTCGTTCCTCTTAGGAACTGCAAACAGTTACAGGTACCTTCACTGATTCTTGTCAATGCTGAATTGGTTCTTGATGCATCAAGAATCTTCGGTCAGATACACTAATAGGTTTCACCCACATCAAGTATTCTGTAAAACTCTTGGTTATCCAATGAAATTCTTCTTAAAACCGTAAGAAGCCTGATTTATATTAATGACTATTTATTTCCCACTTGGTGCTGGTCTGAAAATAGCTTTTGAAATGAATACACATTACAATTAAAAAAGGTGGAATCACAAAATAAACCATACATCAAAAATATCTGCTTTGGATAAATTAGGATTCACTTACTCACTGGGAACTTACCAGCTTTTGAGTTTTAGTAATATTTTGTATGGTCTTGGAAATGTGGGATTAATACAAGCAGCTCCATGAGGAAATACTATTGGCATTGGCTAGATGAGGCAGATAAGCCTCTTGTATGTGAAGTTTTTTTATTCGTTTATGGGATGCCATACCTAATTGCACTTTAACCGAGTGGCTCATCAGTCCATGTCAGAGGGCAGTTAGAAGATCAACCACATCACTGTAGGCCTGGAGTTGCATGTGATTCAGACTAACAAAGGATGGCAGATTGTTCTGCTCAATAACTGTTTATGGAATATTGCTTTTAAGTTCGTGACCTCTGCTGCCATTCTGTGTTCTTCAAATGAAATTATGTTGAATAAAATATTTCTGGCCTTTATTAGATTAAAAATTACCTACTTAGCTCTCGATGACTTCTGCGCTGGTGATTTCTGGACCGGGGCCTCATGTTATGAGTCTGCAAATCCAGCAATGAAGGAAACCTTTTGTCAAAACATCTTGCAGCACTCAGTGTACTGTTTTCTGAGATTCAAATGTCCAGCAGCACAGACAGCCACTTTACATACCTACTCTTTTACAGTAGCTGCTAATGTGTTTGTGGGATTAGTGTACCAGGTGGGTGAGATTGGAAGGGTGCCAGGTAAGTTAGAGTGCTTAGGGTAGATTGGGCATGCAGTGACAGGTCTTGGGGGCTCAGGCTAGTATGTGGGAGTGCAGAGAGTGTGTCAGGTGTGTCCAGTGGAGTAGAATCAGAGTTGGCATGGAGCAACTGGAAGTTTCAATGTTCTAGGCAATTCTCTCAGACCGCTGCATCAGGGATTCCGCATGATCCTACCACTCAATTCTAAACTGTGCGGCTCCAATGACACACTGGCCATCAAAATCTCTGGGCCTATAAATTTACTGATGTTACAGGCTTAAATGCCTCTTTTCAGAAGATACATCCTGGAACTGTGACTTTAAGTAGCAGCCATGTCATCTGAGGGGTGTTGAATTGAAGCCAGGCCTATCAGGAGCAGCTTAGAATTAGGATGGCGAGTTGACTGTTGCCTTCACATAATTTGCAAGCTTCTGGTGATCAAACAACATTGTCAGAGGTAGGAACCACTCCAACGCCTGCTCTGTTATGAACCAGAAAGCCTTGTGAAAAGGCTGAGGAAAAATACTTTTTCCGGAGAGGATTTTAGGGGCAAAATATTGGAAGTTAGTCTGATGGAATGAACTTCTGCTTCGGACTATAAATAGAAAGATTCTACGTAAAATTATTGTGATAATCACAACATAGTTCCTTGTAAATGTAGGCTTCTTCCCTTCTCTGACAGCAATACTTGGCCCTTCAGGCATCTTGATGGCAGATTTTAGAAATGTCACACTGGTACAACACAGCAGGTAATTTTCTGAGGCAATGAGACAGATTAAAGATATTTTCTGTTTGTGATTCTTCCTGTACTTGATAAGGGAGTGCTTCATGCTGAAACTGGGTGCTTAAAACAGAAGCATATTCTACAGCAGTGCTATCTTTCACCTTAATGATAAAATATCTCCACATTTTGTAAGAATTCTAGAGTTTGTCTTTCTGCTCATTACCTGTTGGTATTGCATTTCATCGGAATATAGGATTTGGGAGCAGGAATAGACTATTCAGCCCTTTGAGCCTGATTTCATTGGACTTGTTCTATCAAAATCAATCTTTCAACATGAATTAGTGCTTATTGCTATGTTGATAAGGTTGCAAAAGTTCAATTATTTCTTAGCATTAGTAGATCCTGATGGTGTTGATGATTAACTTGTATGTGTTTTTGGCACTAGTATTCATTTAGGTTCTTGGGAGCAGATTTTGTAATTGTGTGTCATGCCCCAGGTTGAAGGATGAAATTTGAGTAGGAAAATTTAAGATTAACCTTCATAGGACAAGTGAGTGAAAGTGGCAACACAAGGAGGTATGGGCGTTAAGCAGTGCAAGGCACTGTTAGCCTGATGGAGTAGATTCTATGTAAAGTAAGTTGTTGGCAATTTAAATTCATTTTTTTGATTGAACTCAAATTCTTGGTGTCTGTGGTATATGGAGACCCTCTAACATCAAACTGAGTTGCTCATTTACAGTTAACCTTTTCTAACTTTATTATCAGGACAGTACAATTTTTTTTAATCTCTTTTGAAACAAGCAACTGTGACTACATCTGTTCTTTTGTGCAGATCTCTCCCAGTGAAATAGAAGGTCTCATGTCAAGACTACAACATGTGTTCCAGCAGGAGATAACTGGAGTCGGTGCAAGTTTGGAAAAACGGTGGAAATTTGGTGGCTTTGATGGAATCAAAGCCCTCCAAAACTCATAACTTGGTGGCCGCTCACAAGATTACAGGACTACTCCATACCCCACAGTACTGTTATGATTAAGTAGACTTTCTAAAAACAAAAAGAACAAAGTCATCAACTTGAGCAATATAAGCTGCACTTGGATACAGGCATAAAGGGCAGAATTGTGTTTCTCTGTTGGGTAATAAGCTGTGCTGTGCAATTATAGTTGGCGTAGAAAATGGAAGAAGTAGTATGAGCCGAATTATTACTGAAATGTAAATGGGCTGCAACTTAAACTGTGAAAAATATACAAAATATACATTTTCCCACAGTCATGGTCTCACATTAATCAAACCACTGTTTCTCCTCCATTTGAACTTTATTATAATGTAATGCATCTAAGTAAGACAATTGCTTTTATTTTGCTGTCATAATGAGGTGTCTCTAAAAATCTTTAGAAGCTTGAAATGGTCCATTTTCTCTCAATGAAATGCTAATGGAAATTGAAAAGCACAAGTAATTATATTGATCCATCTTCAAACCCCCAACTAAAAGGTCTGCTGAGAATCTACTGATTTTATTTATTTTATGCAATGGCTCAGTTCCAGTGTTGAAAACTCGGCTGTTCCTTTCTCCATTCCTCTTGTCTCACCTAATTTCTCCTGAACGTGGTTGTGCAAAGTCTGTGGACATTGGGAATACTACAGTGCTCTCACTGAAATCCCTATCCTTTGTCCTGGTTAGGTTGGTGAATTATGGTGGTCTATTTGAATGCATTGGGACCTGCACTGAGCTTAATTTTGTCCTTATGGAACATCCTCTCAAGTGCACTTTTCAATTGGATCTACTCAGAAATTTGGCAAATTTTTCTTAGTCTGGTGACCGAGGTCGATTGCAGCTACCACTGACTGAGCTGAGATCAGCTAATCAATGGAACTTGGTACATTCTTGGTCTATGTAGCTTAGTTCACGTTGCATGATAATAAATACCGACAAAGCTATTTGGATAATGTTCTGCAGAAGCCTTTTTGTCTGTGGCTGAGTAAATTTGTCAAAAGCAGTATTTACTGAGACGACGTCATTTCAGGCTGTTCTTTTAAAAGTAGCGGGATTTCAGAGAGGTTGAAATTCTATTACATAAACAGCTGTAACAAAAACATGACTTTTATATCAACTGATCCTGTATGATAAATGGAGAATGTCAGTTTGCATGTCATTGCTATTTCTAAAGGTATGCATCTGCCATAAATGGATGGGTCTGATTGGTTTTAATATTGGCTACACACATCTTACTGAAGATAAAAATGTAGCATAGAAAGGAATGTTCCATTCTTAGTTCATAAGGAAAAAAATAGGGCAGCATGTGCCAGTATTCATGTTTTGAAAAGAAGAAATGTAAACCTGTTAACATATATTTAAGTCTGAAGTGCTGTACATTTAAGTAAACAGTTCAGGGACAGAATTGTTTACATCTGTGATTAAAAAAGAAAACATCCCTGTGCACTAACTTCTTATCTCTCAAAGCAGTACATTTTGGACAATACATCTGGTTTGTACAGGCTTAGTTACACTGTATCAATAATTTTATTTTTTAGAGAAATTATTTTTTACAGAACTTTAATACTTGAGATAATAAAAGAACTGCAGATGCTGAAGATCTGAAACAAAATTGCTGGAGTAATTCAGCAGGTCTGCCGAGGTCTGTGGAGAGAAAATAGAGTTAATGTTTCAAGTCCAACGACATTTCTTCATAACTTTTCTGAAGAAGGGTCAGTAACTTTGAAACACTAATACTGTTTTCTCTCCAGAGATGCTGCCAGGCCTGCTGACTTTCTACAGCAATTTCTGTTCTCATTTGTTTTTAATACTTGAGAGTTTACTTTGTTTTTGTATTGCTATGGTTGAAGACATAAGCAATAACATCTATGGTTAGTTAAAGCGTAAGAAACTGAGAATTCGTTCTGCTATTTTATGCTTTATAATATGATAAACAGTAGCAGTTTGCTGCTATTCTGATTTCAAAAGTCTGATATGCTTTACTGTTAGTTGAAATTGTTTCATGTTCTGTTGATTCATAATTAGAGTGCCAAGTTTTGGCACAAAATAATATTTGGAGCACAACATTCCCAGTAAAGTATTCTACATATTCTTTGGGCACAAATGATTCATAGAATCTTAACATACCTTCACTGTTGTGATCTTTTCAAGGGATTAATAACGTGCAGTGTTTACTTACATATCTATTCCTCTTGTGCAAAATGAAAATCAAGGGATTTGAAAATTAAGTAAATTACTTGAAGTTGTGTGCAGTGTATAGATTGTATGGTTCAGTCTCAAACCGACTAACGAGGTTCCAGGTTCGATCTGCTGTGTGCTAAATTGGTTAATTTCAGCTGGTTTCATAGAGCAGTCCATATGGCTTTCATATCTCTGAGGCTAATGATGGGTGAAAAAAACCAGCCTGCTCCTGATTGCTGCTCAGCTGCTTTTACTGAAGCACATATAAGATTATATAAAAACCAAAGCATAGAAATAGGCTGTTTGTCCCAAGCAATTTTATGTCAGTGTATATACTCCACAAGCCTCTTCTCAGCCTAACGACCTATTTTTACCTGCCCCATATTTGCTTCTCCTTCACGTTGTGATTCCTCTTAATGTGTCAGCCACATTTTAAATATGAGAAATGGAATGAGCTTTGCATTATGCACCAGGTCTCAAAATGGTTTTTTGCCATTTGCTACCCAGCCTCACTTTTCTGGGTAATGTTTATTGCTTAAAAATGTCACTAGCAGAAACCGGTAACCTGGTTACTTAGCTCAATGCTCTTGTGAAGCCTTGCTATGTGCTATTTTATTGGCACAGTTCCCTACAACAAAATCCCATAGGTAAATGGAAAGTTAATAGGCTGTAGAATGCTTCAGTTGTCTTGTGATTATAAAAGCATCATAAATACTAATATTCTGATTTTGAAGAATGACTACTTTAACGCCATAGTGTTCCCATTAGATACAAACATTAGCAAAGATCTTTATCTTCAACAAAGGGGAGAAAATCAGAATAAAAGTTTTTTAATCTGCAACTGAATTGAATAATACAATTGTCCTAATGATATTGTATTCAGTTTTTCTGAACCAAATTGTTTATAGTTTTTAAATTAACCTCTTTTGGATGAGATTCCACAATTCAGATTTATCTAAGTTGACAGCTAAGAACTAATGTTATGTATTGATTGTTACTTCTAGGTTAATTTACAGATTTACTACTGCAAAAAAAGTATTGAGAATTATTATTAATATTTGAGAGTTTATGATCATTTTAGGAACACTTTATGCATGAAAATAAAATTTTCATTTATTGCCCATGGAATAAAACCTAATTCAACTGTCTGGGATATTTTGGTTAACCAGGTATCCTGTGTGGCTAGGCAGTTCTGCAATAACATTTTAAAGCAGGGAGAGGGACTATAATCTCTGAGTGCTCTATCATTTTGCAGTTTGTCCTAATGATTAGCAAGTTGTATTTCAGACTTGTTTGTGATTTATTAGAATGGATTTTTTTAAAATAAAGAATTATTTAAATGGATGATCTCTTTTGCATTTGATTTGGCAAATTAGTTCCTTAATAAACTGATTTCTGTTTTCAAATACCCTAATAGAACAAGATCCAGTCGATACTCATTTAACAACCAATTTTTTTAAAAACTCTAAATGCTGGAAATCTGAAATAAGAACAAAAATCCTGGAAACACTCAGGAGATCAGGCATTGTCTGTGGAAGAGAAACAGTTAAGGTTTCAAGGTGATGATCTTTGATCAGAATTGAGAAAAGATAGAAATGAAGGAGGTTTTAAACGAATGAAAGTGGGAATGGTGCATTGTAATACTGGACAAGTCCAATCACTGAGTGAAACATGGTTTCAAAGTTGGTAAGTTTAATTTTAGCAGTTGGTTAAAAGGTCATACCCAGAGGGCTGCTCTGTCATTAAAGAAAGGTGGTGATTTAACTACAGGGTCTGACCTCAGCCAGTATGGGAATTGATCCCATGCTGTTGGCATCACTCTACACTGTCCAGCCAACTGAACTAACGGACTCCATCACTGAGCGTATTCACATGACTGCCAGTATTCTTTGACAAACGCACACAAGTTTATCCCACCAAAAAATAGAAATGAAAAGTTTAGATAGGTCTCAACATAAAAACAAAACAAAGTTTCTACCTGTTTTCCAGCAATATCCTTTAGATACACTCAATCCCCGTAAAGTGTACCTCCTATCTTAAGTCTTTAATTTCTTACTTGACTGACTCATTCTGGGTTTGATGGCCAACAGACTTGTTCTAACAGATTGGAAACTCCTAAACAAACTCTCATAGCTTGGAAACTTCACAAACCAAAAGCTGTTCTGCTAGACTGTTGTTTTGAACTGGGCTAATTCTTCTGAATTGGGAACTGATTCTTTTCACCTGAGCTGAAATCACTGGTGACCCTGGTTCTGTTTTTTTTTGCCATAATAGTTCCACTTCGTAAATATTTTAGTTAACACCATAGATATCTGCTACACTGTTGACTAAAGTGATATGTATTTTTTTGGAAATTACATAGTCAGTTAATTTTTCCAAATACGTTTCTGATCTCTTCAAGAGAATAACCCTTCACAAAATTGAAACCATGTACCGATTTTACGCGCACTTTTAAAAGCCAAATTTCCAGTGTGGTAATATATTGGATACTCTTACCCCATGAGAAAAAGGACAAAAGGGAAAAATGAACAGTTCTCATGTTCTCTGCTTTTATTTTAGTTAATGCTCTGGTAAATTACTTACCATAAATGCTGAAGATGCACTGATGATGGGGATTGTGGGTGGAGGTATCAAAACTTGTGTCGTATCTAAATTTCTAATAGTTACAGAATGCACAAATAAAATTTCCCCTCGTGATTCACTAGTCAATTCTAAAAGGGCACCATATTCATATAGTCTCATCTTTCTGAATATCAACCATTTTTTCTCTTTTTAACAGGCCCAAGCTGGTAGGTATAACATCGGCTGGTAGCTCTTCTGTAGACTGGTGTTTGAGACTGCATCACTCCCTCAGTACAGGATTGGATGATTGCCCTCAGTCATGTCGTCTTAGAATTCTGAGCTACAGACCAGTGCTATCTGGCACAGATTTCAACTATAGACAAGTGCAGCATATTTCTAAGATGCACTGAATTTTGAACAAATGTGATGGATGCCATGCATTTGTTAAACCATTGGTAGGCCATTTCGGTGAAAGAGTTAATTTAAATAACTGATCTGAAAAATGCATCTGTTTTAATCTTCGTCACCATTTGAAAAAAATAAACTCACATTGAACGGATTAATGAGATGGCTGAATGATTATATTAAACCTGCAAGTTGTCTCATTAATATGATAAAAAAATTCTCTAATGGGTTATTTCAGTTAAAACAGACTGTAATATTGGAATTTTGCATTGTCAATGAAATTATTTAAAATATAAAATTGTAGAGCTATATAAATGCAAAACAACTAAATCAACTGGCTTGTGATGTATTGCTGTTAAACATAATAGATTCCAAAGCAAAACTGTCAAGGTCAAAGTACATATGCCTGGCTAGTTTCATAACCATGTTTGACTAGTTGCTAATGTACTATGCTTCATATCGCCACAGATTCAAGAACATTTTATTAGTTTGTACATGTGTGAGGGAATTTTCCTGGAGGTGAAGAGGAAATACCTGGGTGTGAGTTTGCAATGAGAGCTAGTAACATTCTACTTTATAAACAATAATTGCACAGATCAATCTCTGGTAGCCTATGCAATCAATACACCAAAAATGATTATTCTTGCTCTTTACACCATTGCTGTCCATAGAAATGTACTGCAAAATTTGGCTGTTGCACTTAGCAACATAACAGCAATGTATATCTGCCAACATTACTTGTGAAATAGTCCTACTGGATCATAGTGATGTTCTCTTTATTATATAGAGACAACTAGTGGTGGTTTAACCTGAGAGTTACCATGCCTCAAGCAAGGGGAGATGGTGAAAAGGAGAGCCCTTCTTGGTTCAAATGGAACCCACATTACTGCATCATTCTTCTTAAACCAGTTATCTGGCCAACTGAGCTAATGTCAGGCTTCTGTTTCAATCAAGTCACTTCTTACTCTTCGAAACTTCAGTGAAGACAACCCTCCGGACAACTCGCGCACTCCATATTAATTCAGACAAGGTTTATCAGACTCTCCAATGCAGTTATGCTGTAAGGAGACGAGTACTGTATACAGTACTCCATACATGATCTCACCAATGCCCTGTATAACTTAAGCACAATCTCCCTGCTTTTGTATTCAATTCTCCTTGCAATAAAATTTTAACATTGCATTTTGCCATTTGTGCACTAGGACTCCCAGATCCTCTGTATCTCTGAGCTCTGCAAACTTTAAACATTTAGATAATATGCTTTTTGTTTTGATTTTTCCACTGCGAACATAGACAATTCCACATTCCCACGCTATACTCTTTGCCAGATTTTTGCCCGATCTTTGCCCACTCTCAAACTATCAATAATGTTTTATAGTCATCTTATGTTCTTTCACAGCTTGCTGCCCTACTGTAGTGTCATTAACAAATCTGGCAAACTTCAATTAAGTAATTTAGATAAATTGTAGAAAGTTGAAACCCCAGCACTGATCCTTGTGGTGTATGAAAGCTGGGTCTTTAATTTTTTTCAAGGCTGAATGGATAGATTTTTGATAGACAAGGGAGTCAAAATCGGATCAACTATGAAACTTGAAGGGCAAATTGCCTAACCTAATCCCAGGGTCTATGTTTCAGTGCACTCATGACAAACCCTTCATCCCCAAAATCAGCCTGATGAAGGTCCTCTGAATTTTTTCTAATGAAAGTATGTATCTCCTTAAGGAGACCAAAACTGTACACTGTACTCTAGATGTGGGCTCACCTACGACTGCAGTGAGATTTGCCTACATTTACACTCCATTCCCTTTGCATGAAAAGTCAATACTCTGTTTCCCATTCTAATCACTTAGATGCTGATATTTTTATTTTGTGATCTATGTACAAGGGCATCCAAGTTCTGCTGTTATAGCATTCTTCAGTTGCTACTTAAAATTCTGCTTTCCTGTTATTCCTGGTCAAGTGGACGACCTATTATTTTCCCACATACTCCACTACCTTTGTTTTTTATCCACTTAACCAGTTTATAGACTATATTTCCTCCTCAAACTTGCTTTCCTACCTATTTCTGATAAGATCTACAGTTTTTTTTATTTTCCAAGTTTCCTACCATTTCCCTAATAATAGTCTAGAATGTTCAAATGCCAGACATTCAGAAATTACTGACTCATCAGCCAGCTTTCTGTCTCCATCCTTCCTCAAACAGAAATGTTACATTTGTGGTTTTCTAATCTTCTGAAACCCTTCCAAAATCTAAACAATTTTGGAGGATTACAATATTCACCATCACTGCAACTACTAATTTTAAGACCCCAGGTTGCAGATGATAGTGTTCAGGGGACTTGACAGCCTTTAGTTCCATTAGTATTCCCATTACCTTTTTCCTCTAGTGACTGGGGAGGTAATGAACTAGTGGTAATATCACTGGACTGGTAATCTACAGACCCAGATAATGTTCTGGGGACCCGGGTTCGAATCCCACCATGGCAGATGGTGGAATTTGAATTCTGTAAAATATCTGGTATTAAGAATCTAATGATGACCATGAATCCATTGTCGATTGTTTGGAAAACCCCATCTGGTTCACTAAATGTCCTTTAGGGAAGGAAATCTGCCATCTTTACCTGGTCTGGCCTACACGTGACTCCAGACCCACAACAATGTGGTTGACTCTTAACTGCCCTCTGGGCAAATAGGGATGGGCAATAACTGCTGTCTAGCAGTGAAGCCCTCATCCTGTGAATGAATAAAGAGAAAAAAGTTGACAGTAAAAATGTTTGTGGAGTGAAGGAAGTGATGAAGAGGATCAACTGCATGTTTCCAGACAAATGTAGAATCTGACCTCACATCAGCGGATGATAAGCACTTGAATGTGGAAAAGAAAAATGCAACCAAGTCTGAATGGGAAACCAGTGAGTGATAATTTTCATTGAAAATTTCACTTGCTTTCTTTACTAATTAATTAAACATTACTCTTTAGCTTAACAGCCTTAAATCAGGATATGCAAGCTTTAAGAGAAACTGTAGCTACTTAATTGGTGACTGGCTTAAATCAGTGATTTGAAACTTGAGTCAGTTGTCTTCAGGAAGCATAAACAGAGGCCTTCCTCAGTGCTGCTTTGTCTGCACTGAGCACAGTTTTTATTGTACAGAGAGGTGTGAGTTTAGTGAGATAAAGGGAGTTCACTGGGGTGAGGAGGGGGGCATTCCTTTCTTCTATATTTTCGACCTCCTGTAGTTGGCTTTTTACAGGGAGAGAAGCTTATTGGAGGTACTGGTCAGTTATTCTACTATTCAAATTCTAATAGGCTGTTTTTAAAGTTATGGAGTGGCAGGTCAACTCGGCCAAAAGGAGTGTACATCCTGCAGTATGTGTTCAGTCATGGGCACACCATGCATCCTTCATGAATGCATCAGCAGCAAGTGCAATTGGCCACAACAAGCACCAGGTTTCACAGCATCTGAAGTTGCTGTTGTACATCCTCAAGCCAAAACAGCATGTTTAGGGAGGTGGTCAAATCACAAGCCAAAAGTGTACATGGACAGAGACAGTGAATGACTTCCAGCCTGTCTAAGAAAACCAGGCATGAATTTCAGGAGTCCTGAGTTTATCTTGCTAATGGTATTCCAATTTGGATATTGGTGAGGGTGATGGTTCCTCTAGGCAGTGTAGCTAATTCAGAGGCACTATGGGTAACTCAACTGCTGATAGGGGAAGGAAGAAGAATAGAGAGGGGGATTTGATTGTTGGGGGTCAGGTAATGTTTCTGCACCTGTAGTGTCAGGGTGAAAGATGTGCTGAAGGGCATTCTTCTGGGGAAGACCAATCAGCCAAATGTCTTGGTCTACATCAGTACAAATGTCTTAGCTAGGAATAGGGGTGAGGTCCTGAAAGCAAAGTAGGAGATTGAAAGGCAAGATGTCAAAAGCATTAGTTTCAGAATTACTCCTGGTGCAATGTGTGAATGAGCATAGAAACAGGAGAATTAAGTGCCTGAATGTGTGATAGGAAGGTGAATGTCAGATCTTTGGGGTGTTGGGTCTGGATCTGGGGAAGATGAGATATGGGCAAGCTGGTTGGTCTACAACTGAAAAGGACTGGGATAAATATCCTTGCAGGGACATTTTTTTACTGCCGTTGGGGAGTGTTTCAGAACCTGAGGGCAAATTCAGAGGCTGAAATTTAGAGAGTGACTCTGAAAAACAGAGGAAGCAGAGATTAAAAAGCTTCAAGATAGTAAGAACTGCCAATGCTGGAGTCTGAGATAACAAGGTGGAGCTGGAGGAGCCTGCTGTGTTTCTCCAGCTCCACATGTGAGTAAAAAGCTTACAGCACACCATTTGACATTAGTAGAAGGTACATAAACATGAGTATAGTAAATAAAGTTGGTGAGCTGAAGGCACAGATAGACACATCGCAGCATATGATTGTTCTAACAGAACTTGGCTTATGTCTGGATATAGAGTTTTCAGACAGAACAGAGAAGGGAATCAAAGAGCTGGCAGTGTATCAATAATGGTTAAATAATCAATCAGCTGTGATATCCTAAATGAAGTATTGAATGAGCTCAAAAACACATGATGAGAAGCCCATCACTAAGTGTGTACTGTAGACCTCCACAAAATTGGAGCAAATAGGAACAAATATGTGGTCAACATTGAGTGCAAAAGCAATAGAGCAATAATAGTGGACGTCTTCAACTACCTAAAATATCAACTGAAATAAACAGTGAATAGCATATAAAGCATAAAATTCAGCATTTAACAAGCTCAGGGAAAGAGAGAGCATGCATAATTTTTGATTTAGTCTTGGGAAATTTAGTTGGGCAGGTGTATGAAGTAGTAGTGGCTCACCATTTTGGAGATAGTGCTCATAATACAGTTAGATTTAACACTATTATGGAAAGGGACAAAGATAGAAAAGAAGTGAAAGTTCTAAACTGGGCAAAGACAATTTACAAAGCTGAAAGGTGATCTCCCAAAATTGGAGTGGTTGTAGATATTTGAAGGAAAATCGGTGTGATACATTTAAAAGCAAGATTCTACAGGCACAGTGTAGACATGTTCCCATAAGAAAAAGAGTGTTATTGCCAAATCTGGAGTCATCTGGTTATCCAAAAGCATAAAGGGTAAGATAAAGAAGAAAAATTGTCATAGGCTCTAACTCAAAAGAAGTAATAGTTTGGGAACTTAAGGAGTATAGAAAGTATGGGGTGAAGTGCAAAAGGAAATTAGGAAAGTAAAGAGTGGATATGAAAAATATTGATTGGTAGAATTAAGGAAAATCCAAAAAGTTCTAAAGTACATTAAGAGCATCAGGATGACTTGGGGCTTAGGGGTTTGAATTATTTTTCAATAACTAATCATTTTAACGTGATAATCAAGTCAGGAGTTCAACTATATTGTTTAGTTGTGATTAATTGACATACAGTTTCTTGACGAAAGGAAAAAATGGCTAGATCGAATGTTTTATTGTTGTTTTATGGCTCAAGATAATAAAAACTTAGGCTGATAAATGTGAAAATGCTTTCAAAGTGACCATAGCTTTTATTCAGACAGTTACGCTTTAAAATGGTAACTTGAAGTATGTAACAGACCAATATGTATTGTTTGTACAGTTATTTTGAGCTTTAATTTGAGGTATCGACAGTTATTATGAAGTCAAACGTAGTTCCTGTATAAAAACAGTGCTGATAAATTTTAGAGAACATCCAGATGTCTATTTTCAGACGTTTGGGATGTTAGCTAAACAGTAGGATGTGACACTTCACGATCTAAACAAACACACTACTCGTTCATTAGTGCCACCTTACCTTAATAACAATAAAGGTTAGGGTGATAAGCTAACAGGGAAAAGTTGCTATCAAAGGAAAAATCTTAAAAAATGATTGGCACATTCAAGAATGAATGAGGAGACAGTATGAAGTGATATCACAAACAATATCACCACCTTGAAAATAATCAGAATGAGAAGGCAAGTACTGGAGGTACTGATCTCCTTCTGGGCGGATAAGTTGTATCCGAGATTGTTAAAGGAAGCTGAGGAGGAAATAACAGAAGCTCTGAGGATCATTTTCCAGTCCTCACTAAATACAGGGGAGGCATCAGATGATCATTGGTCAATGGGCATTGCATCACAACTTAAAAGAGGTGACAGACAGACCAAATAATTATAGGCTAGTCAGCCTGATGTCAGTGGTGGGTAAATATAGAAAGGTAGTGGCAGAGAGATGGGATTAACTGTTGCTTAGAAAGGCCCATATTAATCAAGATTAGTCAGCATGGCTTTGTTAAGACAGGTTTATGTTTTACACACCAAATTGAACATTTTGAAGAAATAACGAGGATGAATGAGGGTAATGCAGTGGACGTTGTCTACATGATTTTAGTAAGGCATTTAACAAGGTCCCATATGATAGACTGGTCAGCAAAACTGAATCTAATGTGATACAGGGAAATGTAACTTAGTGGATCCAAAATTGACTCAGTAACAGAAACAAAAGATAATGGTCCATGGATACTTTTGTGAATGGAAAGCAATTACCAGAAGTTGCACATGGTTCAGTATTGGCTGCCTAGCTGTTGGTGGTACATATATTAATGATTTGGGCTAAAAAGTGAAAGACATAATTTGGAACTTGGTAGGTGATAGAAAAAGTGTTTATGTAATTGGTGAAGAAAATGGCTGTGGCTGCAGCATGACATTAATGGTTTGGTTGAGGGGGCAGAAAAGCAGTAAATGGAATTCAGTTTGGAGAAGTGTAAGATCATGCACCTGGGGAGGCAAACATAGCAAGCAAATACGCTAACAGGGAGGGTATTGACATAAATAGAGAAAGTGAGAGATCCTGGAGTTCATGTTCACATATCCTTGAAGGTGGGAGGAAAGGTAGATAAGGTGGTAATGAAGGCATACTGGGATGCTTTCCTTCATTGGGTGAGGTTTTGAATGCAAAAGTAGGAGTGCAATATTGGAACTATGTTGGACATTGGACAGGCCACAGCCGGGGTTTCGTGTACAGTTCTGGCCACCGCATTATAGGAAAGGCATAAGTACTATCAGGAGAGCGGAGATTGCCAACATTATTGTAAGGGTTTGAAAACAGCAGCAATGAGACAAGATTAAATAGGCTAGGGTCATTTCCCTTAGAGCGGGGCAGGCTGAGGGATGACTTAATTGAGGAGTATGGGGTAATGAAAGGATTGAATCGAGTGGATAAAGACCTGTTTCTCCTAGACAAAAGGTAAATTGCCAGGGTCACAGATTTAAGGAGACTGGTGGAAGTGTTAAAGGGGACACAAAGGAAAAACGTTTTCCCCCAGATGTTGGTGGGTGTCTGGCATTTTGCCATGTGGTTTGATGGTTGAGGCAGAAACCTTCAATTAATTTAAAGGAAAAACCTGAGGTGCTGTAACCTACCAGGCTACAGACCTGGTGCTGGAAAGTGGAATTAGAACGAGTGGCTACAACTGCCTGTATTGGGACAGGTAGCAATGAAATGATGTGAAAACAGATTCACGTGGAAAGTGGAGAAGAGGCTTGATCATCTATGGTAAACAGAACAACAGAATTCAGGAACTACACTATGACATAGGTACAAAGGATAACACTAGTAGAGTTTGACTGGGTCATCTCTGCTGCTATGAACCATCCCCAAATGAGATTCCCAATTTATTATGATTCCAGAGGTGATACCAAAATTGTCGAATTCCTAGTTTGGGTGGGCTGAACTGGCTCCGTCTTTTTTTCATTCATGCGCCTCCTTGGTCAGCACGAAGTTAATTTTGAAGAGGATGCCAACCTTTGTGGGGATGCCTTTCTCGCAGATCAAATGAAGTTAATGTTTTAACAGAAGCTAATTTAAACAGGCTTTCTTGAGTTACTAAAATAATTAGTTTATTAGTTACTAAACACAAGAAATAGTAACGCAACACACACACAGATTAGAAATGAGATGAATTCAAACAAAATAAGATTTAAAGTGATATCTGGATCAGTCTCTGAGTTCCATGTTGAATAGATGTTGTGACTTTGCAGCCATTGTGTTGGGTGATGCTAGTAACATTGAGGTTGGTAGATAAGTGGTTGATTTTGAGATGCTTGGCTTTATAGGTCAACTGAAAAGATGTCTGTCCTGTTTCCTTTTGCTGTGTTTCCTTTCAGCTATGGTTTTAGGGGTTCTTATGGTGCAGTGGCGATGTCCCTATCTCTGATTCAGGAGGCCTGAGTTCACATAAGTGAAGCATAACTTAAGATCTCAGCACAGAAATACATTCAGCTATGGTTTCACTTGCTTTCTGTTTTCCAGCAAAGAGAGTGAGACAAACAAAATCAGAAATTACTGGAGAAACTCAGTAGTACTGCCAAAACAGTGTTAATGTCAAATCAAGTGCCCGTTCTGAAGCAGGTTCACCAGACTCAAAGCATTAACTCTGCTTTCTCTCCACAGCTGCTGCCAGACTTACTGAGTTTCTCTAGCAATTTCTGTTTTCATTTCTTTCTGATTTCTATCATCTGCAGATCTCTGTTTTATTTTAAAGAGAGTATAGCTTTCTTTTTACATGGAGCACAGGGGTGATTATGCATTTCTCAGCTGTGTCCTTCACCATTAGGATACAGGCTTTTAACTGGTGTTCTTGAACATTATTCCACAGTAACACACAAATATGTCTGCATTTAGGACATGATCCACAGGAGATGGCTTTCTGCTGAAATGCGTTGGACATGGGAGGTAATCAGCACTTTATCTTGATAGCCACAGGATAACACATTCCAGTTCATCTGGGCTTACCGCGCTCTCTCTTTCAAGGATTGCCTTTTGAAGTTCTCTTTGAACCTTCAAGTGTAGCATTCCAGATCCCTCTCCAAGCAACCACTGAATTTAAATGCATAGTCATTCTATTTGGCTGTATATCCTTTTATAAGAAAATATGTTTCTAATTAAAAGTTCAATATGTCGGTACATACAACGGGGCTCTGATCCTTCCCCATGACATTGGTTTGCTAAATGAAATGAGATCCATTCTCTTTACAAAAATGAAAAAAAAAACACACACATACATATTCATTTTTTTTCAGTCTTAGTTAATATTACCCCTTTAGTTCCAACAGGGCCTCTAGAGGGCATTTGTAATTATGTTTGATTTTGCAGTAAGGAATAACCTGGCCTTTGTAGTTTTGGCCTTTTTATACAGTGTTAACGGGTTGTGGTTTCTTGGTACTCACAATGGACTATAACGCAAAGTTTTTCAGAACCAGTAATAAGCCTAGGGTTTCACTCTCCACAGTAGAGTACCATTTCTGAAGCCTGTTTAGTTTCTTGGGAAAGTAGCCAATTGGTGTCTGTATTCTGGATTTGTCTTCCTGAAGGCCAGTCTATATCACAATGTAACTCACATTGATGGCTACTTTAAATGCTCAGTTCAAGTTTAGAGCTGCAAGCACATGACCTTCAGCTTTTTAAGAGCAGTTTGGAATTATGCAGGCCATTTTTTTTTGTATTAGATCTGCTAGCAGCACAGATATGGTACTGAAGTTTGGGACCAGGTACAGGTAGAAACCACACATCCCCATTAAACTCAATTTTTTTGTGTGTGGGAATAGGAAACCCTGCTGCTGCCTGTACCTTTTCAGTCTAGGAAGTTCTTGTCCTTGGCCCACTACATGTCCAAAATAGGTCACTCCAGTCTTAGCAAATTCACTTCTGGCAAGATTGATACAAGGTCGCTGACTGTATTTTATGGAAGAAGAGAGCTATGGGTCTCAGGGGGAACAGCTTCTGGGAAATGGATAGCCACATTCAACATGGTAAACGTGCAGTTGCTCTGCTTTTGTTTTGAACACCTTGCTCAATGATTGATTCTCCAAAAGTCAGCACAGGAATCTGTGACAATTTCTGCACAATCTTACTGTATCTTTGTGGAGCTGCAGCCCTTAACAAGGTGGCCTGATTCAGACTTGAGTTTTGAATTTACTGACATGTCCAGCCATCAGAATTTGGCAAACGAACCATAATAATTCCCTATGATACTAGCAGTAGCACTACCTGCAGGATCACGGACTCCTCCTCGTTTTCACATCCTATAGGAGGTCTTCAACTCCTCATTTTAAAACTCATTTTTAACATAGTAGCCTTCGGTGACTATTACTGCTTCTGCTTCAGTCTGAGCTCATGTTTTTATTAGTAGGTCACCTGTTGGGTTACAATTAAAGAAGTTCTATTCATTACCTTCTTGGGGGTCTTCCAGCCTCCTGAAAAATATCTGGATGACCAGGGCAGAGGGTCTTTGCAATCCCAGCTCATCCTCCACTTGCTGAGCTTGTCTGGCTGTCCAACCTCCTAACCACGTAGTTGGGGAAAGCACCAGGCTTGCAGACGTAACAGGCATCTTGGAGACCACTGGAGATACTGCGACCTTTAGCCCCACCAGGACATTGCTGAGGATCAGGTCAAATCCATCCACAGGTAACTGAAGAAGCTGTACCTCAGTACCTTTCTACCCAATTTGGTACTGTAAGTGGGTATGTACAAACTTTGCACAATACGCACTTGAATATGTGATAATAAAGCTAATTCAATTCAATTCAATTCAATTCAGGTAAGCTAGGGACAATTCTCTCAATCACTTGTTCCAATAATGTTGCACTATAGATGCAACCTTTAAGAAGGGATGGGCACCTACCCTGCTTTACTACCTTTTACAAACATTTTGGAACTTACTGGACACTCTCTAATGAGAAGATCATGTCTTTCCCAGTAGTAGTGATTGACTGCCCTTCCTATCCCTCAGTATCAGAGCAGACTTGCTTACCTGACCTGGGAAAATGTGTCTACTGTTTCTTTACAGACAAAATCCCAGTCACTCTCAGGGATTTGTTTCACCTATTCAGCATTCTCAGGAGTGACCTTAAGTAACATTCACGCCACGTAAGTGCCAGAACTGAACCTTCACCTAACATCTCAGTTGCCAAGAAAATAAACTGGAGTAGTAATATAAATACTGTAGGTACAAGGGCAGGCAAATTGCTAGGAATCCCGCAGCTAGTAACTCGCCCCCTGTCTATCATCTGCAAGGTGCAAATTGTGAGCATGATGAGATACTGTTCACTTGAATGTATGAGTGCAAGCTAGAAACAAATTACTTTTGCTTAAAAAAAATCAGACTTTCAATTTGCTTTCCACTTTAGCAATTTTGAATGATACTGCTGAGTAACTAGATTATCCACACTCACCTAAACCTCTCTCCAAGTTACCATTTTCAAAATTTCCTACTGACTGCATTAACTTTTAGAATGTGATCCCTTTTCACACAAATGCAACTTAGTGTCTGAGGAAGTAAGTGTAAATATAAACACCACTCCCCTCCTCCAACAAATAAAGAAAAATAGCCATGAAATACTATGCTATATACAGCATGTATAGTGCAATGGTGGAGTGATGCGGGACAATTGCTGGACTTGGGCCTGGCATCAAGTGCTGAGCTGCTGTTATCAGACAGTAATTTAAAAACTTTTCATTGTGTTGTAACTACCTCTAAGTCATAATTATGCTTTCCTTCAATCCTTTTTGTAGAAGTACATTTATTTAAACTCTAAAATTTGTACCTGAGTACTTGTACCTAAGTGCCATTAAAAGGCAGCTGTTGTAAAACATTTTTCATTGTACTCCTATACCTCTGTAGGTAAAGTGACAATAAAGGATATTCTATTCTATGCAATAGCAAGAGTACACTCTGGTGTTCAATATGATAATCAACTTATTCTCAGTCACACTAAACAACCTGCTGATTACAGTTCTTCAGTAAGGTTTCAACTTAATCATCATCCTGGTGCCTGTGGTGCGGACAAATGATCTGCTACTACTTCCTGTTTATCTATTTGGAGTGAGCTGCAAGCTCCTACTGCTTGTAGTTGCATCAAAGAAACAAGAGCCCAGTGCTGTCCCTAGCAGATGATGTGGCAAAGAAATTAGTGAAAATCTACAATAAATAAGAATTTTTGGCCATTCTACTTCTGTTCTCTCCAATTGTATGACTAAACTAGTTAACATCTGGCATGGGAAGAAATTATTGCTGGAAGATAGCGTAAAAGGAAAAGCAACAGAGCATCTAGGGAGTTTTTTAAGCTTTTAAAAAAAAAACTTACTAGCTACTTCTCAGGTAAGTTAAAAGCTATTTCACTTCAAATTTCCACCTCACTCTCACCTTCACCTGGTTCATCCGAGTCCTCTCTTCCCTTCCTCAACATCTGTTTCTATTTCTGGGCATAGGTTACAGACTCCACCCATAAAAACTCTATTCCATTCTCCCAGTTCCCCCACCTCTAGCATCTGTTCTGATGATGCCAACTTCAACTGTCAGCCCCTCTCTTCCCTCTCACAACAAAATAGGGACCCCTTGCCAGAAGATTATTAGCCACTACTTCTGTCACCTCCAGGGGGATGCCATCACCAGACACATTCCCGTCCCCTCCCTTGTCAGCCTTCCTCAAGAACGATTCCCTCGGGACGCCCTGGTCCACTCCTCCTTCGCTTACTTCCACAGTCCTCACGGTACCTTTCCCTGCAATTGCAGGAGATGTAACACCTGCCCGTTGCTGCGTTTTACCTGCAGTTCACTCAATCTAGTCTACTGTATTTGCTGCTCAGTGTGGTCACCTCTACGTCAAGGAAACAAAGCACAGACTGAGTGACTGCTTTGCAGAGGAAAATTTAACTGAACTGTGATGGAGTGAATAAGATACCTCAAGCTGCAAAAGCTTAGAAGATGAAAAAGAAAAATCAAATGCAGCTGCACCTTTACAATGTTCACCTAAAAACAGAGGTGGAAAATAGACCGAAAAGAATGAAACTATTGTGGGCATTGCCAGCTGGCCAGTATTTATTGTCTGTCTCTGGTTGCCCTTGAGAAGGTGGTGGTGAGCTGCCTTCTTGAACTGTTGCAGTCAACAGGCAGGAAGAAACCAAGAAGGCAAAGGGGTCTAGTTCATATCTGCTAAATGTTGAAGAATATAAAAGGTGACATTTTGAGGTTACTGAGACTCAGTACAATGTTAGAATAACCATTAGAACTACAGCCTGTGGCATGAGAAACTCAAGAAGGCATTGTTAATTCATAGAATTGAAATTTGAAACAGGGAGGCAAACAATATTGAAGTTTTTTCTCTCAAATTGCTGGAGACCTAAAATAAAGACAAAGTGCTGGATAAACTCAGCAAATCTGGCAGCATTTGTGGAGAGAGAAACAAAGTTAATGCTTTGAGTCCAAAACGCTGGGAACTTTGTTATATGTTATTTACATAAGTGATCTGGATGTGAATGTACAAGGCATAATTAGTAAGTTTGCAGATGACACAAAATTAGGAGGCATCGTTGATAGCGAAGAAGGTTATCAAAAATTAGAGGGATCTTGATCAGATGGGGAAGTGGGCTGAGGATTGGCAAATGCAATTCAATACAGATAAAGGAGAGGTATTGCATTTTGGAAAGTCAAACCAAGGTAGGATTTATATAGTAAATGGTAAGGTCCTGAGAAGTGTTGTGGAACAGAGGGACCTCGGAGTACAAGTACATAGTTTGTTGAAAGTGGCGTCACATGGATAGGGTGGTGAAGACAGCATTTAGCATACTGGCCTTCATCAGTCAAGGCATGGAGTATAGGAGTTGGAACATTATGTTACAGTTGAATAAGTCATTGGTGAGGCTGCAGTTGTACAGTTTGGTCACCCTGTTATAGAAAAGACATAGTTAAACTGGAAAGTGTGCAAAGATGATTTACGAGGATGTTGCCAGGACTAGTACGCCTGAGTTATAGGGAGAGGTTGGCCAGGATAGGACTTTATTCCGTGGAAAGTAGGAGAATGAGGAGTGACCTTATTGAGGTATATAAAATTATCAAGGGCATAGATAGGTTGATGGCATTTAGTCTTTTTCCCAGGGATGGGAAATTGAAAACTAGAGGGCATAGGTTTAAGGTGAGAGGGAAAAGATTTAAGAATGACCTGAGGGGCAACTTCTTCACCCAGAGAGTGGTGTGTATATGGAATGGGATGCCAGACAAAGTGGTTAAGGCAGGTATAATAGCAACATTTAAAAAAACATGTTGATAGGTACATGGATGGGAAGGGTTTAAGAGGGATATGGACCAAAAGCAGTCAATTGGAACTAGCTGAGTGGGCACCATGGTCAGCATGGACCAGTTTGGGCTAAAGGGCCTGTTTCTATGCTGTATTACTCTTTGACGCCAAGATCTTTTCTAGCATGACAATAATTCAGAACTCAGAATAGCAAAGAGTAAATGCTTGTTAAGTAAAAATAAATATCAGACAAGTGTACAGAGATTATTAATTAGTGTGGTAATTTTTTGTTTAGCTTTGAAATACTTATTACTCATGACTGTAAGCATCATTTTTGGTTAAATGCAGTTTATTGTGGGACTCCCTGTACTGTCAAAATATATCTACAGAAGAAACAAAGCAAGTAACGTAGTAGACTCCACTGAAGGAATTTCATGATATCTCTCAAATTAGACCAATGACTATTATACAAACTAAATGCTCTTGGCTGCAGAATGCAAATAAATTTTCCAAATGCAATGCTTGTCTTTTTATTAGGAGATAAACATAAACATGCAAGATATAAAGATGAAAATTACTTGAAGTTAAATAAAGGTTACACAATATTTTTGTCACAGTAATTCAGAAAGCCTGTAATTTTAATAATAATCTTTCATCAAAATATTGTAGGGAGAGAAGGGAAACAAAAAGCACTGGAGATAACAAGGTGTAGAGCTGGATGAACACAGCAGGCCAAGCAGCATCAGAGGAGCAGGAAAGCTGACGTTTTGGACCTAGACCCTTCTTCAGAAAAAAGAAAAAGCACTGTTGGAGATCTAGATTCTATATCTTTAGAAGTCTAATGAATTGGAATGTACAAATTACATAATGACATCTAAGACAAGCTGTATTTGCTATCATGGTGTAGTAGAAGATTTCCTATGGTTTTCATGCTTCGAACATAGTTCAGCCTCTTGTAGAATTGCCATCATCGAATGGCAGAAATGTACTCCAGACTATGACTCTTTAAAACATTTTGTATCATTGCACAATAATTTTGCTTTGGTGATGTCACTCACTACGTTACATTCAAGGTCTCTGTCTTGATCAGACACTTGGTTCTTTAAACAGGTAAGGCCATCAGAAAACCTAAGTAGATGTATGGAATATAAATCTGCACAAAAAAAAAAACCTGCAAGTAGAACAAGATAAGATGACCAGTGACTAATAGTTTCCTCAAACAACGCTCCATCTCTCTCTCCCCCAACTGTGACAACAGTGCACAAGTTGGCATTCTCTACCAGACACTCAACTTCTAGATTCATCTTTACCATAAAGTAAAATAAGTGTGGGAGTGGGAGTTGAATATCAAGCTTAGCTAGCTTTAGAACTGCTTTGCTCCAAGCATGTTTGATCGCAGTGGTCACCAAAACAACAGTATGGAGTACAATGCTTTTGGTTTTTTAAAAAAAAGTTTAACTTATTTTACTAATCAACCTGATCAAAGGTGTTATTACACAGCTCCAGAACAGGCGAGACTTGAACCCTGGCCTCCTGGTCCGGTGGGAGGGACACTACCGCTGTGCTACAACAGGGCCCAGATAACACTTCTGTTATTCTTCTTGATCACACAGCTTCACCTGCATTTAAATCAACAAACTAGAACTTCATTTCAAAGGGTCAGTGATTAAACAGCAGCTAACATTTTGGCACTGATTTCCAGAGATAGAAAACTCATTTAACTTAACTACTCTATTTGAATACTGAATAAGACATGATAATCATGCTAACCAGGGAAGTCATTCATGAATCTTAAAAGATTAATTGAGGATTGGGTAGTGATTCTCTTGAAGTATGAAAACTAAGCTTGTAAGAAAACAAATTTCCACAATTCAAACTCATTGGTTGAGACCAGGATTCAAACCTTATGTAGAAATGAATCAGTTAATAAGGAATTTGCTGATGCTTTTCATGAACCTCAATACAAATTGAATGTTTCCAATTAAAATTTCCCAAAATACATTTGATAAATCTGGACAATTGACAGTTTAGGTGACAGATCTTAATTAACAACATCAAGCCAGACTGGTTAGAATGAGGCACTTTACCTTAAAAAGGAGGTTTAGATTTCTAAGTTCCAACAGCGACTACACCTCTAAAATACTTAATTGGTTTCAAAACATTATGGAATTTTGTGATGTTGTGAAAAGTGATTTTTAAATGCAAGTTATTTCTTTATGTTCCCAGCACGATAGCCAAATTGTTTTCACATCCATACAAACCCTCCGATTTCAAGCCCATCTCTGATGTTGGAAAGCATTCCAGTTGAATTAAAGATGCTTTACTCAGGTTTGGCCTTTAGAGATTGTCATTGAGTGTCTTTAAATGGTGCTGTGTTAATATATCCTGATTGAATGGAACTTGTAGGGATTCATGGCCCAAGTAAAAATGGTAAAAGAAACTAATTTTCATGATAGCGAGGTTATCAAAATTATTATGGGTTCCCATAATTATATTATTGTAACTGAAACTATCCACAGAAGCTTAGGATAAAACTGTACTCGTGGACCCAATTTCAACCAAGAAACGGAAATCAAGCATTTGGAGTTGGAGGGAGAAACAGCAATGGGGAAGCACAGGTTTCGTGCCTGCGCAGTGTTGATTGACACTGAATTGGATGACATATTTCAAGTACTTGAAGGCTCAATGTGCCACTGAAACAGACAGAATTTTGTAGGATTCCTTTTTTAAAAAAAAAGGTAAAACTCAATGAAAGGGATGGTCACTAGTCACACGTCAAATCAGTAGCTGGAGTGCAATGATGAACTGTAGATTCAGTGGTGGACATGCTTCACGGAACCTTAGGTCAGCAGGCAGCAATATTTATCCAAATCCTGCAATGCACTCCCTGCAACTTTCATCAATTCTGCTCCATTCACAGCATTCCTCATTACATCACTTCCATCAATGTTTAGTGAATTAGTTTGACACAACCCTTCTCTGCTTCAGTTGCACACCCCTGTCTATTAATGCGAAGAACTCCATCTGATCTTTTTCATTCCACCCATTCTCCCTGAAATGAATTATGTCAGTTTCCTCAAAGGCATGCCATTCCTACTCCTTATACCTTGCTTTTCACCTTCAGTATATCCATTGAATGCACATATTACTGAGAATCGTTCACTTCGATCACAAACTTCTGGCAGAGGAGCAGAGCAGAAAATTCCAAGGTGAGGACTGAAACAGATTGTGACTACTCGTGCTGATCCTAGCACATCAATTAGACTTCTTATATAAATGCAAACGACCAAGTAACTCTCATGGCACAAGTGAACTAGAGTAGGTCATAGCAGAGACTGTTAAGAGGAGCTTGTTCCCTCTGAACTGTCATCCACAGGTCAAAGATGCAGAGGCTAGAACCAGCAATGAAAGCAAGATTGCTTGACATGGTAACAACAGTGTGATGTACTGGCAGCCCCACCAGGTGCACTGTCCACAATGACAAAGAGAATGGAGGTATCCAATTCACCCAATGCATAGCAATGGCATACAGTTTCTTAACTCTACATTGTAACATGGAACATAGGTCCATGTTTGTGAATACCAGATTCTGGTTTAGACATGATTAGTTCTTATCTGTTGCAGAGGTCTACCTATTGACATATATGGCAGTTGAATAGCCAAGTCTAATGTCCTTCCTTTTTGGAGAGGGTGGATGGTGGAGCATGCAAAAAATGCCTTTCTTAGGATATCTTAGATCTTAGAATCCCTACCATATGGAAACAGGCCCTTCAGCCCAACAAGTCCACACCAACCCTCACAGCATCCCACCCAGATCCATTCCCCTATAATCGCTGGACGCTGAGAAACTTAGCATGGCCCATCCACCTAGTCTGCAAATCTTTGGACTGTGGGAGGAAACCTACGCAGACATGGAGAATGTGCAAACTCCACACAGACAGTCGCCCAAGACGGGAATCAAACCTGGGTCCCTGGTGCTGTGAGGCAGCAGTGCTAACCACTGTGTTGCCTCTACACCTTCCTTCCATTTCAACCCCTTCAAGCAATATTTTCTGGATTCTCAGAATTGATGGATTGGGCGGTTGCTAGGTGAGCAACTCCACACTAGGAATAGGCAGGCAGAAGTAGTGGTCAGTATGTTTGTATGTGCAAGTTTCTATTGGGCACATGTGCGTATGTAGAAGGGTGCTGGAGGTGAGTGGAGAGTGTATAGGTACTGGAGTGAATTAATAACGTGGAGCTTAAAGCAGGTAAGTTTTTTGGCTTTAGTGTAAACTGCCCTACACCTCCAGGCAGTACAGAAAATGCTGTTAGTGCATTTACGTTGAGTCTGCTCTGACGATATCCTTGCATCTGCCAAGGTTCCCAGGGCCCCAAAAACAGTTTAAAAAAGGCACAAGCCACCTGAAAAGCTTCTTCCCTTGCAATGTCCTGCCGCCACTGAAATTAGAACTGGGTGGATTCTTGATAAATTGATTGTGTTTGAAAATTTTCAAACTTCAACTTCTCAACTGACCCAAATCCATTTTGGGGATTAAAATTATCCTTTTAATCTCATTGAATGGCCATTCAATTGTATCACAGGAACATGCCTGAGTACCAACCACGAAAGATTCTTTGACAGAGTTGATGACTTCTCAATAAATTTTTTCCAACTTGATTTGTTAAATGCACAATAAAATTCCTGCATAGCTCCCACCTAATAAGAGTTGTCTTTATTCCAACCTGCTGCTCTCGATATCTTTAAATAGGTCTTGTATAAATAAACTCCAGAACTAGAAATCTAGACCAGTTCATTGAAAATTTAAAATATACTAAACATGCTCACAGGTTTGAACACAAACAGACTTCTTCATAGTGACTGAAGTCATGGAGAAATTGAAGTGGTTCTGCAAAATGACAATTAAGGTACCATGTTTACAGCCATACAAATAAAAATAAGATACATCTTTTTAAGATCACTTCTATGTCCCAGTCCTGTAAGTATAACTGTAAGTAATGGAATTTACCTCAAAGGTAAAACACAATTTACTGAAGTAACCAGCTTCCTCCTCTTGTATGCAATAGAGGGCCATTCAATCTTCTCTTCCATTAACATCGTCAGATTATGGTTGCCTTTATCCATTGTCCTGTTATTCAGTAAGCAGGTATTACAGCAAAAGAAAGAAACACAAGCAACATGTGATAGACAGTATATTAATACAAACTGGTCTTCTTCATGATTCGAAGGAACTCTTGTTCATTGACCTCCCCATCTCCATCCCGATCTGCTTCATCAATCATTTCCTGTATATTGACAAACAAAAAGGCAGAATTTTTTTTTGTTTAAGATCCTCAAAACTATGGTTTTTTGCAACTTTTACTACAATTGTAAGTATAAAATTGTCTGTGAAGGATGTTGGTATTCGAATAGAAAAAAAAAAAATGTTGAAAAGCTAGCTAATTCTAAAATAAAAATTCCCTGATCAATGAGAATCCATATCATGGAGATAAAGCAACCTAAAAGGTGTTCCCACCTACAGAACTCACTTAACAGTGGTATGAGTTCTTCCTCCTACAAAATATTAAGTAGATTTGCTGCCAAAAGCTCCTAACCATATTTTTCATGAAATTAATTTAATATTCCATTTTTAGTTCTATACAGATTTGCCTTGCCATACGTCTCGTTCATTGCTAACAAATGGCAGACAACGGCTTATGCCTGTTTTTGTTCAGTTCTGGTAAATTTTTAGGAAGTGTTAAAGAACAACCTAACAATTGTTGCACCAATTTCTCCCTCTCTGCCTTGAAAGGTCCTTGACTCCTCTCACTAACCTGCTCACGGTAGTGTGGCTGTGATTCAAAGTTTGGAACAGAAATCAACCTGATCCTTCCAGCATTACAGCATCTTTTGTTTAGATCCACATTTATTGGCACTAGTGCCAGTTGTGAATCAAGTTCTCAAATATTTGAATTGTTTACTTTGACAACTGTGAATTAAAACTTGATGTTAAATGGTTCCTTATCCGTGTCCTGATTCTTTTGTTTGCTTAAAAAGGCAGCATGGTATCAGTGACTTCATCTATTAATATACTGATAAGGTTTCTTTATAATGTACTGTCTTAGCCATTTTGAAAATGTTGCAAACTACAAAGTTAGCAGGTTTCAATGAAAAGTTGACACGTAGATGGAGCAGAAAAGCTTTCCCCACTCAATGATCTTTATCATAACACCACCTGCTAGTTTTGGTCTACTATCCCTCAATATTAAAAACTCTGTCACTCTCAAATTTAAAATTATTAATCAATCAATTTTTTTTGTGGAAGAAACTTCCATATTTTTCAAGTGTTTTCTAACTTCACTCCTGAATGACCAGGTTCTTGACCCTTTGTCGGAGATTCTCCTGCCAATTTTCCTTTCAATCTCCTAAATCAAACAACAACTTATTTTTATACAGCACATTTAGCATAATAAAATGCCCTAACCCACTTTATACAAGTGTTTAAAAAAAAAGTGACACACCAAGCCACATAAGGAAAGATGCCAACTGACTAATGGCTTGGTTAAGCAAATATGCTTCAAGGAGCAGCTTAAAGTATGAGAGACATAAACAGGCATTTCAGGAAGGAACTTAGAGCTTAGGGCTTTGGCAGCTGAAGCATGGCAGCAATGTGGAATGATTAATATTGGAAATGCTTAGAGGCTAGCATTCCTTGCATGTGTTAGAAATAAAGAGAGAGCCTGCCCTGGGAGAATTTGCAAACATGGATAACAACTTTAAAAAGTGTTGTCATTGCCTAGCTGGAAATAAATGCAGTTATGAAGCAAAGGAAAGATGGATGAACAGAACTTGGCACATGTTAGGTCATAGAAAGCAGAATTTTGAATGGCCTCCAGTTTGCAAAGGGTAGAATTAAGGAGGCAAACTAGGATTGTATCAGAATAGCCAAGTCTAAAAGTAACAAAGTCATAACTGGGTATTTAAACTGTAGAAAAGGCAAGGACATGGAGTCGAGTATTGTTAGAAAAGTGGAATTGGGCAATTGTAGTTATAAGGAACATGTAGTAGAAAGCTCATCTGGGGGTGAAACAGGGCACTAAGGTTTGAATAGTTTGGTTCAGCCTCAGATAAACACCAGGTAGAAGGATGAAGCAGGTAGCCAGAAAACACAGCTCGTGATCCAGGGTAATCCTCTAAAATTACCCATTTACCAACAAGGGATTTTTCCAGCCAAAATTCCAAGTCTGGCCTGTCCAGAATATGTCCACAGAATCATTGAGGTCTACAGCATGGAAACAGGCCTTTCAGCCCAACTTGCCCATGCTGCCCAGTTTTCACAATCAAACTAGTCCCATCTACTTGCATTTAGACCATTTCCCTCCATACCTATCCCATCCCCGTACCTGTCTGGAAAAAAAAATATGAAAATCAGTTCCATTGGTGCTGGGCCCAGCTGGACTTGTTGGGGTGGACAGGATGTCAGCAGGTGGGTTCCAGCTTGGGTGTTTCGGTGGGAGTAGTTGAAGGTGTCAGTTCTAGCAGGGTGGGGTCGGGATAAGGGTTTGAGAACCAGAGGTGTTGAAGTTTCTGTTTAATAGTTACCTAGAATTTAGAGTAGGTTTTAAATCCTCTAACTTTTCTTGCATTACTATTAAATTTAATGAGTCAAATCCTTCCAAATTCTCTAAGTTTGGATGGTGGGAACAAAATCAGAATTTGCTGGAAAAACTCAGCAGGTCTGGCAGCATCTGTGGAGAGGACGTACAATTAACATTTCTTGGTCACTGGTCTTGAATCTTTAATTCTGCTTTCTCTCCACATGTGCTGCCAGACCTGCTGAGTTTTTCTAGCAATTTGATTTCCAGCTTCCATAGTTCTTTGGTTTTCTTATGAATAGTGGGCAATTTTAGTCATTCATTCAGAGCAGACCCATTCACACTTAGTGACCCCAGTCAGATTTAACAGTCGGATGGTTAAACCAATCATCCACTACAGACCTTTAAACTTTGCATCCCTTAAACTTAAAGAAGTGGAAATGGGATCTGGGGTGTGTACGGGCAGGGTGTGACAGAGACAGGATAAGACTAGAGTCAGAATAAGATGAGAGTCAGGATGTGGGTTTTTAAGGGGATAGCAGTAAAAGATGGTGCAGCGAGTGTCACTTAGAAACTGCAGAAAATGACCAGAGATATGAAGGAAATGATTTAATGTCAGTAACAGTTACTCTGGGAGTAGCAAGGTCGAGATCATGGCCATGAATATGGATATGAGTATTTAGAGAAATTCAGGAAGCAAAGGAAGGCAGTAAACTCTGAGCAGAGAATATGAACATTTGAAATTAAGATTGAAACCATTAATGATGAGAAACCACTGACTGCAAAGGCAAAAAGGGAAAAAGCAAACAACATACGTCATCAAGAAACTTGGATGAACAAAGGTTATAAGTGCAGCAAGGTGGAAATCCTAAAAAAGGAAGAGAAGTTGCCAGTGTAGTAAGGAGACAAACCAAGATGTTATTTTCTGATAAGGTTACACCACCACAGCAATCTGAGCAAGGTAAATGGTAAAAGGTATTGCCAAGTGGTGAAACTTAATTAGGGGAAAGGTGGGAAAAGGGTTCTCGCCCCTCAGCCATGTCTCTCTCAAGACCATGATGTCAATGTGTTCATCCATGATCAGTTCATGGATTGGGAGATCCTTTCTGGTAAGTGAACATAGATTCTGCAGGGAGATGAAAAGAGAAACAGTAATGGGCAAGCCATTACAGTCCAAAGGATCAGAGCTGGGAGTGACAGGTAGGAGGTTGACAAGATGACCCTTTGAAATTTGTGTAGTATGGGAAGGGCAGAGAGGTAAAGATGTAGAACATGATTTGGCTTTTGATTCCTGCTTGTTAAGAGGCAGTGACACATGCCTTGTTAAGAGTAGGAAAGACAAAAAGTACTGAAAAGTAAAAAGGTTTTAACAGTAGAGCTTACAAAGCAGGGATCAAAATAACTTTTTTTGAGGTTTCTCCTGGAGATTTTCTCAAGCGCTACATTTTGATTTTTGGGGCTATTTTTTCATTTGCAGCGATTCATTTGGATGGTGATACATATGGGATATTAAAACATGACTGTATGTGTTGACATATCAGGTATTTGGACTCATGCAGATATTGAATTTTTAAAAATCCTCAATATCCTAAATAATCAAATATCCATTAAACTTAAATCCACAACACACAAGGAAAGTACTAACTTCTTACACACTGCAATATTCAAATTGGCACAAAGTAACAAGCATAAGTTAGCAACAGGAGTATTTTTCAATGTAACACTGATCTTCATTGACACTTCTACATATAAACCTATCACTCTAAACACACCCTTCACAGAATGTTCAGGCTGCAGCTAATCATATACGAACAAAGCTGGAAGATTTTAACCAGGCAGTTAGTACCCCCTTCCACTGCATCTCTGATCTTAATCTCAGGTTTAGTTTAATAATTGACACTACTCACAAACACTCTCGTTTCCCTCATCTGCAGCAACAAGCTAGAGATGCCACCTTCATTTTCAAGAAAAACATTATCACAGTAATTTCACATTTTCTTTGTATCAGTTATTGGAGTATGCTTTTATTACCACGTTAAATACTGCCCCTTCCTCCATCACAGCTTTCCATTCCTTCTCCTGCTCCCTCAAACAATTGGAGCCTCCCTCTTTAATCGCCAAACTGCCCACATTGGACACTCCCTCTCTCACCACTTGCAGCCTTCCTTTCCTCCCCAACCTCCCTCTCTTGCAGGCTATCTTCCAACCTCTTCCCCATAGCTGTAGCAGCCTCCTTCTCCCCCACACCCATAGCTGCCTCTTTTCCCCCATCCTAATGTCTCCTCCTGTCTCCATCCTTCTTGCTGAACATTTCCCCTATCCCCTTGTTGCCTCCTTGCATCCACACAATCTCTTGCAGCCTCCTTCTCTCTTCCCATCTTTCTGCAGCTAGATTCCTCATCCAGAGATAGCAAGAACTGCAGACGCTGGAGTCAGAGACAACAAAGTGTGGAGCTGGAAGAACACAGCAGGCCAGGCAGCATCAGGAACAGGAAAGCTGGCGTTTCAGATCAGGACCCTTCTTTTGAAGAAGGATCTTGACCCGAAACGTCAGCTTTCCTGTTCCTCTAATGCTGCCTGGCCTGCTGTGTTCCTCCAGCTCCACACTTTATTATCAACTTCTTCATCCATCCCTTTTTCAGCCTTCTCCTTCCCTTGACAGATGACCTCCCTCCAGTACCTGAGCCCCAGGAAAAGGCATGGCCCAGCCACAGCTTTACCAAAACTCATGGCTTTGGCATGACCTTTGCACTGGCAAAATGAACCACCAGTGAATTACTCACTGCCATTCCTCGAACTACCTGTACTTCCTTCAGTGATAAATTTTCAAAAGGTATCAACAAGCAATTGCAAAAGTGATTGGAGGAGCAGTTCCTCATAGATACTGTCCTTTCCACTTACGAGAATGACTATTGTCCCATAGGCCAGCCCAGAATGAATTCTCCCAGCCATTTTCAGAGGATAAATAGGAAAAGAGATAAGTAGGAAAATAGAATGGAAGGACTTGGGTTATGAATGGCAAGAAATGACATGAATAAATACTGGAGAACTGGTATGGGTGATGGTGTAGTGGTATTGTGTTAGTTATCCAGAGACCCAAGTAATGCTTTAGGGGATCAAGGTTCAAATCCACCATGGCAAATGGTGGAAGTCAAAAGTTTTAAAAAATTTGCAAGAGTCTAACGATGATTATGAAACCATCGTTGGTTGTCATTAAAACCATCTGGTTCTCCAATGTCTTTTAGGGAAGGAATTCTACTATCCTTACCTGGTCTGGCCGATATGCAACTCCAGACCTTTAGCAATATGGTTGACTCTTAAATGTCCTCTGAAATGGTTCAGCAAGCTGCTTATTTATACCAAGTTGCTAAAAGGTCTCTCAAAAAGGAGTGAAACCACTGGCATCCATGTGAGCACCAGAAATGACGTGGTAAACTCAGCCCTGTTGATCCAGCAAAGACCTCGCTAATAATATCTGGAGGCTGGTGCAAAAGGAAAGAGCTGTCTTACAGATGACAGAAATCAATATCTGATACAATCACACTCACAGAAGCAAATGTTACAGACATTGTCCCAGACATCACCACCACCCAGCAGAGATGATGGCATTGTGGTATGCTGTCGAAGGGGATGTTAGATTAAGCCTATAGCAGGTGTTGAAGCAATGAACAAGGGGTGGAGAAAAATTACCTCAACCTCACCAATCTATTTCTAGCAAATACACCTGTCCGTGACAGTGTCAGTAAGAACGAGCACCACATATTCCTTGATGAGACCAAGTCCAGTCTTTACACTGAGCATATCTTCCACTGTATCAAACGGGATTGATTTGAACACAACTGGCAATCAAGACTAGGCATCTATGATGAACTCTTAGGCCATCGGCAAAACTATACTCAAACACAAGGCACAGCATATCCCCCACTCTACCTTTATCATTAAGCCATGGAATCAACCCTGATGTAATAAGATGCATAAGTGCATGTTAGAAGCAGCTCCAGACATAGCTAAAAAATTCAGCCTGGTGAATCTACACAGAATTACACGTGTATCAAACAGCATAAGCAGCAAGTGATAAACAGGGCTAAGCAATTTTACAACCTACTGATGTAAGCTCAGCAAATCCTGCCAAATTCACTCATGAGTGAGTGTGGACAATTAAACAACTCCATGGAACAGGAGGGTCCACAAATATCCCCACACTCAACGAGGAGACAGCCCAGCACTTCAGTGCAAAAGACAAGGGTGAAGTATCCACAACAATTTTCAGCCATAACTGTCAAATGGATGATACATCTTGGCTTCCATCCAGAGAACCCCAGCATCGTAGATGCCAGTCTTCAGTCAACTTGAGTCAGTCCATTTGATAGTAAGAAGCTGCTGAATGCAAAGTGTACTGCAAAGTCTCTGGGCCCTAACAACATTTCAGCAACAGCCACATACCAAGCCAAGCTGTTTCAGTGCAACTACGATAGTGGCATCTACCCAACAATGTGGAAAATACAGGTCAAATTAATCCCAGAAAATTACTACTTTATCTGTCTGTTCTGAATCAGCAAAATGATGGCAGGGGGTCATCAACACTGTTATCAATTTGCTTAATCAGATCACTGAAGTACAGTCTGGGTTCTGCCAGCACCACTCAGCTTCTGATCTTATCACTGTGTTAGTCAAACATGAACAAAGACCTGAACACAGAAGGGAGGTGAAAGTAACTGATTTTGACATCAAGACCACATTTGACTGAGTGTGGCATCAAGGACCCCTAGCAAAATTGGGTTCAGTGGGAACTCTCCCCTGGTTAGAGTCATACTTGGCATAAAGAAAGATGGCTGTAGATGTTGAAGATCAGCCTTCACGGTTCAAAGATATCTCTGCAGATGTTCCTCGGGGTAGTGTCCTAGGCCCAGTAACCTCCAGCTATTTCATCAATGACCTTCCCTCCATCAAAACCTTCATGTCACCTCAGATACTGGAGTAGTCCATGTCCAAATGCACCAGGTCCTGGGTGATATCCAGGCTTGGGCTGACAAAAGGAGAGTAAAATTCATGCTGTGCTAGTGCCAGGCGAGGACCTCCTCCAAAAGAGAGAATTGAACTATCTGAATTTCAAAGGCTTTATAATCACTGAATTTCCAATATCAACATCCTGGGGGTCATCACTGACCAGAAATTGAACTGAATGTAGGAACAAATTATTACAGATGCTGGAATCTGTACTGAAAACAAAAAAACGAAGAAAGTCATAGTGGGTCAGGCAGCATCCATGGAGACAGAGCAAGCTAACTTTTCAAGTCTAGATGACTCAAAAGATTGGCTTGCTCTCTCTCTATGGATGCTGCAATTTCAAACATCTTTAGTTTTCAGAAATTAAACTAAACTAGCTATTCAAATACTGTGACAACAATAGCAGGTCAGAGACTAGGAATCCTACCAATTCACCTCCTGATGCCCAAAAGCCAATTCACTATCTATAAGGCACAAGTTAGGAGTATAACAGAACATTCCTCACTCTCCTGGATGAGTTCAGTTCAAATAACACTTGAGAAACTTGACACCAACCAAGACAAAGCAGGCTGTTTCACTGGTACTACATCCTCAAACATTCACTCCCTCCACCACCAACAGTCAGTAGCATCAGTGTGAAACGTGTACAAGATGCACTGCAGACATTCACCACGGCTCCTTACACAGCACCTTCCAAATCCATGACCACTATCTGGAACAGGATTATGGGTGTACCTACACCTCTGACGCCATTGTGGATAAAGCTGCACCAAACAGACTGCAGTGATTCAAGACGACAGTTCACCACTTTTTCAGCGTATCTGGAGATCAGCAATAAAAGCTAGCCCAGCCAGTGAAGGTCACACCCTTGAACTAATTAAAAAATAAAAACTAAGCTACATAGATCTGGTTAGATGTTAATTCTTGAAGTTAATTTACCTGTATTTTATACTCCAGGTAATACAAACCAGTTTTACATAATTGCTCATACTCTCGGAACATTCTCTTCAATCTACACTGTATTCATATCAAGACTAATTCTTTTGTTGCCCTGAACTGTACGTATTATTTCAAATATAGATTAAAGAGAACTTTGAATAGCTGTGGCACATTATATTCTAACCTTCCAATTATGAAGACTAATATTCCGTTTCACTCTTCTTTGTATAAAGAGATGGAAATATTTACAGATCCTATATAACTAAACAAAAATAACTATAGAACAAACAGAACGGTAGCACAAGAGCAAAACCTGCAAATGCTGGAAATCGGGAATATAAAATTAACACGATGGAAATGCTCAGCAGGTCTATGTAGCATCTGCGAACAAAAAGCTTTGGTGTGTTGGGTTTATCCATCTTTCAAGTGAGGCTTTGAATCTAGAACCCTCTCCTTATTCAGCTGCATGCAAAAGATCATGTAGCACTTTCTCAAGAATAATATGGATTCTCCACATGCACTGATCATCATTCTTGTTAACATCACCAAATGGATCAATAGATTGTTGATCTAGGTTCATTTTTGTGAAAACTTGCAATATGCAATTTAGTTGTTGCTTTTGCCCACGTAAAAAGAAGTGACTGTCCTCAAGAATAATGAATTGATCGTAAATCACTTCAAGACAAGGAGGCTGTGCAATGCACTAAATAACGTGTGCTGTTTCTTTTATTAATCATGTAATAAATTCACCTGCAATTCTTCATCCGTCAGATTTTCTCCAAGTTCTTTTGCTACACGTTTCAGATTTTTGAATGAGATTCGCCCAGTTTCATCATCATCAAATAGTCTAAAGGCTTTCAAAATTTCTTCCTTTGTATCTTTCTCAGCCTGAGAAAAACAGCCAAATGCAGACATTCAGTTTCTAATTTTATTAAATATTTTTTAAAATTCCATGCATCAAATAAGTTTTCTTGGCATTGTAAAGTCGTACAAGGGAGAAATGTGACAAGATCCTGTTCAACGCGAAAATTGCAGTCAACGAATTCAAGCCCTACAACACCTCTAAATTTTGCAGATATTTTGTTTCCTTATAAATGAAGATTAACATTGGGTGTATACCAAACTCTACACAATTTGACATTTCTCTTTTTCCATATAGTCAATAATTTGGAGTTGGCAATGGCAGTGAAATGGAACTAATCAACCATTATATAGACTTCTTTCCACAATTCATTCTGCTGCAATTCTGTGTTTATTTCTTTAAGATACATGGAGATCACTGGTTTGTCATGTGTTTGTTGTTCAAATGGTGGTGGTAAGTTGCCATTGAACTGTTACAGTCCATGAGGTGTAGATACAGCACAGTGCTCTCGGGAAGGGAGTTCTGGGATTTTGACTTACAGCAATAGTTCCAAGTCAGAACGGCATGTAACTTGAAGGAGAACTTCTAGTTGGTGGTATTCCCATATCTGCTACCCTAGTCTGTGTGGTAGACGTTACAGGTTTGGAAGGTGTTGATGAAGGAGCCTTAATGAATTGTTGCAGTGCAACTTGTGTATGGCACGTACAACTACCAGTGTGTCAGCAGTGGGGGGAGTGAATGTTTAAGGTGGTGAATGGAGCCCCAACCTATCAACCTGCTTTTCCGTGGGTGGTGGCGAGCTTTGTGAATGTTATTGGAACTGCACTCATCCAGGCAATTGGAGGTATTCTACCATACTCCTGACTTCCGTCTTGTAGAGGGTGGAGATATTAGGAGTCAGGAGTTAATTAATAAGTAGTTTGTGGAAAGTAAAAGATAGCAAATGAGTTTGGAGGTTTTCAGCATAGAGTGCTACAGCAAGACCCACTTCTGCAGACCAAATGTTGAGCTCCTTTAACTGTAACTTTTAAAAGAAACAAATGCAACAAATTCATTTCACTTTTTAAAATTACCATTTTTTGTGTGATGACTGCCAAAAATTCATTAAAGTCAATTTTCCCAGTGCCTTCCTTATCAATTTCTGCAATCATTTTCTTTATTTCTTCTTTCTTGGGTTCAAATCCCAAAGCTCGCATTGCAACCTGAAGAAAAAAAATGAATGACACAGGCTATTGTCATTTAAAGTCAGGATTGCATTTCTGAAAATTGTGATTTTAAGTCAAAAGATTTCAAATGAAGCATCGAGTTAGGTTCCTTAGCACAGTGAAAAAGATTACAAACAGTAAACCTGTACCCTCCAAGTTTAAAAACAGGCGAAGCTGTGTTTAAAGTTATTAAATTCTTACATTGGTAACTAACAAAATAAAATACGTTAAAAAATTCAGACCGAAAGTGTGTTCTACAGTGCTATTAGATTGGCCAGGTCCATCTAGTGGCAGAGTCGATTAGTGCAGTTGGACACCAAAGACCACACGCACCAACTGTCCAATTCCATTGGATAGAGCCCAAGAACCCGGTTCAACTACAGTACAGATTTGTAATTGTGACAAATGCTGACAACGCATGCAAAGGATGTTAAAACTAAAATGCCAGAGCAAAAGGGGGAAAAAAAAGACCCAAAAGAACAAATGATGTTGAAACAAAATAACAGACTAACATTAAATTTGGACAACGTGTACTTGTTGGGGTCAACATATTGCTGAAAAATGACAACTTGCAGACGACCTCCCTACCTATACACACATTCAGTCAAATGATCCACCATTGTTAGGAAATTAACCTAGAAGGTTACATGATTCATTTGCACAGATAAAGAGTAGATGTAATGTTGCTGAACTCATACAACTAATGTAATAAGATACATTCAGTTTGACATTCTTCTGCACTTGTTTGCAAAAAATTACCACAAGTATGAAACGTTCATCTGAGAATTAACATTTGGACAGAGGCAACAAGCAAATTCAAAACCTAACAAGAGCTATTCAGTATTCACAGCACAGTTCAGCCCAACAGATCCATGCTGGTGAGAGATAAAAGGTACTGCAGATGCTGGAGAATCCGAGATAACAAGCATGGGGCTGGATGAACACAGCAGGTCAAGCAGCATCATAGGAGCAGGAAAACTTGACGTTTCGGGCCTAAACCCTTCATCAGAAACCATCATTTCCCAAACCATCCACAACTTCATCACCTCAGGTGACCTCCCACCCACCGCCTCCAACCTCATCGTTCCCCAACCCCGCACCGCCCGCTTCTATCTCCTCCCCAAAATCCACAAACCTGAATGCCCTGGTCGACCCAGTGTCTCCGCCTGCTCCTGCCCCACCGAACTCATCTCCACCTACCTAGACTCCATTTTCACCCCCTTGGTCCAGGAACTCCCTACCTACGTCCGTGACACCACCCACGCCCTCCACCTCCTCCAGAACTTCTAATTCCCAGGTCCCCAACACCTCATTTTTACTATGGACATCCAGTCCCTATATACCTGTATTCCCCATGCTGATGGCCTAAAGGCCCTCCGCTTCTTCCTGTCCCGCAGAACAGACCAATCCCCCTCCACCGACACCCTCATCCGCCTAGCCGAACTCGTCCTCACCCTCAACAACTTTTCTTTCAATTCCTCCCACTTCCTACAGACAAAGGGGGTGGCCATGGGTACCCGCATCGGCCCAAGCTATGCCTGCCTCTTTGTAGGTTATGTGGAACAATCCCTCTTCCAGACCTACACTGGCCCTAAACCACACCTCTTCCTCAGATCCATGCTGGTGGTTAGTCTCTACAAAAGCCTTTTCATTTAGCCTACTCAACATTATTTTAAATGTTTTCTCTTGTGTCCACATAGCTTTCACTTGATTTAAAAGTTTTGCAGGTGCAACACAATACTGACATTCACTTATTGTCAGCAACAATTTAAGGAAAGTTTGGGCAGCACTTCAGACAAAACAGTAGCACTGCACAGACAGTACTAGGTCCAAGGCACCAATTTAAGAAGCAGAATATCAAAAAGTCATAATATCTCTAATTAAATCCAAAACCATTATTTTATACTTGAATGAAAAGGACAAGTATGAGGATGTGAAAGAAGACTAGTTACCATGAACTGGCAAATAAGGCTAAGGACATCAGGGTGTCACGGTGGCTCAGTGGTTAGCACTGCTGCCTCAGTGCCAGGGACTCCAACCTCAGGTGACTGTTTGTGTGGAGTTTGCACATTTTCCCCGTGGGTTTCCTCTGGGTACTCCGGTTTCCTCCCACAGTCCAAAGATGTGCAGGTTAGATGGATTGGCCACGCTAAATTGCCCACAGTCTTCAAGGATGTGTAGGTTAAGTGCATTAGTCATGGGAAATGCGGGGTTACAGGGATACAGGGATAAGATAAGAGACTCTATATGATCGACTCTCGAAATATATCAGTAGATTACGTTGCGGCACACATTTAGGGGGATATCTTAGATGACACAGAATAATTATTTCTCAATGGGAAAGAAAAAAATCTAAGGGGAATGTCTATCATAGTGTTTAATTCAACAAGTTAAAAATAGTGTAAAAGATAAATCTGTGCTACATAAATCTATGACTCCATAAAAAGCATATCATTGTGCAAACATAAGAACATAAGATACAGGAGTAGGAGTAGGCCATCCAGCCTGCTCTGTCATTCAATAAGATCATGGCTGATCTTTTTGTGGGCTCAGCTCCACTTACCCACCCACTCACCATAACCCCTAATTCCATTACTGTTCAAAAATCTATCTTTGACTTAAAAAGCATTCAATGAGGTGGCCTCAACTGCATCACTGGGCAGGGAATTCCACAGATTCACAACCCTTTGGGTGAAGAAGTTCCTTTTCAACTCAGTCCTAACTCTGCTCCCCCTTATCTTGAGGCCATGCCCACTAGTTCTAGATTCACCTGCCAATAGAAACAACCTCCCTGCTTCTATCTTTTCTATTCTTTTCATAAATTAATGTTTCTATAAGATCCCCCCTCGTCCTTCTAAATTCCAATGAATATACTCCCAGACTACTCAATCTTTCCTCATAAGCCAAGCCCCCCTCAATTACGGGATCAACCCAGCGAACCTCATCTGTACCCCTTCAGTGCAGTACATCCTGTCTCAACCAAAGAGACTAAGATGGGCAGCAGGTCAGAACATTGGATAGAGCATTAAAAAGTAGAAAAAAGATTGGCGGAAAATTAACAAGAAAAATTAGAATACAGTGAAAGCCGGCTAGAAATATTAAAAAAATAGTAAATATTTCTTTAGTTTTTTTTGAAAAAAAGAGTTCACAAAGTGAGCATCGGTCCAATAGAATGTGAATCTAGAAAATTAATAAGGGAAAATAAGGAGACTGCACATGAATTTGAGCAGGTATTTTACATCAATCTTCATTGTGGAAGATATAGGTAATATCCCAGAATTAGCTGTAAATCAGAAAAAGGAGCAAGGTAGCAAAAAAATTACAATAATCAGAGAAATGGTACTGAACAAATTGTTGCAACTGCTGTCTGACAAGTCCCTGGATCCTGATGGACTTCATCCCAGGATCCCAAAAAAAGTGGTTGGTGAAATGGTTGATGCATTGGCTTCATTTTACAAAATTCCTTAGACTCAAGAAATGTTCTTTTAAGATTTGAAGAGAACAGATGTAACTCTTTTATTCAAAAAAAGCGAGACATAAAACAGAATAATACAGACATGTTATCTTAGCATCTCATGAGGAAGACGTTAGAAGTTATTACTACAGACCTTATATCAGGGCACATAGAACAATTCTAGGTAATCAGGCAATGTGAACATGCCTTTGTAAAAGGGATTTCCAAATTTAACCAGTTTGTTGGAATTCTTTGAGGAAACAAAATTATGCTGTAGCGAAAGGGAAACTGATGGATAAAATCTATTCAGATTTATAGAAGGCATTTGATAAAGTGTCACATTAAAGTTTATTGTGGGAAATAAAGCTCATGGCATTCGGGGTAACATATTGGCATGGATAAGAGATTGTTGTAGTTTTGTTACTTTGTCAATGTAAAAAGTTATCAGGGGTAGTAGGAACATGGAATAATCATATCAGCTATGATCTTATTGAGTGGCAGAGCAGACTCGAGGGGCAGTGTGGACTACTCCTACTTCCAACTTGTGTTTAATACCTTTAATTCTTTGGCATCAATAGATCCAGCGCCGTCTGTGTCAAACAGGTCAAATGCTTCTCGTATTTCCTGTTTTTGTTCTTCAGTGATTTCTGGTTTTGGTCCAGCTTTCTTCCTTTGTACTGTTGTACTCAAAGGTGTCTTTTTATAGGCAGAGGTCTGTAACATTGCAAATAATCATCTGTTTTCAAATTAGAAAGGATACTGTGTATTCCATCAATATCTTTGACCAGAAACATACCTTTGTGAATTTCAAAGACTTGCACTTACACAATGTCTTCAACATCATGAAATATTAGAAGGCACCACATGAGAAACAAATGGCAAAGTACAGAGAGAGAGAAGGAATTACTTAAAGCACAGTGAAAGTGGTGAGTTTAAATGAGTGTCTTGAAAAGGAGAAGAATCGGAGGTCGTGTTTGGAGAGAAAATTCCACAATCTGAGTCCCCATTTACTAAAGATGCAACCGCTGACTGGTGGTGATGGTAGTGTGGAGGGGGTGGGGGGAGTACAAGGGACAGGTAGTTAGCCAGTACTTCATCTGGACTAACATTTCAGCTGCAAAGACAAAAGTTTAAATTTGAGGGTGGAAATTGGGAGGTTAGCTGGGAATCAATTTGATTGAATGTGGAAGTAACAACTTCAACTATGAGAATTCCATTAACTGATGGCTGAGACATAGATGGAGACAGATAATGTTTCAAATGTAAAATAGGTACAATAGTCTTTGCAATGAAAAAAAATATGGAAGCAGAAATCTAACACAGGGTTAAACAGGATCCTGAAGGTGCAAACAGTCTGGTTCAGACCAAACCGTGGCCACAGAAAGGGAAAGAGTCAGTGGTATAGATAAGGATTCATGTTCATCTCAGTATTTTAAAAAAAACCTGTGATCATGTGACATGTAGTCAGGTTATCCAACGTCCAAGACTATGCTTCTCAAAACATGGGGCATGTGCAAGTATACCTGCAATAGTTCACAATCCAGAGGAGGCAGGGAGAGTTTACAGTTTGTAGGGTTTACTTAAAGACTTGTAGTTATATTTGAAGCTGTAATGTTGGATATAAGATCATACAATAATTTTGCATTAAAAAATATCTTTATTCTAGAATTCCACCAAAATATGACAATTTGGGAGTGGGAAGGTGGAAACCATAAATCCTTCCACCAGAAATGGATAGGGTAGAGGGATAGTTGATCTGTGTATTTCCTCTAAAAGAAATAAGTGTGACAGATCATGAAACCTTCCGTAATCTCCCCAACTTTACTAAATTGCTCTGGCAATTTCAAATCCCACTTTGCCCCTCAATAAAATGTTACCTCATTTCTAGGGTGTGGTTTCATGCGTGCCAGGAACCTTGTATCTTGCCCTTGTGGCTATTAATCAGAGTACATAGTTATTTCTTTTGCACATCTTCACAGTAATCACTTCTTTCACAGGCAGTGACTCATGCAGGAGTACTGTTTCACTTACAGCAGTTACCTTCTAGTATCCTGTCTAGATTGAACAGGATTTTAACACTTATCATGTGGTTAAATCAGACCCTTTATGATATCTTTTCCAGCAATATATTCTAGCTAGCAATTGAGGAAATAGAGGGAGGGATGGATGGATGGATGATTGAGAGTGGAGGAATGAGGTGGATATTCCTCCCTAGTCCAGAGGATATGAAGATTGTGTTGGTTGTGTTATCAGGCTACTCATCCAGGCCTGAACTAATGCTCCAGAAATCTGATTCCAATAGCACCAGAGAAGCTAAAGAATTTAATTTTAATTATGAATTAAAAGCTGGTAGTTTAATTCAATGAAATCAAGTGTTGGTGAAGGGGACTATGAAACTCATGGCAGACTGGTACAAAAGGTGAAATCATGAGGTATGAGGAGTGAACTGGCAAGATGGACACGGAACTGGCTTAGTCATAGGAGACAGCGGGTAGAGGGGGAAGGAAGCTTTTTGGAATGGAGGGCTGTGACAAGTGGTGTTCCATTGGAATCAGTGCTGGGACTTCTGCTGTTTGTGATGTACTCAAATGATTGGGAGGAAACGTAGCTGGTCTAGTTTGCAGGTTTATGGATGATACAAAGATTGGTAGAGCTCCGGATAGTGCGAAGGATTGTCAGATGATACAGCAGGATATGGATCAGTTGGAGGCACGAGCAGAAAAATGGCAGATAGAGTTTAATCCAGACAATGTGAAGTGATGCATTTTGGAAGGTCAAGTACAGGTGGAAATAATATTTGAATGGCAGAACCCTTAGGAGTATTGATGTGCAGACATATCTGGGTGTGCAGGTCCACAGATCACTGAAAGCGGCAGGCAGATAGATAAGGCAGCAAAAAAAGCCTATGGCATGCTTGCCTTCATTGGAAGGGGCATGGAGTATAAGGATAGACGAGCTATGCTGCAGCTTTATAGCATTTCAGTTAGGCCACACTTGGGATATTGCGCATAGTTCTGATCACTACACTACCAGAAAGAAATGGATGCTTTGGAGAAGGTACAGAAAAGGTTTACTAGGATGTTGCCTGGCATGGGGGATTTTGACTAGGAGGAAAGGTTGGATATACTGGGTTTGTTTTCACTGGAACGCAGGAGTTGAGGGTCAACTTGATAGAAATTTCTAAGATTGTGCATGCGTAGATAGAGTGGAAAGTGTGAGGCTTTTTCCCAGGGTGGAAGAGCCAATTACTAGGGAACACGGGTTCAAGGTGTGAGGGGGTAGTTTAAGAGATGTGCGAGGCACGTTCTCCACACAAAGGGTTGAGTGTGCCTGGAAGTCATTGCCAAAGGCGGTGGTGGAATCAGACACAATAGCAGCATTCAAGAAGCACCTGGACAAATACATGAATAGGAAGGGAATAGAGGGATTCAGACCCTGTAAGTGAAGGCAGTTTTAGTATGGAAGGGCAAAATGTGTTGACGCACGGTAGGAGGGTTGAAGGGCCTGTTCCTGTGTTGTGTTGTTCTTTGTTCCAAACTACTGGATTATGATTAAAATCTGTCAGCCTCACTGATGTCCGTTAAGGAAGAAAATCCAGCATCTTTATTGGTTTGGACTATGCAAAAGGTAAAGAAGGTAAAATTGCCATGGTCTTACCATAGGGTGCCCTCTCTTTAAAGAGAAATGACTAACGGTGATTAAACCTGAGAGTTATCACATCTCAGGCGAGGAGGGAGGTTAAGAAGGAGACTCCTTCATGGTAACTCAGCTGGTGTTGGCACCCACGTTTTTGACATCATTCTGCATTGCAAATCTGCATCCAGCCAACTGAGCTAACTAATTTGGATTATGTATAAGTGCAGACTTGAAGCAAAATGCTTGACACAAATATCTTCTGAAATGGCCTCCGAGGTCTGTGCATAGCAGTGACTTCTGGAACCAGAAGTCAATGTGTCCACACACCAGTTGGCGTGTGCAGTTCCAAGCAGCTGGGCAACTGCACAGCTTAAAGGAAACTATTGAACGACCACCCATTATTGACCTAGGTACAGAACATGACATAAGAATACCCAAAGTCAATCTTGCAAAGTCTAAATCATTAACAAATGAGGACATGTGACAGAATTGGGAGAACTGTCACACAGACTAGTCAAGAATTCATAGCGATTTTCACAATCATCAGTCAACATCCCATACTCCAATTTTATCGCCATTTTCCTTCTCCAGCAGTGAAATGGTGGCATGGTGATGTAGAATTGGGAGAGAATGGCCCTGGGAGGACACAGCATCGATCCTGGATCCCAGAAAATTTCCTGGCACCTCTGATGGGAAATGCTCCTTATTACCAATAATGTCCTGCCTCAGCTGATGAATCAGTGTTCTTCCACTGAACAGTGTTTTCAAGAACCTCTGACAGCAGCAAAGGCACAGGATATACTCTGGTGGGGTCTTCAATATCTGTCAACAAGTGTGATCCAATAGCACCATACCTGTTCCAACCAGAGGTTACCATGAAGGACTCTCCTTCCTAACGTCTCCACTTGCAGAGACGTGGTGACCCTCATGTTAAACCATCAGTAGTCTTTCTCTCTGATGGAACAACAGCTCTGAGAGACTATGGTGACTGTCCCAACCAGGCAAGTCCTGAAGGATGCAGCTTCCAGACTGGGTGGTGAGAAGATCAATGAGACAAAAAAACATACTCAGCTTCATCCTTCTGTCACAGATACACCTGTCCATTATAGTATTGGTAGGTATAACCACCTCACTCCTTGCGGAAATGAATACGATCTTCAAAGAGAAAATACTGTGTATTGTGTCATATGGAACTGCAACCCTCCTAAATAAGATAGATTGGAAACAGATATAGCAGCTCACAACTGGGCATCCATGAGGCTCAATGGACCATGAGCAATGGCAGGGTTGTAGTCAACTACAATCTGTAACTTATGACCAATTGGATCCTTCAGTCTGCATTACATGCAAGCAGCAAATAAACTTTTATTGAATGGAGTGTAAAAGAGAATGCCAAGATGAGCACTCGTATATAGGTATACCCAAAAACGAGGTGTGATGCTGGTGAGGATAAAATACAGAACTCATTGCATACATAGCAGCAAGAGAAATACGATTTGGACAGAGCCCAACAATTCTCAAGTCATGCAGCTATAAGAGTAGCTCAGGCGCTGGATATTCTTATAGAGAGTAATTCTTAACTCCTAAAATCTGTCCATCATCTCTTTAGGGCAGCACCATGGCACTGTGGTTAGCACTGCTGCCTCACAGCGCCAGGAACCCAGGTTCGATTCCACCCTTGGGTGACTGCCTGCAAGGAGTTTGCACATGCTTCCCCATGCCTGCATGGGTTTCCTCCGGGTGCTCCGGTTTCTTCCCACAGTCCAAAGATGTGCAGGTTAGGTGGATTGGCCTTGCTAAAATTATCCATAGTGTTCAGGGATGAACAGATTAGGGGTATGGGTCTAGGTGGGATGCTCCGAGGGTCAGCGTGGACTTGTTGGGCCGAAGTGCCTGTTTCCATACCGTACGGATTCTATGATCATCTATTACTCAATCCCATGGCCTAAAAGGTATCTAGGGGTACAGGGAGAGCAGGAGTATGACATCAAGATCAAGGACCATTTGAATGGCAGAGAGGACTCAATGGGGTGAATGGTCAACTCACATTCCTATTTTCTACATTTCTATCTGCAAAGCACAAGTCAGAAGTGTGATGGAATTCAATGGGTCCAAAAAGTTCGACAGCTGTGTCACTTTCTGTTATGAATGATGGGATCCAATTAAACTACTGAAGGAAGGGATTCCAATGATATCCATATCCTCACAAAAGGAGCCTACGACATCAGTGCAAAAGCCAAGACGAGAAGTGCCAAGTGGTTTCATTTCAGAAGACAAAAGGAAATCTGTTCTTCATTAACACAGGAAATGAAACTAAAGATCTGCTCCTTAATAAAGAAAAAATTCAAAACCAATGCCAACTGATGTGATTCTACATTCCTCCTGAGGTCCCAGCATCACAGATACCAATGAATCTTCAAATCATTTTGATTTAGTCCGTGTAAAATCAAGAAATGTCTGAGCCCAGTGCACACAGCAAATGCACGTTCTGATGAAGAGTCACCAGGCTTGAAATGTAATTCTGCTTTCTCACAAAAGATGCTGCCAGATCTGCTGAGTTTTGCTGGCAATTTCTGTTTTCATTTTTGGAAATAACAAAGGTTACAGATTTAGATGACATCTAGGCCACTGTGCTCAAGAACAAATCAGGCTCCCAGTCAAACTCTGTCACTTTTATTGTTGGACAAATAGCAGTGTTGCATTATGAAAATTGATTAGATATGTTATATTCCATTAAAACAAAAGGACAAATCCAATCAGGCCAATACCAAGCTGCAACATGTAAAACTTTGAGTTGGAAGCAGGAATGGGGATCTTTTGGCTATGCCACCAATGTTCTCTGTCAGCTGCATGCATGCACCCCACGCACCAGGAAAGCTAAACCTGCACATTTCCCATGATTGTCCACACACTCGATGGCCACATCCAAATAGCCAAAGGACGAATCCTCGTCACACTTCCAACTAGCACCTTTCCAAGAACAATGTAGATAGCCAATGAAAGAATCATCTAGACCTCCACGCAGCACATTTTCGACATTTCATACGGATAGTGCACGAATCCCAGGATCCTTCACACACCAGAACAGAGACCAGTACTTCTGAACTTGTGACTTGGCCACACAACTGCTTCCAGCCCTAGACAAAATGTAAACATTTGTGATTGTCAAAACAGCTAGACCCAATCACCTCCTGGCGGAACAGGACTGGGGAGACAGGGGAGTTAACAGCCATCTCAACAGTGACCAGGAGGATCAGGCACAAGGTCCAGGAGGTAGGCAGCTACTCCAGAAGCAAGTAAGACATGACAAAAGTAGCAAGATACATTTCTCATTTGTATTTTAAAACTTTGCTTTCTTGATAAGTTTAAGTACGTCCAAAAGTAAAGCAAATGAGTCATCAAAAAAGAAAAAAACCCGAGCACATTTCACAATGGAATGGCTTTCTGGAGGTCATTAAAATTAAATGCCATCTTCAATGCAGAAGCAGAATGCATGACTCAGTCACATTTTTACTTATTGTGAAATGTACGATATGGAGTATGGCGAAAGTTCTCTCTGATAATGTCATACGTACAGTAAAGATGAATGCATCAATGCTTCCATACAAGACACTGACGATCATATGACAAAGCAATTGAGAGCTTGCGCAGTTAAGAATTACACCTTTGAATTCGTGGAGTGCATTGGTTTCATTACACAAAGACAGTTCCTGGATGAATTGCGCAAATCACTCTTTCATACATTGATGTTGGATGAACGTACAGACATTTCAGTTTACAAAAAAAAAGTGGATTTTGTACATCAAGTTTGACTAGAATTTGCTTACAATACTGCCTTTGCAGGAATTTTGAAACTCACTGCTTCAGTGTTAATTGTGGCAGCAATCAATCAATTTTATGTTCGCTGACCTTGATTTACAGAAGATGGTGATGTCTACATCAGACAGAGCCTCAGTTAGCTGGGAAAGATAACGTAGCCACAATCTTGTGATGCGAAATTAAACATTCATCAGAACAGCATTGCATTGCTCATAGAAAATACCTGGGAATTGGTGATGTTTGGACAGAGGTGTCAATTATGCAAGACATTAAAATACTTCTAAGAACTGTGTAAAATGGTCCGCAGATCAACTGTAAAGAACAGAAAAAAAATCTGCAAATTGTCTTCGTCAAAGAATGTAATACAGTTGCATTTCAACCTCTGAATGATGTGAAGTGGCTGTCAAGACATTTTGCAGTGAGTGCTCTAACATAAAAACCACAACGGCTCAATGGAGAGAGCAAGTGAATAAGCGCAACAATCCAAAAAATAAATATTGCCTGAAACTGCTCACAAAGCCAAAATATTGCACTGCATTGACTGCTTTGAATGACGGTCTCAGTGAACTGGCATCATTGTGCAAATTCTTGCAGAAAAACTCTTTAACAACAATTGAAGCTATGCAATTTCCCGAGGCCTCACTAAACTGAGCACTTGGTATCTAGGTGAGAGATAAAAGGTACTGCAGATGCTGGAGAATCCGAGATAACAAGCATGGGGCTGGATGAACACAGCAGGTCAAGCAGCATCATAGGAGCAGGAAAACTTGACGTTTCGGGCCTAAACCCCGTGAACTTGTTTATCGGAGTGAAGGTGGTTCTGGCTGCCCTCAGTGATGTGGACGCTGCTGCAATCTTTAAATTTATTTACTGCCTACGTGACTACCTGGAAAGCAGATTTCCACAAGAGGAATTACAAGTGTGGCATGCATTTAACCAGGCTGCAAGAAACCAAGAAAACAGATTATAAATTTGGAAAAGACAGTATTGTGCAACATATTGAAACATTTCACTTTATAACCACACATTTGTACTTTTTTGGTTGAAAAGATACATGAAGAATGGTCCGATTTCAAATTTATGGTTGTGGACAAAGTCAAGACGGGTTCTGTTCAAACATTCAGTGATTTGGTGGGCTATTTCAGGCATCAAGTACTGACTGTGAGCATAGATTTAGCCTCATGAATTTGATTAAGTGCGAGTCCAGAAAGAGATTAGAATAGATCGCTTGGGACAATTTGATACAAGTTAGGTCATACATTTCATCTGGACAAAATATCAATCTGAATGCAGTATACAATCGTTGGGCAGTAAGTTAAGATTGGTATGAAAGACCGCCAATAAAGGAGTTAATAAACTGCTAGCAAGGGGGTTGCAATTAAGGTTCAGTGGTAGAATTCCCACCTGCTATGCAGAAGGTCCAGGTTCAATTCCCACCCAAAGCATGGTACTTCTTTCCTTCTGTTCACGCTATACTCTTTCTAGTGGGTGACACGTTGTTTAGCCCTGCTGCCTCACAGTGCCAAGCACCTGGTTTTGATTCCAGCCTTGGGTGAATATGCAAACTCCACGCAGACAATTCTCTGTGGGCTTCTGCTGGGTGCTCCAGTCTCCTCCCACAGTCCAAAGATGTGCAGGTTAGTTGGATTGTCAGTGCTAAATTGCCCCAACAAGGGATGTGCAGGCTATGTGAAATAGCCATGGTAAAATGTAGGTTATGATGATAGAGTGGGGGTTGGGTCTGGGTGGGATGCTCTCTGGAAGTTTGGTGCAGACCCAATGGGCTGAATAGCTGCAAGCCACACTGTAGGGATTTTACGATCCCTTTTAGTCACGTAATGTATATGATGAACACAGCACCAACTCTAAACAGGTCCCCAGACTTCTGAACTGAGCTTCCAATTTTTGTTTATTTTAGCAGATATATTATCTTACTACTACAGATAGATATTGTAAATGCACGCTTTTGATAGTTAATAATGATAAAAATTGGCATATACATGTAGAATGCCTGTAACTGTAAAATAGTGATTTAACAAAATGCAAAAAAATGCAATTCAACTTCCACTCAATGCAATATGACACTCAGACTACTCTGGGTCCTACACAGGACCCAGAAAATTTAGAGGGAACATGGAGTTCCACCCTTTTCATCATCATCGTCATGTTTGATTTTACTGTAACTCCATATTCCCTCCTACCCCCAAAAATCTCACCTTTTTGCTTACCAATATTCCACCCAGCTCTGAATATTTCAGAATATTTAAAGATTCTGCTTCCACCGCTTTCTGAATATATTTCAAAGACTCATGGCTATCTGTGAGAAAATAATTCATTTTATTTGTCTTAAATGGATGAACCTCTTACTTTTACTCTGTGATCCCTAGTTCTATATTCTCCCACAAGAGGAACCATCATTTCCCCATCTAACATGTAAGGCGTCCTTAAAATCTTACACGTTTCAATCAAGTCATCTCTTACTCTTCTAAATTCCAGATACCAGCCTTTTCCAATCTTTTCTCAGAAGGAAACCTGTACATTTCAGATACTAGTCCAGTAAACATTTTCTGAACTGTGTCTAATGCATTTAAATCCTTCTTTAAATAAGGAGACCAATACTGTAAAAGCCAACATGTTTTGAGGAAGGGTCACTGGACCCAAAACATTAATTCCGATTTCTCTCTACAGACTCTACCAGACCTGCTGAGCTTTACCAGCAATTTCAATTTGTGTTTGAAACCACTATTATGCACAGTACTCCAGATGTGGTCTCACTAATGCCCTGCATAACTGAGGCATAATGGCCCTATTTGTATTCTGTTCCCTTTACAATTAGTGATAAAATTTTATTAGCTTGCCTAATGACTTGCTGTACCTGCATACTATCATTTTGTGCACCATGCACTACAATTCCCAGTTAACTCTGCATTCTTTTACCAATTAAACAGTATGCTTCATTTTTATTCTTCCTACCAAAATAGACAATTCCACATATTTGCCACATTCTAAACCATTTGTCAGATCTTTGCCCACTCATTAAACTTGGCTATATATATTTTTGTAGCTTCCTAATGTGAACTTCTCGCTTCAATCCTCAATATAGTCTTGGTCTAAAAATGGACAAAGGTGCTGAATTCCAGGGTGAGATGAGAGTGACTGCCCTTCTCATTAAGGCAGCATTTAACCAAGTATAGTATCAATAAGCTATAGTAACACTGAAATTAGTGAGATGACATGTTCTTTTTCTGCATACAAGTCCTGGATAACAGGCTTTGGCCAATAAGTGGCAAGTATGGTGTCTCTTAACCTGGATCAAGTCTCATCTGTTCCTGAGATGTGTAACAACACCTCTGAGCAGGTTGATTAGAAAAATAGGTTAATAAAAAAAGTCACAAGTAACATTCACATCACACATGCACCAGGCAATGACTATTTACAGCAAGGGAATGTAGCCACTACCCCTTCACATCCAATGGCATTACCAGCACCAAAACATCCACCATCAACATACTGGGGATTACAATTGACCAGAAACTTAACTGGACCCACCATACATGTCATTTGGCCACAAGAGTTGGTCACAGAATATTCTGTGATGTGTCGCTTACCTTGTGGCTCCCCAAAGCCTATCATCTGCTATTCTGTTCCAGGGGATAAGAATGTCAAGGAGTGTGGGGAGAGAGTATGATCATAATATAGAATCCCTACAGTGTGGAAACAGGCCATTCAGCCCAACAAGTCCACACCGCCCCTCCAAAGAGCATCCCACCCAGACCCATTCCCCTACCCCTGCATTTCCCATATCTAACTCACCTAACCTAAACATCCCTGGACACTATGGGCAATTTAGCATAGCCAATCCACCCACCCTGCACATCTTTGGACTGTGGGAGGAAACTGGAGCACCCGGACGAAACCCACGCAGTCACGGTGAGAATGTGCAAACTCCACACACACAGTCGCCAAGGGTGGAATCGAACCTGGGTCCCTGATGCTGTGAGGCAGCAGTGCTAACCACTGTGCCACCTGGTACTCTGTACTATGCTGTTGACATAGAAGATTAGTCACAATCACGTTGAGTAGCAGAGCTTGATGGGCCGAGTGGCCTTATTTCTGCGAAGCACAAGTCATAAGTGTTATGAAATACTCTTCACTTCCCTGGATGAGCACATTTCTAACAATATTTTTAGTTCAGTTTTATTTAGAACAAAGTAGCCCGCTTGATGATATCTCATCCTCCCCTTTAAATATTCACTCTGTCTCACCACCAAAGCACCATAGTTGCAATGACTGCTCTGTACAACATGCATTGTAGTAACTCATCAAGGCTTCTCCTGGAATGGATTGTTAGCCACAACATCAAATGTCACTGTTTCCCTGGTTATTTGATTTTGTTTTAAATATCAAGGTTTATCTGGCAGCATCTCACCTAGAAGAGCATCATCAGCAGGAGCATGAAAACACAACCACCAACAAGTTGCCCTCAAACAAAAAACACACATTGTTCCTGAATTACTGTTAAAGAGAGTCCTGGAACTCCCTTCCTAATAGGAGGTGGCAGACATCCCTTCCCAATAAGAGACAACAAGGTGTAAGAGCTGGATGAACACAGCAGGCCAAGCAGCATCAGAGGAGCAGGAAAGCTGACATTTCTGGTCTAGACCCTTCTTCAGGAAAATTCTTGGAATAATCGATGACTCTTCATCAAGCCGTTGCTCCCACTTTCTCACATTATAGAAGATCCCGACTCCACTCTCCCTCCTAGTCAATCTTTATGAAGCTGTTGTTTCCACGTTCTCGTGTTATTTCCAAAGCACAGTCTCCCCTTCCCTTTTAGGTATTGGTGACTCTCTGGATCCTCCTTTCTCTCATTTTTGTTTTAAAACTGTGATATCCTATATGGCTATGTTGATTGTTTCTCTAGTTTGTCAACTGAAATTTGTTAACCAGCTAATATTATGACAGGGACTCTTCAAGTCTACCTATCTGGCATTTATTTCCTATTTTGAGCTGGATGAACTCAAGTCGGCGAATTGCCCTGCTTAGAACAAGTTCAATATTTGAAAGGCCACATTTGGGAATTAGTTCAAGAGATGAAAACTAAGCTGATGCCGCAAACCTTGCATAATTAGGGAAGATGGTGGCTAGTGGTCATGTCACTGGACTAGTAATCCAGAGGCTGATGCTAATAATCTACAGATAAGGGTTCAAAATCCCTGATGGCGACTGAAGTTTGAATTTAATGAATAAATCTAGAATTCAAAGTGAGTCCAATGAAACCATTATTGACTCTTGTAAAAGAAAATCCCCACGTAACTAACGCCTTCCCGGAAAGAAAGGCAAGCGTCTTTACCTCATCTGGCTGATCAATGCTCAGACCCACAGAAATGTGAATGATTCTGAACTGCCACTCAACTGTATCAAGTTGCTACAAAGCCCAAAGAACGGAATGAAACCAGACAGACCACCTGGCATCAACCTGCAGACAACTGCAAACCTAGCGTAGTCACTTGCTCTTCCTTCATTGTCCCATGGCTAAAATCCTGGAACCATCTTTCTCGGAGCACTGTTGGTGTGCTGAGGTCTGCCAGCAGTTTAAAAAAAGCCACTCATCCTCATTTTTCTGGTGCAGTTATGGATGGGCAATAAGTACTGACCTAGCCAGCAAAAACCACATTCCATGAATGAAAAATATGATTCTTTAATGCTATGCAACCATCAGAAATCAGTATACATTTAAACTGAAAGGAGCCTCCCCTATTTCAGCCATGACAAGAAAATTAACCAAGGACGTCTCTAAACAATTTCTCTGTCATACGCCCTAACTATGATATCTGTACAGAAAATGCTTCATATCTGTCTGTACAGTAACCTGCAAAATCGAAAACAAGACTTTTTTAAAAGCTGTCATCACTTGACTTTCCTTTATCACCAACATCTTTGATTCAATTAGATGTCTGGGTAATTGCTTGCAGCGACTTCCACTCTAACCACCAAAAATTCACTGAACTGCAGTAGGCAACCTACTTACATGGAACTTCTGCCACACTTCCACAAAAAACACCATTAACAGCACTAACTCCAAAGAATTCCTAGTTTATCTTACAGCATTATTTCTATTTTTTCATAATAGCCACTTTACAAACTTTACTTCAGAAAACATTCCCTCAACACTCTACATGCCTGTGTCATCCCAAACACAAAATTTAGAAGAGTCTTGGTCTGGACATATCCAATTTTGAGACACTGTGCCTGTAATTCAACCATAAAATTAGTGCCCTGATCGTAAACAATATCTCAAGTCTTGCAAAGACCATTTTATCATAAGAAACTTGTCAGAATGTGACAGAATTAGATAAACTAAGAAAACAAATGAAAGAGTTTTAGGTTTGTCAGTAAAATTGGTTAGTGTTCAACAAGTATGATCTCTGGACTCTATCAATTCAATCCCTTAATCAGAGACTAATTCCTCATTTATGCATCTGTAACAATTTTTATTGTAATATAAAATCAATGTAAAACAAAATTGGTATTTCTTTTATGTTTGAGGGCATTGGTATCCAACCTAACTGATTGAGCAACATCTTATATTTTAAGCCATTTTACAGGAGCGTGTTTGAACACAATTTAACATCGCCCCAATGCAAATAGAAATGAAATCATCACTAGCAACCTGGAACTTGAATTGCACACTTGTACCTGTATACCAAAATCAGGTAAGTAACATCAGCGTTAGGTTACAGTTTAAAGAATTAAAAGAAGTGTGCGCTTGGTGCAAAATTTAGTCCAGAATATTTTAGTGTTTTGCTCTGTTATATCATTAAACTCTACACCAAGTGTGCCAGTGTTTACGATGATTAACTTCCGTTAAATGCGTAATTGTTAGAGCTTTCAGCACCCAAGTCATCACGTTTCTTCAAAACAATGTCAGTAAATTAACTAATTAAGCGTTCACTTCTGTTCCCGGGATCTTGTAAACAGCGAGACAACAGTGGCAATTCTGGTAGCAGAACTGTGCTTTTAACCTTCACTAGTTTACGTTGGGATGATTCAAAGGAAAGTGAATTATCTATCATGTGTTAGAAACGAGGTTCAGGGAGAAAAATCCTGTCTGTTCTTGCTCATCTTGTGTTTGTGCTGGGCGACCGTGGAGTCGAAATCGAACCGCGCCCAAGGCCCTTTAATTGGCATGTTAAACAGTCGACAGTGCATTCACTTATCGTCCTACCTTCTGCCTTTGCTTCATGATGCCCAAGCCCCAAATTAGGTCTTTACGATCCGACTCTCCCCATTTTACCCGATTCCTAACTGTCACTCCCACACACTTCCAAAATTCGCAGTTCCCCCATAATGCTCCCTCTATTCACCTGCTATTTGTCAGCAGCCGTTTGCGGCTTTCCCACGAATGTTTTAACATGCCGGTCAGAATATCGGATGAGAAGTGCCTTTACTCACCTTGGCAGCCATTTCCACACGGTCTAGACAATATGTTAAGAACAGTTCTGCAATTCCCCAGCTGTCGCATTTCCAGACGCTCCGGCTCCCCAATCAAACTCCATAGCAATCGGCCGACCAATCGCAGTCCAGAAGCGGTCATTCCCATGGTCACCGGTGACGCGTCAGTCATCCGGGCTGGTAGGCGGGTTCTACCTGAATATTCACCAATCCGACGGCGATTCCCACGCCAGGACAACGCCCCCTCGTTCCGATTTGTCACGTTAGTGACGTCTGGTGTAATTACCGTTGATGGCTTCGAGCTTTTGGCATGGAGAAGAGGGTGTTGGAAGAGTTGGTGGTTTGTATTTGGAAGAGTGTGGTGTGCGTTTTCCTCATCACTCCGTACTTTCACTCTGACCTGCTGAGTACTGCCTATCGGTGGTGAAGCCTTTACCAGTAAATCCTCCACTAACCCTTAAAGTTTCCCTCATCCATATCAGTGTTAACAAGGGTTTTCCTCTCTCCCACCCACCAAAACTGTGTGAAATGATCCCACTAGAAGAAAACGCTGGACCAGGTTCATGGGTTCCTGAATTGTGGGACCCTGAGAAACCACGGTATCTGCTGCTTTTTCGGCAATAATCTTGGTAAGGATATGCTTCAGTCTATGAAATAACATAAAACAAACATCAACACTGTAGATTGGGGGTTAAGCCGCTTGACTGCTGAAACAGCAAATTTTGTATCCGTATCTCCCTCTGCAATAAAAGTACCTGAAGCAAACCAGTTATTTTCTCCCATCAAAGACGACAAAGTGTGGAAACGTCAGCTTTCCTGTTCCTCTGATGCTGCCTGGCCTGCTGTGTTCCTCCAGCTCCACACTTTGTCTCTGACTCCAGCATCTGTAGTTCTTTTCTCCCACCTGTTGCTTTATCTGTTGCCTTGAATCAGTAACTAATATATCGACTGTCCTGTGGCACCTGCGAAGAAGTGAAATAACCTGGAGAAAGGTTATCAAAGAACAGGCCAGGCAGCATCAGAGCAGCAGGAAAGCTGACGTTTCGGATCTGAAACAGCAGCTTTCCTGCTCCTCTGATGCTGCCTGGCCTGCTGTGTTCATCCAGCTCCACACCTTGTTATCTCAGACTCCAGCATTGGTAGTTCCTGCTATCTCTTATCAAAGAACAGAAGGTCTTGGCAAAATGATGCTGCTTGACCTGCTGTGTTCATCCAGCCCCATGCTTGTTATCTCGGATTCTCCAGCATCTGCAGTACCTTTTATCTCTGATACAATTTTAACCCCACTGCGAAGCCTCTTCTAAGGATGCCTACCCTGAAGAAGTTACCCTCCTCCCTCCGGACAAACCTCAAGGAATCTCTCTCCCACTGCAACT
>JAHRHZ010000267.1:24912981-24980646 GCA_024137785.1 Ginglymostoma cirratum | reverse complement strand
GATGCCTACCCTGAAGAAGTTACACTCCTCCCTCCGGACAAACCTCAAGGAATCTCTCTCCCACTGCAACTCCCTGGACTGACCTATCTCCTCCCTACCCCCCTACCTACACTCACCTTTACTGGCTCCATCCCCGCCTCTTCGACTTGTCTGCCTCCTCTCCTCTATCCGCCTCCCCCTCTCTCCCTATTTATTTCAGAACCCTCTTCCCCTCCCCCATTTCTGATGAAGGGTCTAGGCCTGAAACGTCAAGTTTTCTTGCTCCTATGATGCTGCTTGACCTGCTGTGTTCATCCAGCCCCATGCTTGTTATCTACAATTTTAAAGCTACTCACTGGTGGTATTGAATTATGGTTCTCAGTATTTTTTCTCTAGCCATAATAACAATTTGTTTTTGTTTGTGCATGTGTGCAGGGGTTTCAAAGAGGGTTAGAGTTATATTGATCTCTCATAGTTTTGTGTACCTGTGACTTGAATTTAAATATTTGTAATATCAGCAGTTCTTTATGTACAGTAACCTGATCAGTGGTTTGTTTTTGTTAATTTTATTCCAACAAATAGGTAAATTAGGAGTATACATTACTTTGATTTCATTACTAACTTTTTGTGGTGACCCTGGAATACTGGGGCTTGAGAATCAACACACTTTCTCAAGTGGGTCATGCTTCCTGTATTTGGACCCCCCCCCCCAGTGGCAGCTGTATTTCAGCCCACAGACTGTTGCAGCAGGCCTGCCAGAGGAAACAAAAGGAACTGCCCAAAATGATGTTGACTTTTCATTGACAACTGAAATTAGAAGCCTAACAGCTTACTCTTCTTTCCCGCCCCGTTTCTTTTGCTAAAAGACAAAGGAGAACATATTACTGTATTTATTCGTCCTTGTCATTTGGCAGGCCCAAGCCTCTCATATTTGCAGCTCGTTTCCAATAAGACCATCAGCAGCCAATACAAAATAGTACAAAATCTGAATACCTGAGTATTATCTCAAATATACTTTTCCAACTTGATGCTTGCTCTTTATGTATAAATAAATGTGAAGAAACTCAGCAGGTCTGGCACCATCTGTGAAGGAAGAAACAATATTCTGACAATAAATTGAAACAATATTTTGAATACAATATTCTGAATGCTGTCACACCTGCTCAGTTTCTCCAGAATATGCTGTTTTTGTTTCATCTCGTTGGCTTTAGTGATGTCTTGCTTTTATTCGCAGCTATGCGGGACCTGACCATTCATCAACAACAAAAGCAGAAGTCGATCGAACAAGTCTGGCAGCATCTGTGGAAAGAACAGAGTTAACGATTCGGATCCAGTGACCCTTCTTTAGAAGCGAAAAGTTAACGCTGCTTTTTCTGCCTAGATGCTGCCAGACCTGCTGAGTTTTCCCGGAAATTTCTGCTTTTGTTTCTGATTTCTAGCATCCAGAGCTCTTCGTTTCTTTCCCGTGCCCATTCATCGGATTGACCCGGAGAATGGGTATCCTGTAGTTGAAACGAAATCCCATTCTACATTCTGATTGGTCACTGCTTCACGTTCCATCACCAGCCCATGGTCATACGATAATTCGATTGGAGGATGCATGTGTCACCCGGGTTACACTATGCCGAATAGAGGTATGTCGACCATTCAGAGACAAGGCTACTATTATCAGTATAGTTGAAGAGGTGGAGCTTCGGGGTCGTTAGTTGTGTCTGTATCTTTTACTCTGAAATCGTCGAGGAGACATTGCTGCTGGGGAGATGGCCACGCGTTTAAGGGTAAGCATTTTGCGGGCTAATGCTATGTGATGTTGCGAGGGATTGAGGTTTTACTTGGATGCACAAAGAATGGGGAAGTGTCGATGCAGTTGTGCAGACTACGTTGTAATGCAATGGTAATCACCTGCCTGGATCATTTATGCAAATACATCTGGCGTTTTCACTATAAAAACATGAATTGCTGGAAATGTTCAGGAGTATAGGATGCGTCTGTGGCGAAAGGGAGAAGCATTTAACCCTTCAGGTCCACGAGCTTCCCCAGACTTGGAGAAAGTGAAAGGATGAAGGCAGGGAAAAGATCACAAAAGGTAGAGCGTGATAGAGTGTAAATTAGAAGACATCACCTGACAAAAGGATTAATGTTGCAAGGCCGAAGGAACTAATGTCTAATATGGTCTTATATTGTGCACATAGTGAAAAAGCAGGATATTGACAGCAGATAATGATGTTTATTCGAAGTGCTGGTGTGGACACAATCAGCCGAGTGGCAGCCTGCTGCACTGTAACACCTTTTGTGCTTCCGTGATTATGCCACCTGAGATCTGATGAATGGTATTACGGAGAAAGGTGATGTTTTCCCTGCTGTTAAAACAATTCATTGCTTTCTTTATGGTTGCACAAAGGGATGACTGATGAGTGGACCAACTCCATGCAAAGGGAATGGTTCTTTTGGAACGCTGAAAGTGAAGGGCAATGTATTTGGCATCACACTTGAGCTGGCAGAAATGGCAGAGGATGATCAATTGTCTGCAAAGTCTGGTGGAGTAGAATGAGAGAACAAGTGGAACGCTAGAATGGTTCTAGTAAGGAAGGGAGGAGTTGATAGCTGGAGTGCATCTAAAGGGATACAAGATTGAGGCCATTTCAATCACTGAGGTAGAGAGACAGACTTTGATTATGGAAAAGGAACTTGTATTAGAAGTGCTAAAAGTTTTGAATTATTTTTGTTGTTCTTGGGATGTGGGTGTCACTGGCTAAGTTAGCATTAATCACCCTGGAGAAAGTGATGGCATGCTGCCGCCTTGAACTGTGGTAGTTTGTGGGATGCCTATAGACTTGTAGGGCTGTTAGGGAAGTAGTTCCAGAATTCTGAGCCAGTGACTGTGAAAGAACAGTGATGTAGTTCCAAGGCATAGTGGCTTGGAGGAGAACTTGCAATGGGTGGTGTTCCCATGCACCTGTTGCACTTGTCTTCTAAGATCTCGAGGTTCCAGGTTGGGTAGATGCTGTGAGAGCAGCATTGGTGAATTGCTGTAGTGCAGCTTGTTAATGGTACGCACTCTTACCGCAGAGAGTTGGTGACAAAGGGAGTGAATGTTGAAGGTGGTGGATGGTGAATATTTCATCACACTCCTGATTTGTGTCTTGTAGGTGGTGGATAGGGACGAGGGAAGCAGAAAATGATCTACTTTCCAACCTCTGACCTATTCTGGTAGCTACTTTATTTGTGCATCGCAGGCCAGTTAAATTTCTGGTCATTATAATCTCCCCTTGACATTTTAAGATCAACAATTTTAGATTGTAACCTCTGCTCCCATTTTGTTTCCTTTGTTGGCTTTTCAACATAGATATTGAAAAGGGTTTTTTTTTTCCTTTTTCCTTTCGGTTGGCAGTTTTTCATGACCCCTAGACACATCTTTTATTTCTTTACTTGCCCCATTATTGATTGCTGTGGCATTGGAGCATTGAGCCTTGTGATAATACATCCCTCCTGATGTTTAATCCCCCTGCATTTTACCCTGTCACAGACCTTCTCTGTTGCTCTTTTTCTACCTCCACCTGCTTAAAATCTATTACATCTCTGACTTTTCCCAGTTTCGCTGAAAGGTTATTAACTTGAAACACTAACTCTCCTCCTCAGATGCTGGCAGGCCTGCCGTGCATTTTATTTTGCATTTTATAGATGCCAAAAATGTGATATGTTTTACTTATATCTGACTTTTCGTTTTATAGCACAATAAGAAATGTACAGTTATCGGGGGCTCAGGTTTCTTGGGTCAGCATTTGGTGAAGAAGCTTCTGGAAAAAGGCTACACTGTTAATATTTTGGATGTTCGAAAACCAGTTGAGAATGAAGGAATTCAGTTCTTTAGTGCAGATTTGTGCTGTAAAGAGGTTGGTATAAGGTACATTTTAACACTATAATATTGAAGTCTCAGTTTCTCATGATGCCAGCAGCAGGCAAAAAGAGAAACAGCTCGGCTTTGTAATATTTGACTTGCCAGAGATATATCATTCCTTTTTTTTGTATGAGTATAATTTTGTTAACTGAACTTAACACAAGCCATCAATTTTTAAAAATTATCTAGGGCTGACACACTTGTTCCTGACTTGACTTTGTTCCTGGAGAAGCACTTTTTCATGGGTATACTGATGCCACACAGCTCTACCTCACCACTACCTCCCTCAAATTCAGTGTTATCAGACATCGTTACTGACATCGAGGATTGGATGAGCAGAAAGTTTCTCCAATCAATGTAGAATTTGGTAGAGGGTGAAGAATCAACAATTGAGTTACTGAGAAGTGAATTCCTAAATTGGAACTCTGTGTGACAGAGTGTAACTTCAGAATTTCTGTGCTGATCTATGTTTATCTGATGTGCTGGAGTTACAGTCACTTTCAGAGGAGAACTGTAATTGTGAACCGTACATCTTAGTGTTGTGTGTATATATACACATATTTTTAATGGCACGAAGTATGTGGTAGGAATGTATTCAATGAACCTAATGGCTTCTTCTTTCCCAAACTGCACTTCTGAGATGTTCATCACTGAAGTTTTAGGAGATCTGTCTTTCAGAGTGTTCCCATTGTTGTATCAATGCTCTATCCCGAATGTACCACAACACGGGAGATTGAGGTGAATGTGTATGATAATGGACCTTCTTTGCTCTCTCAGCTGAATGTCAATGGAATATATTCTAGCTGGAGCCACCTATCAGAAATGTTAATGTAATTTGGTAGAGATAGTATTTGCTGTCTGCTTTTTTTTAGCACTTTTGTGGCCATCATGATGGATCTGACAGCTAAGTTTTCTTGGAGACATCTTGGAGAAGTTATGCCACAGATTGATTTAGTTTTAGCATAGCCTAGCCCCTCGCCTAAAATCTCATATATTGAATTCATTTGTAACCCAGAAATGATTGTTATCCAGCATATATCCACAGGTTGTGCCTCTAGTTAATTTTGATATTAAGTGTCTTTGTGTATTGAAAGTAAAATTACAAACTATGAAATTGTGAATTAATAAATTGTGATTGTTTAGGATATACTGCCAGCAGTTCAGGGTGTGAGCATCGTGTTTCACTGTGCTTCTCCAGCACCTTCTAGTGACAATCGAGAACTCTTCTATAAGGTTAATTACATAGGGACTAAAACGATAATTGAAGCATGTAAAGAAGCAGGTGTTCAGGTAAGAAATTATACATTGCAGTTTTATAACCATTTGTCTTCCTGCCATTCCACCAATCTTTCATGATTAGCACATTTTTCTTGTACACAGAAACTGGTGCTGACTAGCAGTGCTAGTGTCGTATTTGAAGGCTCCGACCTAAAAAATGGTTCAGAAGACCTGCCATACGCTAAGAAGCCCATTGACTACTATTCACAAACTAAGATCTTGCAGGAAATGGTAAGGTTAAAAGTCTGACATCACTTTAAATTTAAAAATGAAATTGTAGTTATGTATTTAGATTTGTCTTAGATATGTTAGTTTATGATATAAACTTTACTGAATATTTGAGCTGAAGTTTTTACTTTGCAACACTTTCTGGTAACATTTCTGTTAAGAACAATCACCTTCCAAAAAGATCTGCTCCATATTGATGATTCTATTCAGTTCCCATTCCTCTGCTACAACAATATGTTTACAGCCCAATAATGGAAGATATACACTGTATTTATATTTGCCACACCTGGCATGATTATGATTTCAGAGATTACCAATTTGTGCAGCTTTTATGTAGTTTAATGCTGGGTCAAGGCCCACTAGATGCTGGATGTCAAAAGTGCAGCAAGAGAGACTCACCTGATCCATGTGACCATTCAGTTAGCAATCCAGTTCCTCAATAGGTGCAATCTAAAAGTAAACTTGTAAAAGTAATTTTCTGTTGCCAGTCTCCTAACCTATTCATGTAGACTTTTATGTTTTTGGCGAGACTACATGTATCTCTCTTCTACGCGTATGTTTGCTCTTTTACATGTGTGTTTGTTCTTTCAAGCACTCTTGCCCTCTGACTATTGTATGGTACACTTGACCATCCAATACTTGTAACATTTAGTTCTAAGTATTAAGATTCAGGAATTGTCTTGTCATTTACAAAATATAACGAGAAAATTGCATATTGCATTAATTGAAGTGGATGCTGTAGCTTCTTCCCTACCTGTTAACAACTAACATCTTTTTTAAACATAACAGGAAATTCTTCGTGCTAATAATCCAGAACAGAACTTCATGACAATTGCAATTCGTCCTCATGGCATTTTTGGACCTCAGGATCCACATTTAGTACCTGTCCTTGTACAGGCTGCGAAGACTGGCAAGATGAAGTTTATAATTGGGTTGGTGCCTTTTAGACGGATCTGTGCATTTAGTGTTTGTTAAGTTTTTCATACTAAATCTGAACTTATAGGAAGCAACAGTGAACAGTTAGAAGCTGATAGTAACTTTGACGATGTGCTATGTCACTTGTCTGTTCTTTGGTGAGAGATTATCTGAGTGGGTAGTTATATGAACACATAATCCACTTTGCGGCATGATTCTTTCCAACTTTTCCTGCCTGTGTGCTTTGTTATTGATAAGTAGTGCTACCTTTGATCTTTATTCAAAACCATTCTCATCTCCTTGTGGAATCATTAGAGTCTAAAGAAAGCTGTCACACACCCTAAGTTGTGAAACTGGGGAGTTGCATATTTTCACTTTCATGAATGTGAGTGGATAAATGTGTCATATCTCTAATATTAAGGGATAGGAGAATGCATTCTGTAAAATTTTTCTGTGGTTTCTAATTTATAAATTCTGCACATAGTTTAAAGTGCTATAGCTTAACTGTCAATTACCATGCCTTGGAATCTGCTGGGTGTGACTGCAGTTTTCAATTGATTGTTTTATCAGGCAATGAGATTAACCATGTTTCCACAGAAATGGCAAGAACCTGGTGGACTTCACGTATGTTGATAATGTTGTGCATGGGTTGATCCTTGCAGCAGAAAACCTTCACCCGAAGTCATACATCTGTGGAAAGGTAAGAGATTCATAGAGTTATACAGCATGGAAACAGACACTTGGATCCAACTTGTCAATGCCAACCGGATATCCTAAACTGATCCAGTCCCATTTGCCAGCATTTGGCCTATATCCCTCTAAACCCTTCCTATTCTTGTACTCAATCAGATGCCTTTTAAATGTTGTAATTGTACTCACCTCTACCACTTCCTCTGGCAGCTCATTTCCATACACACACCATCGTCTGCCCCTCAGATCCCTTTTAAATCTTGCCCCTCTCATTTTAAACCAATGCCGTCTAGTTTTGGCCTCCCCTTCCCTGGGAAAAAGACCTTGGCTATTCACTTTATCCATGCCCCTCATGATTTTTATAAATCTCTATGAAGTCACCCCTGAGTAATCTGCCTCGACATATATAATCTCACAACTTCATTGTTGTTGTTTTGTTTGATCATGATTATTAGACTTGACATAATTTTTCCTGTCATTCCTGAACTGCTCCATTGGCAGTGCAGTGATGATATGTTTAAAAAGAATAAGACCCTGAAATTTCTGCCTTTCTTTGCCAATATGACTTAAATTTGAAAAATTTCAATAACCTATTTAGCCATGAATCCCATTATTAACTTCTACAGGTGAATAGAAGAATCAGTTTATTGCAAGACTCCAAAGAGAGATTTATAACGGAAACAAATTATCTATGTGATCAGTTGGAAGGTTCTTGGTTTTCTTTGACAAATTTTTAGTAGAAATTACCTTGTAAGTGGGTAATATCATAGTACAGTTGTAGCACAAAAGGAGGTCATTGGGAGGTGAAGGCATAGAGGGATTGTTGCTGGATAGCAATCCAGAGACCCAAGTAATGCTCTACTGACTGGGTTTAAATCCCACCATGGCAGATGTTGGTGTTGGATTTTTTTTAAATCTGAAATTAAAAGTCTAATGATGACCACGAAGCCATCATCAGTGGTTGTTTAAAAATCTGCCATGCTTTCCTTATCAGACCTGATGTGAATCCAGACCTGCAGCAACATGGTTGACTCTTAATTGGCTTGCTAGGCCATTTTGAAGAGCAAAAGGTTGAGTCAAACTGCTAACAAGTCTCCAAAAAAACGTGAAAACCAAAAGAACTGCGGATGCTGTAAATCAGGAACAAAAACAAAGTTGCTGGAAAAGTTCAGCAGGTCCGGCAGCATCTGTGGAGGAGAAAACAGAGTTAACGTTTCGTTTCGACCCTTCTGAGGAAGGGTCACCGGACCCGAAACGTTAACTCTGTTTTCTCCTCCACAGATGCTGCCGGACCTGCTGAACTTTTCCAGCAACTTTGTTTTTGCTCAAAAAAAAGTAATTAAACATGACAAATCATCTGTAACCAAAACTGGGAGAGCTGCCTCAAGCAACAACCTGACTTTGTTAGGTATAATTCCGTAGGTTTGCCTATGTCCCAGACAACATCATGTCCCTCCCTGGATCTGTTCTGTCTCACCAGCAGGAGCACCAATGGTATATTTTCAGGAAGGAGTTGCCTTGGAAGTGCTGAATATTAACCCTGGAGCATATGAAGTTTCATGGCATCAGGTGAAACAAGAGCCATGAAACCTCTTGTTGATTACCACATGCCACCCGCCTGCTGATGAATCCATACTTCCCCATGTTGACAGCCACTTGGAGGAAGAAATGGTGGCAAAGGCACAGAATGTACTCTGTTCAGGGACTTCAGTGGACTTCACCACCAGTGGCTTGGCAGCACTGCCACTAATAACGAAGCAATCCATAGCCAAATGCACCAAGATGTAGGTAGTTTCTAAATTTGAGCTGACAAGTAGCGAGTATTATCTTGTTTGCCTTTTCATCCACCTTTATCTACATCAACTGGGCTGCACCAATTCAAGAAGGCAGCTCACCATCATTCTTTGAATGGCAATAAAGGTTGGGCAATAAATTGTGAAGCCCACGTCCCCTGAATAAACAATATCAGAAAAAAAAGAACTTGGTCTTCTATTCATGCTGGTTCTCTGCAAGAACAACTCCCTGAGTCGCACTTTGCCCTCCTTTCCTCTAAAGCACTGTAGATTTTCTTTTTCCTCAGACAATTGTCAAATTCTCTATTGATAGCCTCACTTAAATCATCTTTCACCACATTCTTGGGTAATTCCAAATGTTATCTAGGTGTCATTCCTTTTTCGTTAAGAAAGAGTTTTACTTCATGTTGCCAATTATTCTCCTGAGTGACCTGAAATCAGTGTCCCTTGGTTTTTGATCCTTCTGTCAATCAGAACAGTTTCTCCCTAAATAATCTGCCCAGACCACTCCATTTTCAACACCTGTATGAAATGTACTGTAATCGTCCCTACTCCAAGGAGGAAGGGGCTCCTGTGGTCCAGTGGTAATGACCCACCATGAACACAGGTCTCCTGGTTCAAAGTCTGCCTGCTGTAGAGGTGTGTCATAACACGTCTGAACAGGTTGATTAGAAAAAACCTCTACTTCATGGACAATAGACCCAACTTTGTCAATCTGTCCTTGTAACTGAGGTTCCTCTTTCTCATTCTTGGAACCATTCTTGTGAATCATTTTTGCATCCTGTCTAATGCCTTCATATCTTTCCTCATTTGGAATTAATCCTGTACAAAGCTGTAACAAAGCATTCAGACCCCAGCTCAAGCCATCCCTGGAGACCACCAAAAGATTACTTAATCCATCAGAGTGAAATTATCACTATCAGTATTAATACGTGTATTATAGTCCAAATACCTCAATAAATGTTAGCAATTCATGACAGCATATACAAAGGAGATAGCCTTTACTTATGCACCTATCCTTTTGACAAAATAGTGTCGTGAGAGCTTTTACATCCACCTGGACAGCAGACAGGACTGTTTTTTAATATTTCATTCAAAAGGTGATGCCTTTGACCACGGAATGCTCCATTGGTATCATCCAGATCATGTTGTAGTCTGTTGTGGGCTTTGTGATACACCTTCAAACATAATCAAGAGTGCTGCCATCCAATTAACTGCGTGTTCATGTTTTCCTAAAGTTAACATAATAGTCCTATGTTGCCCATTTTATTTTCTTTTGTCTTTATACAACCAATTCGATCTCTGTCACACTCTCACACTCTGTCCCCCACCCTCTCTCTCTTCCGCCCCCCCAACACACACTCACACTCGCTCTCTCTCGCACACATATTAATGCACGCACGCGTAAATCAATGGGTAAAATTGTATGTGCAGATACATTCTATTTTCTTCAAAAAACACACAATGTATAGACAGTCAGTCAACTGGGCATTTTATAAATTCCTACCTTAGGATCTGTTTGTGTTTTGATTTGGAGTCAGACTGGTTTCATTTCTAAACAAGGCATTACGCCTAACACGCTTTGTCTGACATAAGATGTCACCTCTTTTTTACGCTGATTAAACCTTTAGTTCTCACAGAACAGGGACTGAAAAGGAATTTGTGGATTTACATGTGCATCTTGATCGATTAAAACCCTCTAACTGATTAAAGATTTAACAGCATCTTACATTTGTTTAGTACATCCTCATCAGTGGTGTGACCCTTTGTGATCTTTTACACATAAATTCTGTGTCTGATACTACCTCTCTCACTAACACCTGAAGAAGGAGTAAGACTCTGAAAGCTTGTGTTTTCAAATAAACCTATTTTACTACAACCTGGTGTCTTGTGAATTCTGACGTAATCCATGTTGCCATTGAACAAAATTATTGTTATATTGTGTGAAGTTAGTTTGAAAGAACTGTTGTTTTGAAATATAAGTAGTACATTAACTTCCTTTCTTTTTTAATTCCAATAGGCTTATCATATCACAAATGATGAACCAATTCCCTTTTGGACATTCTTGTCTGAAATTTTAGTTGGACTAAATTATGATCCTCCACAGTATCACATTCCATACCTGCTGGCTTATTACTTAGCCTTTTTTCTCTCAATTTTGGTGTCGCTATTAAAGCCAATTGTGACCATTAAACCTACATTCACTCCCATGCGGGTAGCATTGGCTGGAACATTCCACTACTACAGCTGTGAAAGGGCAAAGAAAGATCTAGGATATAAACCTGTTGTCTGCCTGAGTGAAGGAATCAAGTATACAATTCAAAGTTTCTCATACCTCAGCAGGTCAAAATAGCAACAGTTTGAACCAACCCATTATACTTCTGGTTTTCAAAATGATGATAGCACATGGATTTGAATATCAAGATTGACCATTACTCTTATTTTTTGGTAATTTGAAATGTTTACTAGTTCTTCACTGGGTTGTAAGATATGTATTTATGCAACAACTAAATTGCTGACTTTTGACGTTCCTGGAAGAGGTATCTATCTTATTCATTGGTATTGATTTCAATGGCCTAATAGGTAAACAAATATAAATCTCATCTCTCTGTGAATGCTCTAGATGGACAGTATCGGTGACCAGAAAGCATTGAGTGAAAAATAATGTTTGCAGTATATACTTGGATAAATTTTGGGAATCATTAAAGCTGTTGTTTAATGCAAATTAACAAATAATTCAACATGAGCTTGAAAGACATTTTTTTATGTATGTCAAGTTTTTGGATGTGAAATGTTTGGCATTCTCTTGACCCTTTAAACTCTTTATTTTAATAATCATCTCCAAGGTTGTAGCTCTGTAGCATTATACGGCCTTGCTTCTCAAGGATACAAATATTCAGCTTCTTGTTTTGAACATTGTGCAGTTTTTTGTGTTTCAAATGGTACTTTTTGTTTTTGGGAAAGTTTAGATTAAAAAAAAATCAGAAAGTTTACCAAAATCACGAAGCTGAATTTTGTTTCTATAACATCGCTGCAGGCATAATTTCAGAATGTTGATATATAAATAAGCAAAAATAAAATCATCTTCCTTTTTTTTCCTTTTGCAATGTGCTTAATAATATCCAAATAGTTTGTTCTAAACTGTGTATACGATATTGCTATGAAACTTTTAGTTATTCCTCTTCTCAAGTATAATGACACCATTCTTCATCATTTCTTTTCTTCAAAAAGATGACAAAAACATTTTCCGTACATCTGTGACAAAATTTCAGTAATTTCTTCATGGTGTTCTCTTTACTGTGTCTCTGGCTACTTTTCTTTAGGGTGGAAATAATACATTGACTTAAATCTCAACATTGTTTAAGTTAGTTCTATATTAAATCTTTCAAAAATACATGTGGATCCTTAACAATTAAAACATCAAGATGTCAAATGTCATTTGTTCCTTTTAAAATACTTCCTAAATACCATTTGAAAGACTAGTGTCTTCAGAATTCTGGGCTTGTTATCATGCATACCCAGTTCAAATTAACTGTTCTTCAAAGGGAGTACTGGATATTATTCATTCAAAGATATGAATTGTAAGTTTGGATTTGCTCTTTCTGAATTACAGGCTTGAGGGGCTGAATGGCCTACTCCTGTTCCTTTGTTCCAAAAATGAAATATGGTTCCTTAAGAATACGTGACTCTAAATCATAAAACTACTCCTTTTGCTGAGGATGTAAACTGTCATCACAATCTGTTTTAGTATTTGTTTATCCCAAGGCTGGTGGTGAAATGTGAGATCTCATCTAACTTACGTTTTTAACCCTTTTGTGAACTGTCTTCTGATGCAGTATTTCAACTGATTAAACAACTGATTCAACTGCTGTTACAGGAAAAAGTCTCCGGTTGTCTCTCTTTCTGAATTGACTTGAGATGCAAAAGCATTCATATGTACTGTCCAGTAACAACAAAAAGTTTTGGAGTTCACAAATATGTAATATCAACAGCCTACATATACTATGAATATGGTCACATTTTATCTCGGAGAACATTGGCTTGTTCATGAACTTCTCCAGTCTAGAACTAAAATCCAGTAAGCTTTGTTAAAACGTTGGTGCTCGGAAAACAAAAACAGAAAGCACCTTTTGTGAACTTTTAAACATAATGGATGGATTGTTAACCACAATTGTATCATTGATGTTAATTTATTTTAATATATTACACAGAATAAAACTACACTATTATTTCTTTCTTACACCTTTTAATAATCCTCATCGAAAGCTCGCTTTTGAGAGATCATGAAAAAATTTGTCCTTCCATTTATTTAATTTGAGTTTGAATGATCTAGCCCATTCTTTTGATGGATTAAGGAGTAGCTTAGCAGAAACTCTCTATTTTGATGGGACATCTAAATGTCTCAAAATGCATCTCATAAGATTGGATTGATTCTTGATATTAGTACTTGATGTGTCATTTTGGAGCCTCCGTATCCCAAAAGCTCATCCTGACTGTATATTTACCCGCTTCCTTTTAGAAATTAGGGTTCCTTTTCAAAATTGAATTTGTCTAGTATTTACTGTGTAGCAAGTGATTTAGATCTGAAACAATTTGTAATTATCAAGACAAAAGGAAGGTGACAAATTGCCAAGGCCATAATGTTTCATAAGCTTATGCCAAATAATTATATAGCAGTACATGTAGCCTAGTATAAATGCATTGTTTAGGAAAATAAAAGATTTTTCCCCTCAAAAGGAATGATGAAGAACTTCCAGATGAGAGTGAGCAAGTGCGGATGAATGTCAAGAATAGCTGTCCTATGTCTATTGGCTGGAACATTCAAATGGGTAATTGACACAAACTATCAACCTGTGGAATTACTGCATATGGACAAGTGCTCAGGATCAGTCATAGTAGTTGTAGGGACATCCCTTGACAGAGGGCTGGCCCATCTACCATCTGAAGAAAGCAGCTGAGATTGAGGGAAGATCCTGGGAAGAGTTCCGTAGCTCATCAGCTGGAGAGCAAGATGTAGCCCTCGCATTAAAGAGCTTGACATACTTCATACCCACTGCTTGTTCACCTTCTGGTATCAGTGACAATCCTCTCATCATGGATTGAACACTTTTTTTTTGTCTAGTTAACTAATATATCTAACTGCTGTTTCTTAAACTTAATACATTATCTGAAATTTTCTTATGCATGTTTGACTGACTATATTTGCTAACTGTACTCATGAATTGTCAAAATCTAACCTAGTACTACACTTGCACATTATCTATGGGATCTGTATGACATCTAGCAAACCTCAAACAGTGCACAGATATCTCATTTGTTAAGACTCACCAGTGGTCTATTGTCTACTATAAATAATTAGTCAAGCCCTAAGACTCAGCAAATAAAGAAAGATTAAAGGTTAATATGCTGCGGTGGTAGTGTCCCTACATCTGAGCCAGGAAGCCCAGGTTCAAGTCCCACTTCCTCCAGAGGTGTGTAATACCATATCTGTACAGGTTTATTAGAAAATATTATAAATTTAGGACACCAGTAGCCTCTGAGCCAGAGGCCAAGGTTTAACTTCCACTTTTCCAAGAGGTGTGTAATAACATCTCTGAACAGGCTGATTAGTAAAAATTAAAATAAAAATTAAAGTCTTTTGAAATGTAACAAAAGTGTCCCTAACTGTGGGCCAGAACATCAAGTGAAAGTCCCACTTGCCCCACACATAAAACTCTACAGCACAGGAATAGGTCCTTCAGCCCACCATGTCATTCTAAACTAATCCCATCTGCCTGCAATTAGTCCACATCCCTCTCTTCCCTATCTGTTCATTTGTCTATCTAAATGCCTCTTAAACTTTGCTAATTATTCTGCGTCTACCACCTCCCCAGTGCTGCATTCCAGGCATACCAGTTTCTGTGTAGGAAAAAAAATTCCTTGCATTTGTCCCTTTAGCATTTTTATTCTCACCTTAAACTATGCACCCTTGTATTTGACATACCCACCCTGAGTAAAAAAACTCAGACTATCTGCGCCTCTCATATTCGATACGCTTCATCAGGTTGCCTCTCAGCCTCTAATGCTGTAGCAAAAATAATCCAAGTTTGTCAATCTCTTCTTGCAGCTAAAATATACTCCAATCCAGGCAACATCCTGGTAAACATCTTTTTCACCCTGTCTAAAGCTTCCACATCCATTCTGTATTGTGGGGCCTAGGTCTGCACACAACACTGCAAATGTGGCCTAACTAAAGTTCTATACATCTGCAACGTGATTTGCCAATTTTTATACTTGATGCCCTGACTGATGAAGGCAAGCATATTATAGGCCTTTCTTGCTTCTTTATTTGCTTGCAACTTTCAGGGAGCTATGGACTTGGATCCCAAAATTTCTGTGTGTATCAGTACTTCTAAGGGTCCTGCCATTAAATGTATACTTTCCTGTTGCAATTGACCTCCCAAAATGCATCACTTCACACTTGTCTGGATTAAACTCCATCTGCCATAGATCAATTGTATCCTTTCTCACGGACTATTTGGACCACCAACATTTTCATCCACGTTATTACATATACATTACAAACAACAGAGATCCCAGCAATGATCCTTGCAGAACACTGGTCCACAGATCTTTCAGAGCTTCAGAAAGTCAACAAAACCCTATTGAATTATTCAAAGACAGCAAAAAAGATGGATGTGAAAAGATTGAAATGGAACCTGTGGGATCTCCTGACTGAAAATAAAAACATCTTGGAAGGAAAAGTGAGGAGTGTACTCAATAGGGTTAATAAATGGATTATTTCTGAGTTTCCCTGTTCCGCTGCAAAGAACTCACCAAGCCAAGATGTGATTGAAAACTGTTTAAAATATGCTTATGTCATTTGTACTCGTACGTTGTGGTTCCAAGGCCCACTTACGGTACTCCTAAAATTTTTGGTGGCCTTTCATCATCTACTCACCTGCCCTGACCTGTGAGAAATTTAACGTGGCGATGGGTGGTGAACAAGTGTGCAAAGCCAAGACTGGCTTGCCCAATTGAGGCCCTGAAATGACCATTTAAGGGCTGCTTTCGACCTAGGTACCGTTTCGAAGTTCGGTTGCGATTCGAGGTCAGGAGCAAAGCTAGTCAATTAGCCTGCTTTGGTTCCATGAGGAAAAGATAATGTGTTGGAATGCACCTTTCTCATGGGATCTCATTTCCAGATTAGTCTGACACTGCTCCCTGCTCCAGTGGTGCTTACCCCCGGTGATTCTGATCCACAAAACCACATTCAATTTCATCTAAGTAAACCCTCACAAATGCAGCAACTTTCCGTTCATTTCCTGCCCTGACAACCCTCCAACTACTTGGGGTGGCATGGTGGCACTGCAGCATCACAGCGCCAGCGACTCGGGATCTAATCTACCCGTGGACGATTGTGTGGAGTTTGCACATTCTCTCCCCATGTTTGCATGGGTGTCCTCCGGGTGCTCCGGTTTCCTCTCACAGTCCAAAGATGTGCAGGATTGGTTAGGCGGATTGGCTGTGCTAAATTGCCCATCCTGTGCTCAAGGATGTGTAGATTAGGTGGATAACAGGGGGGTGGGTGTGGGAGGGATTCTCTGATGGTCAATGTGGACTTGTTGGGCCGAAGGGCCTGTTTCCACACTGTAGGGATTCTATGAACTATGAACCTCTCCACAATCACCCTTTGTCTGTTATGACCAAGCCAATTTTGTATCCAATTTGCGATCTAACCATGCATCCCATGTGATCTAATCTTCTGGAGCAGCCTACCATGAGGCATGTTGTCAAATGCTTTAGTAAGGTCCGTGTAAATACCATCCAGTGCCTTACCTTCATCAATCATCTTCATTACTTTTTCAAAAACTCAATCAAGTTTGTAAGACAAGACCTCCCTTAGCAGTGCATTCCAGACATGTATAAAGTCATGTGTCATAAAATATCTGAACAGGTTGATTAAAAATTTTAAAAGGATGAATGGTGGCAGCTCTGTAGTTCAACTACAGCTGCCAGTTGTTGGTAACTGAGAGTCAAATAAGCAATGGTGATCAGTGGTGACTACCATTGCTGAAATACCTCAAGATAACAATAATGGGCAGATTTCATTGTGCCAGGCCACATGTAGATTTTTGTGGCCTGGGGAAACAGTAATCCACATCTATCTTAAGTGTTTTCATTTGCAGCCCATCTTCAGTTCTTTAAAAGGGCTGCTCTTAAATGTTTAGTTGCACTTTGGCCCCATGTTCCCAATCCATGGGCACCATGGGTGGGAAGCGATGGGCAGGTCAGAGGGTGCTCCTCATGGGCCTGTTTCTGGACTTGGCCAAAATGGCCATTAATAGGTCCTGGCAGTGAGCTGGGGAGGTGGTCACTCTTTCAGGTCATCTTTTGCATTTTCGTCCATGTTTGGATGTCCATTGAGAGAGAGCATGCAATATCCTTTGGAGTGATAGAGGCTTTTTGAGACTGGTGGGTCATCATCACCTTGGAGAATGTAACATTTCCATTCACCTTTTATGAATTTCCTTTGACCATTTGTTTGAATTTTTTTTAATGTGCCCCACTAGGACTGTCTAACCATCTATTAATTTGGCCTTTAAAAGAGTGAAAAGGATGACTTGGGGCCAGCAGATCCATGTTCAAGTCTCACCTGCTCTAATGGTATATCTGAATAGGTTGATAGAAAAGAAGTTTAGGAGGTTGATGTGGTGCAGTGATGGTGTCACAAACCCTGGGAAGGACTGTGGTCAATTCCAATCTGCTCCAGAGGTTTTTTGACATATCTGAACAGGTTGATTAAAAATATCTAGCAACAAAGACTAGGGCTTTTGTAGAGCAGTGGTATTACAGAGAAAGTTGGAGAAACTCAGCAGAGCTGCCAGCATCTGTGGAGAGAAACACAGTTCTGGTTTTGAGTCCGGTGTCATATGCGCAATGCTGGCTGACCTAATATTTATTGCCTATCCCACTGTGCTTTTGAGAACGTGGTGATGAGCTACCTTTTCAAACTATTGCAATCCATTTGATGTAGATACACCCACAATGCTACTATAAGGAGGGAGTTCCAGGATTTTAACCTAGTAACAGTGAAGGAATGACGACGTATCTCCAAGTTAGGATGATGAGTGACTTGGAAGGGAACTTGCAAATCAAGGAGTTCATGTGTATTTGCTGCCCTTATCCATTTAGATGGGAGTGGTTGTGGGTTTGGAAGGTGCTGTCTGTGGCGCCTGGGTGAATTTCTACCTCTAGGCGAGTAAGTCTGGACTGAAGTCCCACCTGCCACGGATGTGTGTCATAACATGTTCAAACAGGTTGATTTAAAAATTCAGAAAGGATGATCCAGAGGCAATCTAACTCATTTAATGTTTTACCTTAAAAGAACAAAATAGAGGATTAGTGGCAGTACTATATCTTACAAGTTGCCAGTGATTGTTAACACACAGAGCTCAATGTGACACTTTCTGGCCCATGGCAAACTTGGTATCCATTCAACTAATACCCCGTTACCTTAATGGGCTCAATTTCTCCAACACATTTATTACATGATATATATAAAGCATATTTTGAGAAACCATATATGCAATATAAACATCATCAGCCCTCTGTTAGTTAGAAATTATCAATGATGCATCAATGAACCCGTGGAGCTATTGGAATGTTAATTGAAATTTGCTTAGTAAAATCTGGTTTGTTCTTTTGACTTTAGTCAACAGAATAATGATACATCTGGAGGTATCAGCCTCTGTGCAAGAGCAGTTGAGTGACGCTCATTCTAGAGAAAAGTTATGATATTGTACGCTGATCCGCTGTCGTTTCAACGTTAAAATAAAAGCAAGATACTGCGGGTGATGGAAATCTTAAACACATGTTGGAGAAATTCAGCAAGTCTGGAGAGACCGGACTCGAAACCTAAACTGTGTCTCTCTCCACAAATGCTGCCAGACCTGCCGAGTTTCTCCAACTGTCTCTGTATAGTATTTTTTTCAACGTTGTTTTGTTTTCAAGCAAAAGTAGCGTCTGGCTTCTCGCGTGTAGTAATTGGGAGATGCACCACCTTCCATGTTTCCCGATTGGCTGTTGCCGCCACATTTCATTCATTTATTTTTTTGAAACCGTGGCCCATTTTGGCGCCGACCGCAGCTCACGGGCTCTGCGCACGCGCCCACGGTACAACCCGGCTTTGCGCATGCCCGAAATGTGGTCCGCGGTGGGGGGTGGGTAGTGTCAGAGGTCGTCTTTATCTAAGATGGTGGCGGGGTCGGTGCGAACCGTTGTTGTGTGAGTGGTACTGACTGTAACAAATGGTGGGACCGAGTTCAGCCGAGCCCGAGGCGGGAGTTGACCCCCGGGCACCAACCGGCTCGGGATGCGCGGCTGCCATCGTCACACCGCTGCTCGATGCAGACAAGGAGGTGAAAAAGCTGCAGGATTTGGTCAGAAAGCTGGAGTTGCAGAACGAGCAGCTCCGGTGTCGGAGCGGCCGAGGGGGGAAGGTGCGCGGCGGCGGGGATGGGCCGCCCCCTCCGGCTAACGGCGATCTGTCCGACTCCACCCGTGATGTTCTGGATGTGGAGCTGAGTCCCAGTGACCCGCTCGTGGCCGATTGTGAGGCATTGTTGAGCAGTGTCCTCCCCGGGGAGCAGCAGCAGCAGACGCCGCCGGTTTATCTGGAGGAGGATGTCCTAGAGCTGGAGCCGGACTTCGGGACTGCGGAGGAGGACAGCTGGTAAGTGCTGCCATGCAGAACCGCACGGTTCCCAGTCTGGATCGCAGCCCATCTATCCCGACATTTTGAACCGTCTCTCAAAATCCTTAGAAGGGCTCTCTCAAAATTCTTGTTGTCACGTTTAGGGAAGTTGTGGATCTAGTCATGCAGTGTTCTCCCGGGGCAGCTTTAGGATAGTGGCTGTCGAGAACGCAGTCCTTTCACAGCAGAATTTTATCAGCCAACTATTGCATTGGATCATTTTTAAACTACCTACTTTATTTTCCCATTGATGATATTTTTGTTCGTGACTTGTTCTCAGTTTTAATTTGTTCATAGATTTTTTTCATGTTTCATTGAGTATACATAAATAACACTTTTTAATGAGGCGAAATCATTTTAAATCCGAAGTATTGGCTGCAAGATTACCCATTGACGCTAAATATGTAGCGCTGCTAGTTTTAAACTAATGAATATGTGTGCTTAAGTATATCATTGAAAGAATTTTGCCGAATAACCTGCCTGCCCGATACACTAAAATCAACAAAGTAATTACTTGAAAAGGCTTCTTTTCAGAAAGCAAGTTTTCTTTCTTATCTCCGTTTTTAAGCGGAGCCTACTTTGGTTCAGGAAGGTACTATCTGGTAATTTGATTTGATTTAGAGCTAAAATTGAAATTAACACAAGACTAACTCAAACTATTTTAATATAGATTAAAGTCACTATAGTCTCACCAGATCATAGGGCTGCTGTCTCATTATAATGATGGCTTAACATGAGGGTCACAATACCTCAGACTAGGGGATATGTTGCTAAGTACTTCATGGTAACTGTGGGAATTGACCCCACACTGTCATTCTGCATCTCAAACTAACCTTTTTTATTTCAAAAATATACTTTATTCATAAAAATATCTTTAGTCACAAAAGCAGTTTGGCTCTGTACAGTAGCATATGAAGAAACAAAAATGTTAGTGGTTGACTTTATCTAACAAACAAACCAAAGGCATTCCTTACTTGTACAATCCTCTATTTACATGTATTTGAGCCATTGGTGCGAGGTGGTAGTTGTTTGAAAACTGAATGAACCCCAGTTTAATTCTGGCAGAAAGACTTTACGTGGTTGTCTTTCCTCACTGTGCCTTGGCAACAGCTGCCCCAAGCTTTAATACGTACTTCAGCACACAATCCTGAACTTTGAATGTGTCAGTCTGTAACATTCAGTCAATGTCCACTCCGTGCTCCGGAAGACCAACAGGTTTCAGACAGACTAAAGAGTGTCTGTCTTTCACTGAGTTGATGGTCTTCCAGGCACAGTTGATGTTTATCTCAGCGTGTGTCCTGGGGAACATGACAGTGAAGCAGAGTACATCAACAAAAACCACTGCATCTGTCTAGACTTCCTTTGCGAAGACACATTCCACTAGAAGATGTGTGAGAGTCTGTACCAGCCCACTCTGCAGTGGTGGCGCAGAGAGTCTGGGCAGAGCTGAAGGATATCACAGGTAGTGCACTTCTCACCACCAGTCAGGTGATGTCTAGGTGCTTGGCAGAAAGTTCTGGTCATGAGCCATTCTGCCACTTGACTACAACAGTCTGCTCAGGGAACAACCCGACAGGGTCCACCCTGTAATTTTCCTGCAGAGTCTTAAGGATGCTTCGTGCTTGCCACTTCCTGATGGACTTGTGATCAGAGTTTTTTTTCTTCTTTGCAAATTTCTCAACTAAGAGGAGGTAATATGGAGTGGGCCAACTAGTTTGAGCATTCCACGGCAACGAGGCTAGACCATTGTTCGTAACACCGGGGCCAGGTAGAACTTCAGTATGAAGTGACGCTTGGTGTTTGCATACCGAGGATCTGAAAAGAGCTTGATGTAGCCACACACGAAGGTAGCTATCCGGATGAGGGCAATGTTCGGTATGTTCTTCCCCACTTTATCCAGAGTTTTGTAAATGCTGTCCCTGTGGACACGGTCCATCTTAGACCTCCAAATGAAGTGGAAGATGGTTTGGGTGACTGCAATGGCGCTAACCAGCTTAGCCGACATGACAGAGCTGCTGGGATCTGACAATGTGCATTTACCTTTACATAACATTTTTAACGTAGTAACATCACAAGGCACCTCTTGGTTGGGTTAAGTAGGGCATTAAGACAGACGAGATGCTCACCACTGAGCCACTGGGATCTGGTTCAATTCCACCTCGAATGAGAGTCTCTGTGGAGTTTGGGCATCTGCCTATGTCTACGTGGATTTCCTCTGGTTGCTCTGGTCTCTACCCACAGCCCAAAGATGTGTGGGTTTAGGTAGATGGCCATGGTAAATTGTCCATGATGCCCAGGGATGTGCGGGCTAGGACAATTAGCTATGGGAAATGCAGGGTTATGGGGGTAGGGTAGGGAGCTGGGTCTGGGTGAGGTGCTGTTCAGAAGGTCTGTGTGTACTCGATGGGCCAAGTGGCTGGCTGGGGATTCTATTCTGAAACGAGAGACTAAAACTTGGTAGAAGGAATCATCTTGTAGGAAGAGAGATTGACAAGTATTTAGAAGCTGAATTTTCATAACATGGAATGTAGACTGTTGAAGGTAATCACAAATGTAGGGCTAAAGGAATGCAGAGCTTGGAAGTTTGTTTAACATGTTTGTAAATGTTTGGAAGTGCAGGCACTGTTTTGAAGGGAACAATGGCAATCAACTTGTGCACATGTTCATTTCTGCCATGATCAGTAACTTTTTTTGATCAATATCAAAAGGACACAGGAGTGAAATCTGGCGTTCTTTAAAATAACCTAAGGAGACAGGTAGGTCTTATTTGCAACTGAGTGGCTATTCTATTGAGAAGAGTGAGAGAGGTGATGATTGGTGAGTGGGCATTCCAAAGTGCTGGCGTGGGCTGGATGTGTGTGCAGATGCAGTTTTGTTAAATTGACCTACAGCCTTGCTAGGCAGAAATGGTGTGAGTGGAATGGAGAAATTGAAGTTAGTACTTGTAGATGGGCAGTGAGAAATACTGGATAGTATGGTCAGCCTGCTTTTCTTGTTAAAAGTTTAAAACATCCTTCAATTGGATACTCTTATTCAGATATCGGTTCGCTGATAACCTTGCAAAATTATAGGGTTTTTTAAGATGAAGTCATAATGGGTATTGGGAGGAGGATATAAAGACAGGAATAGTGAATTTCCAATTGAAAGTATTACCGTTTACTGGAAGAGATCCACTGTTGTCGAACAAAAGTAAGCTGCCGTAAAGTATCACAAAAGCTAAGTTTCTAACATCCTGGATTGTTAGTTTACTCAGAGGTTATCACATCCTTCCCAGTGAAGAGGTTGGAGATTCAATCTACAATCCAAGATCATGGCATGAAATCTTTGAAATAGCATCCCCGATCTTCTGGGAGGGAATGGGGTGAAGGTGAAAAGGCCCAAGCCTCCACTGTAAAAGATAAGTATGTAGTTTTAAACAAGGTCAGCAGTGCGCATGTTTACTCTGCAGTTGATGTGGGACAATATATGTGTGTGTTTCTTTAAGCTGTGATGTTAAATTGAACTTCAGATGGGGTTGAAATTTGTTTTGGAGAACAGAGATTTCGCCCACTACCTTTTAACATTTTGTCCTTTACCCAGTTCCTGCAAAGCAGATTATATCATTGCTTATCTTTTGAGTTGTTTGTTATTTATGTGTGAATTGGTCACACTGTTTTTGTTTTAAAAATTACTGTATTTTCACATCAGATCTTTTAATGTGGAAGTTTTTGATTTTGCTGGTGGGTGTGAAATATGTTACTTCGTTATTTGCTTTTCTGGTCTGATACTTTGAATTTTCAGATCAATCTGTGATAGCAATGACACAGGAGTATCATGGTTTGCAGCTCTGTCAGTTGCCACAATTTTGACAACTGTGTTCGTAATTGCAGTGCAGATTCAATGGGTGAAATGGCCTAATTCTGTTCCTTTATTTTATGGTCTTATGACCTTAGACCAACAAAGTTACAGAATGTCCATGAAGAGGCAGAATCCAAACCAAGAAGTATTAAACAGCAAATCCAAATTAGATTACATCTGATACAGAGAGCAATATAAATGGAAAAGACAGGAAAAAAATAAGCAGGAGTTTTGCAGATTTTTCAAAGAATAAGACTCTATACTACTTGTCAGGGTCAGATTGACTGATCATGTTACTAAAAATGAATGCAGCATTGCTACAACCTCACACTTGCATTAACTTCTTTGCAAAATTCATCGTTAAACCACAGTAATTGCATGCCCCGTGGAGGCAAAGAGTGATTTGGGTGACAACTTGTAGGTCTTTGTGCTTAACTGCGTGCATATAACTGAAAGAGTGAATTGATAGCACTGTATTAACTGAAGCGCATTGTTGGCACCATGTACTATTTTAACTCTCAATCAAGGCAATTAGCTGAACCTACTTCTTTTGATCACTGCTCCGACCCCTGACTTTGAACCCAGGCAAGATTTTCTTTTAAGCATCCATTGATTTTTCAGCAGTGTAAAATTGCAGCTGCATCATCTGACCCTGAAACAGTTTAGCTTCATAATGTTCAAATTGATTAACTTTGTTTTTGCTTATATAAAAAGCTGGCTCAGTTAATGTTTAATTTAACAGCATGACTATTGAGTCACCTCTCTGTTCTGCTTATCCTAATGTAATCTGTGTCTTCAGGCTCCATAAATCCTTCTTCCTTGAAATACAACTTATGTAAGAATTCAGCGTAGGTCCTTCAGTCATAGGTCTAGAATGTATCCTCATCACTTAAATAAATGTCTCTTGCCATCTTCATATTAACTTCATTTGAAACTGCATTGTCAGTGGCAAATTTTAAAAGCTTAGAACTCAAAACCATGCAATTGGAAGGTTTTAAAATCAGATGCTTAAATTGTTAACTGTGCAGTCAAATAAAGTTAAGGTGGATCATTGAGGGGCACTTTTTTTTATTCAGATGGTAGTGAGTGTCTGGGACGGGCTACCAGAAGTAGTGGTGGATGTGAGTACGAGTTCATAATTTAGGAAACATTGAGGGGTATATGGATGGGAAGGGTGTGGAGGGATATGGACCAAATGCAGGCAAATGGGACTAATTAAAATTGTGAAAATTGGGCAGCATGAGCAAGTTGGGCCGAAAGGCCTGTTTTCATGCTGTAGGCCTCTGACTCTACCGCTCTATTAATAGAAGGGGAACAATACTGGTATATTCATTTAGGGTAATGAGGGTTTAAGTTCAAACCTATGATAATCCATGGTTTCTTGTTGGCTCTTATTGGAAGTTGCATCTCTGCAAAAGGAACTGTTTTCTGATTTTTTTTTTTGTGCAAGGTTATATGTTTCACCAAAGAAGACGGCAACAACAGATGCAAACCAGAAGGCACAAAGTCCTCTCAAATGGTGCAGACAGGTGCTCGATCATCCTAGCCGAGAGACTGAAGCTGCCTGCCGCAGCCTCATCTGTAGACTTGATCAAGGTAAGTTGTCTGTGCAGCTAAATAAAATACTTTGTACATATGGTTGTCTATTGGTGCTCGAAGATCCGTTCAACATATGGTACAATGTTTTCTATTTCTGGGTGGATCTTTGGATCATAGGAGAAAGTTGTCACGCTTCTGTTAGATTTATGTTTACTTTCTTGCGGAACAGTAGCTGTCACTTTAAAACTTCCTGTAATTGTCAGATTAATCAAATATCAAGTGTAGGAGGCAGTTTGAACTAGCATTTCGTAAAATCTTAAATAGAAAGTCCCTGTTTTTGATATGCTTCGTACCTAATCAGAGTGGTTCTGAAATTGCTGATACTTGCGTTTTAGGCTATTTAACAGTAGTTTGTTTAAGCTTAATGACTTTATTCAGTCATTCCGTTTCTGATATTTGAGTTTTGTACAAGCTGCTGTTGAGGATTCTTTTCATATGTTAGCAAAATTTAATGTTCATGGTGCATATATAGCAAAAACAATCTTAAACACAGCCGTTTCTGAAGCTGTTACACAGTAACATGACCACCTCTGCATCGTTGAATAAGTCAGCTTGCTGTGAAATTTTTAATATCATTCTCATTAGCAGGTGTAACATATTCAAGTTTTTCCTTTAGGCCTTGTAAAGCTTATTAACTAGGATCTTTAGGTGGCCAAGTTGTTTGGAGCAGCTAAACAGTGAACCTGCACAGCATAGTCTTTTAACTATATTCATTCTTTATGAAGTATCAATGTCCGTAAGGAGCTTGAGCAAGTCATGACCTGACCTGCTTCCTCATGGCAAGTAAGATAAGTAACTTCGGGCGCATCACTTGTGATTTTTTTCATTCAATACAAATTGAAAACAGGATCTTCATCCAGTAGCCTTTCCTGTCGCACTTTGAGGAAATGTTTATTTTCATCCCCTTTGTCCTGTCTTATTTAATTTTCTTTCCATTATGGGGTGTTATGGTTTGTGTTTTATTTTTGTAAACAAGATTCCTAAAGCACAGTTTGTTTTTTGTAAAACCAAAGCTGAACTTCTTTTATAGTTGCTTTAATTGACACATGCAGGTCCAGAATGGAAGAATTGCCCCTGAGTTTGCTACTATGTGCCTTACAGCTTCATTATGATTTCTCTTCACTCTGAAAGCTGGTAAATAGTCCATAGTAAGACTAAATCTTGTTTATTTACAGAAGAATAAACAGGAGCAATCAGTTAATAAGTTAGTAATTCACTCAAGCTAAAGATTAAATAAGATCAGAAATCAGATGACATCAGGTTATAGTCCAACAGGTTTATTTGAAATCACAAGCTTTTTGAGTGTTGCCCCTTTGTTGGAAGAAGTAAGAGAGAAGCACACAGGCACAGAATTTATAGGCAGGGACATCAATGGGCAGAGAGAACAAAGGATCAGACAAATGGTGAGAGTGGAGTGTGGCCAGGCTGAATAATAGGTCTCTGCAGATGATCAAGAGTAAAAAACGGTATGATTAAAGTGTCAGCAGGTGTATAGCAAGTGAAGGGATGACCTAAAATCAGATCAAATGAGGCAGAGAGTTAATTACAAAAAAATTTAAAATAAGATGGTAGTGGAGACAAACCAAATGACTGGAATAACACGATCGGTGTAACAGTCACATGTCGAGGGTCCAACCAAAGTAACAAGTAATCCAAAACTGTACAAGCTACTTAAGGCAGAGATCATAAAAATTTATGAAGGTGATGGTGTCAAAACAGGACAGTCAGGAAGATTTTACAGGTATAGAACAGGCTGGTGGGGTCACATCATGCAACAATCGCCAGACAAGAATGTTTTTTTCCCCCCGAGACGGGGAACACTTCAGCAGTCATGGACATTCAGCCTCCGATCTTTGGGTAAGTGTCTTCCAAGGTGGCCTTCAAGATACCCAACAATGCTGAAACACTGAGCAGAAACTGATAGGCAAGTTCCGTACCCATGGAGACAGCCTGAACCTTGATCTTGAGCTCACGTCATGCTACAAGTGACCCCATCACCCTTATCAGTATCTGTAAAATCTTCCTGACTGTCTTGTTTTAATACCATCACCATGATAAATTATGATCTCTCTACCTTGATGAGCTTGTGCAGATTTGGGTTACTTATTGCTTTGGTTAGACCCTCGGCATGTGACTGTTATACCTATCATGTTATTCCAGTCGTTTGGTTTGTCTCCAGCACCACTTTATTTTAAATTTTTTTTTGTAATTATCTCTCTGCCTCATTTGATCAGATTATAGGTCATCCCTTTGCTTGTTATTCAGCGGTTGACACTACTCACACCATCTGACAGTCTTTGTCACCTGCAGAGACCTATTATTCAGCCTGTCTACACTCCACTCATACCATTTGTATGATCTTTGACTTATCTGCCTGTAAATTCGGCCTGTGTGCTCCTGTTCACTTCATCTGATGGAGGGTCACTGCTCCAAAAGCTTGAGATTTCAAATAAACCTGTTGGACTATAACCTGGTGTCATCTGATTTCTGACCTTGCCCGCCCCAGTCCAACACCAGCACCTCCAAATCAAAGATGAAATAGTCCAGGTAGATACAATATGCCCTTTGTAACATTATTTCTTGCACTTCACAAAATTTGTAACACTTTGTAGCAACCTTCTGCTATTACCAGGTCAAAAGGTCATTAATGCAAATCCAATGCACAAAATGTGAAATCTGAGTTTGATTAGCACCCCTACTATCACCATCAACATTCACTGCCTTCACCTTGGCAAAGGCAGTGGCATAATGGTAATGTCACTGGACTAGTTACCCAGATGTTAATGTTCTGGGGACCTCTGGGAATTCAATAAAAAAAAATTATGAACACCTGCACAATGACTGCAGTAATTCACCAAGCACATTCCAAACTTGTGACTTTGTCCCCGAAGGACAAGGGCAGCAGATGCACGGGAAAACCAGCATATATGCAGTGACTTGGAACTAAAGTGCTGTTCCTTCATTGTCTGTCAAAATCATGGAAAACCTTAACTAACAGATTTGTGGATGTCTTTAGACCTTAAGGACTGCATTGGGATCAAAATCATGGATTTCGCAAAATGTTTGATACATCAATGACCACCACACTTCAAAATGTACTCAATTGGCTGTAAAGCCCTTTGTGATTTCTGGTAGTCATGAAGTACACATTTAAAATCAAGTCTTTCTGATTCTGGGACAAAACTCTTTCCCAGTAATCACCTGCCAATTTTGTTTCACACCAACCTGAGTGGCTAGGTGAAGTATTTTAAAATGACTCTCTGAAGTAACTTCATTTAGTTTTATGATGAATGGAAACAAAGGAACTCAGAATAGGCTTCTGAAAAAGACTGATCACTGCTCATCCTTCTCTAGAGTCTTTCATTACCTCAACTTTCTGGCTTCCATGGCTAAGTTTTAAACTGTCCATTGCATGACTTGTAATAGAAGTGTTCAAGGAAAAAGGAGAGCGACAATCCTAGAATCTATTAAGCACATGGTTACCTGGGCATTTGATGCGACACGAGCTGTTGTATACCTTTTAGGGCTCATGAGCGTATGGATAATATATTGACATGGATTGCGGATTGATTAACTGATTCCTACCGTTTCATAAAATAAGTTGTATCTGACATCATTACTACAGACAATCAGTGCTTGCAGCTTAACGTGCATCTCGTAAATAAATCTATCTACGCCCAAGTTTGAATGATTAATATAGATGCACAGAACAGTGGCTCTAGTACTGATGCTTAAAAGCACCAGTATATAACTTCCAGCTCTCTGGAGTCACGGAGGGTGTGTTAACAGCCCTTCAGCGTTAGCTTCATGCCACTTAGCTTTGGAGATTCTTTGTGTGTTCTTTAACTTTTGACATCTGTTTAGCTCTTTTGGAAATTTACATGCACAGTATCAACCACACTACTATTCTCAAGCTGTTGATTCCTCATCAAAAAGCTCAACTGAGGTTTTTTAAACGCTTATTTGGTTATCTTTATTTACCTTGTTCTTAATATTACTACCGTTGATGGGGAGAAAAGTTTAATTTACAACTCATAATTTCCTGTTTCTTTTCACAGATGTTTCTGATAGGAAGACCTAATCCTATGTCTCACGATTTGTGCGAAGATAATGGCTTTTGTAGTTACTAATTTAATTGCATTTGCATATGCAAATGTTCTGTTCACCAATAAGAAATGCATTGACTGAAATTCAGAATTGCAGGTCTGCAGTTCTCCAGGTATTCTAATCAACAGTGCAGTCCATTAATTTTCCAAACCAAGCATTAAAGGTACAATTCAGTTGTAATCACAAGTGTTTTTCTATGATTCTGTAACTATTAAAGTGATATTGGGGCTGCAGTTTAACTCGAATGAGTGCAGGCATTTTAGGTTGCCTGCATTTTGATGGAATCTGATCATTAGTGCATGCCTGAAAATTGAGAATGCTGTCTACAGTATTGCTCTCAATTTGTGGACAGTCATGGCATATTCCCCACAGGTTTCTGTGGTGAATTAAATAATTGTCTGTTACTACTGAGAGCCGACATGTTGTCTTTCTAGCGATGAAATGGCACAGCTTATTTCTTTATCAGACACATGCCTCAAATATAAAATCTGACTGCACCTTTATTGCAGCTCCTTTTTATTTCAAACAACAATGCCATTAGTATATTTTGTGCTGTGAGCATGCAAGCACCAGGAGTTGCACCCACATTACCACTAATACTCGGCTTATAAACATTGGTAGTGACGTTTGTTTGCCTTGTGGTGTTTCTTGATTCCATACACTCTACATCTTGTTCTTCTGATCTACGATCCTTCCTTAATATTATGGTTTTCTTATTCCTTATCGTAACTACCCACTTTCTTTTCCTTGATGCCTATCTTTCCTAAATATCAATTTTTGTTTTGAATTTTCATTCCTACCAATGGCCACTCTTGGGTCACCTCTTTCATTGCAACTAGATAATACCAACTTATTTCTCCTGTCAATTCACCTATTTTGATGTGAATGCTGCATGCGTTCAGTGTGCTAATTATGCTGCTTTTAACGTTATCCTAGTCTACAATTTGACTCGCTGGTATTTTGTTTCTGCTGTCTTCTGCTTTCGTTTACTACTTCAAGACTTAACAATTGTTAGTTTTGTTTTTCTCACATCTGATTTCTGTCTGGTTCCCATCCTCTGGCTGCTTTAAACTAGTCAGGCTGGTCAAACAACTGCCTGACATTATCTGTGTAGTATGATTAATAGGATGTCTCTGATATCTCCATCCTATTAGCAGCATGCAAATGTTAGTCAATAGCTGTCTCTGAAAAGGGAATCTAACTATCTTCCCTTGATGTTCAATTGGCATTACAATTGCTGAATTCCCCACTATCAACTTCCAAGGTTAGCATTGACCAGAAAGTGAACTGGGTCAGCCACATAAATACGCTCTACAAGAGCAGGTCTCAAATTAGGAATTCTGCAGAAAGCAATACATGCCCTTTTCTTCCCACTGCCCATCTGTCGTTTGTAATAGGGTAATCTCCATTTTGCTCGGATGTGTGCAACTTCAACAAAAAGCTTGACGCCAACTAGGAGAAAGCAGCCTCCACCAACACAAAGCAACCCGCATCATTGGCACCATATCTAACAACTTTGACTTTCATTCCCTTCAGGACTGATGTACGTTGGCACTGTGTGCCACTCAGAAGATGCAGTGCAGTAATTTCCAAAGGCTCCTTCAACAACATCTTACAAACTAAAACCTCTACCATTTAGAAGGACAAGGACAAGGGCAGCAGTTGCATGGGGACACCACTTACCTCCAGGTTCCCCTCCAAGTCCCACTCCGAGCTGATTTGGAGCTATATCTTCCTTCACTGTCACTGGGTTAAATTCATAGTCATCCCTTCCTAACAACTCTTTAGGTGTTACTGCGCACCAAGAACTGCTGCAGTTCTTGAAGGCACTTGCTAACATCTATGTACATGAAGGGCTTTTCTTATGCAGAAGAGGTTGAGTAGTTTTGGACTATAGAAGAATGAGAGGAAACCTTGTTATAACATTTTAAGATTCTTATGGGGCCTGACTAGGTAGATGAGAGGTTGATTTCCTTTGTGGGTGGGTCTTAAAACCTGAGAGTGTAATCTGAGTAAGGGGTTCCCCATTTAAGATAGATGAAGAGGAATTTTTTTTTTTGAGGGAAGTCAATCTGCATAATTCTTGACTGCAGAGGACTGTGGAGGTTGGGTCATTATATAAGTTCGGGGCTGAAAAAGGATTTTTTTTAAAAAAAAATTCTGTATGGGAATAAGGCAGTAAAGTGGAGTTAAGGATTATCAGATTGGCCGTAATCTCGTTGAATGGCTAGGTAGACTAAGCCAAATGACCTTCCTCTTTCCTACATCTTAAGTAACTTGTTTTCCTTGTGCAAGACCTACCTGCCCCCGACTCAGACTGTAGAAATTGAAAACCCTCCCTCCTAATACACTTTCTGCAGCTGTGTCCATTTGCTCAATTTGACTTCTCATTCTGTGGTGCTGCCTTAGAAGTATATCTTTTCCATCTCCTTCCTAATTGTTTAATGTCTGCTTTTAGGATGATATCCTTCTTTCTACCTATGTCATTGGGACCACAATCATCACCTCTGGCAAAAGAAGGTACTGGAACGACTCAGTGACACCCTTGTTCCTGGCACCAGGGAGGCAACGTAGAACACTTACATCTACCTGCATCTACAGCTGCATGTGCGAGTGTTTTTCTCTTGCCCCTGTCCTCTGCAAAAATAAGTGCCATCTTCACAGTTCTCAACTTTGTTATTTGTCACAGTCACCTTATTCTGGATCCCAGAGTTTCACTTCATGCAGCTAGTGACAATTTCTGCACATGCATGTACAGGCGGTGTCAAGCCCAGCCATAGCCCTGCCATGCCTAAACTCATGTTCAGAATATAGACTAGAAAACAGAATTACTTTCCCTTTCACCATCATCCCTGTGCCTATAAAATAGAAATTTGAGTTTTGTAAAATTTTTTTTATATATTGCATCTATTTAGACACCTTTTCTAAAGTAGAATCATAAAAACCCTACAATGTAGAAGTGGGCCATTTGGCCCATCAAATCTATACTGACCCCCCCCCCCCTCCAAAGAGCATCCCAACCCCTGCCCCCTACCTAATCACTGCATTTTCCATGGCCAATCCACCTAACCTGCACTACTCTGGACTATGGGAGGAAGCTGGAGCACCCATAGGAAACCCACACAAACATCAGCAGAAAGGCAACTGCGTGTAGAGTTTGCACAGAGGGTAGAATTGAACCCGGGTTCCTGGCAGTGAGAATCAGTGCTAGCCAATGTTCCATCCATGATGGGTGACCCTCCCTTTGGAAATGCAACATCTGAACAATTTGTAAAGGAGCTGCATGGTGGATGATTTCACAAGTCAGGATACATGATATGAAAAAATTAAACTTGCGTTAGACTTTACAGAGAAGCTAGTTACACTGTAGTTGACTGACCAACTAATGTTCCAGTTAAATAGAAACCAGCAAATGTGCACATTCACACATCGTAATAACTCTAAACATACTTGCAGCTATGACAATCTTATTGGAAGTCCTTCAGAATGATAGCCAAAGAAATGGTGTCCAGACACATCATGCACAAAACCATGTTACCTAGCCACTAATTAGACATCAGAGTACAAAGTCAAAATATAGTATGCACAATTTCAAGAGTGCGAAAATAAAGTGAGCCTCTCAATATCCAGAATTCAGAGCAAGCAGTAACTGCTAAGACATATACCTTTTGATCCTGCTAATGAAGAAATTAGCCACTTGCAATATTATGGTGAAATAAATACTGAATTAGATTTGCAGATAGGCACTTAATCATGACATAAATTTGCATTTTGATGTGATTAATCAGGAAGGCATTCTTCAACTTATTCAGTTTCTTGTATTCATCAATTATTTGGTTGATTTTTTTGGCAGTATGCATGGCGTAGTCAAGCTTTGGGCTAAAGGAATATTTGCATGATCCTAAGTGTATTCTCATATACACATATATTTAATTATATTTGTAAAAACATATTATCTACGTTTTTAAATTTCTGAAGTTCATCGACAGGTAATATCTTACAGGCTAAAGACATTGGGAGAGCTTTGTTTTACAGACTTAAAACTAAGCCTATAATCTGGTCAAATGTCTATTTGTCCCCTCCCCCATGTTCCTACTAAAGTCACTTACCAACCTCCAATACCGATCTTTTTCTGAAATTACCTTAACTGCTTGTTCCCCAAATCTAATAACTACCAATGCCAAGATCTAGTCTTCCTTTTATACAACAAATCAAAGGAATAGCAATAACAAGGTGTTGTAAAGTGGCCTGTACAACCTATGAAATAGAACTTGGCATAGCTACACCATCAGTACTCCATAGTAGGCCTTTGTGACATCTCGCTGAAAAGAAGAAGAAACAGGTGAATGCCAACAGCAATATCTGCAAGTAACAGAGACATAAAACCATATATCTGTTGCAGTGGATGTGTTAAGTATACATTCACTGGATAAAACATGCTTCAGACCTGAAGCAAGGTGCAAGCTTTTGGGATGTACTTCTGGTGGAGGTGAATTTGGTAAAGTAATAGATTAGAAAACAAAGGTGCCTCTTGGGTTACTGTACAACAGGCAGTTGTTTAAGTTATGTGGATTTGTTATTTGTTGATTCATACATATTGATTCATTACCCTATATTACGACCAGTTCCTGACACCCAACTTAACACCACAGTCCGATCTAATTTCAGTGTTCAGCATCCATTAAAAGATAAAACGTAACATTCTTCGTACAACTGGAACACAGAAATTCTTAGCAGTCTTGTCCTTTCACTTGAACCAAAGCCAGGAAAAGAGGAACTTCCCCAAAAAACCTATATGACATGTTTGAAGAGAAGAACCATAGGTTAAAAGTGGATGTTGAGTTTTTCAAAGCAGGCAAACCTAATTTGTTCGTGCAACATACTGCTTGCTCTCTCCTATCATTTATCGGGTGTGTATAATTGCCTCTGATACTTTAGTGCATATTCTACAAGAATATTTGTAGCCAAGCATCAATCTACAACAGTACATGCACTTTATCTGCATGATTTTTATGAAGCAAATTAGTAGAAACAATTATTTTAATCTCTGAATATATAAGGAGATATTTCATATTTACATCTACAAAGAATGCACCTACTTATTGTATTTTTCAATTTGAGCTCACTAGAGTTAGCATTTCATCATGTACATAACTTGGCTGACAGCAAACGTGAACTGTTGTTTCTCTTATTTTTCTGTAGTTCTTGACATGGTAGTGGAGATTTTCTGTTCTGCATGAATTAAGCTTTCTTTGTAGTGACATTCCTGTTTTGTTTCAGATAGTTGGTGTCTCATCTAGCTATCTGTCAGATCCTGCTATTGGGTACTCATCATTCAATCACTTCTTTCTTTGTGACGCTACGCTTAGATTTTTTCAAGTGGCAGTCCAGACTGAACAGTGGCTGTTATCTCTCTTCTTGCTTTCTAAGGAGCTAAAGTTCTGTCCACCTCACTGTCTGTTGAATTGTTACTTGGTCCTGCTTAGTCTTTTATGTTTTTCATCTCGTTTATCTAGATTGGACCTTCGGTTTTATTGCTTCAAATTCCCTTGCACTCAAAATTCCTAAATGCTTTATCTAGCTGCTGTCTTAGTACTGCTGACGTGTTTGTAAAACTACCTGTCCAAATTACAATGTTACCTGTTTCACATTTGAAAACCTTTCATGGGACATAGGCGTCATTGGCAAGTCCAACATCCATGGCCCATTCCTAATTGTCTTTGGCCATTTCAAAGTTGACCAGCCCCATGCTTGTGACCACCATTTTGTCGGTCTGAGTCATATTGGCTAGGCTAGGCTAGGCCAGGCCAGGTATGCGTGGCCAGGTATTCCTTTTAAAGGACACTAATGAACTTGATTGACTTTTTTTAAAAAACAGTTGAGTGTTTCAGTCACCTATGAAATCAGGTTTGTATGCCTGATTTTAAATTTCTCCAAGGGTGTGCAATGGCCTAGTGGTGTTATTGCTTGGCTGTTAATCCAGAGGCCCAGGTAATGTTCTGGGGACCTGGATTTGAATCCTGCCATGGCACATGGTGTTTGAATTCATTAAAAATCTGGAATTAAAATCTAATCGTGACTAGGAATCCATTGTTGATTGGAAAAAACCTATCTGATTCACTAATCTTCTTTTAGAGAAGGAAATTGCCATCCTCACCTCGTCTGGCTTGCATGTGACTCTAGGCCCACCTCATTTGGTTGACTCTTAACTGCCCTCTTGCGCAATTAGGGTTGGGCAATAAATGCTGGCCTTGCCAGCAATGCTGTCATCCATGAAGAATTTCTTTTTAAAAAAAAAAAAACTGCCATGGTCAGACTTGTACCGATCTAATGTATTGGCCTGGCCCCTGGATTACTAGTCCACTGATTTAGTTTTATATCATACCCCAAAGGCTTTAAAGAGTCTGTAAGCCTACTGAATACCTATTTGGAGCAAGCTTTGAACAATACCACATATGAATTTCAAAGAATTGCTGTCTGGGCATGTTCAGTTCACAGGGAAGTCCTTCACCCAAAAATTCCTCATTGGTTTTCTCTAGAAGTGCAAGAGAACTTATTGAAGTCGCAGAGGTCATTCTGAGTAACTAACCTTGGCAACCAACCATCTTAGACTTATTGTGAATGTGCAAATTATATAAAAGACGGCTCTGAAAAATTATATTCAAACTTGGTCTACATTTTGAAATTATAAATTGGAAATGCCTTTACTGGGCATAATACTGAACAGTGTTCAAGTAACATTTTGTAATGGGGAAGAAGTATTGGTTAGCTATTCGGGTACAGTGTATTGAGAGCCAGGGGGTGATATTTTGATTTGGGCAGGAGTTACTGTAATTTTGATATACTAGGAGGTATGAACAGGGTGGTTTTAGAAAAGTTTTGCATCTGCTTCAATCTGTAGAAAAGGTTCTCCATAAGATGTGGGAGCAGAAGTAGGCCATTCGGCCCATTGTGTCAGTTTGGCCATTCAGCGATAACATGGCTGATCTGAATCTGCAAATTCACTACCACTTCCACACAACTCTTGAGGCTTTAATCATTAAAGATCTAATTATGCAAATAAATCATAAATGCTTTGTAGTAGAAAACAGCCAGATGCATGTTAAATAGTAATATCGATTAAACTTTAATGTTTAAACCACTGTAACACAAATATAGTTCCAAGTGCATAGGTGGTAAAATGTTAACTTTTTTTGGAGGGAGGGAAGGGAAAGAAATGAAGTGAGCTGAATTTTGCATTCATACACATTCCCATATACTTTGAATTATTTTTGCAGCATATTGGCTATCCTATAAAATAATCTTGCATAATCGTAGATTAATGTGACTTTTCAAGTAGGTGTAAGTAGAAATAAGACCAATTAGTTTAGCTTTGTTTTGAAGCAAGTATGATGGCCAAGATTTTAGGAGGACTACCTGTTCTTTTAAATCATGCCAAAGGGTTTGGAATGTGCACTGGCATGTGCAAATAGAACATTGCTTGGACAGATCTTCAGCGTGCATCCTTTGTATTGCACTAGTGTCCAGTTAGATTATGCATGAAATCCCTTGAGTGGGATTTGAACTTCAAACTTTTTAAGTGTGCCAGCGCTTCAGCCAATCATAATTTTTGTAGCAATATTAATAACTGATGCAGCCCCGGTAGCTCATGGAAGATTGTTTCTAATATATGTTACTTGATATGATGTGGTAGAGTTTGCTTTGTTTCTTCACTATCTTCATATTGTGACCAGTGTGCAGTTAACTAATCCACCCGCTTCTGGTGACCTATTTTAATCCAATGTCTCAAGTTGTAAAGAGAAATATGCTAGCTTTTCCATCCGCACAGAACCTGCCATGTCAGCCATGAGCTGCCTCATTGCAGCATCAAGGGCAGTAACCTAACCTCCACGTAACCTAAAAGTACATCTGCAACAGAGCTAGATTTCTTTTTAATGTCCACTGTCAATGCTAACTTTGCCTGTTGTATTTACATCTAACTGTGCATGCATTTTTGCTTTTCCACTCTAGCCAACAGATGGAGAAACGTCTATTGCACCCCGTTTGCTTCAGCCTGTGCTTATAGCTCCAATACAGATGTCACTTCGTGTAGCAATCTCTTAAACACTTCTGGTTTCCTCAAAACGTCTACTAAACCAGTACTAACCCATGGCAGTTCAGGTATGGTACACCTGTCCATTAATGAAGTGCAGATTCTGTAAAGTTTTTTTAAAAAAGCATTGTTAACAGTTTAAAATCTTTGTACAGATTGAAGCATGTTCTGTCAGATTACATTAGTGTGAAATTGAAAATAATGCATGATGGATGTTGCTTTTTGCTTAGCTGCATGGCTTTCATGAAAACTCACTGGTTTTAGTCCCAGATTATGCCACAAGTAATAAAAAGTTGCAAAATTTGCATATTTACTTTCAAAATTGAATCTTAAATTAGAAACTAAAGGTACTGACTGTAACAGCATTAGTTAGGTTTCACAACATTTCCTCTTGATCTTGGATTCAACTTTTGGTTGCATTAAGGTATATTGAATGGAATACAGTGCATCAAAATTGCGATGTACTGTTATCAATTCAGCAGATAGTTCCTCTATAAGGAGTGTTTTTCCTAAATTAAAAATTGTCAGAATCTAATCTGTCTGCATTTATTAATATTTCCTTTGTTCTTCTAAAACCACCACCTTAAATGCAATTATTGGTTTGCAAGAGAAAATTGTTGCCTGCTGTCCAAGTGAAACTGATTGAACAGATAAGTTTGTACTGTGCTTTGTGATCTAGTTGAAGATTTAAAAGTGGGGCATAGTTTATTTCTGTACTGTCCTTGAAGGCACTAATTCACTTTAAAATATGATTCCATAGCTGTGCTGCTGTACCTTATTTGACTGCTGTTTATTCAGTGCGAGCCCTGGTGATGAATGTTAGAAATGTTGACCTTGGGAGACATTTATCTCTGAATCTTATGTGTTTAACAGAGATCACCATATAAATCTCAAATGGAATATGGGATAATGAATGAGAGAATTCCTGGCTGTATGAATGGTAACACAAATTGTTGTTTTGTTAATGAATTGCAAAGCAGAGTAACCAAGTTAGTTTAACTTCCAAGTTGCAAACTGAATGGAGGTCCTTTCTGTGATTTGAGTAATTCAGTGCTGAAAATTATAATGTGCTGAATTATTTAAGAAAACAATTGATTTATTCTATCAAAATCATATTGATTTTAAAAGGTAGTGATGTTTATCATTTGTGATTTTAATTATGAATGGGTGCATGCTCTAATCCAATTATCTGTGCATTAAAAACAAATTGTGGTGTTACGTTTAAAAAGCTAATAAAAAAATCTGTTCCAGAAACTGGTGCAAAAGGATATATCAAGTTTTCTATAACTGCATAGAGGGTGTTCTTCTGAACTTGGTCTAAGAGGTGTGGTTGGATGTCATATCTTTTCTGTTTTTGGGAAGTAAATGAACTGAGTGCCTTTAAAGTTAAATTTACAACGATTGACCATTGCAACAAACAATGAATGAGCAGGGTATTGATTCTGTCTATGAATAATTCGTGCCTTTTCATTTCATTTACAAGCAACATTGTGAACTTCTTGCCAAAGAAGGGTCACTGGACCTGAAATATTAACTCTGCTTTCTCTCCACAGATGTTTCCAGACCTGAGTTTTTCTTTCCAGCAATTTCTGTTTTTGATTGTGAACTTCTTTCTCTCTGTCCGCTACCTATTTAGATTTTTGAACAGTCCTGCTTCCAATGTGCAAGAAAGTTGTTTTTTTTTAAAAGATTTGATCTTATTTGTAGTATCCCTACCTTTCCTGAAGGTACTGGACCTGTTTGTAGTACACTCCTACAGATGGTTTGCCAATAACAGCCAGTATATCCGTTCTTCACCAAATATGATGCAGCTCAATCTGATTTTTGCTCAACATTTTTTCAGTTCTTTTTTTTAAGAAGACTTCAAGTTATAGCCAATAATTGGTACTGATGGTTCATGTTTCACTCCAGTTATATTGGAGTTCTAAGTCCTAACCTCTAGAACTTTAGAGCTGCATACAGCTTATTAACATCACTTTGTAAACTCTAGCTTTTTCCATGTGGGTCACATTGTCATGAAAAAGACCCAAGAAAGGTACATGTTTTTAGTTTGGGCATAAATAGCTATTATGCTGCACTTGACTTGACTTTCTTATTTCAAAGAAGATGCACCATTGTTCTGCAAATAGACCTAATCATAAGCTCATAGCCAGATATGAGACCATAGGACATAGGACAATAAGCGCAGCATTCAGTGAGATCATGAATGATCTGAAAATTCTCAACTCCACTTTCCTCCCTTTCTCTTGTAACCCTTGATTCCCTTGCTGATTTTAAAATGTGTTTCTGGGCCTTGAATATACTGACTGACTTACATAGCCCTCAGTGGTAAAGAATTCCAAAAACACTCAATCCTCAGAAGAAATTCCTTATCTGTGTTTTGATTGGGTGACCCCCCTCATTCTAAAATTATACCCATTGTTTTCCTGTGTGAGTGTGTCTAGAACCAATCCCTCTGTCTGCTAAGAACCTTGCATGTTTCAATAATGTTGCCTAGTTCTTCTAAATGCTAGTTTAGGGCCCAACCTCTCCTCCATACGAGTCTCTCCGTATTGGGAATCAGCCCATTAAACCTTCGTTGGGTTGCCTTCAAGCCTGCGTATCTTTCCTTAGATAAGGGGTCCAAAACTGTTCAGTATTCCAGCTGTGATCTAACTTGAATCTAATATATTTTTATGAAGACTTCCCTATTTTCATACTTCATTCCTTTTCAAAAATAAAGGGCAACATTCCACTTGCCCTCCCTATTACCTCTGAACTTGTATGCTAACTTTTTGTGATTTGGTCGTTGTTGTAGATAATGCCTTTAATCTGTTGAACAGGTTTTCTGTTTGTGACCATTATTGTTTCTCCTATAGTTGAAGGTGGATGAATCAGTAGTGAAAATAATTGTATTAATTCTAAATTTAAGTTATTTTAAAAAATTATTTCACTGACAAAATTATAGTTTGAAGTCCCAACTGAATTCACTGTTTTTTCACACTTACATAATTTGCAAGTATAGATAGAGAATTTATGCTAGAGACACTTAGCAAATTGTCACATGTTTGGGTTAGAATGCTCATTATTTCAAACTTTTAAACTCCCTTTTTTTGAAAATTTTCAATATCAACAAAAGGTTGCTGGTCCCAAATTCAAGAAGCTGCTGTAATGCTGTATATAGGTGCCAAAATAGCTTTTTATGATTAATAACAGTAAAGTCGTCATCGTCTTACCAGACTATAGGGCTGCTTTGTCATTGCAGAAAGAAGACCGGTGATTTAACCTCAGGATCACCAAGCCTGGGTGAGGAGAGAGGTTGAGCAGGAGAGTTCTTTATGATAACCTCAGCTGGTGCAGAAAATAAACCCATATGTTGCAACCAGCCATCCAGCTAACTGAACCCTTCTTATGATCAGTGATTTGTTGTCAAGCGTAACCAAATATTCTATAGAATATTATGCTTTGTGAAGTTTTTTTTTATTTTAATTGAAGTGGGTGTTATATTTCCATGCTTGATTTTCATTTTTTTGGGTTTTATGTACCATTTTCTTAAGTTACTGACCTTTTTACTAAGGTAATTTCATAGAGGCTAGGAACCCTCTAATAATTAACCTACATTTTCATTCTTCATATTGAAGACCTGTCTGTACTCTTGTTTTTGGTATGCAAGATTTCAACAGGAAAAGTTACTGACTTTTTTAAGCAGTGAAATGTTCTTAAACTATTGATTGAAAGACGAGTAACTTGTAAATTGTTTCAGTAATGAAGATTGTCCATTGTTTTGCTATTTGATCTCTAAATGAATAGAGAATTAAAACTAGAATCTGGGATATATACAAGCAGAAGATTTTGAGCAATGTTGCAAAACCTTTAGTTATTGGCAGTAGGAAATGCCAGCAAGGTACAGATGTTCTGCTGTTAGGGAAGTCCAGACCAAATTACCCTAGAAGATATTTGTATTGTTACTTTTTTTTTAAGCTATGGCCAGCTTCTTGTTCTCCAATTTATTTAGGTTCCAGATGGATGCTGTAAATTGTCAAGTTGTCCGGTCAGGAGCAATGAACTGCTGCCTGCTTTATTCACCCATCCTTGATTGGTCATAACAGGATTAAATTGAAAAAGATCCCTTGGTGAACATCTTTTGCCCAGACCAAATAAATTTGTTTCAAAATAAACCAATTTAAGCAGGATTTGAGTTAACGTGAGTGTTTTTTTTATTATAAGTTACTAAATGAGAGAAGAAATAATATTGTAAAACATTCGAATTTGAAACAAGTGGCAACTCCAATAAAATGCTGAAGGTATGCAAATCAGCTAGTGTTCCTGAAGAGTAGATATTAAGAAGTTGTGGCTGTTACCCTGATACTGGTCACACTGTTGGTGAGTGGTTGACCTTGAGATGCTTGACTTCGCATGTCAGCTAATAAGACTGTCGTGTTTCGTTTCAAATGGATTTTCTTCTACTTCCAGCAAAGACAAATCATTTTTTTTTTAATTAAAGCCAACAATGCAAGGATAACTTGCTGTTTTCTCAGCTGTGATCCTCTCAGCACATTACCTTGCCCAATTAGGGGTCACCAGCCAAAGTTGAAACTGATTTTTGAGCTCTGTTCTTGAAGGGCGTGGGGAGTAAAGGTCTCTTACCCAGAATGCTTTCTTTTCCTCCCATCAAGCTCACCGTCTGAGCTAATTGGTACCTGTTGGCTGTGACACTCCACTGTCCCTTATGGCTGGATGTAATCCTGGAGGTTTCTTGTCGTCACTGAAACATAATGCTTGAATCTATATTCTCAGTCTTTTTGGCCATGTTGTCTTTTTGCAAACAATTAAAAGTTCACTGTGACTGTATATGATCTGGGAGTATTGATCCATCATTGTGATGCAGTCAGTGGCTTCAGGATGCTCGAACGGTTTATTGGTTCATGGGATGCAGTTGTCTTTGGCTTAGCCGCCACCTATTGCCCATCTCTAATTGACCTTGAACTGAGGTCATTCCAAAAGGCAGTTAAGGGTTAAACACGTTGCTATGGGTCTGGAGACATATGTATTGGCAAGGGCAAGTAAGAATGGAAAACTTCCTTCCCTGTAAGACATTAATGAACTGGATGGGATTTTAAAAGACAATTGACTGTATTTGTATGGTCACCATTTTTATCAGGTTATAAAAAATGAACCTTTTTGCAACAATCCATTTGGCTGCTGCCAGCCTAGTTTGCTGGACTGCTTTGGTTATGAAGGCTCCTACCGTGGAAGTTTGGCTGGTAATCTCCAGGAAAGTAAATGGGCAGTGTTTTCTCAGATTTAAGCCAAAATATACACACGTGTAAAATACAGACTTGCCTGACTATTCTAAACATCATTTACTTTCAATTCCTTGTAGTTGAAGTTTCTTAACTTGGTGTTTCAATTGCATTTATTGATAGATTAGTCCACTCCACTACTTATGGTTGCTGACCTACTGTTCTTTACATTACTTGGCTCTAGTACTTATTGGAAGCCACCAGGTAATGATCCCTATGATGGTTGATTGACCTATTTCTTTGAGTTTGAGGCTCTCAAGAGGCAGTATCTAACAGATAGTATGTAATCACTTATGTTTTTCAGCCATTGTTCTCATTATGCTTCAAAAAGAAACAATACCTAGTAGCTTATATACTTGCCTTTGCAGTAGTTCTAACTGTGCTCTGAAAGAATTGACTGGCAAAATCTGAAGTTGTCTCCTTTACAATACAACATGCACAACACCACAAGGACTATGGTTGAAGAAGGTCCACCATCCTTTTTAAGGGGAGTTAGCAACAGGCCCACAAATGGTGGCTTTGCCAGTGACACTGTCGTCTCAATGATACATTTCAAAATAATTCAAATGAGATTGTGGTTTACTAGATCAACAAAAGTGAACTCCATTCAATATGGTTTAATACTAGTGTAAGTATGCTACTGACCATGTTGGGTCATCCCAGCATGCACTTTTTTCCCCCCAACAAAAGCCTTGATAAGGTCAGGTGCTAAAGCAGTCAGGGGTTTGTTTTTTTTTTTTTGTAAATTGAATGCATCTTCTAAAGCAAAAGCCAGCAATGTGTATTTTGTATTTTATGCCGAAGTAGTTTTCTCCCTGGGTGTTGTAAGAGTGGAAAGAATTTTGAATTGCATCTCATGGCAGTCTTTGCAAACTAGTCTGAATTTGCAAATTCCTGTATTAAGTAGACTTAAATTCTACAATGCCTCTTTTTCCCTCAGTCATACCTCAAGGTAAAGGGAATGCAGTTTCCAATAAATAGGGATATGCAGATTTTGGAATGAAGTTATCAAATAAAATAAATCCCAAATTTGTTGGTGTGGATCAGCATGTTTCAAACAAGCAAAAAAAAATTAGGAAAAGACCGAGTATGATGTTTTTTAAGCTATTTTGTCCCTCTTTATCAACTTGATCATTTCTTCATGTTTGACTTCTGTGGACACTTCTTGGACATCCTCTCGATGTGGTTTTTTTTTCCAGAAGTTGTATTCCATTTCCGTGTTGTCTTTTGGAGTTAGTGGGTCACTTGGAGAATATTTTAAAAATTGCCTGCTGATTTATAAAATATTACACACGTCCTATTGCACAAGTGGAGGTTTGGAGCTCAGAAGTTAGTTTTCCATCTAAGTGATTTTGTAAATATGCGTGGGACTGGTGAAGTATTTCTTTAGGAACATGTGTAACAATATCGTTCGTTCTAGATACCTGCATGCTCCACAGCGAATCATGCCAAAAGTTCATGAGCTTCAAATGAAGGTAAATACACGTAGGCGTGTGTGTAAATCTTTTCTGAACCCTCTCTAATTTAAAAAATATCCTTTCGCAGGGCGACCAGAACTGTACACCAAAATGGCCTCAGCCACATCCCGTACAACTTCAGCAGATGTCCCAACTCCTATATACAGTTATCTGAGCAATGAAAGCAAGCTAAATGCTTTCTTAACTATCCTGTCTGCGTGTGATGCAGCTTTCAAAGAACAATGTACCTGAACTCCTAGGTCTTCCTGTTGTCTCTTGACAACACTACCCATTTCCTTACCATTAACTGTATAAGTCCTACCTTTTATTTGTTTTACCTAAATGCAAAACCTTGCATTTATCCAAATTAAACTCCATCTGCCACTCCTCAGCTCATTGACCCAATTGATCAGGATCCCTCTCTGATCTCGGATAACTTTCACTGTCAACTATACCACCAATTTTGGTGTTATTTGCAAACTTACTAACTGTGCCTCCTAAGTATTCATCCACACACGTGGGGAGTATTCTATCACATGTCTGACTTGTGCCTTGTGGTGGAGGTGCCAGCGTTGGACTGAGGTGGACAAGGTCAGAAATCACACAACACCAAGTTATAGTCCAACCGGTTTATTTCAAAACACAAGCTTTTGGAGCTTCGCACCTTCTCCTGAAGGAGGTGCAACGCTCTGAAAACTTGTGCTTTCAAATAAACTGGTTGGACTATAACCTGATGTTGTGATTTCTGGCTTTGTGCCTTGTAGATGGTGGACAGGCTTTGGAGAGTCAGGAGGTGAATTACTCGCTGCAGTATTCATAGCCCTCTGACTTGTTCTTGTAGCCACTCTTTTTTGTATGGTTAATCCAGTTAAGGTAAAGGTAGAGCAGCCTCCCTTCTCCATTCCCCCCTCCCAGTCCCCGTTGAAAAGTAGGTGGTGCATAAAATTTTGGTATCAGCTGTATTAAAGGGACTGACATTTTTGTTGTAGGCTCATGGTAATGTCATTTGGCTGGTTATCCAGAATCCCAGACTAACATGCTGGGGACTTAGGATCAAATTCCACCAAGGCACGTGCTAAAATTCTGTACAATCTGGAATCAAAAGCTTATCCAATGGTGATCGTTGTCTTTTGTCATCATAACATACCTAGTTAACAGTTTTTTGGAGAGTGAAACCTACTATCCTTGTCTAGTCAGGTCTGGCCTGCAAATGGCTCGACTCGACTCACAGCAATGTGATTTACTTGCAACTGCTGTTGGAAATGACTAGCAAGACTGCTCAAGGTTAATTAGGGATGTGCTTAGAGGCCCTTACCGGTAATGTTATCCTATGGATAACATTATCCTATGGAAGAATGTTATGAAGTTGGGTAGAGTAATTGAGGTGGAAGGCAGGAAGCTAAAATGAGTGGTTCCTTTTAAGAGATACATGTTTTGTCTGTACTTCAGCAGCTGAAGTTGCCAGTACAGAGAGCCTCAAAAAGTAAAACAGTTGTATCAAAAAAACCTTACAGGTGGCAGGCAAAACAGCAGTCATATGTTGATGAGGTAAAAGGTATTGCAGATGCTGGAGAATCCGAGATAACAAGGTGTGGGGCTGGATGAACACAGCTTGACGTTTCGGGCCTCGACCCTTCATCAGAAATGATTTCTGATGAAGGGTCTAGGCCCGAAACGTCAAGCTTTCCTGCTCCTGTGATGCTGCTTGGCCTGCTGTGTTCATCCAGTCCCATACCTTGTCATATGTTGATGTTGTGACAATGAGTTTGACCTTAGACAATTAATATAAGACAAACTCAGCGATCCAGAGCCAATTGAATTTTAAAACTGATGGTGTTAAAAACGTGAAACCAATCATATTTTAAGAATTTGATTATGTCATTACGGGTGTAATGGACGAGGGTATTTGGAAAATTTGGGGAGAACCAACTGCCATCTGAAAGAGAGAGACAACTGCCACATGCCATTCACCTCTCCGACACAGCCCATCTAATTAAAGGTACTACGATATTTTAGTTCAAAGACCTCATTGAAGAAATTATAGAAATAAAACATTTCTGACAACAGAATTAGTGGAAGAAAGGCGTTTGTGAAGAAACCAGAGATGAAAGAATATTCCAGTCTGTGTGAACTTGGAGAGATTAAATTATAATTTATTGCCTCTTATTAATTGGGTTATATTAGTGGGACTTGACTTTATTTAAACAGCATTCCAGTAGAATTTAGACCAGTTAGACTACTGACTACTCCCTAAGGGAAAATTGTCAGTTTGTTAGTAATTTTGTTAATTTGTTCATTGGGTTAAATAAATTGTTTCTTGTTACTTGTAAAGTGGAGACCAGGGATTTATTTCCTTTTTAACCACTCTTTTAATAGATTATGGGGGGAAAGACAAGCTTCTCTGGTGTTTTGGGGGTAATTATCAGAGCGGAACCCCTACTCCTGTCATAACAGACTGGGGCTTGTGTTTTAGTTTAATTATCAGAGGGATTCAGCCATTCCCCATCGTAACGAAGTCTGAGATGGTAGTTAAAATATTAGGAAGCAGCACAGTGGCTCAGTGATTAGCACTGCTGCCTCACAGCGCCAGGGACCCAGGTTCGATTCCACCCTCGAGCGACTTTGTGTGGAGTTTGCACCTTCTTCCCGTGACTGCGTGGGTTTCCTCCCACAGTCCAAAAATTTGGAGGCTAGGTGGATTGGCCATGAAAAATTGCCCATAGTGTTGAGGGATGTGTAGATGAGGTAGGTTATAGGGGGATGGGTCTGGGTGTGATGCTCTGAGTCGAAGGGCCTGTTTCCACACTTTGGGATTCTGTGAATGAAATACATTGTCATCTTTGTTTGCCATCGTGTTTATTTCACAATCTATTCATGATCTTAATATAAGCAAAAAATTTACTTTCTTTTTAACATCAATAAGTCACGTTGGGTGAAAAATAAAATTCCTACTTTTATTTCTTAGTTGTATAAAATTGAGTCCCTCCTACTTGAATTTTATTTTTCTGATTGCTTACATGAGCCATCCAGGCTGTGCTTGCCAAGGTTGGAGCAATTTATTCTCTAGGCTCTTGCCCAATGGTTTCACTGGTTCCCATGCATGTCACATAGGAGTCTTGTCTGTGGAGAAAACATTTATGTAATCAGTCTGGATTTCAATTTGAACTCTTGATTCCAATAATGAAAAACAACAGCAATCCACTTGCACCACTATCTCCTCTGTTTCGATATATTTCTTATTGCATACGCTAGTTGTTCTGACTGTAGTGCACTGCTGTGTATTCTAAGAAGATTGAATCCATCCTGCATGTGATTGTCCTGTTTTTATATATAAAAAATATTAGATGTAGTGTGGTGTTTGTTCAGTTATTCCTAATATTTTTCAGATTAGCTTTTAAAATCATGTATCTGGTTGAGCCAGCAGAGAATTGGTGTCAGTCTAAATCAACAAGGAAATGACCAACTAATCACCTGACTCTGTATTTGATTAGAAAAGTATTTGTGTCTGTCTAATATTCGACAATTTGAGTTAGTACTTTGGTCAGTTGTTCCTGCAAATCTGCTTTGGCTAATTACTATATTTCTCACTTATTTTTCCATCTCTTTGATTTATGAAGGTTATCCAACCATTCACTCAGCACTGAGTTCCCAGTCATCCATTGACAGTGAGTTGAGCACCTCCGATGACTCCATCTCCATGGGGTATAAATTGCAAGACCTGACAGATGTCCAGATCATGGCTCGATTACAGGAAGAAAGTAAGTGGGGAAAAATATGAAATAATACAATGTTACCTTGTTTTCATTGAGTAATGTGAAACAGCCTGGCCGAGGTAGATGTCGATTATTCCGCGGGAACATAAGAAATAAGAGCAGGAGGCAACCGTATGGTTCCCTACAATCATGGCTGATCTAATGCTTCAATTGAACTCTTCTGCTTGTTCCCCATATCCCCTGAGAGTCCCTGAGGAAAAATAACTGGCACCCTTGTCACAAATATATTTTACAGTGGACCATCCATAACCATCTGGGGTTGAGAATTCCAAGAATTCATAACCCTTTGAAGAAACTTATGTTCATCTGTCTTGAATGATCAACTCATTATCATGACGTTGCCCACATGTTCTTGATTTCCCAGGCCAGGCAAACAACCTCTGCCAGTCCTGTTAGTGATCCTTTTAATGTTTCAGTCTGATCATTCCTCATCTCTCTCAACCCCAAAGAGCATAAGCCCAGTTTACTCACTGTCTCGTTGGAGGACAAACCTTTCATTCCATAAACCAATATAGTGAACTTCTGCTGTATTGTATAAAATCGTATCTTTCCTTGAATCTGTTGACCAATCAGTATACAATTTTCCAAGTTTGGTCTTGCCAGTGCTCCGTGGCTAGGTCTTGCTGCATGATGTCGATGCCTGTCTGGGTGTGCTTTTGAGATGAGCAGAGAGAAACAAAATTGTGTTTAATTATGGAACTCTGCTTTCTTTTTAAAGGTCTCCGTCAGGACTATGCTTCGAGCTCAGCATCTGCATCCCGTCGCAGCTCCAGTGCCTCATTAAATTCCCTCCGGAGAGGTACTTACAGTGATCAGGAATTTGATACTTACAGTTTGGATGATGATGATGAATATGATTACTCATTACCCCAGCACAGCGTGCATAGATATTCGCCTTCTCCACGAAATTCACCTCGATCGCAGTCTCCAGTTCGAGGAGCAGCAACTGCAGCTAGAGTTCGGCCTTCACGACGCTGTTTGCAGGGTCGTGTGTCTGAGCTAATGAATTATACAAAAAATCAAGGTACTAAATCTATAGTTAAATTGAGCAAGCGAAAGTTTCTGTGAATGTTATTCAGTGCAATTCTTTCGTTCGGTGTTGAACTTGTGGTTCTAGAATATTCTGTTTTAGTGCATCTAAGTGTTGATGATAATAAACACCTCTACTTTACTTTTCTTTAAGGACAAAGTGCTCAGCTTCTGGATTTTCTTAATGTTGGACATGTAAATCTTCTTTTGTTCTTGGGATGTTGACAGCTGTCTCAAAGGTGGCATTTGTTGACAGATGCTGTTTGCTGACAGCATTTAGCCAAACCACCGTGTTAGACTGGAGTTGCATGTAAGCTGGATCAGCTAAGCCTTACTTCACTTCATTCTGTTACAGAGGAAATGCGTCGCAGCATGCCCAATCTAGCCAAGTCCGGGATTCGTTGCACTGATTCGGGTAGAAGTAGTCAAAGCTTTGAATCTAATTTGCAAATACCCAGCAGTCGAATTTCACGATTGCAGCAGTCTCCAGCTGGTACGTCACGTTTGATCTGTTCTGAGAAATAAGGAAATCATTAACCAATTACTCATGCGATGCGCGTATTTTCAGTTTTCTCAAATGTGAAATTGGCCTGCCAGATAAAATTTTTGATACGATGGACTCCCTTGCCTTCTGTTTTAATTGAGAATTTCAAAGTAAGATTGAACATAAAAAGGCATTTCTATTAATTATCCTCCATAACAATAATCAGTTCAACTAGGAATTTATAGGACCATTGGTCAGTTTGAAGATTTATTGTGTCTCAACTTGAGGGATTTGGATACTTCAGGTTTAAAATTGTGAAGTTTAATATTCGACTTAATGTTGTCTAGTGTTTGTGAGAGCCTTTTTTCCCTAATTTTCCTTTTGTTGAGCTAATGCTGCACAAATAAAACTCTCATCCAGCAATGAAAAGGATTCTGAGAATACACTGCTTATGGGATTGGCCTCTGATTTGGGATTAATTGCGGGTTAATAGTTAAATAAGCCTGGATGTATACAGAATAAGACTATGCCAGTTCACCAGGAAACTTGGTTCTGAATATCATGGTGTTAGAGAAAAGCCTAATTAGCACAGCAACTAATTTCTCCTGTACTGTGATCTCAGCAGGAACTCATTGGTAAAAAATAAAAGGCTTTCAAAATAAAAATAAAATTCAGAGAAATAGTGAGGTCAGGTAACATCCATGGAGAGAAACAGTCACCGTTGCAAGCTTCTGATGAAGGATCATTAGGCCTGTTTCTGTTTCTGTTGCACCTCAGGTATTGCCTGACCTGCTGACTATTTCCATTTTTCAGTATTTGTTTCAGATTCCCAGTATTTTATATTTTAGATTTAGTTCAGATTTATCCAGAGTGACAATTTTGACTAATAAAATTTTTGACTGAACTACAAGTTTGCATAGCTAAACTCTCTCTCTAATAGAGTTAAAGATTATGTTCGATAGATATCTCAAAGTGATCAAGATACAGCCATTATACAATTTCTTCAAGTTAAGACTTAATATTAATTAATATTGAGGCAAGAAATATGTGAAAGCAATTGTTGAAATGGAATCAGCTGCCGATGTGAATGGACTCCAGTATGAGCATGAATGTAACTGGTGTGGAGGAAGAGGAGTGCTCTTCCTCTTTAAACTGTCACTAACAACGGTGTAAATTGTTGCATTAGTTACAAAAACAATGGAAACTGCTGAAAACACTTGGTCCAGTTGCGTCAGTGGAGATAAAAACAGTTAATATTCCAGACCATGACCCATCATTACTTTGCTATTGACAGTGTTGTGCTGTGGAACCCCACCCACTGAATCAACAGTCAATCATAGCTGGTTTGCGTTGATTTGCACTGATTTTATATTCAGCTCTCTTCTGCCCCATTTTAACATAATTCAAGAGATATACCTGATGTTATCAACACTTGCTTGACAAGATATACAAAATAAACAGTATTGCTGTATGCTTGGTAATGTAGATAATATAGGTTCAGTTTGTAATAATGTGAGTCATGCTGCCTAGGAAACAGGAAAGGTGCCCTAAGATTATTTCCCATTTTCTTCTTGTGGCTAAATTTTTTTTTTTTTTTTTTAAAACCAGCTCTTCTGGAAAATGTGGAAACTTACAAACTGGTTTTATCGCTGACCTATGCTGCTCGATATTAATTATTGGATCACTTCCACCTTTGGTTGCTATAATCCCAGCACTTAGTTTGTATTGAATGCAGTTGTGTTCATTGATTTTTCAAATTTGTAACTTGTCAATTTTGTAGGGGTGGGGAAGGGGGAAGGTGGAAGGTGATATAAGGACAGAGGGAGGAAAAAAAGATAGGCAGCGAAAGGGATTGTTGATAGTAGGCCGGGGGGAGAGAAACTTGATAGCTGATATGGGAATGGTGAGTATGGAAAATGGGTTTCATTAGAGGATCTGGGGTGTGGCAGTGGGTAGTAAACATGGAAGAAAGTGGTCACACTCTGGAATCGCTCAACTTGATATTAAGCCCTGAAGGATGCAAGGTTCTTGAGTGGAAGATGGGCATTGTTCTTTCAGCTATTGTGTAATTTTAGTCAAAATTTTATGTTGGGGCAGCTTAACTATCCGCTGTATCACGAGTTCATCGGTTTAGTCAAATGGATAAATTCAGCTTTTTATATGCCTTATTTATGGTGGGAATGGAATTCACTGTTTTGAAATTTTGGCTCTTCATGTTTTAAAATTTTAGCTGTCACCTTTTAAAAGATAGATAAAGTAGCTTTATGTAGAAGATGCTCCTGAAGATAACAATGAGTGCCTTGTTAATAATTTCCCTTCCTGTTTTGTCTAGGTTCATCTGGTAAGATCAGGTATACTACTGGTAACAGTAGCCAAATTTCTCCCTCAAGCAGACAGCCAGTGAAAGCTATTGCAAACAGTAACTCTCCCTTAACGACAAGGCATCCAGTGAAAACTGTATACCCATGTTCTAGCAGTACTGTTCGTAGAATCCAGTCTCCGACTTGTTCAAGCATTTCTTCACCGACTGGCATTACCACAAACGGAAGATCCTCCAGCTCAGCTCTTGCCCCTAAGGGCACCCCGACTAAGTCACGGGTTGCTAGCACTTGCACTCCCACTTCCACAGTTTCTAAGACCAAGCTTTTGCAGCCAGCAAGGAGGTAAGTCTAATGAAAACCAAAAGAATTGCTAGAAATAAACAGCAAAAACAGAAGTTGCTGGAAAAGCTGCGTCGGTCTGGCAGCATTTGTGAAGAAAGATCAGAGTTAACATTCTGAGTCTGGTGAGCCTCCTTTTTGTTCCAGAGGACCTGAAACGTTAACTCTGATTTTTCTTCACAGGCAAGTCTAATATATTATCAATATTCTGTCAATTTGGAACTGCAATCTTCAAGTGCTATATTGACACCAGGTGTTCTGTACCACAGCTACTGTTCATTGGCTATGATACTACAAGCTACTTAACACGTATTGGTTCCACATGCTCTCAATGAATGATGGAACCAATACATGTTGAATCCCTGGCATGTCCTGTGTGCCCTGTTAAATTATTTGTTTTTGACCAAGGCAGAGAGTCAAAAAATACCTAGGGATACACTCATACAGACAATTATATGAATTCTTACAGCATGTTTTATATTTTTAGTTCTTTTTCATGTTAGCTCGCCTACATATGTTTGAAGTGCAGCCTTCTGGACCCACTTATTTAAATGAGAAGCAGCCTGTTTAAGGTTTGCTGATGCACTCTCTCTTTTTTTTTAAGAGTCAGAAGCAGACATCGTGATCTTTAGAAAATCCTCACAAAATGCTACTTGCCAAAATAATATGCTAATTTGACAACTTAAAAATATCAAGTACTTGATCAACTTCATGCTTGCAATAATAATTTGCAAAAATTTCCACCTATCAACATTTTTTTTTGCCCCACCTGTTTTTAACCATTGTTGCCAACTAAAGCCAACAAAATACTGAAGGTGAAGAGATTGAAAAGTCAAGGTGAAAAATGGGATCTAGTAATGGCAAAGAATGCAAATAAAAGAATATTCAGATAGTCATGCAATTGATGCACAGCCAGCTGATTTGAGATGGATAGAAATAAAAGAATATACAGTAGGTAATAGGAAGAGGAATGGGGATAATGTTTTTGCCCCCATTAATGGGCTACATGCTAATTGGAGACTGCCCATTGCCAGTCAATTCTTACAATATCAAGCGCTCCTATTGGTTTGCTTCAACAAACTGTTTTTGTGAGCTTGTCTGGGTATTCTGTTACAATATGATTGGAACTAACTGAATTACCCTATTATCAGGACACTACAACTCCCGAAGACACACAGCACTGTGACAGAAGACAAGTGGAAAGAAGGCTGCTATTGAGGAAAGCCCAAAGATTTCTCAAACTGCTGGCACCTGATGAAGTGAAAGCCCAGCTGGCTGGGCAGAAGTCCAATTTAAATCAAATGAGAGAAAAATTCAGTTTCTGGCAATGAACAATATTTTGTAAAGACTGGTTTTTAAAAGTCATAGACCGTCTATGCCAGGATTCTGTCTTCTGGGCTCCTGTTGATTGCATCATCAGCCCAGTTGTATGAAGTCAGGTCATTTCATGTAGGTACCTTTTTAGTTTACATATTTTATGCATTGCAAACCCAAACTCTCAAAACAGATTCTGAACTTGAGGTAACATTATGTAATGCTCGACCTTTTCAATAGCAAAATCAATCACAATTTGCCTTGATGCTTTCACATCTAATTCTTTTTAATCCTTTCTTAAATCAGTGTACAACAGAAGAAGGCAAAAAAAAAGTGAGATCAGTCTTTGGAGGTGTCTGTAGTTGCCAAGTACTTAAACATTCCTTTGCAAGCTCTCAGAAGAGAACTGAGCAATTTATGTAAAGATTGGTTCATAAGAGCCACTGCTTTTTTTTTTGTATGAGCTAATGTTGCAATTGATCAAACTATATTGCACGAATGTCAGGAGTCTATCTTTCTCAAGTACTTGTTGGATTCTGCAGGAGCTGCTGAGAACATCCTTCAACTTTGTGTAAGTTGAATATCTGATATTTTCTAGCGCTCCAAATGCGCATATTTAACAACTTGCTTACTCTCTTCAGGCAGTGCTTACCTTTTTCTCTGCTCTGAACCCATTTTAATGCCTCGTGATTCAAGTGAAAAGTTGGATGTGGGGATTTAGGGGTATGGTTGACGAATAGGATCACATGGGGGGGATATTTGATGGGGCAAGGTGTTTAAAACTGAACAAAGTTCACACTTACCTTTCATTGGCTGTGGTTCAGAAGCAATCGGGCCTCCGATCAGACTATTGACACATATCTACCGACAGGAAATAAAACCAATTTAAAGGAGGCCTCAAAGCAGTCAGAACGCAGTTCAAGTTTCACAGCCACCTTTTGCCTTGAAGCTTGTGACCCCAAAATCTTGTGACCTCCCTAGGCATCATGGCTTGGGATGTCCCTGCCCCAGAGTACAAAAATTTCAATCTGTGTGTTGAAGTGAAAGTTTAAAAGACAGTATTTCTTGTGATGTGGTGCAGTAAGTTTAAAGGTTTCAAGAACATTGTTACTGATCCTCTTAGCCAGTCCACTAAATCAACTGTAACATTGAAATGATGTAATAGATCCTGTGTTCTGTGGTGGTGATCAATTGCTGTTAGTTTTTCTTTCGCAATTCCCAGTTACTGCTTATTTTGCCTGCTGTGCCAAAAATCACCTTGTTTTTCCCTCGTGCCAAGAAGTTCCCTGCGCACAAAAGTCAAATGTCTCACGTTTGCACAGTGAGGTTTTGATCTCTCGGCATGTTTTTAACTGAAAGAGAAATTGACTGACTACACTGCACTTGCATCGCACCTGATGTAAAGTTGGAACACATCAGAGGAAGATGAATTGGGATAACCCTTGTAAAATCTCGAATAGTCGAATGGGAAAGGGGGCAGAAAAATTCAGCCCATCAGTTTTTCTGTTTCAGTACAAAATTGAAATTTTCAGTTCATTCAAATAATTCAAAAAGAGGACACTTTTTTGGAACAATGGTCTATAGCAAGTTTCAATAGTAAACTGCTAAATGCTATTTTTAAGTTGATCAGTATGCCCCATTTATATACAATTTTTATCTGGCCAGGTTTGAAGTGTAGATTGATTCAATTACCTTATTTCTTAGAGTGAGGGAAAGTATCAGTTATGTACCAGTCAGCAGCAAACCGGTTGAAGTATGGGATTGAGTCTTCAAAATATGTTTCTTATGCAACTAATCTCCGTGAGTTAGTAGTAAGGTCTATGCTGTGATGTGAATTTCATAATTGCCATTCTCAAGCAACTGATTTACTCAACTAGCTTGTTTTCAATTTTAGTTCTTACAGGACGTTATTGAAGAACTTTTGAATTTGTGTATTGCGGAGTCTTTATAAGATAGAAGCGTTAACAGTCTGCTTATATTCAGTTGTAGACCAGCATGAAGTCATGTATGTGTTTTTATTTCCTTTCTTTGCCGACATTAAGTGTCAATAAGTGTAAAAGGCATTCCATTTGAATTTCTTTATTAAATGAAACTTTTTGAATTAAAATTTCTGAATGTGGTTTAATCTTTTGATGTGCAGCAATTACTAGATCTGCTTCTATATCCTCAATTGGATTTTCAAATTTCAACACACTCAGTTTCTGACTTAAATTCCTTTGTGTTGATGGGATGGTGAGGAAAGCACTGCTGTTGTTCACATGCAGCAAGCAAAATAATTTTGTTTCCGTTTGTTCTTGCTAATGTTGGAAGGAAAAGAACCATTATTGCCCCCATGCCTAGGTTGGATTGCAAGGTTGTGGTGGGCCTTTTCCTTTAACTGTTACAGTCCTTGTGATCTCCTCTCAATGATGTTAGTAGGCTCTTCTAAGATATTGACTCAGCATTAGCAAAAGAATGGCAAAACTGTCCAAGATAATATGATGTTCTGTGACATTGTTCTTATCTTTTTTTGATAATAGATATTTATGTGGGCATTGCGTATGGTAATCCACCAAGTCACAAAAATTTGCAATATAGCACAAGTTTTCTTTTGCTTATCTCAATTTGTTGCAAAATTCCTATTTTGACAGCAAATCAAAGATAGTGCTACGATGTAGTTAATAATATTTTTCAACTTAAACTCATGGGCTTCTTGCTCGAAATTTAATTTCTAATTGGCAGTTTTTAGATTCGGATGATTATGAAAATCTGATCTCATCTGCTATATGTTGCATATCTCACTATAGCACATGTTGAATATGCTATCAGTCTGTTCAACCTGTTCCAGTTGCCAGTGATTTCATGATTATTCTGTATCCTAATTCCATTTGCCAGCCTTGATTCCACATCTGTATGAATCAACATGGAATTTGCACTCATTTCTATGAAGAGCAACATAACAAACAAACGTACTAGAATGTTGCCAGTCTGTGAAGCCATGTGGGTCAGCATCAAACCATCTCCCTTCTGTCGACTTGCTACTAATCAATATCAAAAGATGTGGAAGGCAGGATGGATCTGTAATGCACAAGCAAATTGAAGCTCTATTTGTCTGATTTTTTTTTCATGACCACTAGAAGCCTGTACTTTACATGTCATGAAATGTAGTGTCCCAGTTGTAGGAAATATGGCAGCAATGTGTGCACAGCAAACTCTCCAAACAGCAATGTGAAAATGACCAGATTTTTTATATAGTGTTGATAAAGAATAAATATTGGTCAGGTCATCAGGGATAATTTCTCTGCTTTAAAAATAGCATCACGGGAATATTTTTATATCTGCATGAGCAGACAGTTGGAATATTTGTTTTAACACATTTGACAGTGATATCTCAGTCATGCTGTGGTGTTTTGGCCTAGGTTTTGGAGCTCAAACCACAAAGTGGTATTTGAACTTTTGATTTATGACACAGCCAAGTATTCTACCAATCTGAATCGCAGGTAATTAAGGCTGTTAAACTACCAACTATCAGGTATTTTTCTGATATTGTACATGCCACATGTGAGGTTTGGTCTCATTGCCTCATTAATGGCCATACTGTGGATCTGTCTGCAGGTTGTATCGAAGTGATGCTATCTTTGGGCACACTTGGTGGAGCCAAAGGATGTGTCTCAGTCCACAGTGGCTATATGAGATAGGGCAATGAGGTTCATCAGTGTGAAGGCTTCATCTGCCAATGGTATCATATTACTAGATATGGTGCTAGTTTCTTCATTCCCTCCCTCTGTTGGAATTAAATTTGGGGCTGCAAGTACATGGAGCACCTGTGTAGCAGCTTGGGTGTCTCAGGAGAGTTAAAACTGAAAAAAAAAATGCAACTTTGTCCTCCCAAGTGCTGCTTGGATTAAAGGGTATAATGTCAGAGGTTTGGGCTTTTATGGAGATGTTGAAGGATTAATGTCTCCGAAGACTGCTTCACTCCAGGGAAGTGGTGGAACTGACGGCTATGCTGGAATAAAAGTTTACATCTGAGAAAGTCTTGGATAGCCAGAGCCCGTAGCATTAAATATGACGATGGTAGTCCTTTCTCATCTAGTGCATTGTAGGTATTTTTGAGAAAAACGTGGCATCTGTGACCTATTTATATGAAGGATTTCAAGAACCATTGGATCGTTCAATATACTGAAGTTTACGACTGGTCAGGCCAATGACCGTTTTTGTCAGAGTCATGGCTGCATTTCCACAGGTGGAGGGCAATCACCTGTGTAGTCATCAAGACTTCCTCAACAAACGTGATTTTCTGAATAGGAAGTATTACTTGAATGCTAACATTGTTTGCACCCACTTGTCATTCAGGTTTGCATGTGATTTTGGGAAGCTGCCAGGGCTTCTACTTTAGACAGTCCTAATAGCCTCCATTTAGGTCACATGAGTTCCATTTCTGGTTGGCACATAAGATTGTACATTTTATTTATTCATTCATGGATATTACTATCTGGGTTAGTGTTTACTGTCTCAAGTAAATACCCCTTGTAGCCAAGTCCCTGAACCCTGTGCACAATCCCAGATGGATTTTTTTTTTTTAAATGTACGTGCACACACAAGCATTGCTTACAAGGGCCAGGGTGACCACCTATCCATTTTATAGGAATGCCCAAAATTTAGTTTTGGGTTGTCTGTTTATGGAATGCTGTTTGTTCTGTACTTCTGATCATTTTCTGCCATTCCTGAATTCTTTCATTCCCACAGCTGTTCCTGTGTTTGCCTTAATATTCCCTAGCTTATACCTTGAGTCCTGACAACATCCTTGTAAATGTCTTCTGAACCCTTTCCAGTTTACCGTGCTTTATAATGTTATTAAACAACTGAATGTCCTACAACTGCAACACACTTCCCAACTTCTACGCTCAAGGCCCTGACTGCTGAAGGCCATTGTGCCAAAAGCCTTTTTCACTGTCCTGTCTACCTGTGACTCCACTTTCAGAGAACTCTGTACCTGAACTCCAAGGCCCCTCTGTTCCCCTGCACTCCTTTAAAGGTCCTACCACTCACCTCAAAACTCCTACCTTCCAAAATGCAACACCTCATACTTATCTACGTTAAACTCAATTTGCCATTTCTCAGCCCACTTCCCCAGCTGACCCAGATTCTGCTACAATTTCTGATATAGTTCCCAACTGACCATGGTACTGCCTATTTTAGTGTCATCTGCAAACTTAGAAGTCATGCCTAGTACATTCTTACCTAAATTAATGATTTGGATGACAAACAGCAACGGGCCCAACACCAACCCCTGAGGCACACTACGAGTCACAGGCCTCCAGTCTGAAAGAATGCTTGTCACTATTACACTGTTTCCTACCATCAAGCCAATTGTGTTTACAATTTGCCAACTCCCTGGATTCCAAGCAATCTAACCTTTCAGAGAAGCCTACCATGTGGAACTTTTAAAGGCCTTACTAAAATCCGTATCGACAATGTTTACTGCTTTGCATTTCAACAACCTTCCTAGTCACTTCTTTGACGAACTCTAACAAATTTGTGAGGTATGATTACCCATGCATGAAACTATGCTGATTACTCCTAATCAAACCCTGTCTTTCTAAATGCATGTATATCTTATCCCTCAATCTTCTCAAGTAACTTACCTACCACAGATGTTAAGCTTACTGGTCTATCATTCTCAGGGTTTTTCTTTGCAGCCTTTCTTAAATAAGGGCACAACATTCACTACCCTCCAGTCTTCCAGGACCTCACCTGTGGCTAATGATGTTGCAATTATTATCAGCCAGGACCCTGTAATTTCTTTGAGCCTCTTGCAGAGGTTTTGGATATATCTGATCAGGACCACATTTATCCACTTTCATGCATTCTAATACTTCCAACAACTCCCCCCTACTGTGATATGGACTGTCCCCAAGATATCACCACTAACTTTCCCAAGTCTTCATGTCATCCTCTATGGTAAATACAGGAGAAATATTCATTTGAGGACCTCGCCCATCTCCTGCAGTTCTATATACACTTTGGTCCTTGAGGAATCCTATTCTCAGTTGTTATTTTTCCTTTAATATACTTAAAGAATCTCTTTGAATCTCTCAGGCAATGCTATCTCGTGCCCCCTTTTTGTCGTCCTGATTTCCTTCTTCAGTAAACTCCTGTATCCCCTCCATACTTCCAGGAATTCCCTGGATCCCAGCTGCCTATTCCTGAGCCAGACCCTTTTTTTTTTCCTCCCTCTGGTCAAAGACACAAAATCTGTTGTCAGCCAGGGTTCCCTACTCCTGCCAACCTTGCCCTTAACCCTCACAGGACCACAGGGACCTTGAACTCTAGCTATCACACTTTTAAAGACTGATTTGCCAGATATCACTTTCCCTGCAAACAAACTACTTCAATCAACCCCTGCAAGCTCCTGTCTAATCCCATCAAAATTCACAATGCCCCAATTTAGAACTTGAACCTGTCCTTCTCTAACTGTTTTAAAGTTAATAGAAATGTGGTCACTGGTCCTAAAGTGCTTCCCCCACTGTCACCCTGCCTGCCTTATTTCCCAACAATGATTTGAGGTTTGCCCCTTCCTGCATAGGACCCTCTATTGTATTGTTTGAGGAAACTTTCCTGAACATGTTTAACAAATTCCAACTCATCTAAGCCCTTAACATAGAGTGGGACCGCCATAGTGTTAGGAAAATTAAAATCCCTCACTATGACAACCCTATTTCTCCCACAGGTCTCCACAATCTTCTTGCGTATTTGTTCCTCTAATTCCCAATGACTATTTGGGGCCTATAGTACAACCCCAATAATGTCACCATCCCTCATTTCTTAATTCCACCCACAAAACCTCTGGTTGATCCCTCAGTTATTTCACCTCTTACTACTGCTGTGATACTCCCCTTGATGGGTAGGGTACACTGTATTGAAGTATCTGAAATGGGCATTTTAAATCTCTCAACGGTTCATGTAACTGAAGCTGTCAACTCTAACCAGTTCTCTCCAGGAACAACAGATAAAGTGAAATAGCTGTATGTTCAATCAACCCCCCCCACCCCCACACTTCCTCTTCCCTTTTTGATCTGGACCTTCCAGTTATGAAGCTTGACATGTGGTTGAGGAAATGATTGGCACAACCATTAAGTTTAAAAACACTTTCCTTAGCTTCCACACCTGCCTTTGCAATTGGCCATCTGCTCTTCATGGCCTCATTGACAATTGGCATTGCCGTTTGTATGAACAGCACTGTGCTTCTTGTACCTTGACTGTCCCTGGCATTATGGACAATTCTCCCAAATAAACAGAAGAAGCGGTGTTACCTTTTGCTTCCAAGTCCATGTGAACTGTGTCTGTCCCTAAGTTGGCATGGTGCTATAACCATTCAGCTATTTAAACAATATTCAGCCATTACTGACCAGAGGATTCAACTTCATATGAGCTACATGCCCAACTGTGGAAATTAGTGCATTGTGCATCACTAAGCATCGACTGACTTTAATTCATGCTGGATTTCCAGTTGTGCTTCTATCTAAATACTCTCCTCTTCTAGAGCACACCAGATTAATAAATCTCTTGAACTGATTTAGCCTCACGACCGTGTCTCCCTACCTTTGTAACCACCACTTATGCTTTGATGAGGTTTGCTGGATGCCTAAACACCTACTGGCAACAAGAAATCTCTCTTGTACCCTGACCAGGAACGCCACTGAATCATGGCATGAACTTTACTTCTCAGGATTCCATTCTGCAGTTGCCTCAACCTAGACTGCTCCTTTTTATCTGGTCTCCAACCTACTTAAATATCGTCTTTATGCTGGCTACTCATTTGAGATGCCATGTCTAATGAGCTGCTCATTATCCATAAGTGAGTTTCTGTAGCTGCTGGCCTTAATTGACTCAACCTCATGAAATCTGAGTTAACCTATGTGCCAAATGTTCCCCTCCACCTCCAGGCAATCATTAAAATATAGGACTGAAATAAAGAACTGTGAATGCTGGACGAAATAAAGAGAGAAACTGCTACTGAGTGCAGGTGAAGTAGCACCTATGGAGAAAAAGCAAGTCAATATTGAGTCTGTTAAATGAGGAGAGTCACTGGACTCAACAATAACTGGTTTCTCCCCACAGATGCTGCCGACCTGTTAAGAGCTCCAGTTATTTGTTTTTGATTAAAATTCAAGCCCTGGTTTTTGATGTTCTGAAAATACTAAACAGCCTATCAGCATTGCTTCACCCCTACTAGTCATTTTAATGGCAGCCTTCTGTCTCATAGCAAAAACCAAGGCAAGTGTGCTTTGTTATACTAAATTAGATGAGCTGTGCTTTAAACCACAAGTGATCGACAAAGATAATGCATCAGTCTTGTCATGTCTTCATGTAATTTATCTTTCAACTATTAATGAGAAGTTCAAATTTCTTTAGAAAGGCCTCTACAGACATCGTAACAATGCCCTATGTTACAAAACAATACAGACATCTTTCATCTTAGTCTCTATCAAGGTGTAAAAAGTACATTTGCAGTGGGTCAACATTTTCCCCAACAGTAGTTGAGACCGATGAATAAGAAATGAACTTGAAATTTGGAACTGAAGAATACCACTGATACCCTGGTGCCACTTTGAACAGGATTCTTAGGAAGGTAGAACTTTGATGGAACAATTGTCCTTAAAGTCCGACTTAAATTTAAACTGAACTACAACTAATTTCAGATTGACCTGGTGTTCAAATAGCAACATTTTTGGATTTAGAGATAATAGTTTGTATCTTGCAGTTCATTTACTACATTAAATATAATGTTAGAGATAAAACCGTACCATGAAGTCTGACAGTACATAATTTCATTCAAAGATGCCAATTTATGATAATTAACCAAATTAAGAGTTTAATAACTATTATTGTGCAACTGTGAAATAAAATTTCAAAAGTAGATTTAAGTGCACAATTTGGACTGTACTCACCACCGCTGGAAAACAGAATCCAGAGCTTATGCGTTATAGCTCCACAAATATTAAATTCTGTTGCTGTAGTGCACAAATTAAAATAAGATGCAACAAACAAAGACTTGTGTATGTTTAAACAAATTTATTTCTACCATTCAATATAATGCAAAGTACAAGAGCAAAAGCTTCTTATACAGCTAAGGTTTATATTACAAATGTGATTAATATTTTATCACGAGCAAGATTATTTTAATACATTTCCATTTATGCAGTTTTAAAACTTGGACAGTGATCTGAATAACCTTCAAAAGTAGAGTGGGGAACAGGTACAGTTTATTTAGAGGCCATTTATATCACATGAATCTTCTATGAGCAAGACCAATCATGTAAGATGTTACAGTGAACAGTGTGGGATTTCAGTAGATAATGATTGAGATGTAACTACAACTTGAATTAACAACACCTTAGGTTCGCTTCAATCTACACAACTATTCAAGATACCAAATGAGGAAAAAGTACCAAAGAACCGAAGCATAACTCTTGATTAAAAATAGATAATACTTCACCATCTTAAAGTAATACTTGCACCAGAGATTACATGCTAACTCAAACAAAGCCCTCAGTCTGTAAATTTGTGCTTGTTAAAGGCAAAAATGTAATTGCACAAACAAGTTGCAACATTAAATGACAGCCCATTGAGCAGATTCTTTAGAGGTGGGGGTTCATTAATAGATTTGCCATTAAAACAAAAACTAAAATACAAGCGTAACATTTTTGTGAGAAAGTGTTGTTTTGGCACCAACTGTGAGAATCTAGTTGCGAGTAGACTATTATTTATATTTAACAACAGCTCTTAGGACTTAATATTTGTAATCACAGGTTGATACTTTGATGCAACCGTGTCATCTTGTTAATCCAATAGTGATGGAAAACCAGTACAAATGCTGCATTTCTCTTACCTGACAAGGACCAATTGATCAATAGGAACCATTCTGCACAGCATTTTACCCAACAACTGGCACAACAGTAACCCATGTATTTGGCAAACCAAAACAAACATTAAAATAAAAAGGAGAGAGGATTTTCTTGCATTCTTAGTCCTCAGAAGATTCCACATCATTGTCAATATAAGCATAGGGAATGGAACTGAAAAGAAATAATCTAAGTCACTCTTGCTCGGAACCATACAAGTTCCACCTCGTGGAGCTGAGCTTCATAAAAATCCATATCCCATGCATCTGATCATCATTCTTAACCACTGTCACCCAGTAGTTCACATCAGAAACATGGAGGTGATGAGAGGGATGACCTTTGCTTCTCTTGAAATGGATGCAAATCCAAAAATCGCTGAAGTGAATATGTACAGCCACCACTATAAAACAAAAATCATGAAACCACAAGTCCCTACATAACCTCCAGTCACAAACGGGCACAAATCCAAAATTACAGGAACATATGGTTTACGATTTTAAAAGTTTGCTGCCTCTGGGTCCAGAAATCTACAGAGACTACATCGTAGAGGCTGTTTTTCAAAAGGCCTGTTCAATTTTCATAACAAAAAAACCAAAACCTTTAAACTGATACTCTTATTCTGCCTGCAAAGGGATCAAAAGCTGTACCAACACATACAATGTGAACCATAAAAAAAGTACAGATTTAGCTAACAAAAGCTCTACATACAGCAGCATTATTAGTTATCATTTGGGTACCCAATCATGTGTGTACCATATTGCTATGGTATATTTGCTTGGATGTACTGTATATAAATACTGGCTACATGACTGGCATAAGAAACATATTTACATTTTTACATTGGTCCAGTAAGGATTCCCATTACTACAGTGTCCATTCAAACATCATTTTGATTAACACCATGCCTCAATTCTGGAGATATGCAACATTTCAAACACTATCCAAAATGTGAAAGACAGCTAATTAGCGTTACAGTTCTCCAATTTGTTTGAGAAGAATAGATCGTCAGCTCCCTTGGATGATTTGGAGGAAGCACTGGTATTATTTGTTTCCACTCAGACAAGTCAGGATGTTGCATCATTCTCATTTAACTGGGGTAGGGAGGGACGGCACCACAGAGAAAAGAAAGGCAATCACAATTGATGTCGCGCTTCTCCAAAAGTCTTCTGCACACCATTTTAGAAAGTGCTCAACAGGTTGATTCAAGTCAAAGTAATGCACTATATTAATTTTAAAATGTTATTAGAACAATTATTTCTCAACAACTGAACACAATAAAATATGGATTTTTATTTCAGTTGCAGTAACTCCTTCAGTTAATAGGAAAAAAAGTATAAAAATGTCAAATAAGGCAAGCAGAAACTACAGCCTTTCAATGCATGGTATTTGGAGGCAGAAAAGATGAATTTCACGTAGATCTCCAATGAAATCTGCGTACCAGTGGTTAAAACTAGATTGCTCCACTTTCCTTCCAGCGAACAGAACAATAGCTCTTACTCATTTCTTGATGCAAGTTGGCCATGAGAGACCACCACACGCTGCTGATACAATGATGTAAATGACAACCTGCAAAAGACAGTTTCTCTTTCAAAGCAGATCTGCACTGCAATTTTCATTTTCCTCCACCCAACCCATTACCCTCATGAAATAATATACTTAACAACACTTCAAAACAGATGAACAAGACACGAGTGAAAAGATGGCCCATAAAAAAAGTGGTGAAATTTGAATGCACATAGTATTCAAAACAAAAACAGGTGAACTGATTGTGTAAATTGAAATAACAATATGATTTACCAGTCACTTTAGAGACATGGCTGTAGAATGTCAGATTAGGACCGGAATAATGACAGGGTACATGACATTTAGAAAGGACAAGCTGGGAAAAGATGGCATTGTCAATATTAGAAGAAAGGTATGATCCAATAGTGGGGGCTAAATTCAAGAAACTAGGATGTAGAAGCAGTTTACATAAAGACAACCAATGAGAAAGACAGGAAGTCACTTCTGGCTTTGATGTATAGGCTCATAAATAGCAAAACAATAATAGAAATAATTGAAGCTTGTCAGAAACGTGTGTTTATCATGGGGGATTTTAATCTACATAGTAGAAGATCAGATAAGCAAAAGGTAGCCTAGATAGGAGATCACAGGATGTGCTGTTCCAAAAAAAAAAAACAAAAACAAAAACACACAAAAACAACCTGGATCCAACTATGGAGCAAGCTGTATCAGACCTGGATAGTGAAGTGTGATTGACTGACTAATCTTAACACCTCAGTGAAGGCACCCTTAGGTAGCAGCAATATTATGATTGAACATTTCAGAATCTACAGAGGAAATACATTCTGATGGGAAACAAAAGGGGAGAATCTACCATCTTTGGTCAACTAGGAAAGTTAAAGATGGTTTCTCTTCAATTTTGATACTATGTAATTCTGCAAAAAGTGGTAGAAGGTTGTATAGAATATAAAAGACAGCAAGAATGACAAAGGTTAATAAGGAAGGAGATTTAGAATGAGAAAAATATAATAGAAACAGGCTGAGTTTCTACAAATATTGTGAAAACAACTAGATGAGCATTAATTCTAATCCAGTGTGTGTTTGGGAAATTTGATAAGGTAGAATGAGGAAATGGCAGATGAAATGAAAACAGTCTTCATTATAGAAGATAAAGGTAATATGGTGGAAATATCTGCAAATCCAGAAATAGAAGAGAGGGAGGCTGGAGAAATTGCACAGGGCAATTTGTTGGAACAGCATACAGACAAGGCCGTGGTGGATTGCATCCTAAAGAACTGCCAGTGACATAGTTGATGGGTTGGTTTTAATTTTACATTTTTAGATCCGGGGAATGTTCCATTAGATTGGAAGGTAGCAAATGTAACTCCTATATTCAAAAATGGAGGGAGACAGAAAACAGGAAAGGCAGGGCACTTAAAAGTTGTAGGTTAATCAGGAAGAGTCAGAGTTTTCAGAATGGTTAAATGACTCCATGCACAAGGAGCAGTGGCAGTGCAGCAGAAGCAGAGTAAAACAAACTTGGGGGCAAGCAAATGTAGTTTCCAGATAACTAGCTAAGGAGCAGTGCCTGAATTGAACGCATTCGGAACAGGAGCGGTGGCAGCACAGAGACATGGTTGAACGAAGGGCAGGATTAGCAACTCAATATTCAGGGCTGTAGAATCTTTAGATGAGACAAAGGAAGGGGTAAAAGAGGAGGTGCCGTTGCATTTTTAGTTAAGGAGTCAGTTAGTGCAGTAAGAAATGATACCTAGGAGGGCAGTCATCGACTGAAGCTTTATGGGTAGTGGTTAAGAATAATAAAGGGGCAGCCACAGTTGTAGGTGTTTATCAAGTAACCCCCTACCCGACCCCACAGTGTTGGCAGGAAATTGAGGAGCCAATTTGTGCACAATTCAGAGGGATGTACAAACAACACCAAAAGGTTAATTATCATACATGATTTCAACTTACCCGATATTAACTGGGATAGACAGCGTTAAGAACTTGGATGGAAAGGATTTCTTTAGATATGTACAGGGCAACCTTTTAGGCCAATATGTAGAGGGTCAACAAGGGATGGAGTAGTTCTAAGGATGAAGCTGTGCAGGTGGTTGAAGTGGTGGTGGAGCAGTTAAGTGATAGCGATCACAACATGGTTCAATTTAAGCTTATTATGCACAAAGAAACAGACAAGTTGAAAAAAGGTTTGGGTTAAGAGAGCGTGGATTTTTGTAAAACAAGGCAGGATTTGGCCAAGGAAGACTGGGAACAGCTACTGGTAGGGAAAAATCTACAGAAGAGCCATAGGGGACATTTAAAAGGTAACTGGGGAGAGTGCACATTCATCACTCTTAAGAGAACATGATAGGAAAGATTAACAAGCCCTCAGAACCATGGATAACCAGATATATTCAGGATACGATGAAAGAGAAAAGAGAGGCTTTCAGCAGCAGGTACTAGGGAACAAATCAGCACAGGCATTAGTGGAATACAGAAATTGTAAGGCAGAGCTTAAGAAAGCAATTATAAAAACAAAGAGGGAATACTAGAAAGCTCTAGCTCGTAGAAGTAGGTAAAATCCCAAGGCATTCTATATCAATAGGAACAGGAATGACCGGGGACCAAGGGGGCAATCTGCGAGTGGAACCAGAGGATCTTGGTAGATTGTTTAACCAATAGTTCACATCCATCTTCACCCAACAGATGGAGGATAAAGGTATGGGAACCCAGTAGGAGACTGCGAGGTTTCGAGCAAATTCACATAAGGAATATCAATGTTTGGGAGGTGTTGGCAAGCTTAAGTATAGACAAATCTTCAGATCTACAAGAACAGTGCCCCAGGTAAGGAAGGAGATTGCAGGGACACTGTCTCAAAATTTTAATTCTCTGACCACAGTGGAGGTGCCAGAGGTTTGGAGAACAGTTAATATGGTTTGATATTTAAGAAGGGTTGTAAAGATAAGCCAGAGAACTACAGACCATTTAGAGATAAAAGGTACTGCAGATGCTGGAGAATCCGAGATAACAAGCATGGGGCTGGATGAACACAGCAGGTCAAGCAGCATCATAGGAGCAGGAAAACTTGACGTTTCGGGCCTAAACCCTTCATCAGAAAAGGGATT
>JAHRHZ010000267.1:24869153-24909958 GCA_024137785.1 Ginglymostoma cirratum | reverse complement strand
AGTGTGGATTTGTTGGGCTGAAGGGCCTGTTTCTGCACTGTAGGGATTTGATGAAGATTTAAATGCAATAAAAGTAGTTCAGAGAAGGGTTACGAGACCAATATTTGGAATGGGAGGGGAGGTTTAATCAGGAAAAATCAGATAGGCTAGGCTCATTTGCTGGAGTTCAGAAGAGTAAACAGTGACTTGATTGAAACACAAGATCAGAGGGATCTTGACAGAGTGGACGCAGAAGGACATTTCAACATGTGGGAGAACTCTGAACTAGGGGGTCACTGCTTATTTTTGAACAGTCGTATATTTTAGACAGATAAAAAAAAATCCTCTGAGGCAAGAAAAATTTTAAGTCTCTTCCTCAAAGACATTAGAAGGTCAGAAATGGCAATGTCTGTTGATGAGTGCACAATGACATTTGTAATAGCTCAGACAGTGAAACATTCTGTGCCCAGATGCTGCAAGATCTGGGGTTTGATGTTACTTGCAGGGCAAATAAAATCAGCACATTAGTGCTGGGCAATCACTGCAAGGAGATGGAGAGAGGGAGAGGGAGAATCTGCTCATCACCCCATCACATTCAAAGGGCATTTCCATTGCTCAATTGCCACTATCAAAATCCTGATGTTTACAATGACCAGAAGCTGAACTGGATCAGTCAAATAAATACTGTGTCATCTAAGGGTACAGTGCAACAACACACCAAGCCTTCGGACAGACCACCTTCCAAACTTGCAACTTCTACTAGAGAAGTGTAGCAGTTACATGGGAATAGCATCACCCAGAAGCTCCCTCTGGAGCCAGTTCTTATTGTCACTTGGAACCACACCACAGATTCTTTGCTGTAACAGGGTCAAAACCCTTTGCCAGTTCCAAAGCAGAACGAAGCATTACCAGTTTTGCAATGCAACTAAGCTGCTATTTTAAGATCTAATTCTCCAAACATCATGTGCAGGACCCTAAACAGGACATTTTGTACAAAGGAATTTCAGAGCAGGGAAGCACTGTCCAATCATCGTGTTCATTAATATGCTTTTCTATCCCCCAACCAGCTACATTACAAATAGAGAAATATACTTACAATTGCTACGATGGCAATAATTATGGTCAACTTGAGGTTTTTCATACACATCGCTCTGGCCAGGTTTCTACTGGTGGTTTTAAACGTTACCGACTACAAAAATAAATACACACATTTGATTTTTGATTCTAAACAGAATTAAAAAAAAAGGAACACGCTGTGATGGTAGAGAACTTGAGGCAAGCATGAGGCAGGAGTTGGTTGGAGAGGTTCTTCAGTCACTGCCTTTTACTTTGGATGTTTGCAAAATCAGAGCAAGCACCATAATAAATGGGCGTGTTAAAACAAAACACTTGCATGAGAAAAGCACCTTTTATGCTTACCAGATGTTTAATGAACTTTAAAGGCAATGAAGTACTCAGACATGTACTCACTGTTGTAACAAAAGAAAATTAGCCAATATGAACACATTAACTTCCCACAAATAGCAAGTGTTGCTACTGTTTTGTGATATCAAACTGGATTAAAAATTGGCCAGGACACCAGGGAAGAATGTTTTGGTCTTCTGCAGAAAGTGCCATGGGATCATTTACATCCCCTCAAGCAGGGAGATGAAGCCTTGGTTTAACATCTCACCCAAAGATGCACCTCTTACAGTGCTGTACTCCACTAGCACTGCACTGAATTGTCAGGTCTGATTTTTGTACTCAAGCCTCGGAGTGGAACTTGCCCTAGAATCTTGTGACTTGAGGTGACAATTCTAACAACGGAGCAGCAGCAGATATGCAAGGAGAAAGAAAAAACAAACTCAAGGCATGACAGAAATAATGTATTAAGAGCAGATATACTTGCAGTCTCACTTTTCTGACTTCATAACCCACAATTCCAGCACAGACTAAATTCCAGCATTTCAAACCAAAGGGTAATAATAAGAAATACTGCATATATTTGTGTATTGGAAGCAGCTCATAAGGATTACCTGGATTAAGGTGATTGCGTTATGAGGAAAGGATAGACCTGTGTGCTCTGGAATTAAGAGTCAGAAGAAATGACTTAACTGAAATATACAAGATCCTAGGGGTCCTGACTGAGTGTAGGTTAAAAGCATGTTTCCTCTTGTGGGAAAATCTATAACCATTGGTCAGAATTTACAAATGGGGGCAAACATTTAAAACAGACAAGGAAACAGTTCTTTCTACCCCTTCAGGTAGGAATTGCTTTGGAATTCTATTCCTAAAAAGGGAATGTTTGCAGAATCTTTAAATACTTTTTAAAGGCAGAGGCAGATAGAGTCCCACAAGGGGATGTAAGATTATTGAAGATCTGCAGAAATGTAGAATTTAGATTAAAACCTGATTAATCATGATTTTACAGAATGGCAGAATAGCCTTGAAGGGCCAAATGGCTTACTCTTGTTCCTCATTCATATCTTACTGCAGGTTTTCCCAGAGTCTGAGGAAAGACCTGTGGTCATAGTGGAAAACTAATGCAATATTTATACTTGCAGTCATTAGTTGGTTCTATGGGTAGGGGATGGATGAAGCCACTGAGAAAATTCCTGACGTCTCAAGAGCAAGGGTTCCATATCATTATATTGGCAGTCACCAAGAAAGTAATGGAGAGGGACTATAAAGTTATAACTTTCACTGTTCTACACAAAAGTAATAAAAATAATGATAACTTTAAGTGAACATGTACATTGAAAACTTTTAAGCTTCAAAAGACATTATAGAATATTACACACAAGTCTCTCCTCCACCTCTGAACTTGAAACATTGCTTATGAAGTCATCCATCACCTGAGATAAATTATACTGGAATTCATTTTGTATTTCAGTGCGAGTGGTAAGAAAGACACTTGATACTCACGGAATCCACTAAATTTTCAGTTTTGTCGATCAACAACTCCAATTTTTCTCCTCTTTGTGCTACCAAATCTAAATTGGAAAAGTCAACCGGTGAAGCCACATTACAAAGCAAAATTTCGGAACACTTGTGAAATCAGTTCATATATTTCAGATGAAATTCTGTAGCTCAATCAAATTTTTATTCTTGGCATACATACTGCAAGTTAATAGTTTTTAAAATTAATTTTAACTACTTGCCTTTAACACAAGAAACATTCCATAGTATATTAGTGGAAATAACAGAAGACTACTGAAGGTGGCAGGACAAGAACGTACTGTGAATTTGTGGAGGAATTTGAAGAGAAGTGCTTCAAAATTCAATGCGCTCCTTAACAGCAACATCAATTAAACGGTCAGCTTCATGCGTGGCAGTGATTATGCAGTTTTGAAAAATTGTGGTTCACAGTTTGGGCAGGGAGGAATAGAAGTGGGAGCCAGCAAGGAGGACTTGAGAAAGGAATGTAGAGATGACAAAACATGTACGAGGATTTCACAGGTAGGTTAGACAGTGGCAGTGGCAGTGGATGAAGCTTGCAGAGATTCAAACAATTGGTCTTGGTGATGGATGAAAGGTTGGATTTGAAACATCACTGTTTAAACAGAATGAGTACCAATGGAAATCGATAGAAAGAACACAAGCCCTAGAAGTACTTATCCCTGAATACAGCAGGAAGGAAAGGTATTGAGAGATGCTGGCTGAGTTCAAATATATAATAATGGAATGTTGTTTAGCTCCATGGAGTTGCGCAATACAGGTAGGGTGGAGGGGGAAGTAATAATGGATCAGATTAAGAGCTGTGGAAATGCTGGAGGGAAAATACGCAAAAGGGAAATTTTGGCACTCTGGAAAACAGGACAGAAATTCACTGGTAGAGATTGGAAGAGTATTTTGGGAGAGTCAAAGATAGTTGATGACAATACACAAGGGCCTTAGTGGTGGAAGCACTGTTAGAGACAACATACTAATTGAACTGTACAAATATGGAAGAGGCCTGCACACCTAGTTTTAAAAAAAGGGGAATATTATGCAGAAGTCAAATTAAACAAGTTTAATGGAGAAATGAGATGAGAGAAACAGGGCAACAAAATAGAAGGGAAATTGCAAAGTGATTGGAGGATTATAGGCAGTAAAGGAAGACTAGGCAGAGGAACGAAATACAGATAGTACTGGATGCTCTGCATTGGACACTGAAACAGAAGGTGCCGAGGTAGCAGAAATAAGTAAGTTAATGTCACATGCCAAAAATAAGTTATATACTATTCTTTCAGCATCATTCTGAACTGGACAGAGAGGCCCAATAGTGCTAAAGCTGCAGACAATTCTAGCCATAAATAAGTGTGTGAAGATGAGGATTAATGTACAAGAGAAATAGAAATTGAAATGATCTGGTGGGGATGAGGGAAAGACATAGCAGAGGCAACGGCAATTAAGAGTAGCAAAGTATTGAGTTGATAATCAGATTATACAAGACTAATCTAATATTCTCCAAACTTTCTTCTATCCTTTATTTCCCCTCAAAATTGTCCCACCTATGACTGACCTCAACTGTTTAACTATTTCATGATCTCTTCTCTCTCTATTATTGATAAGGTTGCCTCATGAGGGGATGAATAAGGGCACTCACTAATAGTGTTTTCATTGAGACAGATGTGGGGTTTAGGGATGGCAGGAGATGAGTGCAGGGAAAGACACGATAAAAGTCAGGGGAGGCAAGCTCTGATTGAGAGCAAAGACAGCGTAAGTCAGAGACTGGTCTACAGCACACAGAAAACAAGTCACAAGAGTTTTTACAGTGGTTCCTCTTTCTTGGTTACTCAAATTTCCCTGAATTAATCACATTATGAATATCCACAGAAGTCATGAGCCTTGTGTGAGACACACACAAAAGGATAATAGGCTAAAGGTCAGGACTCTGAAGGGTATTTTAGAATTGCTCATAATAACTGACAATAGGGACAACTCTGGTCGTAGGTGTCAACCTCAAATATACTACTACATTTTGCACAGATCGCTTATTTCTGCAATCATAAATATTCACAGCACCCTACTGCCCAGTTTAGGGGAACAAATAAAAAGTACTGAGAATTAAACTTAAAACAAAAATATTGCAGATGTTGTAATTCTCAAATAATAATGTTGTTTCCAGCAAAGTCAAGATGCATCCGGAGGGTTAAAATTTCAGGTTTACCTGATGAAATGTCATTGATTTGACATGTATCTTTCTGCAGAGGTATCGCCTGAACCGCTAAGTGTTCCCATCATTTATATTTTATTTGACTAAATCCAAAACACATTGGTGTGAATAGATTTAACAGATTCACAATCAATGCTAAAATCATGCAATAGTACAAAAACAGAAACTAATCTATTCAAACAATGTAATGTGACTAATATTGTACTGTAGATCAATATTTTCTAGGGCATAAACTCACCACAACACAATTTATACAGCCCCCTCAGGGCTGAGGTACTGGCGTATTTCAATACACAGTTATCACAAATCTTAGCAGCTAGGTAAAAATCAGTAAGGCCAAGAGAATGGTGTCCAACTAGACTTTCTGAAGTTACACATATTGCCATTTTTATACATACCAATATTTCGGACCATGATTCCTTTCAACTCGTCAACCTGTGCTTGAGTCTCCAGAACACGATCAGAGTTCTTGTTTTCTGACAAGTGTTTCTGAAATCATGTGACAAGTTCAATATTCTCTATTTAGGAAAAAAGGACAAATGCATACATCTATGTAGGTCAATATTCAAGCTACTTATTCAGATATCCAGTTGCATGGAAAGCAATGCGAATAATTGCCAGTCTAGAATTTCATTATCACCTTCCTAGGCTCAAGGAAGTTTCTTACAATTATTTGGGATTTTTATGTATGAATTTATACTAAGTGCTGGATGCACAAAAGGTGATCAGAAATATTAAAATGATAACATATAGGGTTTTTCAAATCTATATTCAGTGATTTTATTAAAATTAATGATTTTGTTGAGGTAATAATGAATACGCTATGGGATTGATTTACAAATTCACAACTTCAGAGTTAGTGTCTTCAATCGAAACCATTTGCTGGAACAAAGCAAACTTGAAGTAGAGACCACAAGAGCCAATATTCTGTTATTAAGAAACCAAACTGGACAGCATGCATTCGAAATCTTAAGCACTTTTGCCCCAGCCAGTTAATGCCAGCTTTTTTTCCTCTCAACTCTTCCTTGTTTATACCTAATTACTCAAAGTCCTCATCTTCCCCAGTTTGACACCCTTTTATAAAACGAACACGTAGGACGACTCTTATGAAAACATCTGATCAAGAAATGTCATAAAATAATGACAAGGTATTGCACTTTAAATTAAGGCAACACATTCAGGACAAAGTAACTATAATTGTCTTTACACTTTCTCCTGACTGCACATACTCGTGCGCAGTTATATAGTGCCAGGAAGTCTCCAGACTACATCTGCCTTGTGCAAGTCTAAACAATGAGTCTAGTGACAATTGTGTTAGTGGTATCAATGAATAGCTCTCAAGAGCCTGGGAACCTTGACCATTATTTCCCTTTTCAGATGTCCTAGATGTATCCACGGATCTTTAACAGCTGCCTTAGCTGGGATCAGCTAACTTAAGACAAAATGGAACTTGAAACCTTCCGGTCAATATAGCCAAGTGCTTTTTTGAATGTTGACTTTGAACACCATTCTTAGGCAAGGTGATATCAAACTTCAGATCACAGATCTAACTGCTAGCTTCTCAATAGATATATTCTGTTGAGGGGCAGGCAGGGAGATAAAGATTTACAGAACATTTTATTCTGTACTAAACTACAAACATGTTACTTATTAAAAGTGGAGGAATAGTGGTAGAGAGATACTGACTGAATTGACATACACAAAGCAATCAAAGAAGTCTCCAATTGTCAGAGTAGTGAGACAAAGTTGCGCACGACAGGACGAAAGAAAGTTAAAACAGCGAATATGAACAGTGTCTCTGCTTTTTCATATTCATTGTGCATTAGTTAAAACAAAAATTATCTAGCCTTTCAATCACGGTTGTTTCTCATTTGAAACAACTGTCTTTTCTCTGTTACTAATGCATCATTTACAGTTAGAGATTGCACTCACCATTTGTGCAGCCAACACACTGGAGAATTCACTGTTCATTGCATAAGGCAATGCTGTCTGTGCCCTTGATCCATATGTAGTTTGAAATCTTTTCTTTATTTCATTTAGAAAAGTAAATGCTCTCGATCGCTCAAAATCCTAAAATGTCAAAAGGAACAACATTGCCATTTGAGATGACAGAACTTCATTTAAGTTTCAAAGGACCGTATATATGCAAATGGACAAGAACAATTGTCAACATGTTCCTTTCCTGGGGCACAATTGAAGGTCAGCCCGTTCTTTCTCTTAACATTACCACTACAAATCAGTCAGGTGACTTGAAATACCTAGAGATTAAAATCTAGGTGATCTGGTTTACAGTACATTCTTACATTGTATAAGGAAAGTTGTCAAAGCAGTTTAAAAAACAAATCTGCTCATTAAAAAATATAAGTTAATTGTGTAAACAGCACTCATTACTGGCTTTGTAAATCTCTATACCATGTTTAACGACATGCTGCCAATCCCCAAAAGGTTACTTGTTTAGATTTCATACTTACGTCATCTGTGATACACAAGTATATTATTCTCTCTTGGCAAATATAATGGAATAAGTAACTGAAAAAAGTGAGGAGAAATTGGTTAATATGCAAAATCTGGTTAAGTTGAATAGTTTGATATTAATTTATCAATATGTTCGGTCACTAGCCACTTGCAGTGGACATGAAGATGAAAAATATATTTTTCTGCAACTATTTGGCTATTTATGATTATTAGCTGACATGAGTATAACAGTAATTCTTTAACTTAAACAGAATGTGGAGGTCATTGGTTGGGTCAAAATTAGTTACCCTTCAGAAAATGTTGGGTTGTTTTCCTAAACGTCTACTGCCATTTGGTGTAGGTACCCTCACTGTTGTCGGGAAGGGGCTTCCAGGGTTTTGACCCAGTGTCAGGAAAAAAAAAAATGGCAAAATAGTTTCAAATCCAGATAATGCGAGACCTGGAAGAGAATTTGCAGTTAGTGGTGTCCCCATCCACTTGCTGCCTTTGTCCTTCAAGGTGGCAAAAGTCACTCCAAAGGAGCCTTGGTGAGTTGTTGCAGTGTATACCGTATATGGCACATATTGCCATCATTGTGCAGTAGTGGAAGGAGTGAACATTGAAGGTGTTAGATGGAACGCCACCAATCAAGTGAGCTACTTTGTACTGATTGGTGTTAAGCTTCAAGTATTGTTGGAATTGCACTTGTCCAGGCAAATGGAGTGTATTTCTTCACAGTCCTGATTTGACTCTTGTAGATGATGCATACACTTTGGGGAGCAGGAAATGAATTGCTCACTCCTAGCCTTTTCCCTGCTCTTGAAGCCACAGTATTTAAAATGGCTGGTGCAGTTCAGCTTTTTATAAATGGCAGTCCCGAGGATATTGATGGTAGGGGAATCAACAATGGCAGAAGTAATAGGCACATGTAATATCATTCATAAAAGTGACTTACAAAGCATGTCAGCACATCAAATAAAAAGCTAGGAAATTGAACATGCAAAAAGAGCTAGGGTTTGAAAATTTTGAAAAGGTATATCGACTATGAAATTCTAATGGAGGAGAGAGTCCGGAAACAAAAACTACTCCAGACTCAGAGGCAGTGTACATACACCTGGACATCTCACTGAAGAATATCCAAATAGCTTGTTGAGAGATAGAGAGATTTTCAAATAGGTGCACCAATTGAGCCACTGGAGGAGGAGAGTGTCCAATGAGTTTGTCAAGTTTAATGCAGAAGACTGCAAACTCCAAATTGCCGTAAATGAAGTTTGGGCTAAGTGGATGCGGTTAATGAGATTTGTATTTGAAAAGAATTGATCAGGTGATGCAAGGTATAGGCAAAGTGAAAATAAAGCAGATAATTTTCTAAACAAGACGACTGTGACCTTGGTTACATACCAGTTGTAAGCTTGGAAGGAGTATGGTACAAAGTTGTGACAAACAGATTACGTAACACTACACCTACAAAAGGCAAAACGCTCGTAAAACAACAAAATCAACATACAATGCAAGCGGTCTTGCTCAAACCGATCTCAACTCCACTGACTGAATCCAAACAATGTTACAGATTAGCAATTGCACATTATGACAATTAACTTTTTATCTCACCAAGATATAGGATATTCAAGATGTTTTAAAGCAAAATTTACAAAGCTTAAAACGTGGTTTAGCAATGCAGTGCGATTGTCATTGCATTGTCTCTGTATTCTTCCGTCTGACTTAAGTACAAACCAGGAGCTGGCAGTCATTTGGCCCTTCAAGTCTGCTCTGCTTTTTAATATCATAGCTGATCCTTTACATCTCTGGAGATGCCCACTTTCTCTCATACCCCTTGATGCCTTTTATAGTTTAGAAAACTTGAACTTTCTTGAATCCATTAAGCGAGTTAAAATTTAGCTCCGATTGTGTGGATGGACGTCTCTCCTACCAAATGCCTACATAAAATTAAATTTGGGTTCATTACATAAATGCAGTTAAAGTCAGCAGCAACATGGCAGCCATAGATAAACTGAAATTAGAAATGGAAAAATCTTATTAGCACTACAATGACGATTTTCTCACTTTTAGAGAAACTGATAAAACAGAGTTAAAGCAAGTAACCCAACTAGTTGACCCAGGAAAAGGGGTGAGCCATTCAGCAGAGCTGTTTCACCATTCTAGGTGATCAATCATCTCAGTGCCAGTTTCTTCCCCACTATCACAATGTCCCTCAAGTGACATTTTGTCTTCAACCTGCACAATGATTGAGCTTCCACAGCAGAGAATTCTAAAAAGACTCATGCCTTACATTTTAAGATTTTCCTCCTTATCGCAGTCTTAAAATGGTGTGCTCCTTAGCCAGAGATTTGTCCTGGCTCTAATGTCACAGAGGAAGTGCCCCATTTATATCTATGTTGTCACATTGTATGAATTGTATAGGTTTCAAAAAAGGTCACTGCTTGCATTTCTAAGTTCTAGAGAACACAGGCCCAGCTTCCTCAATCTTTCATGACAATCCTGTCATCCCATTAATCTGGTGATTTTGCTAAAATGGGCAAGTATTCAAATTTCACAGTGTATTTTTGGCAATGTGGTAGTAAGTCATTCCATTAAACTCTATTTTCCAAAGAGTATGGATACAAAAACATGGTCAATCTCATTAACCATAAAATAACAGGGGGGAAAACCATAGTCTAGGATCACAATGGTGTTAAATTACAGGAATTTCCTTGTGAACATTTATTCTACAGAATGTCCAATAAATACAAGAAAGAATGGTTCACTACCACAATAGCTTTTCCATATATGCATGATATTGCTAGCAGAAATGAAGCTTCTGCTTTTATTTTAATTCAAAATATGCCAAAAACTTCTCAGCATGTGAAAGCAGCAGTGCAATAGTTATGAAATTCTCAGATCAAAGATTTTGTGACTTACTTTCCATGAGAATAAGTCAGTTTATTATTTTCTGATGGTATTTTTGATAGTATCTGTTCAGTCACTTCCAAAAAATTCCCTCCACACCAGGCATTCTTTGCCAGGATGGTAGTGCCTCTTGCAACTACTGCAAACAAGATAGCCATGGCTCCTCTGAAAAGGTGATACAAGATACAAATGTATATCACATAATTTTCAAATCACTAGATTACAACAGAATAAATACTCCCACTATCAACACAATATTTTTCTACATACTGAAAAGTACAAGACGACATAATGAGAAAAAGACAGCTTGGGAAAGGCAGGACCACAGTCGGAAATTAAGGATCATGACAGCCAGACAAGAAAGTTTTAAAGTCATAGTGCTTTGCTTAGAATCAGTTTTAATGTTGGCCTGGAAATAGGATTGAAATGAATGTTCACCTTACTTCACAGAATCATGCAGTACAGAAAAGGCCCCTTGGCCCATGAACTCTTTACTGCCAAAAGTACACTATTGCAATCTACACTAGGCCCATAGACTTAAATATTATGACACTTCAAGTGCTCATCCAAGTATATTTTCAAAAGTTGAGGCTTCCCACCTCAACTGCCATCCCAGACAGTGTATTCCAGTTCCCCACCACCATACAGGTGAAAAAGCTTTTCTCTTAATCCCCTCTAAACCTCCTGCTTTTTACCTTAAAGATTATACCTCCTTGTTAACCCAGCCACCAAGGGGAACAAGTCTGCTCTCCTCAGTCTTATACACCTCAACCATCTCTGCTGCAAAGTAAATAACTTAAGCTTATCCACTCTTTCTTTGTGGTCAAAATGCTCCATCCCAGTGGATCATTTTTGCACACCCAACAGTGCAAATACACCCTTCCAATAGGGTGGTGACCAGCTGTGGCCTAGAGCTCTAAATGCTCTTTGCAAGACGTCACAAAATTCAAGAGACTCAAACTGATCCTCCAACTAATTTCACTTTCGAGCTTCCTTCACCAACAACCATCCACATTTCGCAGTAACGTTAGATACTCAAGTATAGTCTTACAACAAACGGAAGATACGATGCGATTCAACACAGTCCACAGTTGAAGTTCTCCACCTGCAGCTCATCAAAACACCAGTAACACCTGAGCCCTTTCCCTAGGTAAACATTCCCCAAACTGGAAGCCCCACACTACAACGTTACACGTCTTCACCATAAAAACAAACAAAACCTACAAACTCTGGACTAGCTCGACTAACGTCCTAATGACAATAGCAATTAACCAAAAACTGTCCCATACCCTTCCCTGAGTTTCCTCCACTCCGGGGCCTTATTATCCTCAAGCTTCTCCCTTTCCACACACTTCCGGTCAGGTGAGCCCTTTACACCGCGCACGCACTGGTCGGCACAGCCAGCCTTCTCACAATACGCACGCACCGTGGGCCTTACGTGAATTATGGGAAATGTCGTTCACGCCCTGAAAGTAATGGACATTAACAGGCGCGTTTATCCTTAGAAGACTACAATTCCCGGCATCCATGGAGAGTGACGTTTCATACCGGCGTCGACACCAAGGGCCGAAGTGGACCCGAGAGCGACAGCGTGAGCATGGCAACAGTTGAAGGGATGCAGAAACCTGTCCTGGAAGTGGTGAGTACGTTCTCTCGGAGTGTCCAGCACTTGACTAACCTTTCTGATGAAGGGTTTAGGCCCGAAACGTCAAGTTTTCCTGCTCCTATGATGCTGCTTGACCTGCTGTGTTCATCCAGCCCCATGCTTGTTATCACTTGACTAACCTTGTTTGTTTTTGTTTTGGAGGCGGTACGAGAGAAAATTGATAAAATCGTAGATGCAAGTGATCTGAATTTTCAAAAGGCTTTCAGAAGGCGTTTGGAAAGAATGATAAGATCAGAGAATATGGAGTCCGGAGACAGACTTAATTATTAGCTGGCTTCAAAGCAATTACCTTATATCACAGGAAAGAAAAAGAAAAATACTTAAGACTCAAATATGAAGTTCTGAGAATGTCTGTCAACAAGAATAAGTGGTGGGTATCGAAGACCATTGAAATCCAATGCTATGCAGACCTCTCTATCATGCTCAGCTATTTCCAGGCCACCTTAGACCTTCTATGGTTCAAAAACAAACAATCTTGAAGACAGTAGTGTACTCCTCAGATGCGATGTAGTCACCCAAGATTTTTGGAAAGAGCATTACTAGTTTCAGACAAGATTCCAGCAGTTTGATAGATTAACTTTGGATATATGCCCACAATTGCTGAGAGACAAAAGACTATCCAAAAGGTGAAGTTTAACAAGCTGTATGGTTGGACAATGTTTCTGCAGAGATCAATAAAGCGGGTGGGCGTGAACATTTGCTCAAACCTTCAGACTTCATACAAATCAGGGAAGAAGATGTATTTCTTCTCAGCTTCCACAATACCATTATTGTTTTTCTATTTTAAAAAGGGTGCAAAATTAGTACCATCACTGCACTATCATCAGGATTTGTGGTCTTTGTGGTATCCAGTGCCTTCAGCTGTTTTTTGATATCATACAGAGTGAACTGAACTGTCTGAAGACTAGTATAAGTGATGTTGGTGTATAAGGTGTGTACTCAGCACTTCTGGCTGAAGAGGGTTGCAAATGTTTCATCCTTGTCTTTGGCATAGATATGCTAGGCTGCCTTTCATTCAGGAAAGAGTTGTTTGTGGAGCCTACTGCTCCACTTGTTCAGTTGTCCACTACTGTTGATGAACTGGATGTTGAAAAACTGCTCAGCTTAGGTTTGACTCATTGGTTGTAGGATCATTTAGCCCTCTCTATATCATTTGCTGCCTCTGCCATTTGATATGCAGCAGTGTTGTGTTGTAGCTTCTGCATACTTTGAGGTATGTCTGGTGCAGCTCCTGCCATGCCCGCTTGCACTCTTCATTGCACTCTTGAGGCTCTCAGCTTGATGGTAGTTGTACAGTGGAGTTATGCAAGGCCATGAACTTACAGATTGTGGTTCAATATAATTCAGTTGCTGATGGCCAACCATGCCTCAAGGATGCTTAGTTTTGAGTTGCTATCCCATTCTGTCCCATTTAGTAGAATGGTAGTGCCATGGAGTAGGATAGAGGGTATTTGCAATGTGAAGATAGGACTTTACAAGAAGTGGCCTGTCCAACCAATAGGGTAATTGACAGATTCATTTCTGCTGGGTAGATGAGTCTGGACCTTCTCAGTTTAGCAAATTGGACCCTCTTTGCTCTAACAAACAAACAATCCATGCTTGCTATCAAGAGCATTTCAGAACAAGTCCCATAACCACTTTTCAATTCATCATGAATTGAAGATCCAACCCCAAGAGATGATGATCTTATAACTTTCATCATTTTAATGTAATCAGTCACAGAGAAAGCTCTTAACGCTTGATCATTCAGGAAGTCTGGCTATCACTGTTTTGGTAGGATGGGGTACAATTCTTCAAATCTAAACTGAACAGCAGGTTGGATAGACGTAAGCAGAGATGAAGATTTAAACTTTCAAACAATCTCTTCTCCCAAGCTATTGACCCTGTTGTTCTTTGTGGCCACTGTTTAAGACTGTTGTTGAATATGACTCCAAATTAGCTGACTGCATATTCACTTCAACACAAAGATTGCCTCCTTCCAACTCTGTAGCACTGCTTGATTCAGCTCCTAACTCAGCTCATCTGCTGCTGAGATCGTAATTTGTCATTGTTACCTCAGAACTTGAATATTTAAATACACTTCTGGCTGATCTCCCATCTTCTCCCCTACATAAACAAGCTCATATAACTTTATAGCTTTACTGGAACCAAGTCCTGTTCACACATCATCTCAACGTTTTCTGATCTACATTTACTGACATCTTGCAGTTTCTTAAATTCTAAATTCTCTTCTTTATTTTCACATCATTCTGTGATCTTACCACTCCCTGTCTCACTATGACTTTCTACTGAGCACTCTTTAACTCTGCAAAACCTGTTCTCTACCTGCCATTGGCAGTCTGTGGACTCTAAGCTCCAGAATCCCTTCTTTCCTTAATCTTCTCTGCTTCTCTCTCCTTTCAGAAGGTCCTCAAGACCTATTAATTTGATCAAGAATTTGGTCATTATCCTGATTTTTTTTTATGTGGCTTGGTGACAAATTTTGTTTGCTAAAGCTCCTGTGATTATTTCTTGTTACATTTAAAATGCAAGTTGTTCTTGTAATTTTCCTACTTGACATTTTCAAGCATTGGCTTGGATCTCTGATCACTTGAAAGCTGTCTGATGTTGACTTGTCTTCAGATTGTGTATGAGTTTAAAGCGGAGCAGGTATTTGTGTATTATGGTTGTCGTCAATTGTATGACACATATTAAGCAAAGTTGAGGAGAGTATTCAAAGGCAGGTGCCATTGTTATGTTCAGAGGCAAATAAGGTGATATTGTGCTGATTTTAAAATAAGGAATGTAGCAGTATTTAATTGGTGCCAATCATCATCTATTGGCTGCAATCCTGGTATGTCTAACATTGTACACCTGTGTCTAAAAGTGATGTAAGATGGCTTGGTGAGACATGCATTTTATATTTAAACAGATTACTTATTGGGTGTGCAGTCCACGTACAACATCTGTTGTAAATTAATGGGAGAATTTTAAGGTAAACTGTATGGGGTGAGCTGTGTTCAAGTCTGGGATATTAAAGTCCACATGGCCAAGGAAATAATTGGTTTTGCAGTTTTTTAAATTCATTCACAGGATGTGGCATTGCTGGCTAGGCTAGCATTTATTGCCCATCCTTAATTGACCAGAGGGTAGTTACAAGTTGCATTGCTGTGGGACTGGAGTCACGTGTAGGTCAGGACAGCAGTCTGCTTGCCTAAAGGACATTGGTAAACCAGGTTTTTTTTTGTTAAAAATGACATTCATGGTGTCATGGCCATCATTAGATTCTTAATTTCAGACTTTTGAATTTAAACTCTTCCTCCTGCGATGGCGGGTTCAAGCCCAGATCATGCCTGAGTCTTTGGATTAATAGTCTCACAATAATATCACAAGGCCATCGTCAACCCTGGTCCTGTCAAGCTATGCTGGTGCATATGATAAGGTAAGACAAAAATAAAAGATTGAACTGACAAAAACAGAAAGTCCTGGACAAAATCAACAGGTCTGGCAGCATCTCTGGAGAAAAAAACCAATCCCATGTCCCAAGCCCAGTGACACTGCTGAGTTTCTTCAGTACTTTGTTTTTCTTTCATACGATAGGGTAGTTTCTCTGTTACAAAGTAACAGAGTTGTACAGCACAGAAGCATACCCTTCCGTCCAACTTGTCCATACTAACCAGATATCCTGAATTAATCTAGCCCCTTTTGCCAGTATTTGGCCCATATCCCTCCAAACCCTTCCTATTTATGTAACTGTCCAAATGTCTTTTAAATGTTTTAATTTTACCAGCCTTTACCACTTCCTCTGGCAGCTCATTTATACATGCACCGCCCTCTGTGTGGAAAATTTTGTCCCTTAGGTCCCTTTTTAAATCTTTCCCCTCTCACCTTAAACCTATGCCCTCTGGTTTTGGACTCCCCTATTCTGGGAAAGAGACTTTGGCTATTCACTCCATTCATGCCCCTCATGATTTTATAAATCTCTATAAGATCACCCCTCAGCCTCCAATGGTCTGGGAAAATAGCCCCAGACTATTCGGCCTCTCCCTATAGCTCAAACCCTCCAACCCTGGCAACATCCTTATAAATCCTTTCTGAACCCTTTCAAATTTAACAATATCTTTCCAAAGCTGGGAGACCAGAATTGTACACGGTATTCCAATAGTGGCCTAACCAATGTCCTGTACAGCCTGACCTCCCCACTCCTATACTTGATGCACTGATCAATAAAGGCAAGCTTACTGAATGTTTTCTTCACTATCCTGTCCATCTGTGACTTCACCTTCAATGAACTATGAACCTGCACTCCAAGGTCTCTTTGTTTGGCAACACTGCCCAGGATCCTGCCACTAAGTATGTAAGTCTTGTTCTGATTTGCCTTGCCAAAATACAACACCTCGTGTTTATCTAAATTAACTCAATCTGCCACTCCTCGGCCCATCAGCCCACCTGATCAAGGTCCCATTGTAACCTGAGATAACCTTCTTCATTGTCCACTACACCAGCAATTTTGGTGTCATCTGCAAACTTAGTAATCATACCTTCTATATGACGAAACTATGGAGCCAGCACCCGTTCCTGTGGCACACTGCTGGTCACAGACCTCCAGTCTGAAAAACAACCCTGTGCCACCACTCTGCTGTAATCTTAAGTTTCTGATTCCTGGATGGCTTTGATTTACACATTAGATTTGTTTTTACTGATGCACTCTGTTTGCCTGTCTCAAATTTGGGAGGTCCATTGCTAAAGAAATATTAGTGAAGGAATGCTTTTGCTGAGTGCAAAACTGAATTCAGTGGCGTGAGTTGTAATATCACTGATGTTGGCCGTCTGTCAAATGCACTGTCTACACTCACAGCGAAGAAAGTGAGAAAGAAGAGATAACACAGTGTGGAGCTGGAGGAACACAGCAGGCCAGGCAGCATCAGAGGAGCAGGAAAGTTGACATTTCAGGTTGGGATCCTTCTTCAGAAGTGAGAAAGAAGCAGGGTCGTGCTAGAAAATAATTTCAAAACAGTTTACATCAATAACTAGGATCATGCTTGGGGTCCATTTTCTTAATGCTCCCATTATCAGCTTTTGCAACAACACTCCAGAATATCATTTCATGGTTCTGGTGCTGGCTCTGAGGAAGGATCACCAGACCCGAAACGTTAACTCTGTTTTTTCCTTCACAGATACTGCCAGACCTGCTGAGCTTCACCAGCAACTTTGTTTTTGTTCCTGATTTACCGTATCCGCAGTTCTTTCGGTTTTTATCATTTCATGACGTGTCTAAACAGGCCTGAGAGTGGATGAAGGCATCAGCAACATGAAAGTGATAACATTTTTGCCTTTGCTTGAGGGCAACATGCAAATCACATTGTAGTCACATTTTAATTCTTTCAATTTGTCACTGTGTACAAATAAAAATAGAAGTTGTGCACTTATGTCACTGTCAAGGAATCTTGGCACAACTGTTGCCATGCTTGAGTCTCTGAAATTCTATAACTGAATGCACCGTGCTGCTTTAAATAATTTCTAACCTAGTCTTTCTCTTCTTTACACTTCAAATTTTGATCAGAAGCTCTGAGTCACTCCAAGCTCGTGTCAGGATCCTGAACATATCACCAGACTTATTTGAATACGTTCACAGGCTTCTTTATCTGTTTCTGTTTAACCCACTTCCTGTTTGTGGCGTTACATTCCTTTAATACCATGTTTCTTAATTTTATTAAGAAGCAAAATATTTTTGAAAATCCAAGTACTCAACACCTGCCCCTTCCACTGAGATTTCTTTATCTATACAGTCCCATAATTCCCATGTTTCTTAATATTGCAAAAGGGACTGAAAATATTTCAGAATCCGTGTACTCAGGATATATGCTGTGATAATTGTGTTATGTAGTTATTTTGCAGTGGAAAGAGAACTGAGGATGTTTTTCCTTGTTGTGATCTTGACAGACTTTTTGTAATCAAAGAAGTGAGCAATAATTATAGGAACATTGAACTTTTTTTTGTTGTTTTTGCAATGGCTGGGAGGAAGAAATCAATACTGTCTTGCATTCATGGTTTATTTGTTATTCTGCATCTCTTCTAGGTCCAAGCAGAAGGTTGTGATGATTCCAGCGTTACATTTGTGTTGCATGATGAGGACCACACACTCGGGAATGCTCTACGGTATATGATTATGAAGAAGTAAGCAGTTTAGCTATCTGTAATTGAATATTTGGAAATACTCTGTTGGAAAGTTTAGGCCAAAGAGCATGATTAGCACTCGTTAATTCAGATGCATGATTGAAAATCAGATATTTTGAATTGGAGTGTGTGAATATTCTTATTTAATTTTAACAATTTTTTTCTTTTACATGCTTGTGATGTATTCTAATGAGAAACAGTGGTATATAGTCTTTGAATAGACTTTTTTGGTCAGCGTGGGATTAGATTAATACATGATTACAGATGGGGTTCTGTCCCAGTATTTTTTTTCTCAATTGACACCAATCCTAGTACTTATGTGGAGAGCAAACTATGTAAACAAAACAGAAATAAAGGCCATAGCAAATGTGTGTATGTTTTATCCATTTCCCATTCACACGGTTAGCATTACTTATCTTGCAGATAGCAACAGGGTAGGGTTACATTGGTTCCGTTGCAAAATTAAATTGAAACCATTCCAACTCCTGTCTGAATAATCTTTCAGAAGCTTCAGTAAATAACCTCTATTCCATCTGTATTTGCACAGCAGACTTTTTGAAGTATATTTTGTTGCAACTTTTATGTGTGGCACGAGACCACTGATGAAAAGTCACGGATCTGAAACGTTACCTCTGTTTTTCTCTTCACAGATGTTGCCTGACTAGCTGAGTATGTTTTGAGTTCAGGTTTCCAGCACACTCAGTGTCTTGCTTTGTATTTTTTAAACTTGTTCATGCAATGTGAGCATTGCTAACATTAGATGCCCGTCCTTAATTGACCAGTGACCATATTCTCAAGGGCAATGTATTTCCTTTTCTTAAATGTTTTGATTGTATTTTAAATGTACTGATCAATCCTTTCAAAATAAACAGATAGACAAACTCGTCCAAACAGTCCACAAAGCAATGTGTGTTGAACCAATAAGTTGTGTGACACCAAAGAAAAACAGACTGGAAATAAGGAAAGGCTGATCAATCCAATTTCTTTTTCCATATGTATCAATTCTGTCTTGATAGCAAACTAGAGCTCTACAATGTTCAATCTGGTCATTTTCTCAAGGTAGATGAGATGATTCCAAATTTGCACTGTAGTATTGCAGAGCATTGGGGCAATACAACTCCCCGTATGACATTGTGTTTAGTATGGGAGAAGAATATTGTTTTGAAAATTTGTTACTGTAGAACTGTTACTGCACAAATCTGCTCATTATAAAATAATAGTGCACAGATACAAAAAGTGATCAAAAGGCTAACAAGTGTTGAACTTCAAAGTGATTGGAATTCAAAAGTAAAGAAGTTATGCTTCAGTTGCACAGAGCCTTGTCCAAAACTTATCTGGAATACTGTGGTTCAGATTTGAGTATTGAACCTAAGGAAAGCTACAGTGGCTGTGAAAAGGGTACCTGTGCTAATTCACCAGAATAATGCAAGAACTTAAAGCGTTCAATTATAAAGGCAGATTACATTAACAGAGATAGTAGGAACTGCTGATGCTGGAGATTACATTAACATCCCTTTTTAGTCCTTTGGGTAGAAGGTTGAGGGTAATTGAATATTGGTACTTAATACGATTAAGGGATTCAACAAAGTTAGATACAGGGAAAATCTTTGCTCATTGGAGAAAGAATTGTGAAGCTTTCGGTTAGATTGTAAATGATATTTGCCTGTAATATGCCTAGAGTTGTCACAGTGCAACCGATACTGTATTTCTCTCCCTTGAATATTCTGTAGCTGACACCAATAGACTGAAATCTATATAAACTTAGTAATTTGGAGAAGAATGAACAACATTTTCATGAATGAATTGAACCAAAAGTGAATTTATGGATATGATCAAAACCAAGAACTGCATATGCTGCAAATCTGAAACAAAAACAGAAATTACTGGTGAAACTCAGCAAGTTTGGCAGCATCTGTGGAGAGAAAATAGAGTTAATATTTTGAGAATAGTGGCTCTTTCTGAAGAAGGATAATGGGAATTTATGGAATTCTGTGCAGGCTTTTAAGCCCCTTCCATTCTTTAACTGATATATAACAACAACCCATTTAATCTTGTTCTTCAAAATTGCTTGATCTCAATCATTGCTTGTAACCAGCTGTGCACTTTGATTGTGCCAGAATTATTTTCAGTAGATAACTAAAATACTTTAATATTAAATTTAAATGTACAGCTTTATGCCTTTAAGCTACAGTCTATAACTTATCACACATTTTGTGAATATAGCAGTGATGGTGCGAATCAAGTGATCATGCTCATTGTATTTTTTTCATGCAACACATATATTTTTATTTGCGGTTACAGTCTCCACACCAAATTATTAACCGCTTAGACTCTTATTGAAATTCAGTAACAGAGCTATTGAATTGCAGCAACATAAAAGTCTGTAAATGGTTTAGGGAACATATTAGATTCGACTTTACCACAGTTAGTGAGTTAAATTACTTCATTTCAGTGGAGTTCTTGTCGTGCTTCACTGAGGTAACGTGCTAAAAATTGAACCCTGCTATTCTGAGAGTAAGTGCAAAAGTAAAAAAATGTTATCAAAGTACACAAAGTCCCGAATTTACCTGCCAGATGGACTCAGGTTAACAGAAAACTTGGACCAGGTTTCTGTACTTAATAGGAACTAATATTTATTACAAATAAAATGGATTCTAATCATAGGTAAACAACTATGAACTGTTGACATATACTATTCTACACTTGAACCCGTCCCCCTTACCAAACCCCAACACACAGACACGCGCAGACAAAAAAAAATTGGTGGTATGGATGAGTGAAACAAAATTCTTTTCTTCATTCTCTTTTCTTCAGGTTCTTTTCACTTCTTTGCAGGAGGTCTATGCGATTGGTACATTAACTGCAAAGTTTCTTAGTTACTGGCTAAAGAGCACAGCTTACAGCAACTGGTGAAGGAAAATAAATTGGCTTTCTTCAGGCTTTAGGTATTTTACTGGAAAGTAGGACACACTATCTGTCCTTGTAGCAGTCTGAAGGCTTCTGTCAGTACTATTCACATCCACAAGCTACTCAGCTACCCAGGAACCAATTGGATATTTGTTGTCAGGTTTTGGCATCCACAACTGGTCATAACTTCAAAAACCGATCAGCAGCCTGTTGCGGGAAGCATCTCACTTTGTACATGCTTCCTGGTGCCAGCCTGTCTACTAATTTTCTCCCCCAGTGCTTGAACAAAGCAGCAGTGTAAACCCACCTTACACCAAGTTTCAGTTTTTAAAAGTATAGCAATTCCTTCCTCGGGCCCTTGCTGTAAGACAGTCCTTTTCCCGTTTCAGTCCACAGTCAAACATATATAAAAAAAAGTGTGGTCTTTACATATCGCAATTTGAAAGTGAGATGGAAACATCCCAGTAATCTGGATCTATATGTGGAAAGCCAAAGTTGAAGAAGTCCCTGTTACTCATCATTGTAGCTCATACCCTCCTCTATCCACTTTGGTCACCATAGGTTCCCTGGAAAAGGATTCCATTATATTTTCTTTTCTGGATTGTAGAAATTTCATGTGTAACATTCTAGGACTGAGATCACTTAAACCAAGCCCAAAGATTATCCTTTTGAAATGAAAAGTCTTTTAAAACTATAGAAAAGTTTTATAATCTGGTGAAAAAGGAATTTTTAACTTTACAGTTCACTTTTTAAGCCTAATTTCTTTATTCTCAGCCCAGAAGTAGAATTTTGTGGCTACAGCATCACTCATCCATCAGAAAGCAAAATTAACTTCAGAATTCAAACAAGAGGTAATTCCTGTATTTGTTCCAATAAGACCCTCTGTCTGATTTGAGGAAATTTTCAGTATTGATTAATCTTTTGTCTTATGCTCCGTACATCTTTATTGTTTCCTTGCTGTCATTGATTTTGAGGTTGTTGTGCATACTGTATATATGATACTCATGACATATCTACTAAGTGCATGCTTTTGTTTCTGTATGGATACATGGTGAGAAGGATCGTTATTCAGAAATGAGATGTGATAATTTGAGAAATTCAAACAAATAATCAGCTGTCAAATATTTCAGTGGAGAGCATGCACTTATTATGCCTCAGATGCCCAGTTTTTGCTGATGGTCATGACAAGATTACTATCAAATGTATCTATTAATTTCTACAATATTTAAACTTTCAATAGTGTCTAGTTTTCTTTCTTCATCTCTCCTAAAGGATCATACTTGGAGTGCAAATGAAAATGATCTACAGCATTGCAGTATCATAGAGTCAAAGAAAAATTACAGCATAAAAGAGACCATTCAGTTAATCTTGTTCCTACTAGCTAAATAAACTAGCTGTGCGTTCTAATCCACCTTTCCAGCATGTGGTCTGTACTGTAGCTTTCCATGTTCAAGCATTTCAGATACATATTCATTCAGAAATAGCAGTAGCCAGAAAGGTCCTCGTGATCTTTTCCTAGATGAGACGGCCATTTTAAGATGACAGCTCCAAATTGCTAGACTATCCCACCCTGCATTTACAGTAGACACTTAGCTTAATCTTCCATGTTTCTTAACTATGGTTTATAAAGCACCTGATCAAGTACATCATGCTGCTTTAAAAGTTTGCGTCCAAGAGGAAATTAAAAATGATTCTTAATGGGATTGTTAGTGGAGACAAGAATACTGATCGGTTGTTCAGTGTGTGACAGACAGTGGCATGTGTACTTATCTCACCATTGCCCTTAAGCTCTGCCATACAACAGAATTTCTCCCACTTATTCCCTATTCTTTGTGCTGTCATATTCCAGGCTCATACCGAAGGGCACGGACAAACTCTTCTTTTCGGCTAACTACCTTTTCAAACCCCATCATCCTTTTTTTCTAAATGTAGAATTGGTTGACTGCTGTATTTCTGAGATTGAGATCATCAGGTTTTTTGGCTATTCTCCACCAAGTCATCCACTCATATCAGTTGTCGTTTCTTGGCATTTCTCACATCCATCTCCTCCTCTCATTTCCTCCATGACTGCATCTTCTGACCATTGACTTTGCCAGTTCTTAGCTCATATTAATACTTTTCTTTCTTTTGGCATTATCCCCTTTCCATTGTAAAAAGAAAATTGTCATCCTTCCTCGATACACCCATCTACCTTGTACACCTTTATCTTTTAGCCTCACTTTTGAGTTTTTAGGCCTCTTCTGCCTCCTAGCTTGCATGCTCTTGTCTCTGAAAGCTTCCTTTTTGAATTCCGCCAGTCCACTGAAGTGTTGCTGGCTGTTGTTACAAATGGTATCTTCTGTGACCTTAGCATATAATTCCCTCCTCAATCTCTTTGTAATGTTTGAATAAGTTGACAGTCATGCTTTCCCATCTTTACCAATGTTAAACTCTAGTTGAACTGTATTTGCCTTGATTACTGTATTAGAATTTAGTAAACCTCGACAATAACTTGTATCTATTCTTATTAGAGTCATTTCAAAACTCATCCAAAGTTTGATGCTATCTGTCGTCTCTTCCCATTGATATGTTGTCTCTCATCAATATCACCCATCGATATGTATTCACCTTTTATTTGTACACTTAACACCAGGTCTACATTACCAATATAACACTTGGCTCTCTATTTGATGCTCACAGAGTACTTGTTTGACAACAATTCTTAGACAAGGTCCAGCTGTCTCCAACTTAACATTGGAAGACCAAAAATGTCATTATTTTCAGCTCCGGCATAAACTGTTGCTTCTTGCTATTGATTTTTTTTTTCCCTTAGAGGCATTTGTTCAGACTGTGTCAGATTATACAAAGCCTTTGTATCAGTTCCATCCTGATCTGTTTAAAATCTGACATCCCTTCCCACATTAACTTCTTAGTTCCAACCTTGTCTTCTCCAGCCTCTTTGTTACCGAAATCCTTATCCTTTATTTTTAACTTTTAGGCACTTATTCAGTCCCTGAGTTTCTGTTTTCCCATGTTCCAACTTGTCCTATACACTTTTCCAATCTTGCTAAAGAATACTAATTCACTATCCACTTGTGCTCATTTTCAAATAATTTCATGGTCTTAAACTTCTTTTATTACGGTTTCTTCCTGCATTAAGTTCTTTAACTTATTATTTGCGCTTCCTTTGCATCGCCATTGCTTGTGGATCCCTCAACTGCCTAGGCGTTACAGTATGATACTCTTCCCTAAGCCTCTTCATCAATTTGTGGAAATCCTATGTTTTTGACCAGCGTTTGAATCAGTCTTTCACTTCTGCCTGTATGTGTTTCTCTGTTTTAGTTTGTAAAGCACCTTTTTTTAAACATGATGGAGGCTATATAAGTATCAGTTACTCTTATTTATCCATGGAGGATGACGCAACTGATTATCTTTTCATGTTCTCGCTTGACATCGATGCATGTATTTGGAGTATGCTGGGTTTTTTTCTCTTTTACCCCAAGTATGCTGTGGTCGATTGGTCACAAAATCAATTCTCCTCTGGCTCAGTTTGGCTACCTCAGCAACAGGTAGACGATTGATTCTTTGAGTTTATTGTTGACATGGCTTAGCACCGGAGAATACATTTGTGCTTTCTGGTTGGGTTACTCAGTATCTTTTTTTGTGTTAAAAGCTGATATTACTGTATCTGGCTCACAAAAGTGAAACCTGCAGCAAGCAATAGTTTTAGGCGCTTAAAACAGTTTCTGTCCTAATCTCAGATTTACTTCAGACAGGCTTAAATTAATCATCCCTAATGTTTGTTTATTAATGTAGATATTGGGGGAGTCAAATGAGTTAGGTGGTTGCATTTGTGAAGATGATGTGTTATGTGCCATGCCACAATGCTGAATGCATTCCCAAAACAATTAAATTCTACTTAAATAGGACAGTTTCAAGAACTTGTTTTATGTTTTTTGTACTCTGCATTACTTAAGGTGCATTGGGTTGGAAACTATCTGGCATCTTTTGATTTGATGCGTACTACTAAATGTGTCAATATATCCTTTTGGAATAGTCCAAAGGTACTGTGTGCTTATACTGCTATCACTGAACTCAAATAACTCCCAAAGCTTTTGTCTGCGATTATTTATTTTCCATTTTGTGAGGATTTTCTGTACCTGTCACTGAAGATTGATGATTTGGCAAGGACGCAAGGTTATCATTTAAATGGTTTTCTTTCCCTCAGCCAGTAAAAGTATTTGGGATTTTGTGCAGTCAAGGCCATTCTGTGGGTTTAGGGAATGAAATACACCGCCCTGAATTCTGACTGTGCCTGGATCTATTCTGAGGGAACATGATCCCATTTGTCAGCATTCATACATAGAGAGTTTAGAATAGGATTCAACATCCTTTCTTGAACTTTGACATATTCCATGAGTAAATGACTGTAAAAATAAACAACCACATGAGCATTTGTGTTCACTGAGAATTGTAATCCTGATGGCACATGATCAACCAAAAAAATAACAAATGAATAGTTACATCTGGTTTTCAGTTCTGCTGCTTTCCGCTCCAGTGGTTTCTGAACAAGTATCCTGGCTCTTCAACTAGGTTTATTGTTTGTTACTTTAAGCACTGCGTTCTGGACTATTTTAGCATAATAAAAGACTTTTTTGTTGCTAAACATGTACATCCAATCAAGTAGTTGTCATTTTGGAGAAAGTACAACAGCAAACACTGTCTCCCACAGCATAAGTGTCCCTGAAATGTTGCGTCTGTCTGTAAACTGTAGCTATACAACCATTTTCATATTTTAATTGTAGATAAACCTTCAGGAATGTTAACTTTTTGTGAACATATGAAAAGTTTGTAAAACATAGACTTTTGACAATTCAAATTATTTCTATAGGCAATAATGTATTAGAGTTGCATATTGTAAATATGAAACAGAATGCTGCAGTGAACTGGAAGGAGTTAATTACTATGTACTGTGAATTATTTTCCAGGTGGAATTCCATCTGTAGAGCCTTTTCGCAAGGGTCTCAATGAACTAATGACTGTCTGTCAACATGTGCTGAATACATTTGAGGTTAGTCTCAAATTCACTGAACAGTTCCTAATACTTCCCTGCAGAGAGCTGCAACACTGAAAATGAGATTCTGCAAATTATTCAAAATTGTTTGCTTGTGTCTGAGCTTATTCAATCATTTGTTAACTTTGTCTTGTAGTAGCTGTACGTTTTAAGATTAGCATTTTCCCGCATCAGTGGATTCAGCTGTTATTAGTACCATGAGTGAATTATTAAAAAAATGGTGACCATAAAACTACAGAATGGTTCTAAAATTTAACTGGTTTACTGATATCCTGTGGGGAAGGAAATGTGCTGTCTTCGCCTCATCTGGTTTAAATATTTCTCCCCCAGCCTCCCCACAACCTCCATGTCAAGTTTGGAAATTCAGTCTGGAATGGGAAGTTTCATGGATGACTTTTCCCATTCTGCCAGTAGACCCTTAGGTCGGTAATCAATGCCCACCGCTGCCATTTGTAAACTCCAGCAGTGACAAGTGGGGAAATCACTATGCTTGAAGCCCAAAAAGCAAGCCAATTGTGTCTGTCTGCAGGCTCCCAGGGGAGGTTCTGTCATTCAAAGGCACACAGTTCCTGATTGAGGGACTCAACACTGAGAAGCCTCATGTCTTAACTTCATGGAGAAAACAGGGGTGGCCATTATTGAGATGGCTTTTGCTGCAAGTGGGACTGAAACTATTGTTGTTGGTATCCTCGTATCTCATTTCTACACATTTCCCACCATTCCTGGAACAACAAGGACACTTGTGGTACCCAGGAAACAGTGCAAATTATTCTAATTCTTGCTGTCTGCTTTTGTAGGATATAGCTCCAGAAATTACCATAATAAGTCTTTCAACCTGAAGCAAAAGTTTGTTTTATTACATTTGTATTGACAATACAATATAAAGAAAGATTGTGTACACATAGGGTAACCAGTTGAATTATAAGTGCATTTGCAATAACTACACAATATGAGAGTATATATTTTAATTGCATCATTCAGGAAGTGCTTATTCTTCCCAATTTGAATCTACCAATACTAAGATATACTTTCACAGAACTGTCAGCTTGTTGCAATGCATTCTGCTTGACTGTCACATTCCTGATTCTGATTAATTTCTTCTTTTAGGTCAGTATTAAGGAATATAAAGAGCAACATAAACAAGAAGAAGCAATGGATCAATTGTAATAAGGCACACAGTTTTATGATGCTGTATATTTTTATATTTTGAAAAATAAACATTAAAAACATTAAAATTAGTTTGTTTGATGGCTTAAAATAGTCTTCACAGAAACCCTACCATACCAGTTGGAGGCAGCTGATTTTCTGGAAGCAGGTAAGTACATATTTAATTTCCTAGGTTGATCTTCTCTTGTTTTAGATCAGATTGTTGAGTTTGAAATTCCAGATACATGGTAAGTCCAACTCCAGACTAGATTTGCTTGTGTTAGATCTTTTTCTCTGCAATACATTTCCTGTTACGTCCAGCTGCTTATAAAAATGCAACAAGCATGCAGTGCAACTTGGCAGATCTGAAGGGACTTTTGCATATGTGAACCTTAGGCAAGGTAAATACTGTCAGCTAGTTAATGTCATGTAGCACTGGCAATAAAGAGTAGACTGTAAATACCTTAAAATAGAAAGATGCTGCCTGAAAATTAGTTATCTCTCTGAATTTAAAAAATGTTTGGATGTTTTCTCCAGTTGGAATTGAATCAGTTTAATTTGGGTAAGATTGAATTTAATTGTGAGCAATGGCCTTTGTCTCAAGGTTGTTCCAGGAAAGACAATGCTTGTGGTTGGGATATTCCTCTCTCTTGAGTAGCACAGTGTGAGTATGGTTTTCCTGGTTTGTTTCTGCTAACTAAAGAATTAGCTTTAGCCTTTAAAAATGTCGTGTTTGAAACTTATAAAGGTGTTTCATTTCAACCAAGGAATTTGTCAATGATAGGTACTTGTTTTTTAACATTAGTTTGTAATAGGATTGTTGGCCTACATCTATCTAACTCAGTCCAATGAACCCAAACATTAACGTTTTTTCTTTCTACAGATGCTGCCAGACCTGCTGAGTTTCGCCTGCTTGAACTACTGCAACACGTCTGGTACAGACACATCTACACTGCTGTTTGGAAGGCAATTCCAAGGTTTTGATTGAATAACGATGAGGGAATAATGATATTGTTCAAAATCATGATTTTTATGTGGCTTGGAGGAGAACTAACAGATGGTGTTCCCATGTGTTTGCTGCCCACGTCATTCCAGATTTTAGAAGGTTAGGGAAGTACTAGTAAGAGAAGCTTATGGAATTGCTGTGGTGCATCTGTGCATGCACTGTTGCAATGGTGGGTGGGCTATGGAGAGAGGGCCTGTTTAAAATTGGTGAATGAGTTGCTGATCATTTGACCTCATTCATCCAGTCAAGTGGAAAGTATTCATCACACTCCTGATTTGGCATTACAGGCTTTGACAATTTAGTTGAGTTACTTGTCTCAGAATTACCAGTCTCTGATCTGCTGTTGTAACTATAGTATTTATGTAACTGGTCCTATTCTGTTTCTGGTCAATGATAACCCAAGATGTGGAATGGAGGGTTCTGTAATCATAATGTTATTCAATGTCAAGGGAAGTTGGCTAGAATCTGTCATGTTGGAGATGATCATTGCCTGTAAGTTGTGTAATGTGAATGTTATTCGTTTGCCAATTATTAGCCCAAGCAGGGATGTTGTATAGATCTTGCTGCCTATAAACACAGACTGCTTCAGTATCCAAGTAGCTGTAAATGTTACTGAATATTCAGCAATAATAAAATATATTCTGACCTTATAACAGAGGGAAGGTAATTAATGAAGTAGCTAAAGACGGTTGGGCCTCAGGTACAACCCTAAGAATTCATTGCGATGGTGTCGAGGGACTGAGATGATTAGATTACATCAACCACAACCATATTTCTTTGAGCTGGGCATGACTAACCAGTGGAAGAGATTTCTCCTGATTTCCGTTGACTTTAGTTTTGTTGGGGCTACTTGGTACCATGCTTATTCAAGTGCCGCCTTGATGTCAAGGGCAGTTACTGTTCCCATTAGTCTTCAGTTCAGCTCATTTGTTCATTTTAGATTAAAGTTGTAATGCAGTCAAGAGCCAAATGGTCCTGACAGAAGCCAAACTGAGCATCAGTGAGCTGAAAAAGTTTCACTTGAAAGATGTTATTGTCAACTTGCTGATGATGGAAAATAGCCTCATGGATAATTAGTTAGTTTGATTTGTACTGCTTTGTTGTTCACAGGATATATCTCGGCAATTTTTCACAATATCACATTGATGCCAGTATTGTAACTGTATGGAACAGCTTGGCAAGGGACACAGCTAGTTCTGGGGCTGAAGTCTTCATTTCTAATTTTACAGATTCAGAGGGCATTTATTTGAAGTTTCCAATGAATAAAGTAATTAGAATATAGTGTAGAAAGTGTTTGGCAACACAACCTGACAGGTGGCCATTAGGAAACACTAACTAATTTCTTTTTAAAAGGTGGGCATGCTTTCTAGGAGTAAGGAATCTTCTAGTGGATTGGTACATAGAGACCTGCAAATGCAAGTTCTTGGAATCTTTATGAAAAAAAGGCTGATATTCAGTTTTATTCAAAAGAAGTTTTGCCGGTAGGATAACCAATTCATATTTTAGTTTATTCTCTATGGCAATTAAACATTTATTTGGGTGATCAATAAAAGATCAACCTTGATATTGGAATATAGCGACCCCAGAGAAAGTGTTTGCTTTATTCATTCCTGCAAATATTCAGATTCTCAATATATAGACAGACATCTGCTTTGGATTTTCCAAAGCAAATGCATGCAAGTTCAGATATGAAACAGTGAGAGCCAAGAGGTGTTTTCTCCTTTTTTTCTTAAAAAAGGTTCATGATGAACTGTACTTGTTACTGAAGCGTGAGCTACTCCGATCCAGGCCATTTGTGTGGCAGTTGGCTTTCCATTTGACAACAGCCATTCTCTCATCCATTGGTGTGCTCAGAGCTGGCCGCTGACACCAGCAACATAAGCAAGACTGAATGGCAAATAGGAAAATAAATTAGTAGAAAATTAACAGATGCAATCTTCACATTCTAACCTAGGCAAATCAAGATTTGATACTGTGTTTTTGAATCAATTTTCTCTTTATTCCCCCATCCCATTGTTGCCTAAATGTTCTCACATATTCTTAGCCTTCTGCTGTTCTTCATCTCACAGCTAAAAGATGAATTTTTTTTTTTTAAGTCACTCATTGGGATGTGGGTGTCACTGGCTGGGCAAGTATTTATTGCCTATCTTTGCATGCCCTTCTTGAACTGCTGCAATCCATGTGGTGTAGGTAAACCCACAATGCCAAAGTGAAGAAGTTTCAGGGTTTTGACCCAATGATAATGAAAAAGCAATGTTAAAAATTATTGACATGAGAATCAGCCAGTTTTCATCCAGTAACCTTTTTTCTTACATTAATGATGCTATAAAAAGGCAACCATCAAACTTTAGCATTTTGAGGGAGTAATGATATGACCTCAACCATAAAGGAAACAACTTGGAGAGCTGAATGAAAACTTAGCCTGAAAAGCTATATTCTGAGAAGGATTTCACAGCTAGAGGACATGAAGGAGTTGGGGAGCAGGTTTAAAGAGTACTGCAGAGTATTGACGGAATGATAAGATTGCAACATGCTGTCAAGATAGCGATTTGACAATAGAAGTATTTTAAATATTATTTGCATAAAAGGCAGCCAGTGTAGATCACTGCCGGAAGACACAGAGGTAAATGGGGCGGAACTGAAGGTCGTCGAATTTTGAACAAATTGGAGCTCATGGAGGGTGGGACTTGAGGGTTATTTAACAAGTGAATGCCGGCAGAACTGTTATTGGATTAAAAACGTGAACATACAGATTAAGAACAGAAGTAAGCCACTCACCCCCTTGAGCTTGCCGTGCCATGACTACTCCACATTCCTATCTGCCGCAATAGTCTTTCATCTTTGATTATCTATTTTCCTCTGCCCTATACATATCCAAAAATTCTGCTTCCACTTTCTTTTGAGGAAGAGAGTTCCAAAGACCCTTTGCCCTCAGAGAGCAAAATTCTCATCACTGTCTTAAGTGGGTGACCCTTTATTTTTAAACAGTGACCCATAGTTTCAGAGAGTCGAGGATGAGATGAGGGAGTTGAAAGTGAATTATTGATGAAGTGAGAGAGTTGTTTTCTAGGGTTGTGGTGGGGAGAAAGGTGTGGGTGGAAATGGAGTTTGACAAGTGGACAGAAAATGGCATGGAGATCGAGGCAACAGAGAGGCCTTAAATGATGGTGCGATCTGGGTGAGGCTGTTGTTGTATTAATTTATATGCAGAGTAAGAATGATCAAGGTTAAAAGGGTAGAGAAATTGGTGGATAGCAGACAAGGAACATGAAGGCATGTGTATGGCAGCCCCTTAGAATTAGTGTGACGCTTGCTTATGGCTAAAGTCTCCACGTGGAGTCTTTAACACGGACAGGCTGTTACACTGCAGCTATCATAGGGTTTTGGCTGACTAGGAAACTCACCTGTTCTTAACATCTGTTGAAGACGGAAGCACTTACAAGATTATAATCAACCTGTTTGGCCACATTATAATACCGTTTCTGTAACCATCATGTGGGGGTGGGGCATGAAACTCTAATCCAGAACTTCTGGACCAGAGGTAGGGTTGCAGCCACTGTGCCACATGATCTCCAATGGAAATTAAAGAAGAAAGATGAAATCATTTTTAAAAAAATTTTTTCTCCGGTGGGAGTGTAAAAGGTTAGGCTAGCAGTTTTTGCCCAAACCTAGTTGCTAGGAGTAGATGGTGAGCTAGGTTTTGAGCTGCTACATTCCTTGGAGGTGTAGGAGCACGCACAGTGCTGTTAGGGAGGTAGTTCCAAAAATTCACAGTAAAGTGAGGTCCTGTCACATGTATCCTTATAGAGAGATAACAAGGCGTAGAGCTGGATGAACACAGCAGGCCAAGCAGCATCAAAGGACAGGAAGGCTGATGTTTCGGGCCTAGACCCTTCTTCAGAAATTAAGTATCCTTGTATCTGGTTACAGGATTTTTAGACTGATCAATGTCTGCTATTCTTGTTGAAGGATGGCATATAATTCAAAAATCTGTGTAGAAAATAAACCCTTTGATTTCACTATTTGTACACCTTGTTTCAAAATTCAAAATTACCTTGAAGCAGTTTTTGAATTTTTGACTCACAAAATACAATGCCACTGGATTTATGCAGGAGTTGAGAGAAGCCATGTTAATCCCAATGTAATCCAGAACTAGAAGGAAACTGAATAGAAATGGTGTGAAAATTAATTGTATAATAAGTTAGCCATTTATTTTCTACCTGTTTTCTAATGAATGAAATTATAGTCAGACCTGTTGCTTTTCAATTCAAAAGCTGGATTCCAGTTAACACTAAATAGAATGAACGGAAACCTTATTTCTGACAGTGGTGAAAGTCTGAAATTAAATGATTATAGGGCAATGCTTTTGCAAATCCTAAAACTTAGAGTAGACAACATAAGATTTGTTATTCTTCCTGTTCAACCCCACTATCCCCCAAATCATAGAATCCCTACAGTGTGGAAACGGGCCCTTCGGCCCAACAAGTCCACACCGAACCTCAGAGCATCCCACCCAGACCCATCCCCCTATAACCCACCTAATCTACACATCCCTGAACAATACAGGCAATTTAGCACGGCCAATCCACCTAACCCGCACATCATTGGACTGTGGGAGGAAACCGGAGCACCCGAAGGAAACCCACGCAGACACGGGGAGAATGTGCAAACTCCACACAGACAGTCGCCCGAGGCTGGAATCGAACCTGGGTCCCTGGCGCTGTGAGGCAGCAGTGCTAACTACTGCGCTGCCCCATCATCTACATCAGCTCCCAATTTTCTTATCTCCTTAATCTCTTTCATGGAGTAAAGATGAATTTCTTTTGCTGTTTCTTAGCCTATTGATTTAGGAGTTTGAATTATTAAATGTTTCCATTTATCTGTAAGAGTGAACAGGGTGGTCACAATAATTTCAAATGTTACTCGTTTTAGGCTGCATTGGTTCAATTCCATTCTTGGCTAAGGGAGACTTGGAACCTACCCAAAGCATGAGCAATGCTTTAACGATTCTGTGTACCTGAACTGAGGAACCGAAGTGAAAAACCAAAATCTGTAGTGCAGGATGCCACAAAATAGAAGCAACAGCATCTTTCAAAATATACCACAAACTTACCTGAGGAGTTCACATCTGTTGGGGTCTTGCTGATCATAGATAGTTTTCTTCAGAATTCTACTTAAGTGCAGTGGGAGCCAACACATAGCAAAGACAACCACCAGACAGAAGACTGTTTTAGCCACTTCACGTCGCTGGGGAAAGTTAAGGAACCATGTGAACATTTCTCTGATTATTGAGTCTCTTGCCCTAACAGAATAGCCAAGATCATCTTAGTATAACTGTGCTGATATTTGAACAAAGAGCCACTAAATAAATCGAAGTTATAAAATGTTTCTTTATATGAAAGGAAAAATGCAGTTTACAGTACAGCCACAAATAGTCTACAAGCTACTATGGCCAGGCCCAAGTGTACCTAGGAACTGAAGAGGTGTTTATGGGGGTTGTGTGTGGTTAGATTTGGGTGGGCAGTTTTATTATATTGATTTAATCTTTTACTTATTTGTACAGCTGGACCCATTTGGACAATGGTCTTCGTTTAATAGCTGTTGTGGATGGTTCCTGACTAGGACAAATAATTGCCTCATCACTTCCATTACATTTACCACTTTTATCTGTTGTCCATGCTGTGCCTGTTGAAACCTGGTTCGTTGCATTGAAGCGTAGCCAAAGGAAATTGAAGTATAGAGCCACTGATTGTGGTGTAAAGTGCATCATGTTAAAGTTAAATGAAAGTTTGCATTCTTTAAATTTTGGAAGGCTTTGAAACTTTATTTTTACTGTAAACTGTAAAGCTTATTTTTCTGTAAACTGGGTAGTTTGTTCATGTATTTTGGTGTATTTGAATGTTTCGGATTCCTTACCTGTTTGATATGATCATTGAGAGCGATTTGCATCCCATTCCTCCTGCTCAGCATCTCACAAGTCATAAGAGTGTAGAATATACCAGTGCAGGCCAGGGGCAGACAGAAGTAAAAGCCAAATAGCCACCAATCTTTCACATTCTTGTAGAACTGTATGTAAATAATCCTGATAGTATGAATTCATAATTGATAAACAACAGCTACCTAAACTTTAACAAAGCACTATCCATGAGGTAGCTCCATTTACTTTTATGTTGAAGGAAGTAGAAATTGAAAATTTAATTTTGAAAATAAATCCTAATATAATTCACTATATGATAGGTTTTTTTAAACTGGACACAAGTTGGAAACTGCTAGTTGCTTTTCACATAGACAAGTGAATGTCTGATTGTAAGTAATTCTAGCTCCATTCTTATTGAAGAATGCCAGGATTTCATTAGGAATTTTGACTCAAAGATTATTTTACTTAAATTTTATAATAATTGATTAAATGGCTGAATAAAAGAAAAAATACCATATAGAGTGAGAGAAAACAGTATTTGATCCTAACCAGGGAAGAAAGAAATCAATTACAGCATGGAGTTCTCTAAATTGGAAATGGATCTTCACTCCCTCCCACACTTTTTAAATCCAGTTTGTGTTCCTTCCTCCATTCCCATTTCAAGGAAGATTCAGTTTGTCTCAATGTTTGGACTGATGCCACTCAAATTGAAATTAGAATTGTTTAGATTGTTTTAAGTTGTAATATAACTGCATCCAAAATTATGTTTAAAAGAGAGGCTTGCAAATACACAGTTATTTGACAATGTCAATGAAGTACCTTTTGAAAATGGTTGTTGTGGGAAAGGCCTGCAGCCATTTTGCAGAAAAGCAAGGCCTCAAACGTTCTAACCTTGTTCATTTGGCGGGTGAGAGACAGTCTTATGATATGCCAAAGATGTTAAGATATACAGGACTTCCATATTCCTGGTCTTGCTGGCTTTTCCACCTCCCAACCTGTTGGTTCACACTTGGACATTTGTCTCTGGGTTAGATCTGTTTCATAGATCATTTATTTTCTAGTCCTGGATTCAGAACATCTCCATTCCCTTCCCTATCTCATAATACATCAGGCTGTACAATAAGAGTAACTACAGTATTTTGCCTAAAAATTCACATCCAATATAGATTGGACTGTGTCGCCAAATTTCTAATTGTCTGTATTTCTTGTCCCATGTTGCTTAAAACTTCAGATCTTTATATTAATCTTTTATGGTGACACCTACCTCCATGAATACTGAAGGCTTGGTTAGGTGGAGTAGACATACTTTCAGTTTCTCTCCCCGATAATCAACGGAGAACATGTTAAACCCTATAGCTTCTGGAATTGCTAAAACAATCGAAATGACCCAAATAGCTGTTACTTCTACTGCTTTCCTCAAGGGAATTCCAATTCCCTGAATTCGGCTCCAAGATGCTACAGCTCGGTACCTGCAAAAAACAGAGGCAAAAAAATTCTTATTAAAATGTTTTTTGATTTTAGAAAATGTATTTACAAAGGCAGTTATGATGCTCAGTTGTTTCATGGCAAATCTACACTCATTATCATTTCCGCACAGCAGAATGCTTCTGATAATTTTAGAGTCAACTAGTTGATGCCATTAACAAGATTTTAGAAACATGTCAGTTGATTTCTCATACTACTGCTCATGGATAAACTAAATAGTGCCTTTGTCTAATTGTAAAGTTTTTTTTTTAAATGTAGCAGTTGGAATCTTGCCCATCTGCAACACAAAAACTGGGTAGACCTTGAATAATCATGGACTCTCATTTGTGTAAAAGAAAAAGTTGGTAGTCTTTCATGCAGTCTGTCTCGTGTGTACTAGATATGTTGTTTCTGACTGATTTGGGCAATTCCCAGAGACAGGTGCTGGACTGGATCTGAGGCAGGTAGTGAGGGAATCAGTAAGAGAAAGAAACTTTTTGTCCTTGCCAATGTATCTGTTGCAGATGCATCTTTCCACAACAGGATTGGGAGGTGTGATCGCCATACAGTCCTTGTGGAGACAAAATCCTGTTTTCACATTGAAGATATTCACCATGTCGTGCGTACTATGGTGAACTAGATTGAATCAAAATCCATCCTATCTGAACTCAAAACTGGTCATCCATGAGGAGTTGAAGAAGCAATAGGAAAATTGTATTCAACTACAACCAGTAACCTCATGGCCCAGCATATTCTCCGATCTACCATTACGAATAAATCGGGAATCAACCTGGTTCTCTGATTAATTTATTGAAGTGCTTTGTAAAAGCAATCTGTGTGGATAAAAGAGAACTGTTGGATATACTATGTATAGATTTCCAAAAGGCGGTAATGAGTTGCCACATCAAAGGCTATTGCAGAATATATAAACTCATGGTGTAGAGGGCTAGTGTTGGCAGGGCTAGAAGTTAGTGAGTTAACAGGAAACAGATTAGCCAACAATGGATCTTATTTCTGACGATGCTTATCATGTAGTACTTGCTTAGCAATAACTAACTCATGACACTTTCTTTGGGTTCCGCCAGAGCCACTCAGCTGCTGACGTCATTACAGCCTTGGTCCAAACATGGTCAAAAGAGCTGAATTCCAGAGGTGAGATCCTTGACATTGGGGCAGCATTTTGCTGAGTATGACATAAAGGAATGCTAGCAAAGCTAGAGTCAGCTGTCCAGTAGTTGGTTCAAACAAAGATTGTTGTGATTGCTGGAAATCAGTCACTTGGGCCCAGGACATCTCTGCAAGAGTTCTTTAGGATAATGTTGACGGTCCAAATCTCTTTAGCAGGTTCATCAATGATCTTCCTTCCATCAAAAGGTCAGAAGTGGAATGTTTGGTCGTGACTGCACAATGTTCAGCACCATTTGCAATCCCCCAGATACTGAGCATTCTGTGTCCATGTGCAACAAGACCTGGACAGCATCCAAGCATTGAATGGTAAGTGGCAAGTAACATTTGCTTGAAACTGATGTGGTGCAATCGCCATTCCAACGATAGAGAAAACAACCGTCATCCTCCTACATACTCAATGGCATTTAATTCGTCTGTAGAGTTGTTTATTGATCAGCCATATTATCAGGGTGCAGAGCTGAAGGAAGTTGATGATGAATCCAGTCACCACAAAGATGTAGCATATGAGAAGGTGGCAGATGAACTGAGACTTCAAGGTGGCTACAATGCCCATCGCTTGCAAAGCCTCCAATATATCCAAAGTGTCCAGAGTTCATAAAAAAATCAGATTTCCAGCTGGTCAGGAGCTTCAGTTGATTCCTCCACCCTCTGGCCTGGTAGGTTGTGGCCAGCCAACAAAATTAATGCTAAATCCTCAATTTGAACACAGTGGGCTTTACCATTGCTCAGAACCTGACTGAACCAGCCTTATTAATACAGTAGCAACAAGAGTAAGACAGAGCCAGGTTCAGTAGTGCATAACTCAATTCTTGAAACTCCAAAACATATTCCCGATCAACAAAGCACAAATGAGCATTTTGATGGAATACCACTTGCCTGGATGAATGCAGCCCCAACAACACTCGACACCATCCAAGGCAAAGCAGCCACTTGATTAGACTCCCATCCATCACCTTCAACATTTATTCCCTTCACCACTGATGCACTATTGGAAAAAGTGAATACCGTGTACAAGTTGCACTGTGTCAATTTACCACTGGATCAAGACCACCTTCCAAACTCCACATCCAGAAACACAAGAGCGGCAGGTTGACAGGAACACTGCCACTGCAAGTTCCCCTCCAACCTACATACAATCTTGATTTGCAACTATATCTCTCTTCCTTCATGGTCACTATGTCAAAATCCCGGAACTCCTTTATAACAGTACTGTGGGTGTACCTACATGACAAGAACTGCAGCAGTTCAGGGATGCAGTTCACTCTCACCTCAAGGACAATTTGGCATAGACAATAAATTCTATCCTAGCTAGTCAAACTCACATCCTAACAGCACTGATCTTGCGCTACCAAATTAATGTGAATGCAGGAAATATTCTGCACTCAGAAATCACTGTCATGTTTTGCACATCAACTGTTGATTCAGTGAATATCTGTAGAGAATAAATAATTTTGCTTTTCAGAGAAAAAAAGTTGTAGCTTGTTCTTTTGTTTCCAGTTCTAGTATCCTATTAAATCACTTCTGCAATTCCGCTCATGCTTAAATGTCCTGTTATGACATGGGGATCTGACCTGGGCACAGTACAATATATGAGGTTTCACCAAGCTTCTTTATGAATTTTCTAGGTAATGGTTTCCAGGTAATGAGATATCTACATTAGTCTGCTGCTCCTTTGTGCTGTTTAGTAGTTCAAAGGTGGCAAGCAAAGTCATCACCCTGAGAGCGCATGTCTTCTTCAGCCCTTTTTTATTCATCAGGGTCTAGCTATCTCTAATGGATGACCAGAGACATGTATGGACTAATGACATTTCATATAGCACCTGTAACATAGCATTACAGGGGCATTCTAAAACAAAATTTACACTGAATCGTATATTTCAATATTAGGATAGATAGCTAAGAGCTTCTTCAAAGTTACATTTTAATAAGGGCCATTTTAAAAGAGGAAGAAGTAGAGGGGTGGAGATGTTTAGAGAGGAAATTCCAGAAATTACAGCCTATGACCACTGGTGGTGCAGTGATTAAATCCTGGGATGCTCAAATGGTTAGAATAAGTGAAGTGCATTGTTGAAGATTACAGAGACGGGAAGAGTGATGCTTTGGAGGAATTTGAAAGTAAATGCAAGTTGTTTGATAAAGTCACGATCATCACGCCCAGTGTAATGGGTCAACAAGACTTGGGGCAAGTAAAGGTCTGAGGAGTAGAGCTTTGGATGACTTCATGCTTTGGAGGATAGCATGTAGGAGATGGCAAAATGGATGGCATAATAGTCAAGTCTACAGGCAAAAAAGGATAATGGCTTTCCTCAACAAATGAAATTGTGACCCCCTAGTTACTGACATACCAACTAGTAGAAACAGAACATCCTTCATTACCCTGTCAAAAACTGTTCAGCATTTTGAACACAAGGTCAGTTTTTAATTTTCTCTGCTCCAATAAGTGAATTGGAGAAGTTATGGCATCTAAGTGTGATCAAGTTATATAACAATCAGGCGATCACAGCAAACTTTTAGCTCAGACTTAAGATAGCCAGACCATTTTCAGCTGCTTCAGCAATGACCTTCCTTCCTCCAAAAGGTCAGAAATGGGGATTTTCATTGATGATTGCGTAATATTCAATACAAATCATGGCTCTTCAAATACTGATATAGTCCATGTAGAAATGCAAAAAGACCTGGGCAATATCCAGGCTTTGGCTGATGTGGGGCAAGTAACATTTGAACCCCACAAATGCCAGACAATGGCCACCTCCAATTAGAGGGAACCTAGCCATCTCCCTGTAATGTTCAATGGCATTAGTATCACTGAATTCTCCCACTACCAATATCCTAAGGGTTACTATTGACCAGAAACTGTACTGAATTAGCCATATGAATACTATGGCAACAAAAACAGGACAGAGGCTAAGAACCCTGCAGTGAGTAACTCACCTCTTGGCTCTCCAAAGCCTGTCCATAATCTACAAGGCAGCATTCAGAAATTTGATAGAATACTCCCCAGTTGCCAAGGTGAGTACAGCTCTAACAAAACAAGAAGCTTTACACCATTCTGGACAATGCAATGCCCTTGATTAATGCCACATCCTCAAACATTTACTCTCTCCACTACTGATGCACAGGAGCTGCACAATTTCTGATCCATGGGATGCACTGCAGAAGTTCACCAAGGTTCCTTAGATAGCACCTTGCAAATTTGCAACCATTACAATCTTGAGGTGCAAGTGCAGAATATACAGGGAACATCTCCAGCTACATGTTCCCTTCCAAGCCACCTACTATCCTGACTTTGAAATATATCGCTGTTCCTTCAGTGTCACTACCTTAAAATCATAGAACTCTCTAATTGCATTGTGGGTGTACCTCACCAAATGGTTTGCAGCAGTTCAAGAAGGCAGCTCACCATTACCTTCTCAAGGGTAACAAAATATGGGCAACAATGTTCCCTCTAAGCTGTGTGCAGGCACTCTGATGTTCTGCACATGGCGATTGATATCGGCACATTGGTAGTGGCATTGATTTCTGGTTTTGGAAGTCACTGCCATGCGAGGGCATTGGGGACCTGAGCAGCCAGGAAGAAAATTAGAAGGAACACTGATGGGCAATAAATGCTGCCTAACCAGTGAAGCCCACATCCCATGAATAAAAAATTGTGTCATCTACTCATCTTCTATGAATGGTTAGTTATGGATTTGTTTAGCCTTTTAAAGTAAATGAGCACTTTGGAACATAACACAGCATGAAGCTGGAGGAGCACAGCAGGCCAGGCAGCATCAGAGGATGTCCCGACCCAAAATGTCAACTTTCCTGCTCCTCTGATGCTGCCTG
>JAHRHZ010000267.1:24833971-24868753 GCA_024137785.1 Ginglymostoma cirratum | reverse complement strand
GTCCCGACCCAAAATGTCAACTTTCCTGCTCCTCTGATGCTGCCTGGCCTGCTGTGCTCCTCCAGCTCCATGCTGTGTTATCTCCGACTCCAGCATCGGCAGTTCTTACTACACTTTGGAACATAATGTTCTTTTGCAAATGTCGGGTGGCTGGAATATTGACATAATATGCACAAAAATGCATTCACCACGCTGTAAATATTCTTTACTGTGACTGTTTTTAAGAGAACGTTGTAAAGAAGGATAATATAAACTTTACAAAGTAACTTGATGCTTGTGGTAATGAGCTCAGTATCTTGGCTAAGTCGAGCAATTACAGTGTATTTGGGGAAGATGGGCTCTTGTGATGCAGTGTTGTGGCCTTACCTTTGGGACATAGGGTCCAGGCATGATTAGTTGATTCAAGGAAGATACTTTTAATTTATTTAACCTATTTTCCCAAATCAACCTGTTCAGAGGTGTTTTTGCATACCTCTGGAGCAGTGGGACTTGAACCCAGGTGTCCCAGTTCGGGGGTAGGGATTTTACTTCTGTGCAACAAGACGGCCCCAGGGAAGATACCTAAATATTGTGCATTAACTCCAAGCAGGCAAAGTTAATGCCTGAAGTTAAGTGGCTACTTAATCAAGGTGGAGGTTTTGTTCGTCACATTATTGTTTTTGGCATCAGTTGTTAGCCCTATTGCCACCTATTTAATTCAATTCTGTATAAAATTGGCTATTAAAACCTGTGATCATCAACATAAATAAAATTGCTTCTTCCACTGGTTTATTGTCTGAATAAGGTGACAATGAAATGATACTGTCTGAGAGCTCTTTTACCTGTCAATGCTCAGTGCGCACAGGCTGAGGACTGTGATACCAACTGATGCCTTCTGGATAAATGGTACAAGCTTACATACTTCAACACCGAAAGGCCAGTCTACAGCCAAGAGCTATTTAAAACAAATAAAAATAGAAATTAAGTGCTATTAAGATATTAGAACAATAACATTAATTTATATGCATGCAATGTCTTTAAATAATGAAACATCCCTTTACAGGAGCATTATAAAACAACACATGATACTGACCACATAAGGATATATTAGTTCAGATAACCAAAAGCTTGCTCAAAGAGGTAGATTTTAAGAAGTGTCTTAAACGAGAAAGGTGAGGAAGAGTGGCAAAGAGGGGGGTGTGTGTGTGTGTGTCTGTGTGTGTGTGTGTGTTCCAGAACCTGAGCCAAATCAACTGAAGATATAGTCACCATTGGTACATTAGTTACGTCTGGGAATATATAAAAGATATTTTCGCGGGTAGTGGAGTTGTATAAAACTACAGAGTTGGACAGGGCAAGACCATGGAGGGGTTTGAAAACAATGATGCTAACTTTAAAATCAATGTGCTGCTTGACCAAGTTGATGGGGGAAGGATTCAGTGGGAGTTATCATTAAAATGTTGTAAATACATGTAATATTCATGTGGATTTATTAATTATATATCTTCATTCCTCAGTTTAAAATTCTGTCTTGGTTAAGTTGTTCTCAATGATGAAGGGTGAGGGACTGCCCCCAAAGGTTAGCTGAAAAGGCAATCAGATGAAGTTACACCAGTGGAAATGCCTTTTTGGGGAGTTATAGAGTCATAGTGTTGTACAGTACTGAAACAAATCCTGCGGTCCAACTCGTGCCTGCTGATCAGACATCCCAATCTGACCTAGCTCCATTTACCAGCATTTTGCTCATATGCCTACAAACCCTTCCTATTCATATACTCATCCAGGTGCCTTTTAACTGTTGTAATTGTACCAGCCTCCACCACTCCCTCTGGCAGCTTACTCCATACACAGCGCCACTCTGTGCATGAAAAAGTTGTTCCTAAGATCTTTTTTAAATCTTTTCCCTCTCACCTTAAACCTATGCCCTCTCATCTTAGACAATGCCATTTTAGGAAAATAACCTTGGCTATTCATCCTATCCACGCCCCTCATGATCTTACAAACCTCTATAAGGTCATCCCTCAGCTTTTGATGCTCCAGGGAAAAACACCCCAGCCTATTCAGCCCCTCCCTCTACCTCATATCCTCCAGTTCCAGCAACATACTTGTAAATCTTTTGTGCACACTCTCAAGTTTAACAATATCCTTCCTATAGAAGGTCGACCAGAATTTTGTACACAGTATTCTAAAAGTGGCATCACCAGTGTCCTGTACAATCACAACATGACGTCCCAAACCCTATACTCAATGCACTGACCAATGAAGGCAAACATGCCAAACACCTTCTTCACCACCTAATCTACTGTGACTCCACTTTCAAGGAACTATGCATCTGCGCCCCCAGGTCTCTTTGGTTGGCAACACTTCCCCAGGGCCCTACCATTAACTGTACAAGTGCTCCCTTGTCTGTCTTACCAAAATGCAACACTTCACATTTATCTAAGTTAAACTCCATCTGCCACTCCTTGGCTCATCTGATCAAGGTCCCGTTTTACTCTGAGATAATCTTCCTTACTGTCCATTACAACACTATTTTGATGTCATCTGCAAACTTACTAACTATACCTCTGACATTCACAAGAGTCATAGAGTCATACAACATGGAAACAGGCTCTTTGGTCCAACTCTTCTGTGTTGACCACAAGGAAGCAGTAAGTTATGTCCACAAGCAGGATTTTCTATTTATGATATAGAAGGAAAGAAAACTTGCAATATTAAATAGCTGAATGGGAGGAAGTCCTTTGTTCTCAGGAGAATAATGTGCTCACGTACCATATGTTTTGGTAATAATGTGCCAGTACTTCAGATGAATTTATGTTCCAGTTTATACAATTTTGGTTTGAATTAATGAAACTGTAAATATCAATTGTAAAAAGAAGGTAGTCATCTAGAAATGTTATCTAAAATTTAATTTCACTTCATTTTATAGCTATTTTTATCATATCACCCAGACTTGACATGGGTCTTTGTACCTGCTTAGTCACCTCTTTACATTGCAGCTTCCAGAGCTTGCCTTTCGTTTTTTAATCTGAGCTATCCTATCTGCAATACTTTCTGCAAAATCTGAGCAATTAAATCATTCGACCGAGTAATACGAATACAATAGAAAACAGCTTGGACTTAGCTTTGGTCAAACTGGACTTTGTAAATTTAAAGAGGCAAATAATATTTTCAAAAATGAACTTTAGAGACGGTGGACCTTAGTACAAGGAACAGTAGACTATAGGAATGAATCTAGTTTGTATCATTCCCATTAAAATCTAGACATCAGAAAAGATTCTCTTGTTTTTGTAGGTTGACCAAAACCTAGACAATATCAACCATGGGATATGAGGACACAGGGCAAAATATTATGCTTGAACAGGTTGTTGTTAGGAAGGAGGATGTGCTAGAAAATTTGAAAAACGTGAGGATAGATAAGTACCCTGGGCCAGACGGGATATACCCAAGGTTACTATGGGAAGAGATTGCTGCTCCTTTGGCAATGATCTTTGTGTCCTCACTGTCCGCTGGAGTAGTACCAGATGATTGGAGGGTGGCAAATGTCATTCCCTTGTTCAAGAAAGGGAATAGGGATAATCCTGGAAATTACAGACTGGTGAGTCTTACTTCTGTGGTGGGCAAATTATTGGAGAGGATTCTGAGAGGTAGTACTTATGATTATTTGGAAAAGCACAGTTTGATTAGGCATAGTCAGCATGGCATTGTGAGGGGTAGGTCATGCCTCACAAGCCTTATTGAATTCTTTGAGGATGTGACAAAACACATTGAATAAGATAGAGAAGTGGATATGGTGTATATGGATTTTAGCAAGGCATTCAATAAGGTTCCACATGGTAGGCTCATTCAGAAAGTAAGGAGGCATGGGATTCAGGAAAGTTAGGGTTTCTGGATACAAAACTGGCTGTCCAACAGAAGAGAGAGGGTGGTAGTAGATGGAAAGTATTCAGCCTGGAGCTCGGTGATCAGTGGTGTGCCGTAGGGATCTGTTTTGGGACCTCTGCTTTTTGTGATCTTTATAAATGACTTGGATGAGGAAGTGGAAGGGTGGGTTAGTAAGTTTGCCAATGACACGAAGGTTGGTGGAGTTGTAGACAGCGTGGAGGGCTGTTGTAGGTTGCAACAGGACATTGACAGGATGCAGAGCTGGGCAAAGAAGTGGCAGATGGAATTCAACCCAGAAAAGTGTGAAGTGATTCATTTGGAAGGTCGAATTTGAATGCAGAATACAGGGTTAATGGCAGGATTCTTGGCAGTGTGGAGGAACAGAGGAATCTTGGGGTCCATGTCCATAGATCCCTCAAAGTTGCGACCCAAGTTAATCGGGTTGTAAAGAAGGCGTATGGTGTGTTGGCTTTCATTGGCAGGGGAATCGAGTTAAAGAGCCGTGAGGTTATGTTGCAGCTCTACAAAACTCTGGTTAGACCACACTTGGAATATTGTGTTCATTTCTGGTCACTTCATTACAGGAAAGAAGTGGAAGCTTTAGAGAGGGTGCAGAGGAGATTTACCAGGATGCTGCCTGGACTGGACGGCAGGTCTTACGAGGAAAGGTTGAGGGAGCTAGGGCTTTTTTCAATGGAGTGAAGAAGGATGAGAGGTGACTTGATAGAGGTTTACAAGATGATGAGAAGCATAGGTAGAGTGGATAGTCAGAGACTTTTTCCCAGGGCGGAAATGACTATTACAAGGAGGCATAATTTTAAGGTGGTTGGAGGAAGGTATAGGGGAGATGTCAGAGGTAGGTTCTTCACACAGAGAGTGGTGGGCATGTGGAATGCGCTGCTGGCAGTGGTAGTGGAGTCAGATACTTTAGAGACTTTTAAATGACTCTGGGATAGGCATGTGGAGGATAGTAAAATGTAGGGTATGCAGGGTAGTTTGATCTTAGTAGGATAATAGGTCGGCACAACATCGTTGGCCGAAGGGCCTGTACTGTGCTGTACTGCTCTGTGTTCTATGTTATTCACAGCTTGTGAATGATGTGGAAATGGCCAGAAAATTGGGAAAATACTGCAAGACTGAAAATAAATTCTTGATGTTGATAACAACAAGTCTCCTAAGCTTTCAAGGGCTAGATGTGAATCCCACTAGTAAGCATGAAAGCCCTGTTTCCATAATCTCATTTCTACACAATTGCTATGTTCCAGGTTCTGGTGAGAAACTAGATGTTCATTTAAACTGATGTGAAATTCAGAGCAACTAGTGCTGGTGGTTGCTGCTTGAAGACCTATTCTCCAGGCCTCTATGTTGACCATCATTCCTCCACATCTCAGGGCATGTTCCATGGACAGTGACTGCCTAGACCTCTGTCCATGGAAGTTGGCATCGATAAAGCATGACACTCATCATATAATTTGGCGTATGTTGCACTAACTTATAGTTTAGCTCTACAATGCTGCATTTTGGAGCTCACCAGCATCTTACATTGCAATGCTCCTGCCAGGTCACTTTGATGCAGAGATATACACCCATCTCATGAATCTGAACTTAATGCATCTCAGGGCTCTTAGCTTGCTTTCTTAGTGCAGAGTGACTTTGTGCTTACTTGGATGCTCACAGTATTAATGACATATTTTGCCTTTTGTGTATTGCTGCTTCATTCAGAACTTGCAGGCTCACAGTAGCAAAAACAGAAATTACTGGAAAAGCTCAGCACATCTGGCAGCATCTGTGGAGAGAAATCAGAATTAACGTTTCGGGTTAAATGACCCTTCCTCAGAACTGATGGTAGCCAGGAAATTGTCGGTTTATATGCAGAAGATAGGTGGGGGAAAGGGGTAAGGAGTAAATGATAGGTGGGAATAGAGAGAAGAACAATTGGGCAGACAAAGGAGTGGATGACGATCTGTCTAGGAGGGTGAATAGCTATTAATGAAGACTGTTAGTGACTAACAATGAGTTGTGTGTAATAGCAGACTGTGATAACAAGGCCTGGTGCATGGGGGTCTGGATAAGGACATGGAAGAGCTCAAAACCTAAAGTTGTTGAACTCAATATTGAGTCGGGAGGGCTGTGGGGTCTCCAAATGGAAAATGAGGAGCTGTTCTTCCAGCTTGCACTGAGCTTCATTGGAGCACTGCATCAAGCCTGAGACAGGCATACAGTAGTTCTGTTTCACCACGCATTTTAGCACAGACAGAAAACCAGGCATCTTGTTATTGTTGTCAGCAGCAAACATTCAAGGGTACAGCAATATTGCTGTGTGATGCTGTGTTACGTCAATGCCACACCTTCAGAAGGTACCAGCAGTTATGCAGGAAACATAGTGCGTGTGCATCAAGAAAATGGTAGTGTTGAAAGCCTAAGGAGAGCAGCCTTTAGCTGAGTGAAGGGGCTATGGTCAGGCAGAGGGTGCCACTGCAATCGATGAGGAGTCTGTTCTCAGTCCACGGGCTGGGCCATGAGCAGTCAGGTGCTTAAGGCTGTCCTCCTAAGTCAGCAATGATCAGTCTTGGGGTTTGGACAGTGAACATTAAGGGGGAAGTTTTATCAGAGGGCAGTGCAAGCTGTATATGGGAAAGTGGAAAATTCAAGTGTGAGGATTGACCCAGTGCACTGAGACACAGAGGAGACAATGACTGTGAAGGGCAACTCCATAAGGATGGGAGGCAGTAGAGCTTGAAATGTCACAACATATTTTGGAAGGGGGTATCTTCAGAAGTCACTACCTGCCTCACTTTGATTATGGACAGAGGGGAATGATGTTGGATATGCAGTAGGTCTGGGATGTGGGGAAAATTGGGGATATTGTGGTTAAATGAAAGCATTAGGTGGGGATTTGGGGATACTGATGGTGTTGACAATGCTGATAGCATTGCCAGGAGCAGCTACAGGACTTAACATAAAGGTTGTGGGGGTTATGGGTGCACACAGAATAACTGGCAGAGTCTGTAACTCATCCTTTGGTGCAGGACCCAAACAGCCTTTCACTTTCAACCAAATCTCAACTGTGTAATAAAGATGAAAAATAACTGTCAGAATACCAAAGTGGAATAAACTTTTCTGTTTTGTCTGGGCAATGTGAGGCCCTTTAAGACACAATTGTATTAATCAGCCACTCAGATTTAACAGTGCATATCTTCCATCACATGAATCTGCAAGTGCTGCTCATGCATTGACCAACAAGGCACATGAGAAATCCCGGCGACTAGCAATCCTGACCATGCCATTGCTTATTACAAGTTAATCCTATTAATTTCTGTGAGGCAAAAGTGATCACAGGTCATGTTTAAAATGTCACCTGCAGTCAACAATTCATATTCCAAAGGTGCCATTGGTTGTACACAGGCTTGGAGCTGCTATCCTCTCACATTGACCTATAATTATGTGAGAATATGAGTTCATGAATGAAATGTTGAGTTTCTAGGTGATTTGTGGAGGAGACGGGATTCAGGGTGGTAGTAATCCTACTGCTTTGATGATATCATCATGTATTTGTGTGACATAGACTGGGCTTCATATGTCTGAGTGAGGTCTAATATATTAGAGGTCCATGTACAGACCCATTTGGTCAGATGCAACCATGTCCTACTTTGTTGAGGACTGTGGCAAAGTGTTATTTCTTTCTGCTGTGACTAGCAGTGGGTCATATCACTGAGAAACTGTCTCGTCTCTGATAATTTCACACAGGTTTATTGCATTTGTCTTGAATGGATCCAGCAACAACAGGTGTTATTGCTGCCCTCACTGCCTTATAAATATGTTGCAAAGAAACTGAAATGACTGTCAATCAGAGAGTGCACGTATTTGCATTTGTGATATTTTGTGAACAATGAAGCATCATCTGTACCACCAATGTGTGCTCAGAGAGTTTTATTTTCCCTACTCTCCCACTACATCTAAATGCACTCCCAGGGTTCTGCATTTGGTCAGGAGACAGCCTCCCATGTAATGGAGCCTGCTGGCCTTGAAGGTTTGGGCAGACAAGAGACATTTGTGGCTAAAGAACTCTGGCATGGTAAAAGTCTCCTGACCAAATGCAGTTTCACTTTCCTGGGCTGTAACCTCCACAGCTAAGGGTGACCCAGTAAAGATGGAGGGCCTGGGCACCTTTGGATCCTCCTGAGAGGAGACTTCTGGAGATTCCGTATATGGTTCGTCCTCCATCCAGGTGCCTCCTGGCAATGCACGTATCCTTGAGATGAAGGTGTACCTGAATTGAGGACAAATGCCCTCATCTGTGTTTTGGTTTGCTGTTGATGCAGAGCACCAATGGCTAAAGCAATGGAGGTCAAGTCTGTGCATATATGTCAGGCACTCACTGATTGTTCTGCTAGACCTGGCTTTCTATGGCAGCTGGCAACCAATCTGTGGAGACAGCTAAACAATTGCCTGTCAGAGCCCGCACTATACTGATTAGATTCCTTCAACCTTTAATCTAATTTACTAAATGTCTTTGACAAATCTACTTCTTCTCCTGTATCTATGCACTTGCACAAAGTTATTGATGACTGACACAATGGCATCATCTTTAGTTTGGGGTTGATGCTGGTACTTGGTCTCTTGAAGTCCTCTGAGTGCCACTAATTGGAGGTGTTTCTTCAGGAGGCCAATCTAGTTAAAGTGCCCTCAAAGGTGAAAATATCTAAACTAGTGGAGTTTGCAGGATATGGCTTTGTCGGTGTTTCCTTTGAGGGATCAATGGCTTCTTCCTTAGAGGTGGAGAAGGAGCTGATATGTGGAGGAGCTGGTCTCTTGTGGATTGAGGTGCCACTAGTGCCTGCATAAGACAAAGAGAATGAGTTGTGCAATGAGTGTAGATGCTTGAACTTGTTAAGAGTTTGTTTACACTGGTGATAAATGGGGGCTGTGTGTGTGTGTGTGTGTGTGTGTGTGTGTGTGTGTTTGTGTGTAAGTGTGTAATGCAGCACAGTGCTATGAATTTTATTTCCTTTCAGGGCTTGGAGGCCTTGGCATCCTCCACAGTGAGTGGTCCTCTTTCGCAAGCTGAAGGATTTTCTATTCATGCACAGAATGAGGGGAGGAAAGTTAGCCACTCTGCCACCTGTCTTCACCCTGTCTGTTCTATTGAAAGTTGTCTTGCCTGATGCTTCTGTAACAGGAACGAGTAAATCCTGGGTTTTAAAACAGCCCAGACAAACTGAGCAATCAAACATGAAACCACCATCAGTCAATCTGAACAACACTGCTGATTTAAAGAAACATGTTGAAACACAAGATGGCAGTGGCAGGGATAGCAGCGTTCAGCCGCATCCACACGGCTTCATCGTTGTCTTTCTAGCTCGGGAGCTTGGTCACTTTATTTGTTTTTGTCCTGGGGCTTCCTGACATCCTCCTGCTGGAAGCTGGGGCCCCATGTACCTCCATCCCCACTCCACCTCAGGTGGCGGCATCGAAAGATGAGCCAGGACCGGTGTCGACCAATGTCCAGTGTTGAAGGAGGAGGTTAAGGAAACGTGCAGCGTGACTGTCTCCAGCTCAGAAGCAGTGGATGCAGAAGTGAAGGCACTGGTGGTGGCAGCAAAGGAGCACAGTGCCAGGACTGAGGGGATGATATTGAATGGCGCTGACTGGAGGAACAAAGAGGGTGAAGACTACGGAGAGGCAAAGATGAACTTTTGAAGCTATTTCAGTTTTAGTAGTATCAATTTAAATATTCATTTATTTAGTATTTTACCATTTATACAATTTATACGGTAATTTATTCTGTAATCCAAGATGGTGCCAGAACATGACAACATTGTACATTTTTCACTGTACCTGGGTACAAGTGACTAATATTAAAGAAATCTAAATCGTTCTTCTGTAATGAGACAGACCAGGGCTTATACACTTAATGGGAAGGTGCTGGGGAGTGTTGCTGAACAAAAAGACCTTGGAGTGCAGGTTCATAGTTCCTTGAAAGTAGAGTTGCAGGTAGACAGGATAGTGAAGGCAGCATTTGGTATGCTTGTCTTTATTGGTCAATGCATTGAGTTTAGGAGTTGGGAGGTCATGTTTACGTTGTACAGGTCATTAGTTAGGCCACTTTTGGAATATTGCATGCAATTCTCATTTCCCTGCTATAGGAAGGATGTTTGAAAGTCGAAACGGTTCAGAAAAGATTTACAAGCATTTTGCCAGAGTTGAAGAGATTGAGCTATAGGGAGAAGCTGAAATAGGCTGGGCCTATTTTCCCTGAAGTGTCGGAGGTTTATAAAATCACAAGGATAATGGATAGGGTGAATAGACAAGGACTTTGCCCTGGGATGGAGGAGTCCAAAACCAGAGGGCATAAGTTTAAGGTGAGAGGGGAAAGATTTAAAAGGGACACAGAGGACGGTGCGTGTGTGGAATGAGCTGCCAGAGGAAGTGGTGGACGCTGATACAACTGCAACATTTAAAAGGCATCTGGATGGGGATGTAGATAGGAAGGATTTAGAGAGATATGGGCCAAATGCTGGCAAATGGGACTGGATTTATTTAGGTTATCTATTCAGCATGGATGACTTAGACCAAAGATCTGTTTCCATGCTGCACAAACTCTATGTCTCTATGTAAAATTCTATTCTTACCAACAATCTGACACCTTTACAATGGGACAATGGCCCTGTGCATGTAAGTGGAAATAGAAACTAAGAAGAATAAGTCCATTTTGCTGGTATTTAGCTGGAGGAAATGTAAGTACTTCTAAGTCTTGATAGTGCATGGGTAGTTGGAGTGATTGGCAATAGCCTGGGAGGTCAAAGAGAAAGTGATACTGAGTGTTACTAGTACAGTTAATGGTACAGAAGATGAATATTGTTGAAAAATACATATTAATGAACCAAAGCAATCTATACAGATTGCTGAAATAAGGCACATTTTGTTGAAGCTTTTTGTCTTGCATTTATCAGAACATTTCACAAGAATGACAATCAAAAGGGGAATAAGATTTTATACTGGATAAGAAGAGAATGCCAATTGGATGGCAAGTGGACTTTGATTGATAGATGCATTGTCACGTAGAATGCACCAGTTAGATGATGATTGACAAATAACAGCCAGGCTTTGTTTAAATATGCTCTTGGATTGGTAAAGGCATTGCTCTGAGAAATTAACTAGAGAATGGCTGTCACCTATTTTGTTAAACATTGGTATAATGTGTGTTTCTATTCTTCAATTGTAAAGAATGGTACCCTGTATATTAATATGTAGCTTCCAGTGCATACGAGTATGCACACTGTAAGCCCAATTGCAACCTTAAATTGGTTGTCAGCACAATTCTTGCACACTTCAGAAATATTTAAATCTTAATGACTAACCAAAATTCATGTCAATTCAACCTGCCATTCAGCACACCCAGTAGTCTGAAACCTTGTGTAAGATCAGTGAGCTGCTGGCTACAGTGAAGCATAAAGATTGGGTAACTTATCCCACCCTATGTTCTAAGGGTGTGCACAGGAATATACAACTGGAAAGGATTACTGATTAATGGTGGAAGACATTATAAGAAGATTTGAAGGGGAGAACAAAGATTTTAAAATACATTCTCTGGGGTGTGGTGATCTAGAGAATAAGAACATGTTTAAGTATATGTAGAGTCATGAATTGTGGCAGTTTGATCATTTCTTTCTTAAAGATGGTGTAAGCAGGAGGCTGGCAAGGAAAGCATTGAAGAGATCGAATTTTGAGGTGATAAAGTTGGAGACTAGATTTTGCCAACAGCCATGAATAAATAGTAAATGCTTTGGAAATGATAAACCAATTTGGAAAACGGGAAGAATCTTGGGGGAGAGCACTATGCATCAATGGATGTAGCCTAAGCTGACAGCTGTGAAAATTAATGGATTGAACAAGACAGGCATGTAAGTGGAAATGGAAACTAAGAAGGATAAGTCCATTTTGCTGGTATTTAGTTGGAGGAAATGTAAGTACTTCTAAGTCTTGATAGTGCATGGGTAGTTGCAGTGATTGGCAATAGCCTGGGAGGTCAAAGAGAAAGTGATATTGAGTGTTACTAGTACACTTGTGAAAGTTGATCCCATGCCACTGGATTGTGCGTCCAAGAGTTAGAACATAAATAATGGTGAGAAGGTCGGGGTCGGGGGGGGGGGGGGGGTGCGATGGGGTATAGAGTTATCGTCAACAGAGGGAGAAAAACCATTGGAAACAAATGGAAGATGAGACATGCAGGAGTTAAATCACCAATTATTTGCAGGTTTATCTGCATTACTAAGAAATCCTTAATAAACAGCCTTATAAACACAGAAGGATCATTAATATCCACTTATGTTCACTACCAGTGGCACTGTGAAATAATTAAGTATCAACTGTGGTGTTCTTCTTAGATTCACAAGCTATTAATCCCAATGAACTAATGGATTCTACTTGGTCTTAAGTTAAAGCATTGGGTTGAATGGGTTTTGCATATTTCATTGACGTTGGTTCAGCTACTTTGAAACAATATTATTCCTCCGTGATTTGACTTACATTGTGGTTCTCACCATTTATGCAGATGTGCTAATTTTGTTTTAAACTTATATTTCATATTTTTATAGCTAGTATATTACAAAATTGTTCTTGCTTTGGTTTTTGTTTTCACAATGTTCAACATTATATTTTAAGTCGTTAACTATTCAACTTCTGTTCACTCCAAGAGATGCAATAGCTAATCCAGCTCCATGTTTGAGCCTAATCCCTTTCCCTAAAAAAAATTTATTTCTCCTTCCTAATAAAGGAAAACTGTTCTTTTCTAAACGATTATTTAGTTCTTCTTTCCTAATAATATCTTTCTTTTCCCCGTGATATAATCTGATTTGGTCTTTCTCCTCCAACTAGTTTAACATTTTTTCTTCATAAAGAATCTAATTCTTCCTGGAGTATAATTATTTAATATCTATAACATTTCATTGTAAACCCTCCACAACAAAATCTGACTCTTTGCAAACAGATCTTAGTATGCCAATTTCATTTCCTCCCAGAGAACTTGGAGTCTACTCAATCTTAGTTACCCATGGAATGTAGCCGTCTTATGGTAAAGCTTGGTTATGTTCTCACCATCACCATGTATTTTCTCCATTTGCCCCTCTGTTATCCTTCATACCTTGTATACTGTAATGGGAATGTCTATTAAGATGTAGAGCAGATCTCCCAGGGCAAGACTGGCGATTAAGACATTTGGTCCATTTCTCATACATTTGATCTTGTAGATAATTCTGAGCAATGTAGAATTTCCAATGATTCCCACCACAAAGATCACACAGGAGACCACAGAATTGACGTACTTGAAAGCATGTCGTATTTCCGTCTGTTTAATGCACAAAGGAGGAGACGAAGACCCAGTTCCTTTATTTGAGGGAATAGCTGTTTTCTGATATCCATCTGTAAAGGGCAGCACATCTTTTGGTCTTGGTAGGCTTGGAGTAGGAATTCTGTTTGTCATTAATTTTTCTGTAATAAAGTTCCTATTGGAATTATTTTTGGAAGCTGCTCCTTGCCCATATGTGATCACAATCTGCCAGGTTAATAGTAGAGCAAGGAACATCATAACATTTGCTGCAGCCATGGAATCAGGCACGGATTCACAAGTAATTGGTAGATTTGTACTTAAATAACAATGATGAAATCACTTTCGTCAGCAGGAAACTAAATAAATAAAAAACAAAGAACAAAATAAGATCTTGCAAAAATATAGTTTACTTCACCTTCAACATTTATAGAAAAAAAACCTAACTGAAAAAATTCTGCTGTGGTACCTTTATTGGATTTTAAAAAATATTTTCAATTACATTTCCTGATAATTAGGATCCCATTTTGGAATATGTTGGTGCTGAGCATTGGTTGATAAAGTTTCCAAAGGTTTTCTAACTCGTTGCTCATTGGGGATTAATTGAGGAGCTGAATCCCACCAGACCCTGCAGTGGTCAAATGAAGAGGACATAAACTCTGAAGAGGATCTGGTCACAGTTGTTCACTGCAAAAGTGTACAGATCCTTGGAACCATGGACTTTGAAAGTAATTTTAAAACATTCTGACCACACAAAATGGTAAATAACTCTTACCATTTTAATTAAAGTTGAAAGCAGGCTTCATTTTGTCTTGGCTCAGAGTTTAAAATAAAATTTGCTCTAGAGAGTTCATTTTTTGGAGCAATTTGCTTTCATGCTGGGTTATATTTTCCACTTAAAACTTAATGCCTACTATAAATTCTACTGCGCATGATTAAAAACAATGAAAAAATTAAAAATGTACTTTTCATAATCACTATATGTCTTGCTATTTAGAAGGAACTTGAAGTTCCGAAAGGTGCTAGATAAATGCAAAGTTCGTTTTCCTTATGATGGTAAAGAATGGGAGGGCAATGTTTCAGTTTGGAATTTGGAGAAAAGGAACTACAGCTTGATTTTGTCATCCACCAAAAAAGAAATGCAGAAGTTCTGAAAGGTGCTAGATAAATGCATTTCCTATTTGGTGGATGATAAAAATAAAGATATAGTTCCTTTCTTCCCCCAATTCCAAATTGAAACATTGCCCTCACATTCTTTACCTTCACCCACAATAATAAGAAAAAGTTTGAAGGTGCATATTTATACAATGTTTCTTGGAAGTCAGATGTGTTAAATTCTTTTATAGCTATTGATATACTTTAGAAACGTACTCATTATTGTAAGGCTCTGAAAATGTCATTTGACAGCAGGGTCCTATAAACAGCAATGAAATCATGACCAAGTAATTTTACTTCCGTGAAAATGATGAAGGACAACTACTGAGACATCAGGAGAACATCACTGCCTTTATGTTCCCTTAATGGCACAGCTTCTTTCATGTTCACTGAGAGAATGGATGCAGCTTCACATTGTCTCATATGAAAGCTGGCAGGTCCAACAGAACAACACTCCTCATCAGCCTCAATGCAGGTTACGGGCTGGAGTTTTGCAGAGTCTAGGAAGATCTGGGGATTCTCAGAAATGGCAGACATTTCCAATAAAACCCATTCTTGGTATTAGTGGAAGGGGTCAGGAAGGACCCATGAGGGAAACCAAGTCTCAACAAAGCCATTTGAACTCCGTGATGAGCTCATAAAGGCCCCATTTAAGGTTTTTTGTAATTCTTTCAAAGGATGTGGGCCTTGCTGGCCAGGCAAGCATTTATTGGCACTTCTAATTGCCTCGCAGAGGGTGATAGCAAGAGGCCTTCTTGAACTGCTGCGCTCCTTGAGGTGTAGGGACACCTACAATGCTGTTTGGGAAGACAGCTCCAGGATTTTGACCCAGTGACACTGCAGAAGCGATAATATAGTTCCGAGTTAGGATGGTGTATGACTCAGAAGGGAACTTGCAGGTAGTGGTGTTCTAAGGCAATTGCTGCCTTTATCCATCTAAGTGATGAGAATGGGTGTTTGGAGGATACTGTTTGAGGAGACTGTCTGTGTTACTGTCGTGTGTATTTCAAATTGTACAGAATGCTACCACTCGTGCTTGGTTTTGGGATGAGCCAATTCAACCAAGTGACTGTGGGGCAGCATCCAAATAAGAATGATCATGCAGTTTAGGTTAATATAGGACTAAAATTAAGGACAGTAATTAAAAACATTATTTCTTAATTGGAAGAGGGCTGTATTCAAAGGTGATCTAGCTAAGTAAAATGGAATTAAAGATTGAAAGCAAAACTGTGACAGAGCAATGAATAATCCTTAAGATGTTTCAAGTGCTGCCTAGGTTCATTCTGACAAGTGTGAAGAGTAAAGGAATCAAACCATGGCATCTGAGATATTGAGGGAGATAGGAAAATTGCTGTTATAAGTTAGTGGGTTCATGTTAGGGGAATTCTTTTGAGCTCAAACCAGGTTATATGCAATAAATTGAGGGGGGAAATAAAGAGGACTATAAGACTGGCAAGGAGAGAATATGAGGATCAAATAGCAGTTAACATAAATGGAATCCAAAAATCTTCTGGTGTAATAGTAAATAGTAAGCAGGTAGTAAAAGAATGCTGTGGGTCCTATAAGAGACAAGGAGCATGATATATACCTAGGCAAATTGAAAATAGTTAATGAGTACTCGGATTGCTGTTTACCAAGGAAGAAGATGGTGATAAAAAAGCAGTAAAAGCAGATGATAGAGGTAATGGAAGGGGTGAACATTGACAGGCTGGATGTATTGGAAAGGCAGGCTATTCCTAGAGAAGATATATTACAATGGTCTGGATGGCTTACATCCCACCTTGTTACGGAAGTAAAAGTGGAGATAGTAGTGTTTGCTGTCATCTGCTGCATCATTTCAAGGCATAAGACAGAAAGAAAAACCCTAAGGTTGTCATGGTAGTGTAGATTTGTGGGAAAACTGCATTATTAGAGTTGCTGTTTCTCATGTTAGATGTTTAAACCATACCCTGTCATCCTGTTGTCTGATATAAGAAATCTGAAGGCACTCTTGAAGAACAGCAATGGAGTTACACCCGCTTTACGCCAATACTTATCCCTCAATCAACATCATAAAAACAAATAATCTGGTCATCAGTTGCTGTTTATAGAGTTTTCTGAGCAAATGTTGGGTGTTGCATTTCCGACCTTACAGCAGTGACTACAATTCAACATTACTTCATTGACTGTAAAGTGCTGAGACACCCAGCAACTACACCTAAATGCAAAACGTTCCATTTTACTCCTATAGAAATGTGAACATTCCAGAATATTTGAATGTGACAAATGTGACACCACTGCTCATGAGAGGAAATAGGAGCAACTCCCCATAAGTATGCATAGTCAGTTTAATACACATATTGTTGAATTGGATTTTAAGTGTTTGACATACTGCCATTTAGAGGCCTGGTTAACACAATTGAGTCACATGGAATAGAGGAATCGGAAGACATTTACTAGATTGGTTCCAAGAATGAGGGAATTTAGCTACATGATTATTTTGGAGATCTTGCAGTTATTCCCCCTGGAGAGCAGCAAGTTGAGAGGAGAATTAGTTGAGGTTAAAAGATTGTTGCAAGTTTAGGGAAGGTGCAAAAAAGAAAAAGGTATTGCCATTAGTTGATGCTACAAGGATGGGCACTTGAGGGGAATGAACACATGATAATTGGGATAGACCTAATAATGTTGCTGCTTTTTAAAAATGAAACACTGACACAAAGAGAGAGTCCCAGTGACAGATGCAGCATCAAATACTCTATCACTGGAGCTATTAGAAGGAAAGATGTCATGGCTCCATGGGAGAGGGTCAAGGAGCTCACAAGGCTCACCCTCAGAAGGGAAGTGGAGGATTTAACCAGGGAGGTCGACTTAGTGTCTAAACCTGAAGAACTGATAACAGTGCCAGCAAAATGCACCATGAAATTCACAGTATCAGGTCAAACATCTACCTGCCACCACCCACCTCCTAATGCTATCCTTCAGCTGATGTATCTGTACACCTTCATATTAAACAATACTAGCACTGTAGCACTGAGGGTAGCAGAGGCAGAATGCACACAGGATGGAGAACATCAATGTCCATCACTCAATATGGCTCAAATACGACTTTTAACAAATTGGTTAAGTTGTGAAATATATGCCTTTCAGACTATGACTGAAGCAGGTAATGAGAAAACAAGCGTGAGGAAAATATTTTCTTGATCTTGTTGTTTCATCAATCTACCTGCGGCTGATGCATTGTTGATGGCAGCATTGCTGTCTCTGACCAATACAGTCTTTCTGTGGACCAAGTCCTGTCTTCACAGTGAGGGCACCCTCCATTGTATTGTGTGGCACCACCACTATGTCAAACGGAATAGATTCATTTCAGATTGAGCAGCTCCACACCGGCGATCTGAGACCCTATGGGTCGTCATCAGCAGCAGAATTGCATTTTGGCTTGACAGAGATCATAGGCCCCGGTTATTGGGCATTGAAGTACTCCTTTGTCCTGGTCCTAACCAGGGACAACCTTGGTTCAATGAGGAGTGTAGGACAGCACAGCAAGCAGTATATAAAAATGAGATATCCATCTGGCACAGCTGTGACACATGACTGTCAGCATGCTGTGTAGAATGCTATAGGGAAAACTAAATGACACCACCATCAATGGGTCCCAACAAATTTTCCAACTTTGCAGAGGGCACTGCATAGAGCTGTACTTCTCCATCTCCTTGTAATGCTACAGACACAAGTTTGGACTCCAGTGGGGAGTCATACCTGGCATGTAGGATGGCTGTGATTGTTAGAGGTCAGTTATCCCAGCTCCAGGAGTTCCTCAGGGTAGTGTCCTAGGCCCAACCATCTTCAGCTGCTTCATCAATGGCTTGGCCTCCATCAGAAGGTCAGAAGTGGAGGTGTTTGCTGATGATTGCACAATGTTCAGCACAATTCGTGACTCTTCACATACTGAAGCAGTTCATGTTCAAATCAGCTAGATCTGGACAACATCCAGGCTTGGAAGGCAATGTGGTGAGTAACATTTGTGTCCCACAAATGCCAAGTTATGATCATCTCTAATAAGAGATGATCTAATCATCACATTTTGATATTCAGTAGCACTGCTATCACTGAATCCTCCGCTTTCAACATCCTGGAGGTTTGCATTGGCAGAAACTGAGCTGAACACAGCAAATAAATATAGCAGTGGATCACAGATTAAGAATACCGCAGCGAGTATCTCACCTCCTGACTCCCCTGAGCCAGTCCACCATCTGCAAGGCACAAGTCAGGAGTGCGATAGAAAATTCCCTATTTGCCTAGACGGGTGCAGCTCCAACAACACAACAAGAAGCTTCATGCCATCCAGGACAAAATTGCCTGCTGATTGCACCATGGCCATAGTCTTTACTGCCGACATTCAGTAGCATCATTGCATGCTAACTACAAGAGGCACTGCAGAAATTCACCAAAGATTTTTTAACAATAAATCCACAACCACTTCCATCTAGAAGGATAAGGGCAGGAGATACATGGAAACACCACCATCTGCAAGTTCCACTCCGAGCCACTCACCATCCTGCCTTGGAAATATAATCACCATTCCCACAGTGCCATTGAGTCAAAATCCTGAAATTCCCTTCCTAACGGCATTGTGGGTCTACCTACAGCACATAGACTGCAGCAGTTCAAGAAGACAGCTCACCATCACCTCCTTAAGGACAACTAGGGACAGGCAATAAAATATCAGCCAGCCAGTGATGCCCACATCCCACAAGTGGAGAAAGAAAAGTACACCGAAAAGTACCATTGCTGCTCCCACAGCTGTTGTCACTTTGGTGTGGATAAATTATTGAATCCTCTAGCATTCCTGTCAGAATGGAGTAACACCTATCAGAAAATCTAGGATCTCAAAATATTCTAGAGTGCTTCCTGGCACATTGCAGCAGCAGAGTCCTTAAAAATGACCTTATCTACAACTTGGCCAAATCTTGCATCTTCACGCTTGTTGATACCCGTAGGATCATGCACAAACTTATTATCTGGAACCTGCTTGGTTAAAATTAGGAATCGGCCAGTTAGACTGTATTTTGTCAGGTTACAACCAATTTAGACCCTTCTGGAAAATGGTGAGGACAGTTGTGTGGGACTCTTCTTATGATGGAGTGCCATGAAGCCTGCACCAGCAAGGAGCTGATGGTGCAAAACACCCAGAAAAAGGGTGCAAGACCAGCATAGTCATTAGCTGTGATTTTTTTCATATTTCTTTTAATTATTTGGGTTGGCATGTTAGGTGGCAATTTGCACAACATTGCCACTGTTGAGATAACTCACCCAATCAATAATCAGCACATTAAAAGCAATGGTGAGTATTTCACCCAATCATAGTCCTCAACACTAGCTTTGTGGATTTCCAGAAGCTGCTGGTAAGAGGCTGGCAGCTTCAGGGCACAAAAGTCCTGGATTGAGGCCTACTCTTCAGATTTTCCATGGAGAGAAGGTAAGTCTTGCCTCTCTTGCCACACCCAGGCAGGAGAAAATACTGCCAATTGTGTTTTGCTGTAATATCTATGCACAGGGATAAAGCAAAATTTATATATATTTGCTCCATTCCTTTTGTACTATTTGGTGCCACAGAAAACTGTCTCCCACACCTCAAAAGTGGCACATCGATATAAGAATTGTCATCACTATAATTGTTTTGAACAAATAATTGTTGAAACCAATGATTCTGTTGGTGGTAGAACTTCATTTTCAAACAAGTCACAATCTATAATTTGACTGGTAGTGCGAAGTGTCCTCCTAATCAGGTTCTTCATACACATACACTGAAAAATGTATCCTTCATAGCAGGGTCAGATTGCAGGTGGTGGGAAGTGGCAGAGAATGATGCGTTGAATCCGGAGGTTGGTGGGGTGATACATGGGAAATTCTGTCTTGGTTTTTATTGTGGGGAGGGGGTGTGAGGGCTGAGGTGCGGGAAATGCAAGAGATGCGGTCGAGGGCATTTTCGACCACTGAAGGGGGGAAATTGCGGTCCTTGAAAAACAAGGACATCTGGGATGTCTGGGAGCGGAACACTTCGTCTTGGGAGCAGATGGGGTGGAGGCGAAGGAATTGGGAATAGGGGATTGCATTCTTGCAGGAAGGTGGGTGAGAGGAGGTGTAGTCTCGGTAGCTGTGGGAGTCGGTGGGCTTGAAATAGATGTCAGTTTCGAGGTGGTTACCAGAAATGGAGACAGAGAGGTCCAGGAAGGACACAGAGATATCAGAGATGGTCCAGGTGAACTAGAGGTTGGGGTGGAAGGTGTTATTAAAGTTGATGAAATGTTCGAGTTCCTTGTGGGAGCATGAGGCGGCATCAATACAGTCATCGATGTAACGGAGGAAGAGTTGGGGGATACTATTCCCTCCCCACCCTTATCTGCCTTCCGAAGGGACTGCTCTCTCCGCGACTCCTTCATCCGCTCCACACTCCCTACTAGCCCCACCACCCCCGGCACCTTTCCCTGCAACCGCAGGAGGTGCTACACCTGCCCCTACACCTCCCCCCTCACCACCATCCGCAGGCCCCAAAAAACCCTTCCACATTAAACAGATGTTCACCTGCATATCCGCTAATGTCGTCTATTGTATCTCCTATTCCCGATGTGGCCCCCTCTACATCGGGGAGACCAGGTGGAGGCTCGGAGACCGCTTTGTGGTCCTACGCTCAGTTCGTGACAATAGACAACACCTCCCTTTCGCGAACCACTTCAACTCTCCCTCCCACTCCCTGGATGAGGTGTCCATCCTGGGCCTTCTCCAGTGTCACAACGATGCCACCCGGAAACTGGAGGAACAGCACCTCATATTCCGCCTCGGAACCCTACAACCCAATGGTCTCAATGTGAACATTACTTGCTTCAAAATCTTCCAACCTCGACTTCATCCCAAGACCAGCACCCCCCTTATCCCTGCCTCCTTGACCTGTCTGACTTCTCTCCCACCGTCCTCACTGACCAACCCTTATTCCAACTACCTACACTCACCTTTACTAGCTTCATCCCTACCTCCTTGACCTGTCCGTCTTCTCTCCCAACTGTCTGCTCCTCCCTCCTCACTGACCAACACCCATCCAACTTCCTACCTACACTCACCTATATGAGCTTCATCCCCACGTCCTTAACCTGTCCGTTTTCTCTCCCACCTATCTGCTCCACTATCCAGCTTCTATCACCTTATTTTGGAGCCCCCTCCCCCCTCCCATTTCTGAAGAAGGGTCCAGACCCGAAATGTCAGCTTTCCTGCTCCTCTGATGCTGCCTGGCCTGCTGTGTTCCTCCAGCTCCACACCTTATATGGGTCACAGAACCGTCTGGCTGATTATATCTCTTTGCAAGCTTCTGCATCAAAGTTGTTTATTCTGATGCAAGTTTTATTCTAAAAATGTTTTTATTTTCTGCTTTGTGTGTATGAACTGACTTCTTTATTGTTGAATTGACTTCTTTATTGTACTGGACAATCTATATTAAAATGGAAAATGAACAGCTTAAAGTCAGAAGCCTGCATCGTGCAATTGACTATGATCAGAAGGAAACTTGAGGGCAGCTGACATCCTGGGATTTACATGTAGGAGCCACAAGTCTAAGAAAAGTACAGTGGAATCAATTTAAAACTGATTCAAGTTGTGTTCCCAACAAGATTGCCATGTGTCAGTTGTAACAGCTTTAAAAATTGGCCATGAGGTTTTGCACCAGAACCTTAAACACTGATCCTAGAGAATTTTCAAGAGTTGTTGAGTTTTCCTGATGTCACTAGGAAATTCATCAAGTACACCTGGCATTCTAAGAATGCCAGAAAGTCACTGAAATGTGGCTGGATGCATCTAGTGTCGGGTCAATCCTTGCAAAATAATCTATTGCACCTGTGTTTTTAATATAACAATTTGGCTTCAATTGTAATTTTAAAATTACCCTTTAAATTTTCAGCAATCCAGGCCACAGTCTGAATATCTTTACAGTTTGCCCCAGTTCCTCAAATTGTTGGATTTACACAATTGGTCTAATAGTGCATACTTTTGCTGACACTGTGCTTAGTGAATTTTCTGATTCTCTCTAACAGCCCTCTGATCTCTGACAACCAACACTGATTTCCCCTTTTGATCACCAATTTTTGCCCTGCTCAAAACTCCAATCTCCCCTCTGCATCTGTCCCAACCAAGCCTTGAATTTTCTTTCTGGCTTCTGATTTTCTGTCTGGTCAGGACCCTGATGTTATTTCTGGCCTCGAGTTTTATCTCCTATTCCTGGACTTACCAACTTGCTTCTCCTTCCCCTGCTCCTTGACCTTGGCCTACTGCTACAGGGCTACACATTAGCCTAACAGCCAACCTCTCAATTGGAAATGAAGTACAAAACATTGTGAATCTGGTCCTGCTGTTAAATTTGGCAGGATAATCAGAAAAGCTCAGAGCAGTGTCTCTCCTCCCTCTCTGCCTCTGATCCAATATCAAATCCAGAGTATCTGTGATCTGAGATAGTAGGAACTGCAGATGCTGGAGAATCTGAGATAACAAGGTGTGGAGCTAGATGAACACAGCCTCTGTTGCTGCTTGGCCTGCTGTGTTCATCCAGCTCCACACCTTGTTATCTGTGATCTGATCTTATTTCCTCCTATGCTGAGCTGTTGTGAATTTTTAGGGCCTGTACATAAATGTTATGATGAGGAAATAAATTGTTTCTTGTGCTATTATGCGCTTTGAAATCTCTTCATTTTGTGTAAAACTTGCGTCCAGAAAAAAAAAATACAGCAGCGTTTAAACTGAAAGTTATTGAAGTTGCAGAGAAGACAAATAACTGTATAGCAGCACAAGAGTTGTGTGTTTTAGAGAAACTTGTGACTGCCCGGAGAAAGATATCAAACTAACTTCAGACAATGCCGAAATGAAAGTGTCCCAACAGAGGCAAACCTAGTAAGTTGCCACAACTGGAGAAAAATGTTGCTGAGTGGGTACTTGAAAATCGCCAAAATGGAACATGTTAGTCGCGAAGCCATCTGAATCCATGCATGAAACAAATCAAAGAAGGATGGAATTTCAGATTTTAAGGCAAGTGCTGGATGGTGCACAAGGTTCATGAGAAGGCATGACTGAGTATTAGGGTTTAGAACTAAAAGTTGCATAAAAGCTGCTTGCTGAACTAGAAGATATTACGGTAATTACCGTAATTCATTGAGTTTTTTTTCTTTATTTGTTTAGAGATCATTTGGACTTCTGATAATGATGCACTATCTTGTCCTGTAACATGAATTTCAGCCCCTTAAAAGTGGTATCTGTGTAATAGTCGGCCCCTAAATTTAACCTTAAAAAAAGTCTAAAAAAATTCAACTTTTATACAAGTATGTACGGTATATTCTGGTGTACCCCAAAGTTCTTGTGTTGTTTTTCACTAAAAGACTTTTACTTTTGTATATAGTAATGCTGTTTTATTTTCCTTGTATTAAAGTCTTTAAATTTTGGCAGATAGTACTGTTTCATTGCTTTCCTTTTAAAGCTTTTATTTTGTTAAATAGTAACACTACGTTTATTGGGGTGTCCCATGATTTTGCTGTCAAAATGGAGATTTCTCACCATTCTCAGTCTGGTAAACAATGCCTTTTCTAGGACTTTACAAAGAAAACTTTGTGACCATATGTAAATAGTATCTTGCATAAGTAAGAAATGCCTTGGGTTTGTTTGTTGGAACTGTTGGGAAAGTCAGACTCCAATGTTTGTTTGTTCTTCATATGCAAAGACTGTATAGAATTGAACCAATGTAGTGACTATGCATATATGTAACGAATTTTTATAGAAAAAAAGTATATTTTTGAAAACAAAATTATGGCAGCTGATCATAACCCTGGATTGCTAATGTTTAGATTGAACTTCTAATTGCAAGACTTTTTGTAAAAAGAATACTTGCAACCAAAAAATGGAGACTGCAAATCCAAATAATGTAACTCAGATATTATCTGGTAGGCTTGTATGGAATTTCCCCAGCCTTGAGACCATGGATTATCACAACTGACAGATGTCATATTAGCTTCAAAGAGATGGATTTCAAAAGGGAGAAATGGCTGCAAACTACACTGATCTGCTACGAGTTATCTCAAACTATGAATACCGTGGGAGAAAAGAGAGTAATCTGGGTAAGAGTCATGTTTGAGTTTTCCCCTTCAAGATACACAAGTCTAGGAGATAAAGCCAGTTTTAACTCTAATCTGTGTGTGTTAGTGGGTGAAGGTATGTGCAGCGATAGTCACAATTTAGAAAACCCTTATTTATACCTGCTCTGTTGGTAAAATTGAAGGAATTATATCACTCTTTTCTGGGAGCCAGAAAGTAGGCAAAATTGCTGTCAAAGGAAATAGGATGAAGGCCTTTCAGCTGACCCACAAAGCCAGGTTCTCAAAATCAAACACTCAGCAATCAACATCGGTGTTGCCGTTATCACTCAACATAGTGATGGCAATGTCCCATTATTCACTTTTCACAGAACTCAGAGGCTGGTCTGTGTATTCTTTTTAATTTTTACTTTTTTGAAATCAGTTCTGATTTCTAATCACGGGGAATGTGTGTTACATTATTACTTCTTCTCGTGTTTAGTAACCAATAAATCTTTCTCTTCTTAATTCAAGAAAACTTGGTTAAATCTGTTCCTTTTAAAACATAAATTTGTTTGGTCTTGGAGAAAGGTTTCCACAGAGGTAGGGATACATTTAAACTGTTTCAATTACTAAGAGGGTGGGTGAATAAAGAAAGGAAGCCATTTCATTCCTGCTTGCCCAGGCGCTTGATAACTTGGAGTATCTAATCTGGAACCTTAAGAAATTGGGGAACTTTGCCCAGGACTGTTTGTAACAGTAGTCTAGAAGATGGGAGACAGCCCAGGATCATTTTAGAATAACCATGTCTAAAGATACCAATGGAATGGATGAGGGATTTAACTGCAAGTGAACTAAGGCTCGACCAACACTGTAGATATAGAGGTAAGCAGCCTTGAAAATGAAGTTGATATGTGGTCAGGAACTTGTCTAAGGGGTGTTTGCTTTGGTGGGAAAGGGTGGAAGGGGATGGTGGAAGTTGAAAAACTGTCACAATTTAGTGACAAAGTAATCCCTGCATTTGTTGTATATGTGATGTGTATGAGACAAGAAGCAAGATTTAAGGAGGTGATTTCCAGTCGCGAAAGAAGAAAGGGGTTATCTTTTCATTCCAGATGATCTTGGATTAATGAGCAATCTTAGAATATAAATATATGAGTTGTAATTATATTAATGCACATAAATACTATTTATGCTACATGCCCTGTAGAGGTGCAAAGTATAATTGGCTAGAATATGCCGTCAAAATAACATTAAGGCTAATACCACTTCTCCATTATTTATGTCCAAATGGTACCACAATATTAATTTAGAAACAGATGCACAGTTAAATGTGAATATTCAAAATTTGCCGTCTGAGTTGTGCTACTCTGCCATCTCTTCACAAACATGGCATTTTGATGTCTGCCACACTGTTGACATATATTAAATGAGATGAATTTTGTGATTTGAATAATAGTCAAGTTTTCAGTATTGACATTTATTGAAGAGTAGATTTCGGACAGCTTTTGACATCTGCACGTACGTAGTTAAAGATCGAAATCGCGGACTTGCCATTTGATTTGCTCTGCTCCTTGAAAGCTTTGCTACACCAATATCTCACTAACAGACTCAGCATTCAAATATGTGATGGATGTGATGTTCTAGTACATACCCATTACATAGCCACTGGTTACAACAAGAATAAAGTAGGATATGTCTATTCCAATGTAAGTACCTGTTTAGTGGAATGATTGTCAAATAACATATCTGTCACTGGAAATCTACCTCCTCCCCCCCGCCCCCAAATGTAGAATCTCAATCCTTCTGAATTTCATTATTGTTTAAGATTTTAAAATAATATATTTAAAATTTTTTTCTTTATGTGCCTCTCTCTGAACATCTTTTTCCCTCTTGTTAGTTTATTTTCTATACATTATTTTTCATTGAATTAACTACCCTAACGGACTTTTGATTTGGACTCTGACTCAATAAGGATTCTTCAGGCTGATTGGCTGATGAGACAAGCTGGTGATTGACATGTTCACTATGGTTCTGGATCGCACGTAGAGGGTGCTGTGCTGCTGAGAATGTCTGATTGCATAAATCAAAATATATAAATGATCACATCAATTCTGTGAGTAGGTGTGAACATAATAGGTGGCAAATGGTATTTGTTTGCTGCTGATCTAAATATCTGGACAAAAATTATGAAGTTGCATTGTTTATAAAGGAGAAATAAACTAAGCACAAATGCAGATATTTAATGCTCAGAAATAATAACTGGTGATTACTATCAATCAACCTTGCATTCAGGTTTGGAATTTTTCAGCGAGATTCTGAAAGTGTTCAATTTAAGTTTTTTTAAACTTTTTAATTTTTTTCCTCTGTTTTAATGCAATCTTTTGTACCCTTTTTATATTTCTCTTTTTGTACCCAATTTGACATTGAATCCATCCTCTTATTTACCATCCTGCTCGGTGTTTCTGCTGTTTATTTCCCAATCCTTGAGACTTGTTTCTAAAGTCTTGATTCTACATTCGGATAGTCAGTTTTTGTGATCATCTTGAGCTATCTTGTGCTTGGGAGCGGGGTGGGGTGAGTGTTCTGTTCTGAAGGCTGCAAAGGCACGCCTACCTAAAAATATACCATTAAATGTGTTGTAATAGCAAAATTTGACCCATGGGTCAGGAACTTCCCCAAAGTTCCTTCTGTTCTTTAGCTGTAGCTTTACTGTGTGGTGGTGGCTGTGTTCCGTCCAGTTGCTGTAACATTGAAAGCATTTCTGCCAAGCTTTATGACACCAGATCAGGAGTGGGTCTGAAGTCACTCCCGGCCAAAGTTGTTTTCATAATTGATAAAATCGTAGGCAATTAATAAATTAAACATTTCCAGCTTGTGAACTGTATTTGTTTTACAGTGGGATTTTTCAGCCTGTTTATTAAATATTAATATCATATATAAATTGTTCAAAAATTACTTTTAGAATCTGTCCTAATCCAGTTAGTGATACTATGCCGAAGCTGTGACTTTTACGATCGGGTGCGTTACTCAAATCATGAAACGATTATGAGATTTGTTTAAAAAAATTTACACAATCGTTTGAAGTCTTCATCATACCTTATCAGCTCGATTTTATTCGGGGAATTACTTTTACATTATAAAACAAAAACAACGCTCTGTCCCTTGTGCTTTTTTAAATTTAAACTGTGTCCTGATTTCCATCCATAAATATTTATAGTTGTGGAACTTTATTTATCTAAATAATTGTAACCTGAAGCAGCTTTCTTTCCTCTTTCTATTTTCTCACTCTCTTCCGTTTTACTTTCTCCATTCAGGGAAAGACGTCTCCATCTAAATAATGTTTGTTGTTTAATACAAAAAGCAGATTTTCCTACCCCTTTTCTGTCCCGTGGGAGGTGAGAAATCCAAGGAAAGCGATGTCACAAATTTGCTAATATTCCACAGATTCCACTCCCGTGCGCTTCGTATCACTAATTAGCTTCAGTGATAAAAGCGCTGATTTAAACTCAGGATCCTTGTAGTGCCAGGTAAATTATCTCTAAGGCATTTCCTCGGAGTGCGTATCTCTGAGAATCAGTTGTGTAATGTGGAATATTGAGGCGGTTTTTATAGACTTCGTTTCCTCAGGAGTATTGGGACTGAGGCTATCGGCATCCACCAGCTTCAAACTTGTTCAAATAAGACTGCTTTTCGCCAGCAGGTGGCTACAGCCAATGGAACTCCAGGTCTTCCACAGCTTTAATCAATCGGAATTAGATTCTCAGTCACCGCATATATCGTAAATTTAAATAAAATAAAATGTTCTCAAATTAAATTTTAAATTTCATGTAAAATTGTAAAAAGAACAAGAATTTTAACCTGTGTTAAGGTTCATGTCTCCTTTGAGGCTTGTGGTAGAGACAAGACATTCAGAAAGATATGTTAAGATTCTTTTATATAAAATAAAGCAGTTCTTGAGAATGAGTAGAATACTGTTCAGATGACTAGGACGAGGAATTTATCATACGTTTGCGTTTGGAAATGAACGTTTCATTACCTTCAAGACTCGTTGTCCAAAATGATTGTGCTCGGCTAGCAAATTGATCTCCAGATTGTAAATGCAGTAAAATGCGGGATTTGTTGCTGAATGTTACGCTTAGCCGAGTCACGCGAACTACTAATATCTCCTGAACTTAATGAGAACACATAGACCGTAACCCAATCTCAAATCTAACGGTAAAGTTTTATACCACTGTTAACTGCAGCTTAAATCATATCAAAGTGTTTGTTTAATCAGTGCCTGGTGGATGAATGCTAAGCAATAAAATGAAATCAAAAATGAAGATGGAGTCTCAGTTTTACTTAATCCACAATGACAAATCAACACTGCAGTCAAAATTCTGTAGTCAGAACAGTGTGCAGCTAAAAATCAAACCAGACCCACAAAGGGAAATCTGTGACAGTTATTTGACACCCAGTCAAAGTAACCAACGGAAGGGATATCAATCATTGCTTTCATGAGATATGGTTCAGATTAGCACTAATCTTTAAGGTTCAGTCAAGGTTTATGTGTTCCCATTATTTGAGAGCATTTGAAATGTCATAACATTCAAGGCTATGGGCTTACTGCTGCAAGGTAGGATTTAGTGTAGTATTGGTGGTACACACTTAATGGGCCAAAGGGCCTCCTCTGTACAGTATGATTCTATGATTACATCTGTGGAGTTATTGTAAATTCATAACAGGGCAATATCTAATCTAATGCTGCAATAGGCCAGTCATACTTGTCAAAATGGAATTGATTATAAATGTCATGGATGTGCAATACAACAATATCTTCTATTTAAATAGCACCTTTAATGTAATAAAATTATCTAAGGCATTTCACAGGAGCTACATAAAGTGATATTATGTGTTACAACCAGATGCTGGGCAAGGATCCATAAAACAGGATATCTCAAATTGTTAAGCTCCCACATGAGGAGGGATGAATTGGCTGCCCTCTTTATTCACCTGATCCCTCTGCTGGTTTCAATAAGACCAATTTACAAAGAATCCCCTCTGATACCTTTCTCCCATAAAAAATGAATTTATGTTTTGAAAGGAGCAAATTTTGCCAGGCTTTTAGCAGATTAAATCCAAGAAAAAATAATACCGCAACGCACCTGCATACAGATCGGAAATAAGAAGTTGAGTCCAAAAAAGATAAAAATTAAAAGATATACAGTTCAGTCTCTTCGTTGTTTGTGAAAAGTGGATAGTGGAATATTGATTGTTTTGTGATTCTTAGTTTTGCAGATTGACTGAAGATCTCTTGTTTTTTAACTGGCTTGCTAACTATAGGGCTTCTGGCATTTCAGAATAACAGAGCCCTTTACCTGCAGTACAGAAGTGACTAGTGGCAGGGTTCTTTGACCATGACCTTCATTGCACACTAGAGCTTGAATATAATCTAATATGTAAAAGTATCTTAGTCTGCTGGCACACATGAGTATCTCAGCTCACTAACACATCTTCCAATAGCACACATAGACCAGGACTGAACAGAGGTTTAACTCTTGTTCTTGTGTATACCTGAACAGGAACCACGTAGAATAAGTCTCTCACCCAGACTGCTACCTTTTCTCCCATTATGTCCACAGTCTGAGATAGCTCCCAGGGGATTACAGTTCAGGATGTAATATACATTTCTCCCTGTAAAGTTCATCCCTTTGAAGGTTCCTTAGAACCATATTAGGTCTGACATTCCACGGTTTCTCTCTCTCTAGATAGCCCCCGAAACGTCAGCTTTCCTACTCCTCTGATGCTGCTTGGCCTGCTGTGTTCATCCAGCTCTACACCTTGTTGTCTCGGATTTACATCCACAGTCATTTTAGCTGTATCAGCCCTCTTTTTAAAAAAGACACATTAGAATTAAAGTTTAATGTGACCATAGGTGATCAAGGGTTATTATTCGCAGCCATGTTAAATGACAGTTGACCAAAAGCTTTGTCAAGACATTTTAAAGACCTTTTTAAAGAGGAACAGAGGCGGAAAGGCTGAGAGAGAGAATTCCGGCAGCTGAAGACTGGGTCACCAATAGTAGAAAGATGAAAATCAGGAATGTTCCAGAGGGCAAAATTAGAGCAGTTCAGATATCTCAGTGGAGCTGGAAGAGAAATAGAGGTTTGAGGCTGTGGTGAAGATATGTTAGGAATTTTAGAACTGAGGCATTGTTTAACAGAAAGTTAATGAAGGTCAATGAGCAACAGTGTGATAGGTAATAATTGACAAGTCAAGGAGGAGAAATGATTGTGTTGCAGTCAAATTGGACATCATTCAAAAATCAGAACAAAAGAACTAGGAGCAGGAGTAGAAAATTCAGCCCTTTGACCCCACTCTGTCATTTAATACAATCATTGTAGATCTTAGCAAGGTCTCAAATCCACTCCCCTGCCCACTCCCCGTAACCCTTCAACCCATTATTAATGAAAAATCAGTCCATCTCATCCTTAAATTTACTCAATGTCCCAACATCGACCATTCTCTAAGGTAGTGAATTCCACAGATTCATGACCTGGTGAGAGGAGTAATTTATCCTCAGGTCTGTTTTAAATCTGCCACTTTTTAACCAAAAAGTATGACCTCTCATACTATAGTACCCACAGGGGAAGGATCCACTCTACATCTACTTTGTCAATCCGTTTAGCACCTTATAAACTACAATTTGATTTCTTCTCGTTCTTCTAAACTATAATGAGTATAGGTCTAAACTGCTCAATCTGTCCTCATAAAACAAGCCTTTCATCTCTGGAATTAATCTAGTGAACCTTCTCTGAACCTCCTTTGGTTCTTTTGATAAAGCCATGTTTGTACTTTGATAGTGGAAATGATTCGAACATGGATTTCAGAGAAAGATGGGTATGGATTTAGAGGTGACAACATATTCGAGGAGTTTGGAGGGGAAATGGGGGAAAAGAAAATCTGAAGTAATAGGTTGAGTTATTTAACAATTACTACGTTGAGTTAATGGAAGACAATAGTGATGTTTTTCAAATTCGTTTGACTTATTTCTGAGAATCATAGAATAATACAGTCTGAGAAGAGGCCCTTCAGCCCATCGAGTCTGCAGTGACAAAAAACAAGTCTAGTTCTACATTGGTCCCACATTCTATAGCCTTGAATGTTATGATACTTCAAATGCTCATCTAAGTACATTTCACAAGTTGTCAGGTTTCCTGCCTCAACTATCCTCCCAGGCAGTGTATTCCAGATTCTTACCACCCTCCATATACCTTCACTTGGTCACCTCAAAAAATTCAAACAAATTTGTTTGGCATGACCTCCCACTGACAAAGCAATGCTGACTCTCCCTGTTCAAACCTTGCCTCTCCAAGTGGAGATTAATTCTCTCCTTCAGAATTTTCTCCAATAATGTCCTTACCACTCAGTGGTCTATAATTACCTAGTTAATCCATCATTCAAGTTAACCTTTCTCGAAAAGTGGTACTACATTAGCTATCCTCCAGTCCTTGGCACATTTCCCACAGCAGCCTGGGATTAAACTCATCTGAACCTGGGGATATTTCCACTTTTAACCTTGCGAAAACCTTCAATACCTCCTGACTCCCTATGCCAAACTAATTGTGAACCTCACAGTCCTTTCCCCAAATTCTTCTTCAAAGTTCAGACAGATACGAAGTGCTTGCTTAACACCCTATTAATACCTCCTGTCTCCACACACAGATTTCCCCATTGGTTCCAAATGGACTCGACTCTTTCCCTCTTACACTTGATATACTTATAGAATGTGTTGGGATTCTGCCTAATTTTTTCTGCCAGTGTTTTTGTGGGCCTCCCTTTGCTTTCCTAATTACTTTCTTAAGTTCAGTCCTGCACTTTCTATGCTCTATAGGGGCCTCCATTGATTTGTTCCCTTTGTACCTGTTAAAAGCCTCTCTACTCCTTCTTATCCAGTTCTGCATACTCCTAGACATCCAGTGTTCTCTGGGCTTGTTGCTCTTACATTTCACCCTCAGGTGAAGGGGCAATGCTCCGAAAACTTGTGATTTCAAATAAACTTGTTGGACTTTGTCCAGCCCAGTCCATCAGTGTCCCCACATCATTATTTTAATACAATCTGCCCGACCCCCAATCCAAAATCCATTTTTGCAGACCCGTCTTGTTTCTTTTCCATGACAAACTTAAAATGTACAACATTGAGTTCATTATCTCTAAACTTCTGTTTCTAGACAATTAATCCAGAAACTCAGCTAATGTTCTGGGATCTGGATTTAAATTCGACGATGGCAGATAGTGGAATTTGAATTCAACAGTAATCTGGAATTAAAAATCCACTGATGACCATGAAACCATTGTCGATCATCAGGAAAAACCCACCTAGTTCACTAATGTCCTTCATGGAAGGAAGTCTGCCATCCTCACTTGGCCTGGCCTACATGTGACTCCAAACCCACAGCAATATGGTTGACTCTCAACTGCCTTCTGAAATGGCCTACCAAGCCACTCAGTTCAAAGGCAACCAGGGATGGGCAATAAATGCTGGCCAGCCAGCAACATCCAAATCCCATGAGTGAATGAACAAACACCTGAACACCCATCCAGCTTCATTCCCCAGAATTAGTTCTAACACTGCACTGTCCCTTGCAGGACCATCTACATGTTAATATTAAACATTCTCCAGAATACATTTCAAGAAAGCTGCCCCATTTACACTCTGACTATCCCAATTAATGTTGGGGAATCTGAAATCCCCTAATATAATTACCATATTATTGATTTTGCACGGCTTAGTGAATTGTCTACATATTTGCTCCATTATTGCCTGCTGACTTCTTGGAGGTCTAATATACAACACCAGCAGAACTATTGCCCCCTTTTTAATTCCTAAACTTTACCCACAAAGCCTCTTTTGTTGCCTTAACCTTTGACCTGGAAGGTTCTAGCAGGGCCAAGAACTTCCAAGTCACCTGCCCTATATGTTTTGTTGTCCAACTCACATGCACACACAATGAGCTGAAAGGCGCTTGGCCATGTGAAAGTACTTCTTCTGGGACACAGCAGAAGTAGTGATGACTGACATGACCAATACAAAATGGAAATTCCCATCCATTATTAATAATAATATACATTGTGTGATGTTTGTGTCTTATTCATGGCCTTGTTGTGTTTATAAACACAACTGACGGTAACAATGTCTAACAAGAGGCTTGCCTTGTTACGATGTTCTAACAGTTCGAGCATGATTATATCATATGACACTACGTGTCTTCCTGTGATGACATACACTATGTCTCATTTTAATATCACATAGTAATGCCTGACAGCACAAACAACAGCCCCTGAGAGGCAGATTCATGTCTGAGAATACAGGCAAGGTTCTGAATGTTGCAAAATATTAAGAATAATTAGGATACACATTATGTAGTTTAGTTTACCCTTCAATTACAAAAGTACACAACGTTATTCAGTATTGCTTGTTGTGAGATTGGATGCATCAGAACTAACACACCACTGACTGAGGAGCCAAACAAAATGCAACAAGTTATTGAACTATCAACTATGCATTACTTCAACTCAAACCTGCAGAAGTTGCTTAATTCCCTAGGCATTGCACAGGCTCCAGTTGTTTGTTTTAACTGGCTCAGTTCAATATATGTGAAACCTATTATTCCAGAAGAACCTCTGCTTGTATATGCCTGCATTCCCCATCATTCTGCTTTTCACATACAAGCTCTTTGGTTATATCTTACCCTCCTAAAAGGTACTGGTACTTCTGTGAAATTGAGCTTATCCAAAAGTCTATTTCCTATTTCCTAAATCATATCATGTTCCATTGGACCTTTATTATTATCATCGTTATTGTTGCTTGTATTAAAATCTCTCCACACTCTTGACCCTTCCTGGAACTTTCTCCTGCTCTACAGACCTCAAAGAAACTTCCTTCAAATCTGTATCCTTATATTCCCCTGTCTCAATTTTGACAGCTTTTAGATATCTATAGCTTGACCTCTTGAATTCCCCATCTCGCTCTACTGTAAAATGATTTAGAACCTATCTGAATGACTCAGCTGTTTCACTAGCATCCCAACCAGTTAAATGTCAGCAGCTCGAGAAAAAGGCAAACAAAACCTTCTCAGAACACCTGGGATAGGTGAAAAAATCTGGCCTTGTCAACAATATCCACATCTTGATAATGGGAATAGTATACATTATGTGGCTTTTTTCTCCAGTCAGTTTTCATGTCTGTTATTCAAGTTACTGTCAAAAGGATTAAGAAGCTTAATTAGAGATAAAAGGTACTGCAGATGCTGGAGAATCCCAGATAACAAGCATGGGGCTGGATGAACACAGCAGGTCAAGCAGCATCATAGGAGC
>JAHRHZ010000267.1:24821512-24833571 GCA_024137785.1 Ginglymostoma cirratum | reverse complement strand
TTGACCTGCTGTGTTCATCCAGCCCCATGCTTGTTATCTAAGAAGCTTAATTATCCAACTTAAAACAGAAGCAAGAGTTAAATGACCAAACACCATTGTCGTCACAACAGTTACTGCCAAAACCTGTAAAAAGGGAAGTATGACCTATTACGTTTGTGTTTTGATTTGCGTCATTTGACATTGCAGGAAAACAATATGTATCAGTGCAGGACTCTAACTTTCAGGACTTGTGAGTTATGTGATCCATGTTAGCTCAAAGCTTTACATACTGTAACCCATTGCTATCTGGTACATACCTATATTTGTCAAAATCATAAATTTTTAAATACTCATTTAATGACCTGGGTTTTTTAAAATCTATTTCAGGGTGTATTGTTTACATCAAAATTGAAGAAAATTAGATTCAATATCAAATGTTTCTAAAACTTAAGAAAGCAAGTATGAAAAATGTCATAATTAAGTTAAAATTGAAATAAGAGGCTGAATAAAGGAGACGTTGACAAAATAGGTTTGTGGGTGGGGTGCAATTTTAAAGAAGGAGAAGTGAGAGGCAGCGGGGTTTGGGAAGAGAATTTTAGAGGACAGACCCCACTGGCTAAAGGCACATTCGGCAATGATGTGGTGAAGAGACAAGGCTGGAGCTGAAGGAAAGGAGAATTTATTATTTACACAGTTGATGGCAGCTCCAAAGATTCTTCAATTTTGCTGTTTGTTTTTTGAGAGTAAGTTTAAGCCACTGTATTATGTTGAATGCCAGAGCTGCAATTTGATTACAATCAGATAGATCTGTAAGCTATAATAATTGTAAACACAGCTAATTCCTCCTTAACTTGGAGTATAAAAGTCGAAACAGGTCCAACTATATATTAGATAACCCTCTTTCAGTTTATTGAAGCGTTTGGTGTCTAATTATATGTTAAATAAATGTATTCAGAATCTACATTTTCTCCATTGGTCATGGCAGTGAAAGTTAGGTCCTGAGATGTGCACACATTATCGAGCCTGATGTTTAACACAAAGAGTACAGAGAATACAGGTTTCTTTATTTTACAAGAAATTATTCAATCTTAATTGATCTTTCAACCTGAGAAGATTTGGAATTTATAATGCAAGATAGGGTTAAGAAAAAAACTTCAACCAATCTTATCTACAACCAAAGACTCACAACCTTTCAAGTGAAACAGCTCCTCTTTATTTGCTTCTTAAATGACTGACTCCGTAACATGAGACAATGTCACCTGATTCTAGACTCTTCAGCCAAAGGAAACAACATTTCTTCATTGCGTGTCAATAAGTCCCATGGCTACCTTGACTATCGCCCAGCGAACAGCACCTCATCTTTTGATTAGGCACTTTACAGCCTTCTAGATTCAACATTTCATTACACCATTTCAGACTGCAATGTCTGCCCACATCTTGCTTCCTCTTCCTTTGCAAGTTGTGGTTTCAGTCTCATATTTGCGTTGTTTTTGATTTTGGAACACTAGCAGCTTATCATTCTAACAATCCACCTCCTCCACATACACCTTTTGTGTTTATACTTGCCCAGTTGCCACTCCCTTTCATGGTGCACTACCAGCTGTATTGTCATTTAATTTCTTCTGTGTTCCATGCTATCACAGTCAACGACTTACATTAATCTTTTGTAACATTTGTACCTACTTCCATTTCTGATGAAATGTCATCCACTTGAAACGTTAATTCTGTTTCTTTCTCCATGGATGCTGCCTAACCTGTTGAGTACTTTTTGTATAATTTTTTATATAAAAATATCCAGTATTTTTTGTTTTTATCTAGGGCAACATTTTCATCCCAGAAATCATCCAGGAATTTGATCGCTCTCCATTATCAAATGTTAGACATTTGGACTGCCGTGCCTGACTTTTTTAATTGAAATGCTTGTTGCATAAACTCTTACAGCTGGGAAAGATTAGTTACTCCTATTTCTGCATCTGGGTGTATTGATTTACATGGTCTCAGTGAGTAGAGTAGAATTGGAGAAGCACACATTCATAATCAGGAGCCAGCCAAATTTTCTGTTAATTTTAGTTATAGGCATTAAATCTGGTAATTTGTCCTCTGGCTGTGCATTCATCCCTATGCAACTGCCCTTTCTGTCCTATGCCCAAGTGCTGAATTGAGATATTCTCTCACAAAAATCAAGCACTCAAGTCCTCTTCCAAGCCAGATTTGGAAATGAGTTTCCACTAAGTGAGATCTGTGCAAAGGGTCACTCTGTTGAATTCTGTGCTGAATGGTATTACCATCACCAATGTGATCTCTTTGACTAGGGATCCCTACCTGGTTTCCATTAAAAATATAATTTGTTTTATGTGGGGTGATGCACTCAAACAAATTACTTCTGAGTTTTGAAGATGAGTCACTAGACCTGAAACGTTAACTCTAATTTCCCTGGACAGATGCGGCCTGACCTGCTGAGTTTTTCCAGCAATTTCTGTTTTTGTTTCTGGTTTCCAGCATCTGTTATTCTTTTGGTTTTTAAATTACTTCTACTCCTTGTTTTATATAGCATCATCAATAAGCATACAGCATGATAATGAAGAATGAGAGACCTAGTGGAATTTCTTCAAGGCTACTATCATTGTGTTAAATAAAACTGTTTAAGTCTCAATTTAAAGAAAACAAAGTAGATAACATTTAGCATGTTTGCTTTTTCTAAAATAAAATTCTTTTCATATTTGTAGCAAAACAGAATAGTTATTATTTCAGCAAATATGTAATACCTTTTTGTATAGACTATGAAAAACATAATAAGAAAATGAGGAAAGGCGGACATTTGTTATCAAAATCACAGATGATTGTTTAGAATTTTGTTCCAAAGGTTCTGCTGAACAGGAGGATACATAAAGAACACTGGATCTGTGTAGTATCTTCCTGTAGAGGATCAATATTCATACTATGTAAGTATGCACCGATATGTCTAATGGAAGTTACACCAAGGCCTTTGACAATCTCTATTATGTTGCTGATACTAAAACGGAAAATGCTGGGAACAATCAACAAGTCACACAGCATTGGTGGAAAGCCAAATATCCATTTGTAGATATAGGAATGGAATTAGCTTTGGTCTTATGGAGAAATGTGCTCTCCAGATCTTTGATGCTTCTTTCCTTATTTAAGATATTGTACAATTTATTTTTTGCTTGGCAATATGTTGAATTCAGAATAATATCAACATTGCGGTAAACCTGAACATTTAATTACATCTGTTGGTTCAGTTAATTGGCAGCATGTGTCAGTAAGGTTCGTGGATTCAAGTTTCACTGAAGGGATTTTGGATATTGTCTGCAATGATGTTTCAGTGTAGTACTGTAGAAATGCTGCTTCATTGGATATGCTGCCCTTTCAGGTCAGATGTCAAACTAAAAGAACTGCCGTTTCAGATACAAAAGATATCAACGCCATGGAGTTCTCCCAGTCTATATGGTTAGTTACAAATGTTACGTAATGAGATTCCAGTAAGTCATGATGATATATTTAATCATGTGATTCTGACATTCGTAAGAAAGAAGATGTCAATCTAGAATAAGCATGTGATGAGAGTGGTCTTAGACGCTACATTAGAAAGCAATGTTTGAAAACCTACCGTGTACACAAATGTAAACAAAGGAGTATTTCTTTTTCCATTCATTTGTGGGATTTGGGATGTGGTTGGCCAGCATTTCTTGCCCATCCCTACTTGCCCTTGAGAAGGCGCTGGTGAGCTGCCTTCTTGAATTGCTGCAGTCCTCCTGCTGTGGGTTGACCCACAATGATATTAGGGAGGGAGTTCCAGGATTTTGACCCAGCGACAGTGAAGGAACGGTGATATATTTCCAAGTCAGGATGGTGATTGGCTTGGAGAGGAACTTGGACGTAGTGGTTTTCCCATATGTCTGATCCCCTTGTCCTTCTAGATGGAAGTGATTGTGTGTTTGGAAGGTGCTGTCTGAGGATATTTGGTGAATTTCTGTAGTGCATCTTGTAGACAGTACACACTGAGCGTTGGTGGTGGAGGGAGCAGATACTTATGGATGTAGTGCCAATCAAGCGGGCTGCTTTGTCCTGGATGGTGTCAAGCTTCTTGAGTGTTGTTGGGGCTGCACTCGTTCAGGCAAGTGGAGAGTATTCCATCACATTCCTGATTTGTGCCTTGTAGATGATGGACAGGCTTTTGGGAGTAAAGAGGTGAGTTATTCATTGCAGTATTCCTAGCTTCTGACTTGCTCTTGTAGATGCTGTGTTAATGTGGTGAGTCCAGTTGAGTTTCTGGTCAATGGTAAACCCCAGAAAGTTGATAGTGGGGGATTCAGTGATGGTAACACCATTGAATGTCAACGGATGGTGGTTAGATTGTCTCTTATTGGCGATGGTCATAGCCTGGCATTTGTGTGGCACGAATGACACTTGTCACTTGTCAGACCAAGCCGGGATATTGTGCAGATCTTGTTGCATGTGAACATGGATTGCTTCAGTATCTGAGGAGTCATGAATGGTGCTGAACATTGTGCAATCATTGGCGAACATCCCCAGCTCTGACCTTATAATGCAGCGAAAGTCATTAATGAAGCAGCTGAAGATGGTTGGGTCTAGGACACTACCCTGTGCCACAGTTAAAGAGTTGAAGAGCTGGACCTGGTGATAAGGAGCAGGCAACCTCACGGCAATATTTACGCAGATCCCTACAACTTCTTTCCTTGACTGAGTCTAAGGGTCTATTTGGGTTATGGTCGGAGAGAAACAAGGCTTGAGTGCTTCTTTGCAAAAAAAAGGCTCTTGTCTCAATAAAGTCTTCGAGAAGATTTGTAGCTCAGATTGTGGCTGAGGTTGTAGACATGCTTGCTGAGCTGATGAGTTTGGTTGCAAACGTTTCATCACCCTGCTAGGTAACATTGTCAGTGTGCCTCCAGTGAAGTGTTGGTGTTCTGTCCCGCTTGTTATTTATATGCCTCAATTTATTGGGGTGTTTGGTACCAATTCTGGTTCTGTTTCTCAGTGGTTTGTACACAGGGTCTAATTCAATGAGTTTGTTGATGGAGTCCTGTTAGGAATACCAGGCCTCCAGGAATTCCCTGCTGTGTTTCTGTTTGGCTTGTGTGATTATGGATGTGTTCTCCCAGTCAAATTCATGTCTCTTGTTGTCCGTGTATAGTGAGACAAGTGAGAATTGGTCGTTTCTCTTGGTGGCTAGTTTGTGTTTGTGTATCCGTATTGTCAGTTTTCTTCTGGTTTGGCCTATGTAGTGTTTCTCAAAGTCCTTGCATGGTATTTTGTACATTACACTGGTTTTGCTGGTTTTGGTACAGAATCCTTTATGTTCGCCAGTAACTGGCGTAGAGTGGTTGTTGGTTTGTGGGCTACTGTAATGCCTAAGGGTATGAAGAATCTTGTGGTCGTCTCTGAAATGTCCTTGATGTACAGTAGGGTGATAAGTGAGTCTGGTTATATTGTGTCTTCTTGTTGTGGTCTGTCTTGGAGGTAACGGCGGATTGTGCTTTTCGGGTATCCATTCCTTTTGAAGACTCTGTATAGGTTCTCCTGTTCTGTTTTGTGTAGTTCTGAGTTGCTGCAATGTGCTTGGCTCACTTAAATAGTGTCCTGATGCAGCTGCATTTGTGGCTTTGGGGTGGCTGCTAGTGTAATTGAGTATCTGGTCCGTATGTGTGGTTTTTTTTATACGCTAGTCTGGAGTTCCCTGTTGTTTTTGCATTCTACCATTATGTTCAGGAAGGATAGTTGGTTATTGTTCTCTTCTTTCATGAATTTTATCCCGATAAAATGTTTATGCGTCGGTGGGTTTCTTCCAGTTTCGTGCATTTAATAATCACGAAAGTTTCATCTACATATCGGACCCAAAGTTTGGGTTGTATACTGGAGAGTGCTGTCCATTCTAACCTTTGCATTATTGCTTCTGTAATCAGTCCTGATATTGGGGATCCTATTGGTGTTCCATTGATTGGTTTGTATATGCTGTCGTTGAAGGTGAAGTGGGTTATGAGTCACAGATCTAGTAGTTTCATGGTGGTATCCTTACTAATGTTGTTGGCGTCCTGGGGTGCCTGCCTATTTGATTTGTCCAGTAGTGTGGCAATTGTCTCTTAGGCTAGGTCAATGTTTATGGATGTAAATAGTGCTGTTATGTTAAAGCATATCATCATCTCATCCTTTTCTATCCTGGTGTCCTTGATGATGAGGAATTCTTGGGAGGAGTGGATGGAGTGGCTAATGTTATCCACTAAGTATTTCAATTTCTGTTGTAGTTCTTTGGCAAGTCCAGATATTGGTGTGCCTGGTAGTGAGACAATGGGTCTGAGGGGGACCTTTGTGTACCTTAGACAGTCAGTAGAATCGGGGTGTGTTGGATCGTTCTGGTTTCAGTTTTTGGGAGTCTGTCTAGCTGATGTCTCTTGATTTGTGTGATTTCTTCAGGGTCGTTGTAAACTGGCTCCCTAATTGTGGTGTCGGATCTATCGCCATCTGTTGTAGCTGTCGGTATCTGCTAGTAGTGCATTAGCTTTCTCAATGTATTGGGTTCTATTGAGGATTAGTCATGTGTCCTTTGTTGGTTCATAAAACGACAATGTTCCTGCCTTTCCTGAGTTTTTCCAGGGCTTTCCTCTCTTCTGTGTTGAATGTGTTCCACTTACCTTTTTTGCTCAGTGTTGGGACTATCGTCTGTCTGATGGTCAGTTGTACTTCTTCCGTAAGTCCGTTGTTCTTTAATGTCGATTCCAGACAGCGAGGAAGTCAGTCTTTTTGGCAACTGTGTAGTTATAATTCAGTCTGCGTACTAGGACGGTCTTCTCAGTGTCTGTAAGTGGTTGTTCTGAGCTGGTTTTAATCTATGAATCTGTGTTGTCCATGTCGTTGATGTGGGTGATTTTGGACAGTTATTTCTTGTAGGGCTACTCTTTTCTTTGTTCTAGTCTTTTGTCGTTGTATGTTGATGGCTTGTTCCAGTGTGGATGTCCATTCCTGGTCTGTCGCTGTGGAGTACAGACCTTTTTGGTGCACAGTTTCCCATTTGTAGTTGTGGAGGTGGTTGTGGGCATCATTGATCATAACCCTTATCATTCTGCGGCCGTTCTGTTCAGCTGTCCTCCGTGCCTGTGGATTGTTGACAGGTGGTTTATATTTTAAGTTTTGTGGTAGTACCTGCGTTCTGAGGCATTCATGCAGGAAGTATAGTTGTTCATGGGTTGCGCTCAGTTGGTTGGCACTTGTTTCCCACCTGCGGGCCAGTTTCAGAGTGTTGTGCTGGTAGGTGTTTAAAGTTTTTGAGACATTTGTAGCTTGGATTGTGGATGAGGTTGTAGACATGCTCGCCGAGCCGATATGTTTGGTTGCAAACGTTTCGTCACCCTGCTAGGTAACATTGTCAGTTTTGCCTCCGGTGAAGCGTCAGCGTTCTGTCCCGTTTGTTATTTATATGCGTCGGTTTGTTGGGGTGTTTGGTACCATTTCCGGTTCTGTTTCTCAGTGGTTTGTACACAAGGTCTAATTAAATGTGTTTGTTGATGGCGTTCTGCTTGGAATACCAGGCCTCCATGAATTCCCTGGTGTGTCTCTATTTGTCTTGTGCGATTATGGATGTATTGTCCCAGTAGAATTCGTGTCCCTCGTTGCCCATGTGTAGTGAGACAAGTGAGAATTGGTCATATCTCTTGGTGGCTAGTTTGTGTTTGTGTCAGTTTTCTTCTGGTTTGGCCTATGTAGTGTTTCTCACAGTCCTTGCATGGTATTTTGTATATTACACCGGTTTTGCTGGTTTTGGGTATGGGATACTTTATGTTCTTAATTGCGTGTAGTTTGTTGTTGCATGAGACCAATTAGGTGCAAATTACGTTATTTATTTGGACATTGTTACTAAGATGACACATCTATTCCCTTCAAGATCCAGAGTTATTCTCTTGATTTTGCCCATCCAAATGTCAAAGATAAAGGCAGAATGAAATTAAACCGTGATTTCTGTTTCCCTCTTAAGTCCAAGACAGTCAAGTTTTGCTTGATTTACTCTTCCCCTCCTTTTTTATTCCCAGTCCTTACTGATGAAGCCAAAATGTGTACCCAACCCTGAGTCTAGGTTTATAATTTCTGAATTAAGTTTATGATGCCAAGATCAGGGGTGACATGGTGGCCCATTGATTTGCAAAGGTGCCTCACAGCGCCAGGGACCTGGGTTTGATTCCAGCCTCAGGCGACTGTCTGTGTAGAGTTTGCATATTCTTCCCATGCCTGCGTGGGTTTCCTCCGGGTGCTCTGGTTTCATCCCATTGTCCAAAGATGAGCAAGTTAAGTGGATTTGCCATGCTAAATTGCCTATAGTGTCCAGGGATGTGTAGGCTAGGTGAATTGGCCAGCAGAAATGCAGGGATACAGGGACAGGGTAGCAGAGTGGGTCTGGGTGGGATGCTCTTCAGAGTGTCAGTGTGAACTGTTAGGCTCAATGGCCTGCTTCCACATAGGGGGATTTTATGATTCCATAATCTTTATATCCCTGCAACCAGGGAATCTTCATCATATTGTGCGGTGCTGTTCTCTCATGGTTACCACAGTGAATATATTCTTAACACACTTCTACCCCTATTGCACAACTTATTCGCTCTCCTTCCTCTTGCAGGCATCAGCGACATCCACTGAGTCTTCATTTGTAATTGACCCTCTGACCATCCAGATATCATCTCCTCCAAATCTGAGGAAAAGCCACTGATCCCTCAGAGGTTATGCTGTCAATGCTATCTCTTGCACACTCCACCAGTCCGTTAGAGTTGGGAGCAGTTTCTGGTGAACTTGACACTAACATGTCTCCTTGGCTGTTCCAGGAAGTAACACCCCAGGCTGCTGGCACTTGGAGGGCTGCCAGAGACCAGGCATCTGCTCAACACCAGCCAGGACAGGATCCTATGATCTATGATATTAATAACATCAATGGACAATCCAGCTAGGTTGACAAACTGCCAGGGTGTCATTCCTTCTTACTAAGAGCCATTTCTTAAGGTAGTTTCGTTAGATTTGTGATGGCTCACTGGGGAGTCCAGTTAATTTCCGATAGCGCTGTGGAGAACTTGAGTTGCAGGAGCACTTTGGACAATGCCAGCTGCAACAGCCATTGGAAAATCCCACCTGAATCATGATGGCTTCATTGTTCAGTCCTAGCTAGCTTTAGGACTAACATTGAATAGTGTGTTTCTGCTGGTCTGTAGTCGAAAGTATATTAGAGTGGTTTTGGTATAGTTCTTAATCCATTTGTGCCTGTGGCTTTTCTGTTATTAAATTGAACCACTCACTAAAGACATGGATGTAGTTCAGTTTATGGAAGAGTTCCTCAAGCGATTCTGTCTCTTTGGTGATTGGAGCGAGATGACATGTCCAGCTGCACATGTGCTTCCTCTGTCTATAATGACAACCAAGAAGTAATTTATTGTACAAAATCAGAAGTTGCCGGAAAAGCTCAGCAAGTCTGGCTGCAGCTGTGAAGAAAAATCAGAGTTAACATTTCAGGTCCAGTGACCCTTCCTCAGTTCTGATGCTGCTAGACCTGTTGAACTTTTCCAGCAACTTCTGTTTTTGTTCCTGATTTACAGCATCCATAGTTCTTCCGGTTTTTATTTAAAAAGTATTGTATGCCACTGAACTAGTATGTAGAAAAGTACAGCAATTTAAATTAGTGCAGATCTTAATGCAATCTTGTTTCATAACAGGATCTCACTTACAAACACTGATACTTCCAGTAACACATGTTTGATGGCTGTATTGATAGTAATCCTTCTTGAATAGTTTATTGTAAAAAAATATTGTTGCAGAAAATCAATTTGTAAAACTTGTACTTGTTGCAGTCATGGGATGGAGCTTGCTAGTATTATCACAGGGGGTACTTGTTTAAGGATTCTGATTTCATTTAACAAAATCACACGTCCTTTATCAAACTAGTCATAGGACTATGTTAAGTAATCTCATTACAAAAAAGATTTGTGATGAATGTTATTCTGCTAAAATTAAATCCCTATTTCATGTCAGATGAATAACCTGACAAGATATAAGGTCTACTTTGAAAATAACATTTATTGAACAGTTTATTTATTAAATAGTTCGTTAGATGGCTTAATCTTGTAGTTCAATTAAATGAATTACACCTTTCTGTTATTTCAGCAGGTATCCCCAAAAGGATTAATGTAGTTATTCTCAACCTTGTGTTAATCAGGACAATGCATTTTTGCACACTGAATCTTTCAAATCTGTAAGAGGGAAATTTGATCAAGATTTCATTGGATTTAGCAAGTTCATCCCCAAAAACAGACTGGTAATTTGATACATGAGCCAATATATGTGGCTGATTGGCCACACAACATGGCCCAAGATGAAAACTTGCAGAATTGTCAACGGCGACTGAGATGTTCTCCATATCTGTGAGTTAGTGCCCTAACAGATAGAGTGATAATAATCGGACAAATAAATGAAAGCTTAGTCTTCCATGCTGGTGGGATGGATGATTACGTGGCATGATTACTGATCCCTAAACCATGGCTTTATACCTAAATTACCTGACTATGGGATATATGGGATCTAAATCAGTCAAAGGAAAATCCTACATATTTCTTTTCTCCGTGTTTTGATTTGAATACAATCAACTGTTGTAACAGTTTTCTGTTGTGCATTGGCAAAAATACTTTTGGCTTGTTGAATACTCTGATTCTTTTTCTCTGGGGGCATGAGTATGCTTGGTTGAGAATTGGTTGGGAGATAGGACACAGAATGCCAGATTTTGTGCAACACCATGAGTGAAAGGTCAGGGGCAGACTGCTCAGGATCTTGATGGCTGCCCCACAGCAATTTAATGATGAGTCAGGTTGAGCTGCTTTAAGGTGAGACTTCCGCCCCTTTCTCAGGAGGGAGTCCTGCCTTGGACAGCTGCCAGCAATTCTGTAGTCTTAGTCTTAGCAGTAGTGGCTACTACGGGCACTACAGATAAATCAAGGTTTCAGGCCCTCCGCAAAGTGGGTGTGAAGGATTTGATAGGGTGGGGAGGGAGGGGTCAGGGTGGGGTTGATTTTGGTGTTTCAGTGCCTCCAGGGCACTGAGGGGACTTGCAAAGGATGTCTACCCACACGTCTCCCCACCTTTCCTGGCATCACCTCAGGCAGGTAAAGCTGTGTGCTGCAAACCTCCCCCTCCTACAGGTAAAATGTCGATGGTGGGATGATGTCATTAAGTGGCTGTTAATTGGTTTGAATAAGCCCAAGAGTTGGTAGCCCTTCATATGCCTCCACTGCCCCTCCCATATCATTTCAGACAGGTGAGACCGGAAAAGCCACACATGGGATTTTAATGCCCCACCCCTACCTTCAAACCTGCTAGTGGGGGAGTGTACAAATCCAGCGAAGAGAGTAGGGAGAATGGGAGCAATCTCCGACTAAAGGAATATGGCAACCATGATGTTCACCAGGAATCTGCAGTTGTGCTCCAATTTTTACGTGAATGATTTAATGACTGTGATGAAGGGACGCAGAGTTGTATTGTTTTCAGGAGAATGACAAAAAGCTAAAAGGCACAGTGTCTTGTGCAAATGGGTGCAGAAAGTTTCTAAGAGACACAGCAGAGTAAATGAATGCAAATTGATGACTGATGCGGGCAAGAGAGAGGACACATAGTTAGGATCTGAAAAAGACAAGTTGTCACAACTTGGATTTATGTAGTGGCTTTGAAGAAACATGACATCTCAAGGTAAATCATAAGAGTGTTCACAGACAACATTTGGAACTGAATCACATAGAGATTTCAGGGCATATGACAAAACGTTTGGTCAAAGAGGTAAATTTTTTTAAGGAGCAACAAAAGAAGAAAGATAGCAAGGAGAAGAAGTTTCAGGAGAAAATTCTAGGGCTTGGGTAGCTGAAGGTATGGCCACCATTGTAGGATTAATAAAATCAGGGATAACACAATTAGAGATAGTAGGAACTGCAGATGCTGGAGAATCTGAGATAACAAGGTGTAGAGCTGGATGAACACAGTAGGCCAAGCAGCATCATAGGAGCAGGAAAGCTGACGTTTCAGGCCTAGAG
>JAHRHZ010000267.1:24780132-24821112 GCA_024137785.1 Ginglymostoma cirratum | reverse complement strand
GGCCTACTGTGTTCATCCAGCTCTACACCTTGTTATCTCAGAACACAATTAGAGCCGTGTGGAGATCTCAAAGGCTTGTAAATCTAGTACTTGGGTATAAACAATATCATAAAGGTTAATGGAATGTTGGATTTTACCTCAAAAAGATTGGAATTTTATAGTGAGGATATATTTCTGCAGTTGTACTGTGCAATGTCTGTTTTGATGTTCATGAAAATTTTAAAATGAATAAAAAAAGACTCGCAATTGTATAACATCTTGACCCTAGGGCATTTCAAAATGTTTTACAGGCAAGAAGTAATTTTGAAGTACTCAGGCAGACTTGTTTGGGTGAAACGGGATGGGGGTGCGGTGTTGTAATTGGTAGAGTGGCCTTAATGTTGGCAGCTGGGTTGGAATCCTCCAAAGACTAATGGAAGCAGTTTGTAATAGTCACAGTACATTATGAATTGGAGAAATGGAGAAACTTGGCTAAGACTTGCTTGAGGTTGATTCTTATAAAGATGGTAATCCTATGGAGAGTTGTCTGTAATTCTGTAACCTGGAAATACAATCTGGCCTGGAGTTATTGGTTGTAATAAAACAACGGTGGGGTTATGTTTTGTATGGTTTTAAGCATTTACTGGCTATTAGGCTACAATTATTTGATGTTGCTTTTAGTTATGTTGTTACAGTTAATTTCTTAAAACTTGAAATTTCGTCAAGTGATCCCTTTAAATTGATCAATGGGGTTCAAATATCCTTTTAAAATTTATCTGTCTCCATGAGGACATAACATGGAGTTTCTCTGGATGATCAGCAAAAACTATTATGCAAATATAAAGGAAATGCTAATATAGGCAAAGGCTGTAACTACTATAAATTCATAACTTACATTTGCTTCTTTTCACTTAATAAATTTGTTTGGATTATAGCCAAAACCACAGTCCAGTAAAATATTTGTTTTGCTGCCTTCTGAAGTTGAGAAAAATCATGTGAGGACACATGATACTACCAAAGAGCTGCAATAGTTTCACAAAGGTTTTCAGCTCAATGCTCAATAGTGCATAAAAAATAAAGGCACACTCTGAGCCATGGGGAATGAGGGCTTGCCTGTATGAGTGCCCAAATCCAAGAAAATATTAAGTGTAAAAACAGAAATATAATGTACAATTTATTTTTAAAAAGTCAGGTAGTATATGCTACTAAAACTTGAAAATAAGATGACAAAATGAAGGGTCTTAGCTGTTAGATCTAGGATATCTTATCTACGTCTCCATCTTTCAAGAGGAGTGATCCCTCTAAATTTCCAATATTGAGTCATTTGAATGGCCCAGTTGTTGCATTCCTGGTGCAGGATTTTCCCCTTTTAAGATGGGAAGATCAGGAGCCAGGAGTACATGGACCCACACAGAGACTCTCGCCCAGTGGAAAGCTTGCTGCCAGGTTTTGATATGTTCCCCACTACTGGAGTCTGGAAATGGCACGTAACAGTTCATATTTAAGTTTTGAACTCACCCTCAAATTCTCGGCCATGGGCTGTGTTAACACTGAAGACCTTATCCAAATGTATTGCTGGAGCTAGGTGTAAGGAAGTTGCAGTTCAACCCTCTGAAACCCCTTAAGAAAACCTTTGCATAATCTGACAGGAAGATCTACAAACTTCATCAAAAAACAGCAATGTGAGCCCAAATTCAAATTAGTCTGTACTGCTTAAACCTAAACTAGACTTCGTAAAGGCGAAGTGCCTTTTGGCTAACATAGGTGCTTCAAGTCATTCTAACGGTAACTTTCGCATGGAAAGTACATGAGTATTGCACTAAATGCTATATTGGAAAATATGGAGAGAAGAAAGAATGTCACTGATCCATAGGGGTTCCAGAAGTTTTGTGAAGACATTGGGATGTGCTATCTTATGGGCTTAATGCCAGGAGATTAACCTAGAGGACCAATAAGAAGTTCAGCATGAGTGGTCAGAGTCAGTGAATAAGTCTTCAAATGCCATTCTCCACAAACTGACCCATTAATTTCACAGATAGGAGGAATTGCAGATGCTGGAGAATCTGAGATAACAAGGTGTAGTGCTGGATGAACACAGCAGGCCAAGCAGCATCAGAGGAGCAGGAAAGCTGATGTCTCGGGTCTGGATCCTTCTTCAGAAAAAGGACCTGAAGAAGGGTCTAGACCCAAAACATCAGCTTTCCTGCTCCTCTGATGCTGCTTGGCCTTCTGTGTTCATCCAGCTCTACACCTTGTTATCCCATTAGCTTCACAGACTGCACGATGCATCACAGTTCTACCACCACTGACAAACAATTCTGTCAATTACACCTCGTGAATCATTCATACCTCACTCTTTTGAAGATAGAATTAACTATCACAAGACTCACAACAACGTCTCACACCTTTGATACACTGCTAATTATTCAACCATGACAACCTTATCACCCAAACATATTGCAACACACTCAGACGCATTTTTATCTCTCAATGTGGATTAAGTTGGTGTATATTTGGAGGGAGCAGGAATCAGCCAATGGGGGATTGTTATACCTGAATGCTTTCGATGGAGGAGATGGTACGAGCCATCATTGTGCTGTGAATGTTTTCTCCCCGACAAGATCTCCAGGCCTGGCTGATGGGTAGCAGGAACATATCCCAGAAGGCATAGCTAATGATCCCAGTGTGAAATCCTCAGAAAACCACTGCAGTCCACTTGTTGTGGGTTGACCCACAATGCCCTTACGGTGGGAATTGCAGGACGTCAATCCATTGACAGTGAAGAAACCGTGATGTACTTCCAAGTTAGGATGGTGATTGGCTGGGATGTGAACTAGCAATTGGTGATGTTCCCATGTACCTGCTGCCCTTGTCTTTTTGGATGGTAATCATTGTTACTTTGGTAGGTGGTCTCTAAAGGGTCTTGGTGAATATCTGCAGAGCTACTTGTAGATAGGACATACTGCTGCTACTGAGCATCGGTGGTGGAGGCACTGGATGTAATAGCTATCAAGTAAGCTTCTTTGTCATGGATAGTGTCAAGCTTTCCAAAGTTTGTCTCCAGGAGGGCAATTGTTTGCTGTGCCCTGCATACCCTAGCTCACTAATGAAGTGACAATATAACAGAAGAAGAGATGAACTTCCTTATAGGCATATAAACCCATTTTTCCTAGGTACCATTAATTCTGAAAAAGGGTCACCAGACCCAAAGCATTAACTCTGATTTATCTTCACAGATACTACCAGACTTGCGGAGCTTTTTCTGACAACTTCTGTTTTTGTTTCTCACTTGCAGCATCTGTAGTTTTTTTTATACAGGTCCCTGTGAGCACCTATGGTGATCAGTACCCTTCAAGGTTGACTATAAGAGAATCAGAAACAATTAGAAGCCTTAACCTGTAGAAAGAGACTGTATTATTGTTGTGCAATGTGCTATATTTTTGTACAGTGCTTGCTTATTTTGTTTTCTGGGCAAATGACAGTGGGGCAGATCCAAAACAAGTAATTCTCCTGAAAGCTTGTGGACCCATAGCTTTTCAGGTTCTTAGGAGCCTAACTTGCCCTGAGGCGCCAGATACCAAAACCTTCAAAGAGTTGATGGATCTGGTTAAGGAATATTATTACGCCAAGCCTCCTATAATTCTAAGATGTTATCAGTTTTACTTGGTAATTTGAGAATGAATGGAATCTGTATCAGGATTTTTGACTAGGTTAAGATGACTGACAGAGGAATATGAATTTGGTTTAACCCTTAATGAAATGCTGTGAGACCTTTTGGTATGTGGGATTAATGACATAACCATGCAAAATCACCCAGTAGCTGAAGCTCAACTGGACTTCAAACAGGCACCACAAATAGCTTTAGCATTGGAAAATGTGGCAAGTGGAGCGTATGAGTTGCAGGGAATTCCGATGGAAGTGGACACTGTTATCGTTCCAACAGAGCTTGGGGGATCACCAGTTGAGTGAAGGCAATTACATAACCTCACTCAGGACAATAAGCTGAACAGAGGGACCCTAGGTCGGCCCACAGCAAAACCTCCAAAACAAAGCCAAGCCTTGGTCAAATGGTTGAAATTTTCTTCAGAATCCAAACTGGCAAACCACTGTATTTACTGCCAAAATATGGACTCAAGATAGCAAAAGAGTCCCTCTAAGCCTGAATGGGGTAAGAGAACTCAGACTGGATTCCAGAAGAGTGGAACTCCTGGCAAGTCCACCTATATATGGTTTAGAACAATTAAATTGTTTAGCAACATCCAAATCAGAGCCAATGAAAATAAATGTCTGGTTAAAAGTCACCCAGTTCTAATAGAGATCTGTCCTGGCACAACTGTTTCAGTGATTGCAGAACCAGTCTTCAACAAAATTCATCTCGACTCCAACACTTAGGTTTGTGTAAGACCTCGGCTAGACTTTTACGGAACCGCTTACAGATTAAGGGCACAACTTAGGTTCCAGTCGCTTATGAGAAGCAGCTGGTTCAGTTGCCACTGATTGTAGTAAAAGGCTTGGGCCCAAGCATGATGGGGCAAAATTGGTTGAGAAAGATTCATCTAGATTGGCTCAACCTTTTATGATTAGAAAATGGCTGTCCGAGTAAAATCCTAATTAAATACCCAAAGTTTTTCAGGAAGGTCTAGGAACTATCAAAGAAGACAGGGCCACCTTGTGTGTTAACCAGGAAACAATTCCACTATTCTGCAAGGTCCACCCAGTGCCTTTTGCCTTATGGGCAAATGTAGAGAAATAGATCAGAAGGCTGGAAAGTGAAGGAATCATCAAACCAGCCCAGTTTGCAGAATGGGCAGTACTGATCATACTGATTGTGAAGCCTGTTGGCTCAGTTCACCTTTGTGGGGATTTTAAACAAATGGTAAACAGCTTTTCACAGCTGGATAGGGGATTTATACACAAAGCAGGCAAGGGGCTGTCCTTCACGAAGCTGGACATGAGCCTTGCCTACTTGCAGTTGCAGTTAGATGAGGACTCCAGAAGTATGCTACAATTAATATATAATGTACCTGTATAAGAGATTCCATTTGCAGCATCATCAGCCTGTGCAATTTTTTAGTGGAAAATGGAGAACATTTCACAAGGTCCACCCTGATTGCTGTTTATCTGGATGATGTGCTAATAACAGTGAAGACCAATAAAGAACACTTAGAGAACTTCGATGTACTCCTTAGATGGTTCTCCCAGGTGGCTGTATGTCTTGGAAGAGAAAGATGTGTGCCCCAGGCAGCCTAACTGACCTACTTAGGCTACAGAGTCAACAAGACTGAGTTATACACATTGGAAGATAAAGTGAGGGTGATCAAAGGTGTCTCGGTTCCCACATCTGTGCCAGAGCTTAGGTCTTTTCTTGGGCTGGTGAATTATTAAGGAAAGTTCATACATAACCTAGTGTCTATTCTGGCATCTGTGCATCAACTCTTAAAAAAGGAATAGCCTTGGAAATGGTTGCGTAGCCAAGTCATAGGTTTCTAGGAAGTGAAGAAACACCTATCATTGTCTAAGGTGGGGGCACACTATGATCCCAAATGAGATCTGTTATCGAAAGGCGATGCCTCCCTGTATGGCATCAGGGTAGTATTAGTTCATAGGTGGCTCAATGAAGAGGAGTGCCCAAGAGCATATGCATCCTGGACTTTGGCTAATGCAGAACGTAAATACGCCCAGATAGAGAAGGCAGTCATATTTAGAGTCAAGATGTAAATTTGCAATACGAACGGACCAAATTAACAGTCCCAATCAGGGAATTCATGTTCTATGAGGTCGACCTGGCTGATCTCATTGCAATCACTATACTGCCACTGCCCTGGACACCACTGGCTAAGGCTTCCTAGCAAAATACCCCTCTATGTGGTCCCTCCATCCGCCACTGCCTATAATTGGTTGAGAAACCTTTCAACGTCTCTGCTCATTCGACTCATGGGGGAGATATTTCCCTGACTGGTTGCTCCTGCGATTGACTTTTTCCTTGGTGTTTTTGAGTGCTTGTGGGTGATTTTTCCCAATACTGAGCACCACCTGGTAATACAGCAATCCATCGGAAGAGTTTCTGACAAATATTGATGCATCAATTTGTGAATGCCCATTAGCCCTGCTGAAGTTTTCATCTGAGTCCTCTGCAGGAATGATGATATAACTTATATTTATTAAACACTTTTAATGTAATGTAACATTACAAAGTGCTTTATAGGAACATTATAAAACAAAGTATGACACCCAGGCAAATAACAAAATATGACATCAGATGACCAAAAGCTTGGTGAAAAATGCAGATTTTGAAGGTAGAGGCTAAGAGATTGACTGCAATGTTTGTACATAATTGCTAGTTATAATCAATATCTATTGGGTTATTTAATGCCAGGTTATGCATGCCCAATTTCTTATGTCACGGAGATAACATAGGCATTGCAGTATCATGTAAATATCCTGATAGAGGCAAACAAATATCATGGTTAACAGAGGTGGCCTTATCTAAAAGACTGCAATATTTTGATAAAGAAAAAAAAGCAAAGAACAATACAGCACAGGAACAAGCCCTTCGACTTTCCAAGCCTGTGCTGAAAATGATGGTCGATATTTGGAAAACTTATTGAAGATCAAACTTATTGAAGAACAATAGTCTGGACTGAGCGATTTCATGCAATCAGCGGTCTCAGTTTCTATGAGAACAGACTACTCTGCAGATCTGTAAAAAAAAAACATTGACCAACAAGATGATTTCTTTTTGATTGACCCAAAGCACTTAAGGGAAATACAGCTTAAAACATGAATAAAGCACTTTTACACCTTTTAAAGACTTACCTATGTCCAGACACTATTGATCGCCACTATTTTCTTTCTTTAAATTGGCTCAAACATAAAAAAAAGTCACACCATCACTCCTTTTTTGGCGTGAATGCCACCCACAAGCAGACACCAGCTGCCACGAACATGCAGTTCTTAAAAGAGCAGCAATAGAAAATATTAAATGGAATCAAAACCAAAAACAGAAAAAAAATAAAAGGAGAGAGAAGCAAAACCATTAAAATGAATAACCAAACATTACACTGCATTGTACTTCTTTAAAAAAAGCAAAGACTTGAAAAAAGAAATGGAAGTCAAACATTTTATTATGGAATGGGCATTCAGTGTCATCATTGCTGAATCACCAGCTGTTCAGACAATCTGTACAGATTTATTTTATAAAACAGGCGGTAGATCATCCCGAGGAAGTACTCTAAAAAGTTTGCTGGCTATTGGCAAGGAGATGCCTTGTAGTATTAACGCATTTGATCTTTTCATGGATAGTCAGAAAAGATCAGGCAGACACAAATAAGAAGCCATAGTAACAGACCAAGAAAAAAAACAAGATTTAGGTGCAACCGGTATAATTGCTATCATAATAAAATTATATCAAGCCAGTGAAAGTTGTAACAGATGCAGTTTGTCACCTACCCAAAAGTTTTAATTGACAGTTGTAAAGCTCGTGGCACCATGACACATTGGCCACGTACATGCAGAGAATTTTGCGCCAAAGACCAAGCTAGGCCCGAAAACAAACCACAAGTGACAAACAAGATGATGCAACACAACAACATTGGCAGCAATTCACTAGGTTCAAACCACACATAGTATGCTGAAACTGACAACTTGTGATGCAATCAAATCAGTCAACAACCTGTAAGGATATGATTTTGAAGCAAGGTATAAGACAGGTACCTGGAAGTTTATGTTTGACATGCTGAACAGATTATCCAATCACAGTAATACCATGATATTCTTCTCGACCTATACATTAATGCTCTAGATTATCAAGTATAAGATGTTTTTAGGATTGAAATATGATGTGTTAGCCAGAGTCAATGTGAACAGTTGTAATTAGCACTTTGCAACTTTGAAGCTGAACAATCACAAGAGTTGCAAAAGATCATCATCCAGCGATAGCCTGACAGTAAGAAAAAAAACCTGAAAACATTTGATCATTTTGACGATAGAGAGAAGATCTTGATATATCAAGATAAGCCATTTTCAAGGGCAAATAATTCCTAATACCAAAAGCATTACACCAATTTATAATATCTATGTTCCACCAGAGACACATGGGTAATGTTCGCACAAGATGGTTAGCGCATGAATCTGTGCTCTGGCACCAGGGATGAATCAAGACATTCAACAACTAGTGAATGCAAATGAGGTCTGCCAAATGTATAAACCCCAGCAGTGGAGGGAGTCTCCACATTCACACAATATTCCCTCCACTCCTTGGATGAGAGTTGCAACAGACCTATTCACAAGGCACAGGGAAGATTACGTCCTTTTGATGGATTACGTTTCCAAATTTCCCATTGTTTGATGAGTTAACAACATAACAAGCTCAACATTTGCTCACACAAAGAGCACGTCTGACAATCGACAGCAGAACACTGGCATGTGTACCAGACCGGAAGTGACCCATGTCACATTGTCACCTCATCCTCCATGCTCAAACGATCTAGCAGAGCATACAATATGTAATATCAAATCAATGATCGTTAAGTAGTGAGTGACAAAGCAAGATTTTCACTTTGAGTTGCTGCACTTTCACGCAATACCAAAGAGTAAAGATTACCAGTCCCAACACAATTTATGTTTGAAAGGCAAGTGTGAACCACCTTGCTCAGAAATCAATTGACCAAACATTTTGAGGACGTTCTTCTTAAAAGACAGAGGTGAATGAAAGAGTGAGCAGTTAGAGAATTACCAAAACTAGACACTGGGCAGAGAGTACAAATTAGAAATACACATAGAGATGATTGAAACATCAGTAAAAATTCCTGAAGTATGCAACCTGTCAGATCACATGAAGCACGCAGTGATTATCATGCTACATACAGTAAGAGCACATAAAGCCAATGTATGACACACTAATCATGAATGAAGGGAGTCTGTAAGAACACTCCAATTATGATGATCATGTGGTGATGTTCAGTGATAGCAATGAGCAGTAAGACAACCAAGTTGTCTAACAAATGCAGCAGAGAACAATGAGTACAGGTGTAGATTACCAGATCAGGATGACTCGTCAAACCTCAAAAGCATTATATTGAACTTTTAAATGTCAGTCCTGTAAACTCAATTTTATGTGGTTGCATAATAATTGAATTGACAGCCTGTGCCTGTTCCAACCATGCATAATTGTTTGATATAAGTTTTTAATTTTTTTGTAAAAACAGGGACCTTATGCTATGCCTCATGATCAGTAAGAGACACTACCATCGCTATATCATGTCATGTGGCTTGAGTACATAAGGGTCTCATATCCCATCTTATCCTGGAGTCATTTGAAGCATGACATATACAAGAAGCATGTTGATCAGTTATAATCTAATAATGTAATGTTAGCCCACTGAAAAACCTGTCGCTGAAATGTTTGCACATAATACCTAGTTATAATAAGTGTCAATTCTGAAAAAGAATCATTACTGGTCTCAAAATGGTTCTCTGTCCACAGATGCTACCAGGTTTGCTGAGTTTCTCCAGCATTGTCTGTGTTTGTTTCACATAGCCATCACCTTCAGTATTTTTGTTTTTACATAATTACTTATGGTTTCTTCTACATCACCATGTTCAGTTTCTTATACATTTGTTGCCCAACCTTAATTGTCCTTGAACTGACTGACTTCTATTTCAGAGGACAGTTGATAGTTTTTTGTGTATTTCTGCTCATTTCAATGTGATGGCTCTGTGCAGAGTTGCAACTAAATAAGTTGAAAATACTGAGTCTCAAACAGCTCACAGTGCTGAATCAAACACATTGTTTCAGTGCTAATTCTTTGAAGCGTTAACCAATAAGTCACACTTCTCTTTGAAGGTTAATATTAAATTTGGTTCCACCATCCTTTTAAGCAGTGAATTCCAGATCATAATGACTAATTGCAGAACAAATTATCTTCGCATCTACCCTTAGATTTTTTGCCGATCATGTTAAGTCTGCGTCCTGCGCCTACCTATTTACTCTCTCAAAATCATTCATAGTTTTGGACACTTCTGATTAAAATTCTTCTCAGCCCGCTATACTGTAAGGTAGGGTTGGGCAAATTATTTTTCCTCAGGGCTAAATTTATACATTGAAGTTCCATGGTGTGTCATTGATACTCAATTAATGAATAGTTCTTGTTCAAACAGGGGAAACATAATTTGTTTAAGAAATCATCATTGGTTAAAGCAACTGTTGAACAATACAGTGTTTAAAAACTGCATAATTACATCAGTTTGTTGTTTTTAACAACACAATATGTTGTTCCAGTCAGAGTACAAATATTATTATATTTAAAACTTCTCAGCACTCAACTTTGAAGATTGATAGTTTTCCTGTTTATTTTTTTTCATTTAAATCTGTGATAAGCTTTGCTGAATTGTCGGTAATTCTCAATGTGTCTCTGGCAAAATTGAAGTATGTTCAAATTCTGGCTTTAAAATAAAGTGGAAGCCAGCAACCAATATTTTTGTTGAGTAATCTAACTCTAAAAAAGAAACATTAAAACATAAATAAATGATACCTGTAAACATTGACAGGAATAAAACTCTGACATTATTATAACTATATGATCATACAGATGCATTATACCAGTAAAATTGTTGCTTGGTACACAGAGCTTGGATATTGCTGAAAAGAGTTCAGAAAATACAAACTGCTTTCTCTAAACCTTGATGTGTCTGAATCAATCAAAATGTACTCAATAATGCTTGGCAAAACATTTTATAATGCCTTTAAGAACCAATTCATTAGGACAACATTCCGATAACATGGCTTTTTAGACTAAGCAATGCAGCTCAAGGGCAGGATGAAAAGCTCCCATTGGCCAGATGTGGCCTGCAGGGCAAAGTTTGTGCTCTCCTCCTCTAAGAAAATCAATTCCATCTTCTCTAGTCTCTTCACATAACTGAAGCCCCTTAACACCAGGACCATGCTACAAAATTACCTCTGCAGCCTTTTCAAGGTCTTTCAATCTTTTCTAATGCGTGGGGCCCAGAATTGGACCAGATATTTCAGCTGGCACTTAATCAATAGCTTATAAAGTTGATGGGTGATTGGATATACTTTGATATCAAATAAGTAGTGTATGGGTCCTTTTGAGGAAATTATAGATTGCGTGTATAAAGATGAATATTGTATAAGAAGATTTTCAAAAGGTTTTTGATAAATATCATACAAGAAAGTGCTATGCAGATGAATGTAAATGGTATTAAAGGAATGTGATAAAACAGAAGGTGCTGGAGAAACTCAGTAGGTCTGGTAGCATCTGTGGAGACAGAAACACTTTAATGGTTTGGGTCTCATATGACCCTTCTTCAGAAGTGGTAAATGGTAGATAATTAGGATTGTTCAGGCTTCTTTGAAAGGAGGAAGTGGAGAGCTTTCAGACCTTTGTGCTGCGTGATGGATGTGAAGAAATATTGCACATCCATGATAAGAAGGAGGTGGCTAGGGCTGAAAATTGGAAATTGTGGAACTGACATAAAGTGTCAGAAGAATCGTGAACGTAAGTGGGAAGAGACTGAACAAATGCAGGGAAATACAGTCAAGGTAGGAAAAAATAAATTCAGTGGGGCAGAAACAGGCTGAAATGATGGATCTGTAGGGCAGTCCTGTGTGGATATTGGGCAAGAGGGTAGATCTCCAGAGGAGATGAGGTTAGTGACAGTCCCAGAAATAACAGTTTGGTGTTCAGTGGTGGGCTCATGATCCAGGGGTAGATCAGAATAAATATTTGAGAGCTGGCGCTCAGCCTCTTACATGTAGATGTTAGCACATAAGTTGACAACTGAGTTCTGAAGAACTTGAAACATTAATTCTATTTTTCTCTCTACAGATTCTGCCAGACCTGCTGAGCTTCTTCAGCACTTCCTGTTTTTATTTCAGATTTCTGGCATCTGCAATATTTCTCTTTCATTGAAAGATTGAGAGTTGGTTATGGAACAGAGAAACAAGGGTAGCAATAAATGGACATTTTTCATATTGTTGGGACTTGGGTAGATGTGATTCTCAAGGATTATCGTTGGGATTTCTTACTTTTAAATTATGTAAATGATTTAAACAATGACACACCATGAATAGCAATAGAAATTTGCTAATGGAGACCATTTTCCAGCAGGGAATCTGAAAGTAAGATTTCAGATAGTTGCAGGAGGACATACATAGGTGCTTGAAGTGGGCAAAATGATGGCAGATGTAGGTTAGTTCAGAAGACTATAAAGAAGAATATTTTGTGCATGAAAATGTTGAATGGAATTATATCTCAATGACAAGAGAGTGGAGTTACAGTGAATAGAGAAATCTTGGGGTGCAGTTACGCAGATCTTTAAATGTGGGAGACAAATAGGATTCTGGGTTTAGTGCATGTATCTTATGCATAAGTGCAAAGTAACACAAGGTACTGATTAGGTCACAGCTGAAATACTGGACCAATCTTTAGTATGCAAGTCTCAGCTTCCTCTCACGTGGAAAAGAAAATCAGGTAATGCCTAAAATGGCCAGTTGATTTGCTATCAATGGGCTCTTCACCCAGTGTTACAATTTGGAGGTGTCAGCTTGGGGCTAGGGTTACAGTTTGATAGGGTGAAGAGCATTATCCTTTGTTTTGATACTGCTGTAACTCTTTGGATCCTGTGGGATTCAGCTGCTATATAAATTCAAAATTTAGAAAGCCTTGCGACCCACATACAAGTTAAAAATCTTGTATTTTCCTTATTGATTATTTTTGCCTTTATTGTAAAACATAGGGATCATTGTTTTCTGTGACTACCCCCAAGGACTCCTTTAGGCCTTGTGACTGTACTCAAACCAGCCTGCTGACTTTTCATGGCTAGTAATTACAATATTTACTTGTATTTCATGGTTTAATTAACCTTTCCTTGTGTGATTAGATAAAGCATGTTTTATAAAGTATTCAATAAAAGAATCAGGGGAACAAAAGCATGATTTTCAGTTCCCAGCCTTTGTCTGCCAATATTATTTTGCAGAAATCCAATGTTTTACCTATTAACGGGACCAAATGTTCAGCTAAGAAGTTGCAAGTATGATAAAGCATTCAGATAGCAAAACGTAATTACTCAGATTGGAGGAAGGTAGAAAGCCATGTCCCAAGAGGATCAATGTTAGGACCATTTTCGTAATTAGCATTAATGATTACACGTGGGTTCGCATAGTCAAAGAGTTTTACAGCACAGACAAAGGTCCTTTGACCCATCATATCTGCATTGATCATCAAGCCCCATCCACTATTGTCCCATTTTGCAGCACTTGGCTCATAGTCTCAAATCCTATGGTTTTCAGATATTCATGTAATTACTGCTTAAATGTTGTTTCTGTGGTTAAATGTGGTTTCTGTGTCTATAACCTTTCAGACAGTGAGTTCCAGATACCCACCACACACTGGGTGAAGAACTCTTCCTTAAATCTCCTATAAACCTCCTTTCCCTTATCCTAAATCTGTGCCCCTGGTCATTGACCCCTCTAACAAGGGGAAAATACCTTCATATCAACCCAGTCTAAGCTCCTTATAATTATGTAGACCTGAAGCAGGTCCACTTTCAACCGTTTTTGCTGTAAATAAAAACAAAGACAGTCTATCTAGTTCCTCTTCAGAGTTGAAATGCTCCAGCCCATGCAATATCCTGGTGAATCTCTTCCCGCCCTCTCTAGTGCAATCATATCTTTCCAATATTATGGTGACCAGAACATCACACAGTACCTTAGGGGTGGCCTAACTAATGTTTTATGTATTTTCATCATAATTTCCTTGTTCTTGCATTCAATGCCTTGACTAATAAGGGAAGGTATGCCACATGCCTCCCTATCTATCTTATCTACCTGTCCTGTTGCCATCAAGTAGCTTTGGACATGTGCACCAAGATAACTTATAGACAAGTAACGTAGTGTCAAAATTTATAAATGATACTGACTTATGGGTGATGCTGACACCAAGGACCAATGCAATTGAATACACAAAGCAATTTGAAAACTTGTAGACTGGGTATTTGAAACGACAAATAAACTTTAAAAGTGATAAAAGAAGAGTTGACTTCTGGCCACAGAAGTAGAAATACCACCTATCCATTTGGAAACAGGGAAATAAACGGAGTGAAACTGCAAAGAAATGTGAAGATACTGATGAACAGACTACTGAAAGCAATATTACAAGTCAGCAAAACAATTTAAAAAAATTTAAAAAGCGCTGGGATTTATTTCGAGGGATTTAGAACTTAAAATGTAGTGAACTTTGCAGGGTTCAAGGTCTATGATCCTCATGACTGCCTGTTCAAGGCAAGACTGAAGCATTCACAACAATCTTCATAGAATCATAAGGCCCCTAGTGTGGTAGCAGGCCATTCAGCCCATCAAGCCCACACCAACCCTCCAAATAGCATCGCACCAGACTCACCCACTACCCTATCCCTGTAACCCTGCATTTCCTATGTCTAATTCGCCTATCCTGCATATCTCTGGACACTATGGACAATTTAGCATGGCCAAACCACCTAACCTGCACATCTTCAGACAGAAGTGTCGAGTGGATGATCTATCTCAGTCTCCTCCAGTGGTCCACAGCATCACAAATATCAGTCTACAGGCAATTTGATTCACTCCATGTGTGATATCAAGAAATGGTTGGATACCGCAAAGATTATTGGGCCTAACAACTTTCTGGCAATAGAACTGAAGACTTGTGCTCCAGAACTTGCTGGACTCCTAGTCAAGCTGTTCCAGTACAGCTACAACACTACCATCTACCTGACAATGGGAAAACTTGCCCAGGTAGATCCTGTACACAAAACACAGGATAAATCCAATCTGGCCAATTATTGTCCCATCAGTTTATTCTCAATCATCAGTAACGGGATGGAAAGTGTCATCAACAGGTATATTGAGCAGCACCTGCTCAGCAATAGCCTGCTCAATGATGTTCAACTAGGGTTCTGCCAGGGTCACTCAGCTCTTGTCCTCATTACAGCTTTTATTCAAACCTGGACATAAGAACTGAATTTCAGAGATGAGGTGAGAGTGACAGCGCCTGACATTAAGACTATCATCAACTGAGTGTGGCCCTAGCAAAACCTGAGTCAATGTGAATCAGATGAAGAATCTCCATTAGTTGGCGTCATATCTGGCTAAAACGAAGATGGTAGTGGTTGTTGAAAGTCAGTTGTGTCAGCTCCAGCACAGCTCTGCAGGAGTTCTTCAGGGTAGTGTCCTAGGCCCAACTATCTTCATCTGCTTCATCAATGATGTCCCTCCATTGTAAGGTCAGACGGGGGCCTTGCATTATGTTCAGCACCACTTGTGACTCCTCACTTACTGAAACAGACCATGTCTAAATGCAGCCAAACCCGGACAATATCCAAGCTTGGGCTAAAAATGGCAAGTAACATACACACCACATAAATGTCAGGGAATGACCAGCACAATTAAGAGACAATCTAACCACTGCCCCTCGACTTTAACTTCATTGAATCCCTTTTTATCAATATGCTGGGGGCTACCATTGATCAGAAAATGAACTGGACTAGCCATATAAATACAGTGGCTACAAGAACAGGTCAGGTGCTGGGAATCCTGCAGTGAGTAACTCACCTCCTGACTCCCCAGAGCACAAGTCAGCAGTGCGATGGAATGCTCCCCACTTGCCTTAATGAGTGCAACTCCAACCACACCTAAGAAGCTTGATACCATCCAGGATGAAGCAGCCCGCTTGATTGACACTACATCCACAAACATTCAATCACCCCACCACTGATTCACAGTAGCAGCCACGTTACTATCTATAAGACGCACTGTAGAAATTCACCAAAGATCCTTGCGCAACACCTTCTAAACCCATGATCACTACCACCAAGAAGGGCGAGGGCAGCAGATATATGGTAACAATACTGTATGCAAGTTCCTTTCCAAGTCATTCACCATCCATCTTGGAAATATACTGATGTTTCATTTGTTGCTTGGTCAAAATCCTGGAATTATCTCCCTATGGAATTGTGGATCCATCTACTGCACATGGACTGAAGGTGTTCAAGAAGGCAGCTCATATTCACGTTTCCAAGGACAACTAGAAATGGTCACTAAGTGTTGTTCCGGTCAGCAACATCCATGTCCCATGATTTAATTTTTAAAAAGTCATTCTTGGGCAATGGTAGCTCTGAGGAGGTTGATAAAGGGTGCCCCCTGTGGGTACAGGATCAATACAACCCAAATGAAAAATAATGAAATAAAAAATAACACAAATTTCCTTGATTGAGCTCATTAAGTAACCTTTCATTGGTTTGGTGATGTGCAATGTTACAAATGTATTAGTTTACATAACGTAGTGATTGGAGAAAGGTCAGCCAGGTGGACACACAGAATATGAGTTCCCTGATTGGGGCTGTTAACCTGGTACAATCAGGGACCCCTGACTGACCGATATAAACAGGATTGTCAGAAGTTCTGTTCATTCTAGGAGCTGGCTCTAATTGAATTGAATCAGTGTCATGTATTATGCATGTATAAATAAAGAGTGACTTGGTGACAGAATGCTGGCCTTCATGCAGTTATTTCACACACATGCTAAGAATATTCTTGAGCCAATCAAGATACAATTCAACTGAAATTGTACAACTTCATTGAAATTATCACTTATTATAATTCTTGCAATTTCCTGCACAATATGTTGACATATTAGTCAATAAACATGCCCTCAGATGGATTTTCATTGAAAGAATTCATTTTATCACAAGAAGAGGCAGTAAAAGTTAAGTTGCAGAAACAATGATGATTGATCTGAAATTCTGCTGAGAAATTATGGTACAATACAGCAGCTGGGGGTCCTTACTGGGCTTCCAATAGGCTCTGTAGAACTTTCAGTAAATCAGTGGAACTCCAGTCGATCAGTTTAAGATCAACAACTATCATTCACAACAGTTAAATCTTGAACTGGTCTTGAGCAAGCTTTTCCTTCTGAGGTGGTAATTATTTAATTCTATACTACTGGCATCCCTTGCCCTGAAGAGCACAAAAGTACAATTAATTTTGCTTTCTCAAATGTTGATCTATTAACGCGCTCCTATGAGTTTAGCTTTTAGCAGGAAATGTTGAGGAAAATTATTTTCATGGGTTAAACATAGAAATTTCTAAGTGAATTCAAATTTTATATATGATCATTTTAAATCCAGATGCCTCTGCAGTTATTGCATCCCTTGCAGCCAACATTGGAAGCTGCATCTATGGAACTTTAACATAGTAATAACCTCAAAGTTCCTGATTCTGAAGAGACCACACGGGGAAATGTTTTTGCACATAACGCAGACATCCCATATTATGGACAGCACAAAAAGAAGTTAGTTTTCGATCAAAATTACCTATTTTACCAATGTTCAAGCACATGCAATGTAAGCAAACCACAAGGGCTGACATTAGAATTTACATTTTCCATTTATTTAAATTAATTCTTCAAGGTAAATATGTTTTTGGTTTCTTCTTCCCAGCTTCTGTACACTATACTGTTTGAATGTGTTCCTCCTGCAAACACAAACTATCACTATTTGGGAAAACCATTATTAATTATGGCATAAATTTCTTATTCCATGAAAAATAATTTGTTTGTGTGAAGTGATAGGTCTCACTGGCATAGTTGGATGTGCTGGGAACCATAGGCCCCGTTGCTTTCTTGCGGAAATTTTAAGATGTGCCTGTTTCATCTGGGCTTGGCAAAAATAGTTTTCTGGAAAGGTTCTCGTGGTTTAGATGGGTGTTTTGGCACCATGCAGAAATGGAAATTCAGTGAGGCATGGGGCAAAACTGCTTCACAAGCAAGTTCAGCAGCATTCCTTGTTTCCCACTTCAGCTAAATGCTCAACTCATAGGATTCCACTAACAGTCAATGTATGAAAAAAAAACTGACCTGTTGTGTGAGATTTTGTGACCTTAGTGTTTATTTTATGGAGATGGTTGTAATGGATAGATTGAGACCAAATTACCAATGAGCCCAAATAATTCACTCCAAATCCATTTAGAACCTAGTGCACAACAGAATACACAATGAACTTCCATCTTTGATGGGAAATTTTATCATATGCAGAACTTGAGTAGTTATGCTGAATGATGTTGTCACATCTTGCCCATGAGGACACCTGGATACTGTTGCGATGAAACAACAATCTCAAGAAACAGCCTGGTGGCCAGCAGGAGATTGCTGCCTGGAAAAGTTCATAAGAAACTGCATCTTAGGTATACTGAGTGAAAGTCCCATTAAACTGTGTCCCACATCTCTGCAGCTCATTGCATGCTCAACAAAACCATGGCAACAGCTCCAAGCATATATTTTTGGAGAAGTGCAAGATGCCCTAACTTTAAAACTATTTTAGCTTGTGGTTCATACCTACTCAGCAAATGCTGGAAAAAACAAGAAATTCTATAACAATGTCTTTGGTCATGGACACTTTAGACAAGTTGTTTACAGAAGAGCTTTGGCAAAGGCTATCATTACAAAAAATGGACTGCAGTTTGTTTCCAGTCAGTTCACCGAGTTCTTAGCAACTGACAGAATTCTCAACCATCTGACATTGGGATACAATCCTCAATCACATGGTGATATCAAATGATTTAACAGGCTGAGAAAGGACAATCAGGGAGCTAATATGTTGGAGGTGCAAATGTTTGAACAATCTATTCATATCATATTGATCCAGCCACACTTTCTGGCTGGCCTCATGATATAAAATATGGACTATCAATCGTTACGTTTCGTTGACTAATTGAAAAGCATTGGACTTGAATTTGAGGGAAAACAGTTAGAAATACTTTAAAATGGCTGCCCAAGTCAACTGACCTGAACATAGCAAAATAAACAGAAATATTTGAATCACATAGCTGAAACTGACCACTTTGAAAAGGCCATCCAAGGGTTATAAAGCTGAATGTTAAGTTCATCATCTGGTATGTATAGCTTTTATGAGATCTCAAATGTCTCTGATGAATGAAAATTCTCGATTACAGCTATCACTAGAACAAAGACTTAAGCCTAAAACTTGATATGCAACGAGGAAGATTAAATTCCTCAACCCCATCCCAACATCAACCTATTTGAAAAGATAACAGAGGAACCCTGACAAAGAGCTATTGAAACACTTTGTTTAAATCCTCATTGTGGGATCCAATACACAGAGATTGAAACCTGCTCCTCTGAGAAGTCACAATTATTTTAGCTTTTGTTTTTCTCGCTGCAGAAAAGAGCACTATCTGGGAAAACGACTGGCTTCCTTTGAGGAGCGTGTCCCGTTCTGCAAAAGTGATTAGCCTTGGAAGAAGATCAACTGCGAACTGAAATGTTGAAAATGTAAAAAACTGCTTGATTCAATTACATCCACTAGGACAACTCAATTAGCTTAGTCACATTTCCCACACTGTTAGTACAAGATCAATATTGGAATGTATAATTCCTTCACCTAAAGATTATACTTGTTTTTCAATGCCATCTCTTCTCATCCTGTACCATATTTTGTTTGTGTGTGTGTCTAATAATGCTTTCTATGTTTTACTGTATAAGTTCACAATAAACCTATCTTCCTAATTTTGATCTGTCTTGTTGGTTCGTCAAAGATTTAATGCATATTCAATGCATTGAGGAAAACACATCCATTCAAAATTTCAAAACTCAGCTTTACTAACCTCAGGGTGAACAGGAAGGTATTTATTCAGCCCTTTAGACTTCGCCATAACACTGAAAAGACATGTGCTTAACATCTGATTGATCATAACTTTCACATACCACTGATTATTGTTAAACCCATCGTCATTATCCAATGAGAATTTATTCATGTCATACTTGCTCTGACTGAAGATAGGTCATTGCTCAGGGTTTGCTCAGCTTTTTCCTGACCTGGTTACTTTAACAATTTATTATCCGTGATAGTTGGCCATCCTCTTCCATTCTCAGGGACAGCGTGAGGAGCCAGGTCCCAAGTCTACCTCGGCTAGAAGGAGAATCAATCCCATGCCATGAGTGAAGTTTGAAACACGTGCTAGCCATCTGAGCTAACTGAGTCTTACTAACAAGAAGTTCAGAGCAAGAGCAGAAGAAGTTGCGAAGCAATAAGACAGGGCAAAAGTGTACATCACAAGTGTGCATGTGGAAAGAAACAATTATTTGAATTTGGAGTCTGGGTTTGCAGCATGTGACCAAATCACAAGTACACACATACATCATCTCTTTCAACACTGAAGCAGATCAAATGATTGTTCAGTAATTTGTTGGATGGCAACAAAAATTGGAATTCAAGATGCATGATAGCAAGCAGACCAGGACATTTTGAGGACAGTGATTACATGATACACTTCTATTTTCAATGAGAGACTACAATGTTAATCATCTGCCTCATTGAAGTGATCACACGGAACAATGACATCAAGACTGTGGATCTCACCACTGTTATCAGTACCCTCATATCTCTTAGAGAAAATGGTCACGCAACTCTGAGAAATGACTTAATGTAAATATGCCTTTTTGGAATGGTTTAATTTAAAACATTCTAATTGGCTGAAGTCCGCAAAGGACCATAGGCATCTCTCTCCGTTAAAGGGGGTCAAGTGGTTTCACAGCTTGAAGGCACCACTCTACACAGAGTGTGGGACGTGACGGGGAGGAAGGTCTCCATGAACCACTACAGTCATTGAAGGGATTAAAGGTGCTTCAAGTTTACAAGGAAGAAAAGACATGTTTAATTATTCCACTAGATTGTGCGGACAGAATTCTCCCATTTACATTTCGAGTGTTTTGCCAAGTGAGACTCATAATGCCTAGTCTGCCTTGGCTCAGAATGACTTTTCCCAAGCAATTTTATGCTCTTCTCCTTATTAATTACAGAACGAGGCTACTGAACAGCTTTCCCAGGGAACTGCACAACCGAAAAGGCAGAAGTACCTCATTGATGGGGCTTTTGGGTTTTCATGCCTTTAGCACCATATTTAAAGCATTGTTGCATATGATTTCAGTTGCTTAAAATGTTATGACCAGTCCCTGAGCGAGGTTTCCTAATTTAGCCCCATTCTAGATGAGGTCTCCCGAACTATTTATAGCCCAGGTGAGGAGGGACAAACTGACTCCCCTTTTCTTAAATTAACTGACTCCCTTAGTTAATTACAACAAAGGTAGTTTTAAAAAGACATCTTCCTTTATGGATGCCTTTCTCCAAAACCAAATGGATTGGTTTTTCAAATGAGTCAATTTAACCAGGCTTTCTAGATTTAATAAAACAAAATGAGCTTATTAGTTATTAGATACAAGAAGAAATAATAACACAACATGTATATGCATAGATTGGAAATAAATGGTGGGTCTGAAAATGGTCTCTGAGTTTTGTGAAGAGTAGGTGAAGGGATGTTGTGGACATAACATTGGGTGATACTGGTAGCACAGATATTAGAAGATTGGAAGGTATGAGAAAGGATTTCAGGATGCTTGCCTTTGCAGATCAGCTAATGTCCTTGCTTTGTTTCTCTTTAATCATAATTTCCCTTATGTTCTAGCTTTAATAAACCAACAAAGAGAGAAAGAGAGAGTCAGAGACACAGACAGAATTTCTTTCTTTTTAACCTGTAGTACAGGAATGACTTGGGGTTTTCCCAGCTCTGACTTCATGGCTCATACCTTTTTCCATTAACACGTACAGACCAGACTTCACAGTTGGTTTATAACCCTGTATATAATCTTGGAAGGGTGAACACAAATGTTCAGGTTCCCGGTGTGAAATATAACCTGCAAGAATTGATTTTCTGCTGAGAGGAGATAACTAGATTGGTATCTCTGCCCTTTGTTGTCTTTCTCTTTGAAGTTCCCTTACCACCTTACAACGTATGACATTTCAAGAGGGTTCATATCAAGAATTTTTGAACAGTCAGTGCATTCCAGAATATCCTCTGTATTTACATGAGATTAGTTTGCCTCTCTATTTGCAAAGCAACTTAGCAGAAACATGCAAGCAACAGATGCTGCTGAATTCCAAAGTAAAGTGTTGAAGGACTGAAATGATGAATGTATTGCTTGACAGCAAGCAAGATGATGTGGTGAAGCTGGTGATTCACCAATGCTGACATGATAGATGAAAGAGTTGAGGAGAATGTTGGCTATGGAACATGCAGGGACATTGTTCTACGGAAGCAGTTACATGATGCTGTTACCAGCATTCAGTGAACCCTAGCCACTGGGTACCTGCTGTGAGTTACATGTCAGGAAGTTAGATGATGTAGCTTCTCAGGAAAGGAGACAACAATCAGAAGTGGCATATAGAAATGGGAATTGGATTTGAAGGAGATACAAACATATGGGAATAAGATAATTACTCCCTGGTGGTGAGAGTATGAATTTGCTATTTTTAGCTTGAGGGGAAAGTCAGGAAAAATTTTCTCGACATCAAAAATATATACTTTTTAGTTCACACTGAAACTGAAGCAAGCACTTAGAATGAGAATGACAAATAAATAAGCACCAGAGAATATTAGAAATGTTAAAACAGGTAACAAGAGTTTCCACAGTTATTTAACTAGGAAAAGTGAGTGTTGGATCTTCAAATTGTCAGAATGGTGAGTTAATAGTAGATACTAAAGAAATGACAGATGAATTGAATAAATATTTGTCTTCTGCAGAATACAAAGAAACATTCCAGTAATGCCTATGGATCAGGAAACTGAAGGAATGGAAGAACTTCATGTGACTATAACCAGTTGTGCTGGAGCTATAGGCTGACAGGTCTTTGGGTCCTATTGGACTTCATCCTAGGGTTTTAAAAGAGGTGGCTAACAAGGTGGCAGATGCATTAGATTTCATTAGATTGCAAAGTAGCAAATATAACATTCAATTCAAAAAGGGAGACAGACAGAAATCTTTGTTGTGTTTTTATGGTGCAGTGGTAGTGTCCCTACCTCTGGGTTAGGAAGGTGTTTTATGTCAGACATGAGGAGAATTTGTTTGTTTCTGAGGATTATGCAACTTTGGATCTCTATGCCTTAGAAGACAGTGATGGTGGTGGGATCATTGAATATTTTAAAGACAGAGGTGGCTGGATTCTTGTTAAGAAGAAGAATCAAGAGTTGTCAGGGATAGGTGAGAATATGGAATTTGTAGCAAAAACATCTTACTGAATGGAGAAACAGGCTCAAGGTACTGATGAGCCTATTTCTACTCTTATTTTAGATGTTTGCATGTTCATGTAATTGTGCAAAGATAGGTGGCAGGTTGGAAGATTGGGCAGATGATAAAAAGAACAGGAAAGAATGTCTTAAAACATGAGGAGGGAAATATAGGTTGAGTGAGAAGAGGGGGAAGATTAATGTGGATGCGGATGACAGTGAGACAAGGAAGAAATTCATTCATAGAATCCCCACAGTGTGGTAACAGGCCCTTTGGCTCAACAAGTCTACACCGAGCCTCAGAGCGTCCCACCCAGACCCGATCCCCTATAACCCACCTAATCTACACTTGCCTGAACACTACGGGGAAGTTAGCACGGCCAATCTACCCAGCCTGCACATTTTTGGACTATGGGACGAACAAGAGTACCTAGAGGAAACCCACGCAGACACGGGGAGAATGTCCAAACTCCACACAGACAGTCGCCCAAGGTTGGAATCAAACGCGGGTCCCTGGCACTGTATGGCAGCAGCGCTAAATGTTCATGTCTATTGAGATGTAGCAGTAATCTGCTCACAGAAATGTATTCCCAGCTGTACTCTATGAAGGTGTCAGTATTTGAGTTAGTGGAGGAGGATCTGTGGCTTCCTTTTCAGAAGTGGAGCAGGAGATGATGTCTTGAGGGACTGGTCTGTTTAGGGTGGACACTGTGTGGATGCGACTGGTCTATATAGGACACAAAAGGGAGAATGAATACCAAGCATGCCTATCTGGTATCTACCCACCCCCCCCTCCCCAATACCCTGCCCAATTGTCCTAATAGTGTATTCTCATACTGTATAACGTACCTTCTCAAAATCCTAAATAGTTTAAATATTTCTCCACAGCCTGACTAATGCTTTCAACAAAGGTATTTGTTAGGAATATATTCACAATGGTGGTAATGGGAGAGTAGTGCAGCTCTTCACAAGGAATCTTACTTGCTTGTTGGACAGAGAGTCTTGGCATCACCACATCAATGGTCATTACCTTTTCCCACAAAGGCAATGATTCTTTCCTTATGGGGGGAACAGGGTGGGTGGTAGAGAGCAGATAGATGTTGAACATCTGCTCTCTCCACTTTATTCTGGGCTGTTTTCTCCTGGAATGAGATGAAGGGAGGGATCAAGTGAGATTAAGGTGGCTATTAACATGGGTGCAGGTAGGGGAAAGGTGGTGAAGTGATCCAAGTGGGTGAGAAGGCAGAACAGAGGGTCTGCAGGCTTAGTAATCTGGGGGTGTTATGGGGATGGGTGTGAGTGAGGAAAGATGTTGCATGCTATAACGAGAGTGGTAGTGTATGAGCATTAGTGGGAGGTGGGTGCAGTAGCAGATGCTGAGCTGAAGCACCAGGTACCTGCTCAAACTTTTGTACTGGGAGTTCTCAGCATCCAGTTTCTATCTGTCCTGTAGGACAAGAGGAAGCATATTAATGAAGTAGGATGTGCAGCTAACGAAATGACGATAAGAAATGGTCCCCGTTAGTAGGCCTCTTGCCACTGCCCAGTGAGAACTGCATCCTGGCTTCCAGAACTCTGTTGGAAAATAGAGTTATTTGTTCCTGACGTCAAGGAAGGCCTTGCTGGACTCCTCACGTGATTCTCCCAGAATTCCCACCATACTCTACATCATTCAGGGCTGTCTAAGTTTTTGCCCTCTGATTCTGATTCATTAGCTGATTTTATTAGGGCTAGTAATGAGGAGGTTATAATTGGCTTCTCTACCTCTGGACTAGGGAGGGGAGATTTTGGCTGATACTCCTTATCCTGGTGTCAACAGTGACGCATGCTGGATATTATATGCAGAGAGTATTGATTGCGTGCTGAGTCGATTTCTGCTGATATACCTCCCAAAATTCAAACACTCTGGCAAGTGTGACCAAAAAAAGAATTCATTAATTGCTGAATGTAATTTTCAGAATGTTAGTTTGCTAGGATTAATAAGGGCCTCCATTAATTTATTAATATTATAACTGAAATCAAAAAGAATAACTTACTCATTCATGATTCATTACAAAATCTTTAATTCGTTTTTTAGTGGAAAACATGAAACAAGACAGTTAAACAAAAATAAAGGCAAACTATTGAGTTCAGTTACTGTTTGCTTGTCGGTCATGCATGTAATTGATGTTCGAGTACATGTGAGTGTGTTGCTGCTTACTGGCTTGACTCTCATACACTAGTGTGTCTGTTTCTGGAAAATAACTTGAAATAAAAAGGTCACAAGCATAAAGCATATGATTTTCTGCAGTCTGCCCAGATCTTTGCCAGTCACTACACACTGTGCCAGTGCTGCTTGGCCTCCTTCCATGGGTAAGCAGCTGATTAAAATTTCTTTCAGTACATTAAGAGAGCTCACTATTAAAATATACCATATTTCAGTGTCTGTGTGAAATGGTGAGTGAGATCAAATCGTTAATATGGGTACAATTTGAGAAGGTACGAAGAGTAAAATAAAGATCATAAAAAAACTGTAACCTTTGGTGACTTCACAAAAAAAAAAGCTGGTATACTGATGTAAAAATCCATGATAAACATTCACACAAAATGCCAATTGCAGCCCTATCATCAAATCAGGTCACTGTATGTAACACGCTGTTACATTGTTCCTCACTGACTGATGTAACAATCTGAACGCATTGTACACTTTTGATATAAGCTTCTAATGACCATGCTAATGCTCTCAGGATGGAAGTGTGTCTGGATACAGCTTTGGAACTAAAAATGCCACATTTGTGAACAATAGGGGCCAGATTTAATTATCAAAGTCTCATCCACCAGTTGGACAATATGCAGGGAATGCCTGTCATTTCCATGGGAGATGTCCAACAGTATTGTGATCTTCTAGCAATTCATCAAGAATCCCTACAATGTGGAAACAAGCCATTTGGCTCATTGAATCCACACTGACTCTCTGAAAAGCATCCCATCCAGACCCACCCTCCCCTACCCTAACCCTGTATTTCCAATGGCTAATCCACCTAGCCTTCACACCCCTGGACACTATGGGCTATTTAGCATGGCCAAACTATCTAATCTGCACATCTTTGGACTGTGGGAGGAAACGGGAGCACCCGGAGGAAACCCATGCATGGGAGAACGTGCAAACTTTGCACAGAGGGTGGAATTGAAACCGGGTCCCTGGCATTGTGTGGCAGTAGTGCTAACCACACAGCCACTCAGCCACATTAGCTGGTCACTCTGGACCCTGGTGGCAGAAATTCCTTTCATTGAATGCTGCTGTCTAATCAGAGGCCAGTAATTCTTCATTGTCACTGGGTGCTGTGCCAAATACTGGCAATGCACATCCTAGCGGCCCACTATTAGTAGGAGACTATCAGCTAGGCCGAAGGTGAATGAGGTTGGTTTGGGGATTACGGGACAGGGATTGTTGGACAGGGGCAAAGGGCTAAGAGGCAAAGATATGGGGTGCCTTTCGGTGTCAATTCCCTCCTGATGCTAGGTCCCTTGATCAGAGTGTCTGGTAGCAAGGGATTAATTCACTGATGTAATTAATTTTGTTACTGCTCAAAGACGAGGTCACAGTCTAGTGAAATATTATTCTGCTGTTTGTCAAACTTAAAGCAAATCATGTTAATGATGAAAAATTCAGCTCACTTGCATGAAGAGAATTGACTCATAAAAAAACTGAAAGTGCTGCAGGAGCTCAGAAGGTCTGGCAGCAAATATGGAAAGAAAAATGGAGTTAATACTTCAGGCCTAGTGAGTCTTCATCAGGTTTGTCTATTTGGTGTAAGGACATTTGTTATATTTACCTGGCAAATGAATGCAATTCCTGGGGTGAAGGAATGAAAATGGTCTATAAATCGCTCTGAGCTGCTGAATCACTATCATGTGTAAAATTTGAAAATAATTCCAAGAGTGTTAAAATCACATTAACAAATGTTAATGCAGGTCATGCTAATGTAAAACCGAAAGGTGATGGAGTTGAACGAGTTGGGTGTGTTGGTACCTCCCCTCTGACGGATGCGCTCAGAAATTGTCCCGACCTGAAACGTCAGCCTTCCTGTTCCTCTGATGCTGCCTGACCTGCTGTGTTCCTCCAGCTTCACACTTCGTTATCTCTGACTCCAGCATCTGCAGTTCTTGCAAGGTCAGAAGGTCAGTTCTTGGGCAAGGTCAGAAATCACATGACACCAGGTGATAGTCCAACAGGTATATTTGAAAAGACAAGCTTTTGGAGCCTGTTCTTTCTTCAGGTGTTAGTGAGAAAGGAAACTCTGAAAGCTTGTGTTTTCAAATAAACCTGTTGGACTATCACCTGGTGTCATGTGATTTCTGACCTTGCCCATCCGAGCCCAACACCGGCATCTCCACATCATGTGATGGATGCAATTTGGCTGCCAGTACCATATGAGACAATTCTGCACTTAATTCCTTGTCGACCGCTCTGTAGAGAAGACTCCCCACAATTATTTTAAAGTAGGCATGCCATTGTTCTGTACATTCAGTTGTAACATCATGATAGGAATACGCAACGAGCCTTGATAACAGCTGATAGCTTGTTTATGCCTTTCTTCAGCTTGTCCATTTAACAAAACAAACTCTTCTCAGTAAGTTAATAATGTTTTGGCAAAGATCTCTGCAATAGATGTGGCTCCAGTCAGATGCCATGATGACCCTGAAGGGGCATAGATCTAAACATCACAAGGGACACCTTTCAGCTGTTATCTTTTTCAAGGATTGCTCTATTCTGCATAATTCTGGGAAAGAGATTCTGTCCATTTAAGTTAGTTATTAGCTACCTGTCACAGAGTGGTCTTATCTGTTTGCCTGCACCAGACCACCTCATCTCCCTTCCGATCAGTAAACTGTTCATCAGTGCTTTCTTCCTTACTTTCCTTTCTCTCCAAAGTTGCTGTCAGACCCACATGAAGCTGCTGGGGCCGGTTCATTAGATATAATCAAGAGGGAACTGAATGTGGAGAGAAAGCAGGATTGGGATACTGAGATTGCATGATCAGTCATGATCATATTGAATGGCGATGCAAGCTCAAAGGGCTGGATGGCCTACTCCTGCACCTATTTTCTATGTTTCTATATTTTTATATCAGATTTCCTGCATCTGTCATATTTTGCTTTTACTCTTTGTAGTACACCAACTTTTGTTCTGCAACTTTTATTTAAATGCATAAATTATTTATGTTTTCCAGGAAAAGATACTTAGGTTTGAAAACAGAACTTTAGTAATGTCTTATCCTATTAATTCAAAGTTGCCTTATTTGAATTGCTTATTAAGTTGATCTGCAAAACTTCCCATGAAAAAAATATAACCAATATCTCTTGTCCAATTTATTCATTCATGTAAATATGATCAACACCAGTTACAGTGGTGGAAGAATCTTCCTCCATTTTGTTGAATGAAAACATAACAACATTTCAGGACATTTTGAAGATGTCTAGGTAATATTCTAGGTAACATTCTAGGTAATACTGGAATTAAGAAAGACATCAAATTAGGATATTAATGTTGAAGTGTTGTGTGCTTAATTAGAACAGTGCCTCTGTATAATTTTTGCAGCATTGATTCTGCACTGTAGCATTGAGATCGGTCATGGTTCTTGACTTCAACTAACGTCTGTTAGACGTTCCCAGCAATTCAAGGTGGTGGAGCTGATCCTTTTCTCTCCTGCTTGCTTGGAAGATGTTAGCTTTCATCCTGCTGATCTTCAGTGAAGCTTTCTTTTATTTTACTCAAAGAGTCAATGCCAATCTTAATAGTTTCATGCATATTGACATCAACCACATCCACATTGAAGTTAAAACCTTCAGAATTTCAGCATGTAATGTGCATCAGTCAGCATGTGCCTTGAAAAAAATGATCATTTCAAGGTTTTGACCAGTTTTCAGTTATTTGTGTCACTTCAGTCCTTCTTTAAGACATACTACAGGACTTGAAGTTGGGTGACTTTTCTTAGTTCACACATTTCAACAGTCTTTATTCCTGGAGATACGCAGAGACTTCCACATTTAGGAAGAAGATAAGTGCTTTCAGGAAGTACAGGCCTTGCTGAAGAGCTCGTTGTCCTCCTTAATAATTTATTTGACTATATTTATTGAACTTGTGTTGTGCTACTATGACCAGATGAAATGAATGTTACTGGGAAGTACAGAATCTAATTTCAGTTTTCACTGTGAAAGGTGCAAAGGGAAAGTCACATTGGGAATGACCAGTTGTATTTATATGCATCTTCAATGCCATATTGCTATGATAAGCATGTCATTAGTCTGCTCCTACTCGCTTTACTCGGTGTCCGTTCAGGATCAAATTCACCAGGTGCTTAGGCAGAACGAGTAAGTGGCAGTACATGAGGTGGTGACAATTTAATTTGTACTGTGGCTTGACTTGATTGAAGAAGAGTGTAGAATCATATTCTCACGAGGTGCTTAAGACATTGACTTTAGTGGATACAACGCAGTAAAATTGTTCAGCTTATTTTTTCTATTCATTCATGGGATGTAGGCATTGCTGCCTGGCCCAGCATTTAATACCCATCCCTGGTAGTGCTTGGGAAGTGTGTGGAGAGTTAAATGGATTTTCCATCTGGGCAATCTTTGCCTATCTAAATTTTTCAGTCTCTATTTAGATTATGATGATCATAACTATGTTGTTCTGATAAGGTCTCATTATTTCTTCCTCTGTACCTCACTCCACTGTGTGGTTATTCTTGGGACACCACAAGTGACTCCTAGCCTTTAGCATTTCTCATTCAATCCTAGAATATTTCCACATCTTGGTTACCAGATCTTAGCTCATCCTTTCTCTACTGTTCGAATACCATCACTAATGACAGAGCCACCCCTCCACCTTATCCTACTTTCCTCCCATACTTAAAGGTCCTGTAGACTTCAAGATTGCAAGATATCATTTCCAGTACTGATATCTTTCTATTTGGTCCCGAGTCTACTCTTTTATTTATTACATTTTCTCAAATTTAGTGCCTTGTCCCAACTAATCAGTTGAGAATTCATCTCTTTTGCAAATGGTAAGAACACCAGAAGAGTTCAGATGGAAACCTACACACTGGTACACATTCCACTTTCCCCAATACTGCTGCTAGTGCTCTATGAATGGAAATCCACTTCTCTCACACCAGTCTTTGAACCATGCATGGATCTCTTAAATATCATTAGCCCTATGCAGTTTGCATGTGGCTTAAATGATAATGCAGACATTATGACCATTGATGTTCTGCTTTTTAATTTGGTGCCTAGCTCCTCATACTGACTATGCAGAACCTCCTTCTTTGTCCTGCCTCTGTCTTTGGTCATAAAGGGACGACAACAATGGGATCCACCCTCTCCCGCCTTCAATTTTCTCTCCAGTCCTGAATAGATGTCTGGCACTAGGTAGGACTCAACCATTTGGAGTCAAGCTCTTTGCTGCACAAGAGTGTCAATATCTGTAACGATGTGGTCCCCTGGAACCACTGCTAACACTGATTTAGTGTTGCAACGTAACAAAATAATCTTTGTGGAATGGAATGATTTTCAATCTTTGAATGTGAAGAAGGCAGTAAGACTGCCAAATTTAATATATGTTCTGAATACTGCTAGCAGAGTAGACTCTGAAATGATTCTGGAGAAGCTGCAGGAATACAACAAAAACAATCAAGTTGTTTGAAGCACAAACTTATGGTGCTTGTTATCCACAATTTGGTGCTGGGCATGGCTTCAAAGGCAACTTTGAAACTGTTGTTAAGGTCATGTCCGGAGCTCTTTGGGAGGATGGGGTAGCCAGTGTACAGGCAGATACAGCAACCAGAGAATCTGTGAGGAAGGATAAGCAGTTGATAGGGCAAAGTTGCAGTCAGTGCGACGGGTTGAAGTGTGTCTATTTTAATGCAACAAGTGTCAGGAATAAGGGTGATGAACTTAGAGCATGGATCAGTACTTGGAACTATGACGATGTAGCCATTACGGAGACTTGGATAACGCAGGGGCAGGAATGGTTGTTGGATGTTCCGGGATATAGATGTTTCAAAAGAAAGAGGGAGGGAGGACAAAGAGGTGGGAGAGTAGCATTGCTAATCAGGGATGGTATCAAAGCTGCAGAAAGGGAGGTCGTGGAAGAGGGTCTGTCCACTGAGTCAGTATGCGTGGAAGTCAGAAACAGGAAAGGAGCAGTCACTTTATTGGGAGTTTTCTATAGACTCCCCCAACAGCAACAGAGACACTGAAGGATTGGGAGACAGATTGTGGAAAGGTGCAGAAGTAATAGGGTTGTTGTCGTGGGTGACTTCAACTTCCCTAATATCAACTGGAACCTCCTAAGTGCCAATAGTTTGGACGGAGCAGATTTTGTCAGGTGTGTCCAGGAAGGATTTCTGACTCAATATGTAGATAGGCTGACCAGAGGGGAGGCCATATTGGATTTGGTGCTTGGTAACGAACCAGGCCAGGTGTCAGATCTCTCGGTGGGAGAGCATTTCGTTGATAGTGATCACAACTCCCTGACCTTTACGATAGCCATGGAGAGGGATAGGAGCAGACGGTATGGGAAAATATTTAATTGGGGGAAGGGGAATTACAATGCTATTCGGAAAGAACTGCGGAGCATAAATTGGGATCAGATATTCTCAGGGAACTGCACAACAGAAATGTGGAGGTTGTTTAGGGAGCAGTTGCTACAAATACTGGATAGGTTTGTTCCACTGAGGCAAGGAAAGGATGGTAAGGCGAAGGAACCTTGGATGACAAGACACATGGAATATCTAGTCAAGAGAAAGAAGGAAGCTTACTTAAGGTTGAGGAAGCAAGGATCGGACAGGGCTCTAGAGGTCTACCTCTCTAGAGGTAGCCAGGAAGGAACTGAAGAATGGACTTAGGAGAGCTAGAAGCCAAAAGAGGGTATGAGAAAATCTTGGCGGGTAGGATCAAGGAAAAGCCCAAAGCATTCTATGCTTATGTGAGGAACAAGAGGATGGCCAGAGTGAGGGTAGGGCCAATCAGGGATAGTGGAGGGAACATGTACACAGAGTCAGAGGAGATGGGGAGGTCCTTAATGAATACTTTGCTTCAGTATTCGCCAGTGAGAGGGACCTTTACATTTGTGAGGACAGCATGAAACAGGCAGATATGCTCGAACGTGTTGATGTTAGGAAGGAGGATGTGCTAGAAATTTTGAAAAACACGAGGATAGAGAAGTTGATGAGCCAGATGGAATGTATCCGAGGTTACTATGGGACACGAGGGAAGAGATTGCTGCCCTTTGGTGATGATCTTTGCGTCCTCGCTGTCCACTGGAGTAGTACCAGATGATTGGAGGTTGGCAAATGTCATTCCCTTGTTCAAGAAAGGGAATTGGAATAATCCTGGGAATTACAAACCAGTCAGTCTTACTTCTGTGATAACAACGTGTAGAGCTGGATGAACACAGCAGGCCAAGCAGCATCAGAGGAGCAGGAAGGCTGATGTTTCGAGCCTTCAGAAGAAGGGTCTAGGCCCAAAACGTCAGCCTTCCTGCTCCTGTGATGCTGCTTGGCCTGCTGTGCTCATCCAGCTCTGCACCTTGTTATCTCAGATTCTCCAGCATCTGCAGTTCCTACTATCTCTGAAACAGTCTTACTTCTGTGGTGGGCAAATTATTGGAGAGGATTCTGAGAGATAGTATTTATGATTATTTGGAAAAGCAGTTTGATTAGAAATAGTCAGCATGGCTTTGTGAAGAGCAGGTCATGCCTCACAAGCGTTATTGAATTCTTTGATTATGTGACAAAACACATTGATGGAAGGTTGAATTTGAATGCAGAATACAGGGTTAATGACAGGATTCTTGGCAGTGTGGAGGAACAGAGGGATCTTGGGGTCCACGTCTATAGATCCCTCAAAATTGCGACCCAAGTTGATAGGGTTGTAAAGAAGGCATATGGTGTGTTGGCTTTCATCGGCAGGGGAATTGAGTTTTAGAGCCACGAGGTTATGCTGCAGATCTATCTAACCCAGGTTAGACCACACTTGGAATATTGTGTTCAGTTCTGGTCACCTCATTATAGGAAGGATGTGGAAGCTTTAGAGAGGGTGCAGAGGAGTTTACCAGGATGCTGCCTGGACTGGAGGGCAGGTCTTATGAGGAAAGGTTGAGGAAGCTAGGGCTTTTTGATTGGAACGAAAAAGGATGAGAGGTGACTTGGTAGAAGTGTACAAGATGATGAGAGGCATAGATAGAGTGGATAGTCAGAGACTTTTTCCCAGGGCAGAAATGACTATTACAGAGAGGCGTAATTTTAAAGTTATTGGAGGAAGGTATAGGGGAGATGTCAGAGGACGGTTCTTTACACAGAGGGTGGTGGGATGTGGAATGCGCTGCCGGCAGTGGTAGTGGAGTCAGATACTTTGGAGACTTTTAAGCGACTCTTGGATAAACACGTGGAGGATACTAAAATGTAAGGTATGCAGGGTAGTTTGATCTATAGGATAATAGGTCAGTACAACATCTTGGGCTGGAGGGGCTGTACTGTGCTATCCTGTTCTATGTTACTGTTAGGCTTTGAACAGAGTAGTTTTTGAAGAGAGGGAGTCACACATTTAATACCTATGTATTGATACTCCACACAACGCCCCAAAGCTAATTCACCTAAACTGAATGATTTATTCTAGAATCAAGCCAGATTTAAGGCTCACACTGTTCAACAAACATGCTTGAAATGGTTCCCTACAGCACTTTTATAAAGACTCCTTATCTACGTATCTCACTGAAGACAGATCTAATCACAAGGGAATAAATCACTACACTGTAACATTGTTTGAATAGAATCCTAAGTTCAGACTTTAAGAATGAACAGTGGTTGAATGGATTATATGAACAATCAATTAAGGGAAAAGAACAGGGGACTATTGAGAACCAATGCCAGTGAGATGATCAGGGTTAAAGCGTTAACTTATGCGGAAAGGATTGTACAAGTGTAGGTTGTATTTCCTGCAGTTTGGAAGGTTAGAGGATCTTCTAACTAAGGTATTTAAAAAAAAAGTTGATAGCTTCTCTGAAATTAATCTATTTCCTCAGGTGAGGGAATCCGGAACAAAATGGTACAATTTCAAAATTACAACATTCAGGAGTGAAATCAGAAAGGACTTTTTCAAATAAAGGACAGGTGGAAGAATCGAATGTGAGTCGTACGAGAATGCTGTGTCGATTTTAAACCCTATTATGGTCAGATTTTCATTTAGATAAAGATATGGTTCAAGGCTGCTTTTGATGTCATCTCAATGCATCTGCATTCATTTTGTCTCCCCAATCCTCTGCATACATAACAGTGAAATGTTGCCAGCAGTAAAAAGATATCAGTCAAATAGTAGTAAAAGCTGTGCTTGATCGCTAACTTACTCATATTCCTGCGGCAGTGTCTTCTTTGGCCAATGTGGTAATTCATTCACTGCTGTTTAACTCTGCCTGTAGTAGGTCTGTATGGATTAAGGTATCTGCAGTAACAATGGACACCAAGCCAGGAGATAAGTATGGGTATATTGTGATCCTTAAATATCAACAGCTGCGATATGAAGGGCTAGAAAAACATTTGACACAGGAAAGAAATTTGCTATTAAAAGTTGGTTATGAGGGTAGTTCATGACTGCAGCAGAGAATGATAACATTCAAAAAGAGCAAGATGGATGGGCTAATGAATGACAACAGATTATGATGTCAATATAAACATAAAATTACGTGCATTAGGTCAAGAATATGAGGGTTCTTGACAACATATGAACATACTTTAAAGGAAGCTTTAAAGGGACAGGAAACTTTCAATATAACATATTCTACATGGTTGTGCTGCCTTAGATATTCACTGTCTACAGAAATAATATCCTTGGCCAAATCCAGGCCAACTGAGGAAAGATAGTTGCAAAATATTCTCAGACTCACTTAAGTGGATGGAAAAAGATCAATCTGGTGCTGTTTAATAACATTTGTGTCTATAATTTGTACGATTTACAGAAAGTGAAGGTGAAGGATAGCAGTGAAAAGAAGGCATTGGGTGGAATCTGGTGAAGCTGCTGGAATGGGAAACAAGGTGGGTGGAGGCAATGGGAGGCAAAATGCCAGGTTCCCACTGGAAGAGGATTTAAATTAACACAGGGACTCAGGAAAGAAGCACCCTTAGCCTGCAGGGTTAAACCATAGATGTCCCTGAGACTTCATAAATCTGTTTTGTGAATTCTCTTGTTGTTTGAGCTATCTGGATTATTGGCCTTCCCGAGATAGCAGCAATTCTATCATTAGGCCACAGTTGGAATACTTTGTGCAGTTCTGGCCTCCTCACTATTGAAAGGATGTGATTGCACTGCAGCATTTTTGAACTCAATGTTGAGTCCAGAAGACCATAGTGACAAGTGAAAAGATACAATGCTGTTTCTCAAGTTTGTGTAGAGCTTCACAGGAGCACTGAGCAGGCCAAAGACAGAAAGGTCATCATTGGATCAACTGGCCGCTCAGAGTAATGTTTGCCGAATGAATGGTGGCATTCCACAAAGCAGGTACTCAGTTTGAGTTTAGTCTCTCTAATGTAGAGGAAAGTATATTACAGCAATGAAAACACTTTGCTACATTGAAAGATGCACGAGTAAGTCTTTATTTCACTTGAAAGGAACATTTTAGATTATGTTGATCTTTAACTTAGTTATTAGTTAAGGTTATAACATAGGTTATAGTTAATAATTATTGCATTAATTATCTCTTCTTTGCAAAAAAAAATTGGTTTTGACCCCCACTCCAGATCAAAGAGATTGAAAGTTTAAGCAATTAGTAAATTGAGATTATAATGCTCTTGCATAGTTAGATCATACAAACATAGAATTTCACAGTATTTGCAGAACAGAAACAGGTAATTTGTTCTGACAGGAGATGCTAATGGGCTTGCAACCCAGTAACCAACAGTTCTCTTTGGGCTTTTTGATGTGTGTGAAGGCAAAGACATTGCTCTCCATAAGCTGTTCTGCAACTTCACCAACTGTATGTTCTTCTTCTGTAATGCAGCCATTAGCAGCACCCATTGCTCTTCAAGGCAAAACAACAACAGCCTCAGACCCTTCATTCCAACACCACATCTGATGAGGAAGATCTCAGAAGATGCATCCTTCAACAGCACAGAGGCATTCATCTCAATGGTTACTTTAGTTGGATTAGCTTTGGGAGTACAACCTGGTGAGCACATCACTGACCAGCCTCTATAGCTGGTGAGAGTAGGAATACCCTCTGGCACCAGGGGACAGCCAGTGAACCAGGCACGTGCTCAGCCACATGCAGATAATGTGCCTCTGTGCTTGGCCGTACGATAAGGAAATATCACACATGTATACCAGGAGCTGTCAGTAGTTTGTGATGAAAGATGGAGGAGTTTGTCCCCGTTCTCAGTATTGTGGTGAACCTGCCATGCGAGCACTCGGCTGCCTCTAAGGAAAGGGTGTCAAATGCCTTGGAGATATAGGTCTCACAGAACGCTCAGTGGCTGTTGGTATATGCTCGGACCTGCACCCCAAATGAGTGGCATGGTGGCTCAGTGGTTAGCACTGCTGCCTCACAGCACCAGGGACCTAGGTTCAGTCCCACCCTTGGGTGACCATCTGTGTGGAGTTTGCACATTCTCCCCATATCTGTGTAGGTGCTCCGATTTCCTCCCTCAGTTCAAAGATGCGCAGGTTAGGTGGATTGTCCATGCTAAATTGTCTAGGGATGTGCAGGCTATGTAGGTTAGTCATTGGAAATGCAGGGATAGGGTAGGGGTTAGGTGGGATGCGCTTCAGAGTGTGGCATGTATATGATGGGCTGAATGGCCTGCTCCCACACTATAGTGATTCTATTCTATGATTTCCTTTAACTATGGGCACTCAGCAGCTATCGCAAAGCATTGGGGGATGAGGCACCTCAGCCTCTCTCCAGGTGTCTTACCTTCTCAAGGAGATGGGATGATGCCAGTAAATACCCATACAGAGGAGAAGCAATGGACAGGAACCCTGGCAGCTTCTTTTCAGAGATATCCTGTCTCTCCACCTCCTCTCTCCCAGTGACACCATTGTATCTAATACCTCTAGCCAAGGAGAGCAATCCTGAACCCGTACAGTAAACACCCGGCAAACCGGGGTTATACAAGCCCTGAGTCCACAGACTGATCATTTTTCTTTGAGATCTGACCCTATTTATCAGGTTGTGATTCACACATCTAAATAAAACTGTTGTTTCAATCATTCTTGATCTATTCTGTTCTAAGTCTTTATATTTAAAGGTCCTCCCCAAAACCTGACTTTGAATCTTCAGTTCCTTTTCTAATTTATCTGTCATACATTTTTCAAAGCGTCAGTCTGCATCATAAAAATGCCTGTCAGTTTCTCTTTGTGATATGAGTAGAACGCTGCTGCTCTTGCTTTAGGCTGAATGCTACCTAATTTCAGCAAGAATGACCTAGCTAAGAAATACCAAATCCTCACTGTGTCATTCAACCTGTTAGCATATCTGTTTAATTTCCATAGCTTCCCATTTATATCATCTACATCTTTAGGTGGTTTCAAAAATCTTCTCCTTTGAAACATCTCACCTTGCAGAAATGAAACGTTAATATCTATTATTCTACATTCACAGGAATATATTTCTAAGAGAGCTGAAAATATCTTAGGATCACTTTTCCAGGAGGAATTGTGGGCAAAAATATTTGTAAGGCAGAAATATGGTAAAATGTGGAAGGCAAGGGATTCCTGCGGGGACTGGGGGACATATGTGTTCTTTCAGAATCAGGAGCTCTATGACCTCAAGGTGAGGGGGCAGAAATGTGAGATCACATCGCACATAGACACCTCCTTCTGCCATAGATCTCACCACAGCTCAAGTAAAATTCAGACCTATACATTTCTCAATTGAATCTTTAGGCCATAATTCCATTATCTTCCTGACCACTAACAATATGCTAATTTGTCTGTAGTTTCTGGGATTATTTTATGTCTCTTTTTTAAGTTGAGGAATTAGATCAGTGTCTGCTTGTCCCTTGCATGTATTTCCTTTTCCTAATGAATTTATGTACATGTATGAAAGAGTAAGTAATGGCACCATACCCCAAATATATACTCTCTCTTTAGATATAGATGACTGCTGGTGACTTAACATGAGGGTCACCATTCCTCAGGAAAGGAGTTAGGTTGAGACGGTGGGACCTTCATGGTACAAGAATTGAATTTCTGTTATTGCTGTTACTATGAAACCCAGCTGTCTAGCTAACTAAGCTAACCGGTCCCCAGGAGAATGTAATAGTGCTTCTGCTCTTTCTTGCCTACATTCTTTTATGTTCTTGAATATCTTTCTAAAAAGGCCATTAAATACTCTAAAATAGGAGGTCTGTTAACTGAGGGGAGCATCAGTAAACAGGAAGATGTTGACAGTCAAAGGCTAATTTTTGGACTGTTCCACTTGAGAAACTATGAGTTTTATTTGGTATTTTGTGCAGAAAAATTAAGTCTCATATCGTTAGGGCTTTAAAGCCGCTTGTTATCAGTCCTATCCATGTTGTGGTAGGGAGATACAGTTTCTAAACTGATTCTAGTCTTTTAAGTTTAAATGAATATCACAAGGAAAGGGGAACAGGCAGCTTTAATTTAGTTTGCAGAATGCAATTTGTTACCTGAGGACACAAGGATGGAAATGTCCACTTTGATGACACATATGCTTATGTTAAGAATGTTCTTTATGCAACACTGGAGCCAGTAAACTTTGGGGTTATATCTACTTTCCATGCTGTGATATTCTGTTCATTCCTAACAAACGAGTTAATTAAGCACTTTATCTGTTAACACAAGTTTCTACAAGTTACAAACACCTACTATGAAAGTATATGTTGATTGGTTTCAAATTTCTTATCCTTCATTCTGGATCAGTTTAGGAGCAAATTACTGCAGATGCTGGAATCTGTACTGAAAACAACAAATGCTGGAGATCACAGCAGGTCAGACAGCATCCATGGAGAGAGAGCAAGCTAACATTTTGAGATCAGATGACTCTTCATCAGAGCGCATCATCGGAGCTGCATCAGGACATTATTCAACAGGCCACAACATACTGCAGCAACCTGGAACTGCGCAAAGCAGAACAGGAGCACTTATACGGAGTTTTTAAAAAGGAATGGTACTCAAAAAGCACAATCTGCCATTACCTCCATGACAGACCACAACAGAAAGACACAACATGGCCAGACACACTAGTCATCCTACCATACGTCAGAGACATATCAGAGATGACCACAAGACTACTCAGACCCCTAGGTATTAGGGTAGCCCACAAACCAACAACCACCCTGTGGCATTGCAGCATCCTTGACTTTGTAGCATCCTTGAGCACAGGTGAGGTCCCGGAGGACTGGAGAATTGCTAATGTTGTCCCCTTGTTTAAGAAGGGTAGCAAGGATAATCCAGGTAATTATAGACCGGTGAGCCTGACGTCAGTGGTGGGGAAGCTGCTGGAGAAGATACTGAGGGATAGGATCTATTTACAATTGGAAGAAAATGGGCTTATTAGTGATAGGGAGCATGTTTTGTGCAGGGAAGGTCATGTTTTACCAACTTGATATAATTCTTTGAGGAAGTGACAAAGTTGATAGATGAAGGAAGGGCTGTAGATGTCATATACATGGACTTCAGTAAGGCATTTGGTAAGGTTCCCCATGGTAGGCTGATGGAGAAAGTGAAGTCGCATGGGGTTCAGGGTGTACTAGCTAGATGGATAGAGAACTGGCTGGGCAACAGGAGACAGGTAGTTGTAGTGGAAGAGAGTTTCTCAAAATGGAGAACAGTGACCAGTGGTGTTCCACAGAGATCCGTGTTGGGACCACTGTTGTTTGTGATATACATAAATGGACTGGAGGAAGGTATAGATGGTCTGATTAGCAAGTTTGCAGATGACACTAAGATTGGTGGAGTAGCAGATAGTGAAGGGGACTATCAGAGAATGCAGCAAAATGTAGATAGATTGGAGAGTTGGGCAGAGAAATGGCAGATGGAGTTCAATCCAGGCAAATGCGAGGTGATGCGTTTTGGAAGATCCAATTCAAGAGCGAACTACGTGGTAAATGGAAAAGCCCTGGGGAAAATTGATGCACAGAGAGATCTGGGTGTTCAGGTCCATTGTACCCTGAAGGTGGCAATGCAGATCGATAGAGTGGTCAAGAAGGCATACGGCATGCTTTCATTCATTGGACGGGGTATTGAGTACAAGAGTTGGCAGGTCATGTTACAGTTGTATAGGACTTTGGTTCGACCACATTTGGAATACTGCGTACCGTTCTGGTCACCACATTACCAAAAGGATGTGGATGTTTTGGAGAGGATGCAGAGGAGGTTCACCAGGATGTTGCCTGGTATGGAGGGTGCTAGCTGTGAAGAGAGGTTGAGTAGATTTGAATTATTTATATTAGAAAGACGGAGGTTGAGGGGGGACCTGATTGAGGTCTACAAAATCATGAGAGGTATAGACAGGGTGGATAGCAAGAAGCTTTTTCCCAGACTGGGGGACTTAATTACTAGGGGTCACGATTTCAAGGTGAGAGGGGATAAGTTTAAGGGAGATATGCGTGGAAAGTTCTTTATGCACAGGGTAGTGGGTGCCTGGAACGCGTTGCCAGCAGAGGTGATAGAGGCGGGCAAGATAACGTCATTTAAGATGTATTTAGACAGATACATGAATGGGCAGGGAGCAGAGGGATACAGACCCTTGGAAAATAGGTCAGAGATAAAAGGTACTGCAGATGCTGGAGAATCCGAGATAACAAGGCATGGGGCTGGATGAACACAGCAGGCCAAGCAGCATCATAGGAGCAGGAAAACTTTTCTTTTCCTGC
>JAHRHZ010000267.1:24578418-24779732 GCA_024137785.1 Ginglymostoma cirratum | reverse complement strand
TCCTGCTCCTATGATGCTGCTTGGCCTGCTGTGTTCTTTCAGCCCCATGCCTTGTTATTTTGGAAAATAGGTGACAGGTTTAGAAAGAGGATCTGGATTGGCGCAGGCTTGGAGGGCCTGTTCCTGTGCTGTAATTTTCTTTCTTCTTTGTTCTTTTGATAGCTACTGACGAACGTAAAGGATTCCATACCCACAACCAATAAAACTAACGTAATATACAAAATACCATGCAAGGACTATGAAAAACATTACATAGGCCAAACCAGAAGAAAACTGACAATAAGGATATGCGAACACCAACTAGCCACCAAGAGACACGCCCAATTCTCACTGGTCTCAATACACACTGCCAATGAAGGCACAAATTCGACTGGGACAACACATCCATAATAGCACAAGCCAAGCAGAGGCATGCCAGGGAATTCCTGGAGGCCTGACATTCCAACCGGAACTCCATTAACAAACACATTGAGCTGGACACGATGTAAAAACCAGTGAAAAACAGAACCAGAAGTAATGCCAACCACCCCAGCAAACCAAGGTATATAATTAACAAGCGGGACAGAACACCAATGCTTTACCGGAGGCGCACTGACAAAGTTACCCAGGAGGGTGACGAAACATCTGTAACCAAACACACTGGTTCGGTGAGCAAGTCTGCAACCTCAAAGGGACAATAAATACCTCCATTTTCTGAATGGACGGATGGAATGCAAACAAGTCAGTGTTGAGGTACTCTCAGAACAGTGAGGAAAATATCGCTGTTCTGTATTGTATAGTCAGTTTGATAAAAGAAAGTTTGTGGTTAGAAATGGATATATTGGGGCTTCTCTTTTCCCTTGGTAAACTAAGGGATGGCGCTTCCATCTGTCTCTGTGTGACCCCACCCATTTTTCTAGACTGAGTGCCAACAAGACCTGAGACCAATGGTGTTCCACTAGGATTGGTCCTGGGTCCACTTCTGTTCGCATTTATATGAATGATTTGGATGAAAACATAAGAGCCATGTTCATACGTTTGAAGATAACATCAAAATTGGTGGAATAGTAGATAGTGAAGAAGGTTAACTAAGATTACAAAGACATCTTGATCAATTGGGTCAATGGGCTGAAGAGTGGCAGATGAAATTTAATTTGGATAAATGTAAGACATTGCATTTTGGTAAAACAAACAAGGGCAGGACTAATACAATTAATGATTGGGTTCTGGGAAGTGTTGTAGTACGCAGAGATCTTTGGAGGAGTTCAGGTACATAATTCCTTGAAATTTGCATCACAGGTAGACAGGGTGGTTAAGAAGGCATTTAGCACACTTGTCTTCATTGTTCAGATCTTTCAGCATAGGAGTTAGGACATCATGTTGAGCTTGTATATGATGCTGGTGAGGCCTCTTCTGGGATACTATGTGCAGTTCTGATCACCCTGTTACAGGAAGGATATTATTAAACTGGAGAGGGTTCAGAAAAGATTTACCAGGATGTTGCTGGGAATGAAGGGCTTGAGGTACAAAAATAGACCCTTTTACTCAAAATATAAGTATAAAACGTCCTGGGATTATCTTTAACCTTGTCTGCCGGATCAATCTCATACCCTCTTTCTGCTCCTCAGATTTCCCTTTTGAGTGTGCTCCTACACTTTTTATAGTTATCTAGGGCTTCACTTGAGCCCGATAGCTTAAACCCAATGTATGCCTTCTTCTTTTTCCTGTCTAGAGCCTCAACATTCCTCATCAGCCAGTGATCCCTAAACCTGCCAGCTTTTCCCTTCACCCTAACAGGAACATGCTGTCCTTGGACTCCTGATATCACACTTTTAAAAGCCTCCCATTTGCTAGTCATTCCTTTACCTTGAGATACAAAAATAACAAAGATCCCAGCATCAACCCCTATGGCACACCACTAGTCACAGGCCTCCAGTCCGAGGAACAAACTTCAACCATCACCCTCTGCTTCCCACTATTGGATTCAATATTGGCTCAATTAACTACCTTTCCCTGGATCCCATACGACCTAATTTTCATGACTAGCCTGCCATGAGAGACCTTGTCAAAGGCCTTACTGAAGTCTATCCACTGACCTCATCCATCCTCTTGGTTACCTCTTTAAAAAACTCTAAAAGATTTGTCAGATATGGCTTCCTGCAAACAAATCCATGCTGACTATCCCTAATCAGACCTTGACTATCCAAATGTTGATTGATCCTGTCTCTCAGTATCCCCTCCAATAACTTGCCTACCACTAATGTCAGGCTCACTGGCCTGTACTTCCCTGGCTTGTCTTTGCTACTTTTCTTAAATAATGGAACAACGTTAGCCACCTTCCAGTCTCCCAGAACTTCACCAGTTGCTAAAGATGAAGGAAAGGTTTCTACAAGGGCCTCTGCAATTTATTCCTTAGCCTCCCACAATGTCCAACGATGGACTCAATCAGGCCCAGGGGATTTATCCACCTTAATGTGCTTTAAGGCTGCAAACACCTTCTCTCTGATAATGTGCATGCAGTCCAAAACATCCCCACTTGTTTCCCTTATTTCCTTAGCATCCATGATTGTCTCCTCAGTAAACACTGAGGAGAAATTTTCATTAAAAATCTCCCCCATCTCCTGTGGCACCACATATAGATGGCCTTGCTGATCCTGAAGGGGACCTATTCTCTCCCTAGCCACCCTTTTACTCAAAATATAAGTATAAAACGTCCTGGGATTATCTTTAACCTTGTCTGCCAGATCAATCTCATACCCTCTTTCTGCTCCTCAGATTTCCCTTTTGAGTGTGCTCCTACACTTTTTATAGTTATCTAGGGCTTCACTTGAGCCCGATTGCTTAAACCCAATGTATGCCTTCTTCTTTTTCCTGTCTAGAGCCTCAACATTCCTTATCAGCCAGTGATCCCTAAACCTGCCAGCTTTTCCCTTCACCCTAACAGGAACATGCTGTCCTTGGACTCCTGATATCACACTTTTAAAAGCCTCCCATTTGCTAGTCATTCCTTTACCTTCAATCACCCAATCGACCTCTGCCAAATCCTGCTTATTGGCCCCAAAATTGACCTGACTCCAGTTTAGCATCTTAACCTGTGGACCTGTCCTATCTTTTTCCATAGCTATGTTAAAACTAAAAGTTATGGTCACTGGACCCACAGTGCTCTCCAACTGACACTTCAGTCACTCGTCCGACCTTGTTTCCCAAGAGGTGGTCCAGTGTTGCACGCTCCCAAGTAGGCCCCTTTACATATTGATTTAGGAAACTTTCTTGGACACATTTGATGAATTCCACCCCATCCAGGCCTTTTACACTCTAGGTGGCCCAGTCAAAACAGGGGATATCAAAATCTTCAACCAATACTATTTTATTCTTCCTAAAGGTATCTGTAATGTGTCTATACATCTGCTCCTCTAGTACCTGCTGGCTATCTGGGTATCTATAATACAGTCCCAACAGAGTCCCCATTCCCTTTTTGTTTCTACATTCTAACCATATGATCAGAGGTAGAGATAGAATGGACAGCCAGAGAATTTTTCCTAGGGTGGAGTAGCTATTACGAGGGGGCATAGTTTTAAAGTGAGTGGAGGTAGATATAGGGGAGAAGTCAGAGGTAGGTTCTTTACTCAGAGAGTGGTAGGGGCGTGGAATGCATTGCTGGAGAGGGTATTGGAGTCGGCCTCATTAGGGGCATTTAAGCAGCTATTTGATAGGCATATGGATGATAGTATAAGGTAGGGGTGGAGGTTAGATAGACCTTAGGTTTAGGGTAAAAGTTCGGCACAACATCGTGGGCCGAAGGGCCTGTACTGTGCTGTACTGTTCTATGTTCTATGTTCATTTGGCCTCATATGATGACCTCTCAAGAATATCCTCTCTAAGCACTGTTGTTATGTCCTCCCTTACCAAAAGGGCAACTCCCCCTCCTCGCTTGCTCGTACTTCTGTCATGCCTGTCATACCATTGAGCTGCCAGACCTGCCCTTGTTTCAGCCATGTTTTTGTTGTGGCTTTAATATCCCAGTCCCCAGAGCCAATCCATGATCTGAGCTCATCTGCCTTACCAGTCAGGCCTCATGCGTTGAAATAAATGCACTTTAAACCAGAAGTCTTCTCTGCCCCTTTACAGTCCCCTGGCTATCCTGAATGGTGAACTTGGTCTCGATAGCTAATGTATTTTCCCCTGACTTCTTGATGGCCCCTCTCTCATTCAAAGTCCCATTCCTGTGCCAAACTCGTTTGAACTCTCCCAGGTAACACTAGCAAAATCTCCCTTTAAGGGTATTGGATCCTCTCTTGTTCAAGTGCAAACCATCCCTCTTGCACAGGTCACCTCTACCCCAGAAGAGGTCCCAATGATCCAAGAACCGAAAACCCTGTCCCCTACACAAGCTTCTCAGCCACACATTCATCTGGCCTATCTTTCTATTTCTCACCTCACTGGCGCGTGGGATTGGGAGTAATCTGGAAATCACCTTTGTGGGACGCAACACACCACCCTGGTGTCTCTTCTGCAGCCACAGAATCTCCTGTCTGTCCCTCTCACAATTGAGTCTCCTAACAGTATCGCTCTGTCTGACTGCACCCTTCCGTCTGAGCCTCAGAGCCAGTCACAGTGCCACTGACCTGACTGTTGCTGCTAGCCCCTGAAAGGTCATCTCCTCCAACAGTATCCAAAGTGGTATATTTGTTATTGAGGGGAATGGCCACCTGGGAACCCTGCACTATCTGCCTTGCCCCTGTACCTCTTCTGGTGGTCACCCAGCTACATGCAGCCTGCACTTTAGGAGTGACCACTTCACTATAGCTCTTATCAATGTTGTTTCTCTGCACCCCGGATAATCCTGAGTGTATCCAGCTCCAGCTCCCGCTCCCACTCGTGGACTGTCTGAAGCAGCAGCCTGCTGTGAGAAGTAGTCTGTAGCCTCCCTGATCTCCCAAACCCTGCAAGTGGAACATGCCACTGCCCTAAATGTCAACCCCACTGCCTTCACTCTAGACAGAAAGAAAGTAGAGTTTGAGAGGCCTTACCTGCACCCCTGTTCAGCCTCCTCACACTACAACCTCTCAAGCAAAGGCCTCAGCACGCCCACTCTAACACTGCTATGCTTTCTTAATAGCTGCTCCATTGTACACCTTTACCTTGTCAGTCATCGTCCTCACAGACCCCTATTTTTGGTTTTTTTTGGCCAGAGAAAGAAAGAAAAGCAAGAAGCACCAATATGCTGTGATAAAAGGTACTGCAGATGCTGGAGAATCCGAGATAACAAGCATGGGGCTGGAGGAACACAGCAGGTCAAGCAGCATCCTGCTCCTATGATGCTGCTTGACCTGCTGTGTTCATCCAACCCCATACTTATTATCACCAATGTGCTGTTTTGGGTTTAACCATACCTTGACACCAGGCTGCCTCTGACCACTGTACAGTCATGATGACTGTGGCAATGTCTCTCAGAATTCTGCTGTGACTCTCAGTTGCCCTCTGTTTCTGTGCTGTATGACTCTATGACTCTTAATTATATGGGGTGGGTTGCTGGTGAGACCTGGATTTATCAGAAAATTGTCTGTACAGATCAATTGAGTGGTGGGCAGATTCGCCACTCCCAGTTGATGCCAAATCAACCAGCAAAATTCATTCAGTAGGAGGTGACCAATCAGAGGAAAGTTGTCCCTAGAACTGGAACAAGTGAGGAGCTACTCCTCAAATCACAGGCTGGCTCTCTCTTGTGCTTGCTACCGATAGGGTCATAGTCAACACTTCAGCAGCATCAAACGGAGGGTAAGAAGCAACCCGTGTTTGGATGAGCAGTAAGAAAGTACCTGCAGACAGTGAGAAAGTATTCCTAGGTCACAGTGAGGCTGGAGATGTGGAGGTCAGAGGAAGAGAGGTCTGAGGCAGAGGAAAACAGGGAAGGAGGAATAGAGACTGGGGGAGGTGGGACTGGAGACTGGAGGAAATGGGACTGGAAGCTGGAGGAAATTGGGCAGGAGGCTGGAGGCATTGAGGTTTGAGAGATTGGGGCAGGAGGTTGCAGGCAATGAGGATGGAGGCCAGAGAATGGGGTCTGTCAAGGCTGGAGGATGAGGGACAGTGGATGGGCAGGCAACAAGACTGGTGAGACAAGGGCACACCGAGTGAAGCCATAATTTGAGGATGATATGAGTCTGTAATCAGTACAAGGAGCTGCAGGGGATGGAAGGTAGAGAAGTAGCAAAGTTGAGAGAAGACTGCAGAGGAGAGATAGTAATTTTAAAACTTTCAACAAAGGAACAATATACTGTATGAACGTTGCCATTATAATGAACACTGTTAATTAGATAATTAAAACCTGAACAGTTTTATTTCATAAAGCTTTACATTTATGTAGTGTCTCAACTCAATAGTCTCAAATGCTGTGAATCACTTAAGGTGCAGCGGCTGTGTTAGCGACAAACATGTAGTTGTTTAACTGGGACCTCACCTGTCTATGGGAAGTGTATTATTGCTTTTCAGCCAATGCACTGCCTTTCAATATCTGTGAGGTATCGGTACAAATAACATGCAGCCTCTCATGTGCTAAATAATAAATAGCTTCTCAGACACCATGAATGGTATAACAAAGTCCTGATGAGGTCATGACCTGCTGAGTATTTCTGACATTTTCTGTGCTGTTTCAGAAATTGCAGCACTTGCAGCATTTTGGTCTTACATAACAAACATTCTCAGACCTCCAAGTGACATCCAGCAGTTTTCCTTCCAAATAATATAACAGTGTCAGAAATATTTCTTGGAAACCTGTTCTTCCAACGTATTAGGACAAATAAAATTAATGTGAAACTCTCTCTGCTTGTGTGTTAAGATGGGTGAACATGCAAAAAGAATTTTATCTGCTGTTTAGAAAGAAATATTATTCTTGCTCTTTGCAGTGCTGGTTAAAACCACTTTATATTTTACTTGATCACAGGCCAACTTTAATGTCCCAACTGTTAATACATTCAACAGACATATTAGTCTTTGTCAGAAAAATGTTGAAATCTAGTTTAGTTATATCACTGCAACTTTGTGGATCAGGAATGCTGGAAAGATGCTTGATTTTTGAAAAATTGAGGAAGTAATGGCATTGCTGTAGAGTATCAGTAGATAATTCGTGAAAGGAGCTGGCCTTTATAGTTCTGATTGTGATGGTATGGCCCCAATTTTAATGCATACTGGATTAAACCAGCTGTAAATCTGACAGTATTTATCAATTGTAGTTTCCTTTTCATGTGGTGCCATCTGCTGGCACTTACAGGAACACAGCCTGTGAAGCAAAATGAGAGCTCACCAGGCATGTTAAATAACCAGCCACCCACACAATACTACACCCCTGCCCCACATACTCCTGTTTCCCCTCATTGGGCATAATTTGTCATGTGTGGGGCTCTTGCAGTGCAGTGGTAATGTCCCTACTTCTGAAACAGGAGATCCAGGTTAAAGTTCCACCTGTTCCAGAGGTGTGTCATAGTAGATGTGTTGATTTTTTAAAAAAAATCTGGACATGTCTAAGTAAAGACATCTTTCATCTGCAAATGTGACCTATAGGGAAAGGCTGAACAAAGAGTGAAATAAACACAACAAAAGAAAGTTGAAGAAAAATTCTGCAGGATTTATAGAATACCTACAGTCTGGAAACAGGCCATTTGGCCCAACAAGTCCACACCACCACACCATCCTCCAAAGAGCATCCCACCCTAACTCATTCCCCTATGTCTAAGCTAAATCCCTGGACACTATGGGCAATTTAGCATCCACCTACCCTGCACATCTTTGGACTGTGGGAGGAAACTGGAGCACCCAGAGGAAACCCACACAGACATGGGGGGAATGTGCAAACTCCACAATGACAGTCAGCCAACGGTGGAATTGAACCCAGGTCCCTTGTGCTGTGAGGCAGCATTGCTAACCACTAAAGCCACCGTGCTATCCAAAAGTCAACACCAGACCCATCGCCCTCTACCCCATCTAATCTACACATCCCTGAACACTACAGGCAATTTAGCATGGCCAATCCATATAGTTTGTACATCATTGGACTGTGGGAGGAAAATGGACCACCTGGAGGAAACCAACGCAGACACAGTGAGAATGTGCAAACTCCACACAGTCACCTGAGGGTACAAATTGAACCCAAGTCCCTAGCACTCTGAGGAAGCAGTGCTAACTACTGAGCCACCATGCTTAATTTGGCTCTATGCTGACTGGTTGTAGCTGGACAAGCAATGTAAACATCATTGGTTTTCTGGTTTGTCAGTCCAGTTTCATTTGACAAGTTGTGGAGTTAAATTTATTCAATCTGATAATTGATGTCTTAGAACTAGGAAATCATTAAAAATGGTTTGATTGTTGTAGAAACCAACTGGTTAATGATGTTCTTCAGGAAAAGATTTTTGCAGTTCCTACTCATTCTAGTCACTATGTGATTTCCGTCCCACAAAATACGGCTAACCCTTATTTGAAAAGACCTGTCAAAGGAACCTTGATGAATATCTGCAGTGCATCTTGTAGACGGTGCACACTGCTTCTACTGAGTGTTGGTAGTTCCAGGAGTGAATATTTGTGGATGCGATGCCAGTCAACTAGGCTGCTTTGACCTGCATAAAGTCAAGCTTCTTGAGAGTTACTGGAGTAGGCAAATGGTGAGTATTCCATCACACTCCTGATCTGTGCATTGTAGATTGTGGAAAGGGTTTCGAAGTCAGGAATTGAGTTACTTACTGCGGGATTCTTAGACTCTGACCTGCACTTTTGACCACTGCATTAATATGCCTAGTCTGGTTTGGTTTCTGGTCAATGGTAATTCCCAGGATGTTGTTAGTGGGGAATTTAGTGACAGTAATGCCATTGAATGTCAGGGGGCAGTGGATAAATTCTCTCTTGCTGGAGAAGGTCATAGCCTGGTATTTGTGTGGTGTGAATATTACTTGCCACTTGTCAGCCCAAGCTAGGTCTCGCTTTTTTAGGACATGGAGTGCTTCTGAATCCGAGGAGTCGTGAATAGTGCTGGGCATTGTGTAATCATCAGTCAATACTCCCACTGCTAACCTTATGATGGAGGGAAGGCCATTGATGAAGCAGCTGAAGATGGTTGGGCCAGGGACAGGACCCTGGGGAACTCCTGTAGAGATGTCCTAGATCAAGATGACTGGTCTCCAACAATCACAGCCATTTCGATTTGTGTCGGGTATGACTCCAACCAAGGGAGTCTTTTGCCCTGCAACCTGATGCAGCTGTTTGTTTGTTGAAGCTGACTCCATTGATTAAACTACACTAGTCAGATCAGGTCACACAAGGGGAGTGAATGGAGGTGGGCGCAAACTAAATATATTGTTTTCTCTTCACCATTCCTGGTGCCAGTGAGCAGACAACTGCCCAATAACACATTCAATACAGCAACACCAAAGCTCATTTAAAAACAAATCATTAGGACATTGTTCAGGGCCTATGTTCGGGTTTTGTGGGGCTATATGGGTTAAAAGCTCTGTGTGGCAAGCCAGGTGATTGGGGGCAGTTACACAATGGGGACCCAGTCATGGGTGGTCCAAGTAATTATCTGGACCTCATGAGATAGCAAAAGGGAACTTAGCCACTGCTGCTACAAGTGGTATCAGGTCAGCACAGGTTGTGAGAAAGATGGGTAGGAAGTTCATGGCCAGTGCAGGGATTTGTCTTTCTCCTGGGATCATGGGCACAGAAGAAGAGGGAAAAGGCTAACAAACTCAATTGTGTGGGAAGTTTTAGGGGTGCCTGATGTCCTTCATGTGATATCTGGACAGTCCTTCAATTCCAGATGCAGTCTAACAGATACAGAGGGCAGTGAGGTTTTCCTCCAGCACTGGGACTATCTCAGGTGTGAGGCATCATTGACTACACCATTGTGGCCATCAAGGAATTGACTGAACAGCCAGTGAAGTTCATCAGTAGGAAAAGCTCCTTCAATGTTCAACTAGTCTGCAACCAGAGAAACAACTTCCTTCAGAGAGGTGTCGATCTTGAGGATAATGAAGTGCTGGATGGATGCAACTCAAAACAGGGAAAGAAGGCCCAGAATATGGAAGAGGAAGTTGGAGATGCAGAACATGGAGGTGCCCTGGCTGCACAATGAGGTGGCCAAGGGCACTGCAGGACTGGAAGGTCTTGCCAGAATACCATTAATGTCGGGGATCACCTGATGAAGACACAGTGCAGCTAAGTGCCTATTATCTAGGTTGAACAACGTGGTGTGGAACTCACATTGAACTGGTTGAGAGAACACGTCTGCTGTTCAACTTCTGCCTGCAATGAAAGATGAAAGTTTTCCCAGAGATTTCATTGTCAACATTCATAGATCTTTTCCTGTCTGCTTCTTCAACCCCTTCTCTTGAGCTGCCACTAATAAAAGGAGGCTCACACATCTGGCATCTTGAGCCAATATTTCCATGCTGTTCAAAGTTACAAGAAATGCATGGTTACATGTAATAGACACCAAAAGGCCCTCTCAATGCTCTGCCAGATGCAAATACTCCACTCTTAGCCATCTCTGTAGTGTTCCTCTTTAAGCATCAGAACAGATGGTGGCAGCCTGCTTTCTCTATTTTGGTTTTTTGCTGAGATTTGCATGCTAATGTCCTTGTCCTGATAACTACCAGTGGGTCACCACCAGAAGATTTAAAAATAATTTCATGGAGTGTGTGCATCACTGGCTAGGCCAGCATTTGTTGCTCATCCCTAATTGCCCTTGAGGAAGTGAGCAACCATCTTAAACCTATGGGGTCGATTTGGTGTGAGTACACCCACAGTCCTTTTATGGAGATAATTCCAGGATGTTGACTCAACAGCAGTGAAGGAATGGCAATATAGTTCCAAGTCAGGAGGATATGTGGCTTAGAGGGGAATTCGTGGGTGGTGGTGTTCCCATGTATCTGTTGCCTTTGTCCTCTGAGGCGGTAGAGGCTATGAGTTTTGGAAGGTGCGATGGAGGATGCTTAGCAAATTGCTGCATTATCTATATGGTACACACTGATGTCAATGTGCATCAGTAGTGAGGGAGTTAAGGGTGAAGATGGTGCATGGGATACCAATTGAGTTGGGTGCCATGTCCTTGATGTGTAAAGATTGTTAAGTGTTGTTGGAAATGCAATCATCCAGGCAAGTGTAGAGTATTCCATCACACTCTGACTTGTGCCTTGTCGATGGTGGACAGTCTTAGAGGAGTCTGGAGGTAAGTAACTTGTTGCAGAATTCCAATCCTTTTCACCTGGTCTTGTAGCCATTATTTATATGGCTAGTCCAGTTTAGCATCTGAATAATGGTAATCCTCAGGATGTTGATGGTGGAGGATTCAGAGATGGTAATCCCATTTGATATTTTTTAAGTAAACCATAACCAACAGTAGTGTACCCTGCATGTGGAGTTCATTGGGTGGTAGAAATATGGAGCGTGGAGGACATTGGGACAAAGGAAGAAGAATTCTCATAAAAAGCCATCATTGATTGATTTCTATAAATAAGCCTAAAGAGAGAAATCAGAAGCAAAGGAGATCTGTTGCTGGTCTGCACCTGGAGCAGTCCTTGCCCCTTGCCCACCAGTTGACAGTAGAAAATAATCATATGTGAGGTACTGTTGGGCATCAGGATTGAATTAGCCAATTAGCCAATTTGGATGATCCAAATTAGGGTTTTACCTGATATGCTAAGGAGCCAGTCAGAAAAGGGTTTAAGAATCAGAACCCAGGAAGACATTACTGTTGTAGCTAGGGAAGGGTGACTTTTTTAGTCACAGGAAGATGGCTAGAAGATCTGGAATAAGAACTTGTACATGGGTCTAACTTAGAAACTGGTGTTGTGTATATATACTGCTTAGGGGGCTAATTGGAGTGTTTCTGCATACAGTGAGAATTGTATCTAAAATTTGTTTCAGGCCGTTGATATCTAGAGAACTTACTCTGGACCTTATAAAAGTAATGAGACTCCCCCCACCCTCATTCAAGACTTTTACATTTGTCATTGCGTGGCATTTGCATGGCACCAATGTTACTCACAATATATCAGCCAAAACTTGAATGTTGTTCAGCTTTTGTTGCACATAGACACAGACTGCTTCAGTGTCCCAGGAATCTTGAAAGGTGTGAAACATTATGCAAACAATCAATAGCAAAGAACTCCATCTTAAATCTTATAGTTAGTCATTGACGGAGCAGCTGAAGATAATTAGTCCCAGGCCACTGTCCTGTTGAACTCTTGCATGGGCCTGAGATGATTGACCTTTAACAACCACAACCATCTCACAGATGCTCCCACATTTAGAGGTTTCATGGAGGCTGATGATGCTGATGGAACCCCATGTGCATCCTCATCTCTCTCAGTGATGATTTCAGCCCTTGGAAGGCACTTCACATGCCTGGAGGAGAACATTAACTGTGGAACAACTGGCATGTTTTCCAAACATCGCTGCACCAACAGCATTACTGAGTAGTCAAGATTACATAGTGTGGCATGTGTGGCATGCTCATGGATAGGATGGATTCTCAGCCCACGACCATGTACTATTTAAGGAAGTCAGATATGCAGCTTCCTACCTGTGATCTCGATGTTCCAAATCTGTTCCCAGCTGAGCAGAGAAGTCTGCTCTTTTCCAAGGGACATATCCACTTTTGGATTTAGGTCTGCCTCGTGAATGCTCATGAAATGCTCATTGTTTCACTATTCCTAATTGTATGCAAGGACCCATCAGTGCTACTGTATGTGTGTTGGCAGAGGGCGCGTTTATGACCTATGTCCATGCTTTGGCAGAGCTTGGGCCTGGCAGCATTTGTCTGCGTGATGATGATTATTCAGTTATAGCATCTCAATGTTGGCATCTGTGGTAGACACAAGGAATTGTGAGAATTACCTTGGAAAACAGAAATCACTGCAATGTGGAGATTTCCCAATGCTGCTGAATCTTTAACATGTTGCACTATCTGATACGTTGGACTGCAATGTACCCTTTAATGAACAGAAGTCTGTATTCACCCCTTCCCTTTCCCAAGTTGGTGTTCATCATTGACCCTTGCAAAGTGCATGGCTCCATCCTCTATTGTAGGGAAACTTTCTTCGCATTAGAGAACTCTTACTGGCATTATGTACATGTTTCGCCTGCAAGACCGAAAATGTGAGAGATAAGGTCTTTATTATAGAATTAAGAATTGTCATGGTGCAGAAGGAGGCCACCGTCAATGACTCATTGGGATAGGAAGCTATAAGGAACAGTCTGGACAGGCCCATTTCACACGAGGGCTGTCAGCCTTGCTGAAGAGTCAATAAATGTTCTAGACACTCACTCCTCCCATGCTCAGTAGCATGTCTCCTCAGGTTCTCAGCAGGAGTGTCTGCTGGAGATGGAATATTCTGAGGTCTGTCCTGAGAGTTTCGCATTGCCAGAGTGAATAAATTCATTGTTTTATACTACTGTCAGTTTCTGGACATCACACAGTTCAAAGTGAGCATCGCTGTTTCTGTGAGTAAGTTCCATGTTTTGATTTTATTTTATTCTCATGTGTACTCAAGTACAAAAATACAAGAGTACAGTGAAAAGTGTATAATGTTGCCAAACAATGTGTCCACTTAGGTACAAGTACCTAGGTACAGAATCTTAAGAATAAGGTAGAAAGGAAGAACAAAGTTAAAAGTTAAACATTGCAGTAATTGTAGCATAGCACAGGGGTGGGGTACCTTTTTACATTGGAAGGCCACATCATATTTAACAAGATCCTATTAGGCCGCAAGCTGAGAATTTAACATATACAACAAAATGTCATATTTTTGTCGACATATTTGCTAATTTTAGTTAAAACCTGCTATTATATGAGGTCTTTAAACAAAATAAACATTCAGCAAAGACACATTTATTTGTTTGGCAAAATTGACAATAGCCTAATAATAAGTGAACAAACTTAGACAACAAACCATTTAATGACTTTCTGTGATTGCTTATTGCGAGATAGGAATTGGATATCTGGTTCCAACATTGTTGACCTTAGCTTTAAATGGTCCTCCAGGTGAATATCCATCATCTGAGATCTCAAGCGCATTTTAATTTGTGTCACATATGAAAATGTTAATGCGCAACTGTAGGTTGTGCCAAAACAAGACAACATTCGACGCGCACGTTGACATAGACGTGTGTATTCAATGGCATTTTTCCATATTTCAATTGAGTCCTTCTTAGCATAAAGAGAGACTTCAGAATATTATCTTCTGAGACCTCAATTAGTTCTATCTGTAAGTCATCAGGTGCTTTGGAGACATCAACCAGATATGGTTGAAAAGCTAGTTTCAGTGTGAAATCATGTTTTTCAAAATCTGCAAACCTTTCATTGTATTCTTCAATCAGGGAGTCCAGAGAATAGCTGTGTATTCTTTCACATCACATTTTCTTAATGATTTTCTTGTATTCTGTTCATTAATTACCTTTGTCAGTTCAGGAAAATGTTCAGCTAAAAGTTCCAATCAGATAAGGATCATTTTGAAAAAAGTCAGCTTTTTCCAAAATGCCTAGATTTTTTAGCCACATTTCATGCAAAGATTTAGTTTTACCTTGCAAAAAAATTTCAGAACATTTTGCTTTGACATTATGCAAAGTCAAAACACAAAAATGCAGTATTTCTGCAGAAATCCCTTTTGACAATTCACAGGGTTCATTCAGTTCCCCAAAAAATCTTATGATTTGTTTTCGCAAAGATAAAAATTTTACAATTATTTCTCTTTGTGACAACCAGTGTGATTTGGAATGATATGGCAGATCCACACTGAATGTTTCATTCATTCAGCTGAAGCATGTTGCGAAGTTGGCGATACTGTGATGCATTTGCTTGAATATAGTTTACAATACCTATAACTTTATTTAACGTGTCCCTTAATACAATATATTTGGCACAAATGCAACACAGTATGGAGCTGGAGGAACACAGCAGGCCAGGCAGTATCAGAGGAGCAGGAAAGTTGATTCAGGTCGGGATGCTTCTTCAGAAATTCTGTTGATGCAAAAGACAACAAAAGGAAATCAAAGTATCTGGTTCTGGCTATTCTTTTTGTAGTAACACAACAATCCTTCATATTTTCCTCTTATGGAAGACGCACCATCTGTGCATACACTTACTAACTTGCATTAATTCAGTTTCGTTTCACAGCATTTTTCTTTGGAGATAGTGAAGATGTCAATTACACGTGTCCCTGCCATAAGGGTACCCAGAGCCAGTTACTCCTTGTGGCAATAAAAATCCGTAGTTATAACACAAATAAAAAATAACACCTGCGCTGTGTCAGTAATGTCAGTGGATTCATCTAAGGCAATCGAATAATAAATATCTTTGCTTTGGTGTATTGTATGGAGTTGTTCTGTTACATTGAGGGTTAATTCATGTTGCCGATCATTTATGGTCCTTCTTGAAAGACGTAGTTATTTGTACTTATTAACCTTATCTAATTATAAACATCCTCCAACTTCAACAATGCTTTCTTTTATGATGTCCATATTGCTAAATGGCTTACCTCTTCTTCCGAGTATATATGCTATGTTATGAGTTGCTTCAATGATGTCAGTCCCTTGTCCTGACATTGTTTATAATACCTGTAGTCGTTGCTGCATTTGATCTTTCATTTTGTTAAGTGCAGGCTTTCACAGTTCTCCTTCCAGTTTAACATACTTGTGGTCCTTGTGAGTTGCATAATGCTGATACGCATTGTATTTCTTCACTGTTGCAATTATGGCATCGCAGAGCAAACACATCATTTTATCTTTCACAGCAACTACGTAATACCGCAATTCCCATTCTTTATTGATACTCAGTTCTCTTCCTTTAATGTTCTTGGTTTTTGACATGACTGGGTTACCAATAAACATTTATAAAATGGAACACAGATTTAAAAAGGTGGATTTAGTACTTGCAGACAAATAGGCAGAAGGCTGCATCTAGTACCTCAAAAGGCTGCATGCGGTCTTAAGGTCTCAGCTTCCCCACCCCTGGTATAACATAAAACAGGAAATGGATAAAAGTTACACATTGTAGACCTTCTAAGTTTTAAGCAGAAAATAAAGAAACAAAGCTGAAAGTTCAGACATTACAGTCTTTCTTAAGTGATTAGCCATGGTGGGACTTGACTTCGAGGTGTCACCTTGAGACCGGAAGTCCACAGCTGAGGCCATGTTTATCCGAAAGTCTGCTGCACCAGGGTGGGATGCCATCATACCAAATTGGGAGGCTGCCACACTAAGCTAGGAAGCAGCCAGTAGGGATAGAATAGACAGAGCAAGGGCCAGAATATTAATTCATTTGTTATTTGTTCATGGGATTTAGAGCTAGACTAACATTCATTGTCATCCTTAATTGCCCTACAACCAAATGGCTTGCCAGGGCATTTCAGAGGGCAGTTAAGGATCAACAAATTGGTGAGGGTCAGATGTAGGCTAATCCAGGCAAGGGTGGCAGATTTCCTTCCCTAAATGACATTAGTGAATTAGGAACACAGATAGAAATAGCTGGAAAAGCTCAGCAAGTCTGGCAGCATCTGTGGAGGGAAATCAGAGTTAACATTTTGGGTTGACTGATCCTTCCTCAGAACTGAGGCGAATCAGATATGTTTTTATGAGAATTGACAATAGTTACGTGGTTACCATTAGTCTAGCTTTTAATTCCAGTTTTTTTATCAAATTCACAACATCCACATGTAGACCGTAAAGCGATAAGAAATAGAAGCAGTAGAAGGTTGTTCAGCCCTTCAAGCTTGCTCTGCCATTCAACAGGCTCATGGCTAATCTGATATTCCTCCCATCCATCTTCCTGCTCATTCCCCACAACCCTTGGATTCCGCTACTGATCAAGAATCCATCTATCTCAGTTTTAAATATACACAAGGACTTTGTCCCCACAGCTCTCTGTGACAAGGAGTTTCATAGACTCACAACACTGAGAGAAAAAATTCTTCCTCATCTCAGTCTTAAATTGGTGCCCCTTTATTCTGAGTCTATGTCCTCTGGTCCTAGACTCCCCCATAAGGGAAAACATCTTCTCAGCATTTACCCTGTCAAGCCCAGTAAGAATCTTATATGTTTCAATGAGATCACCTCTCATTCTTTTAAACTCTACTAAATACTCCCAATCTCTTTAGCCTTTGATCTTAGGACAATCCCTCCATACCGGGGATCATGCCAGTGAACATTATCTGAACTGCCTCCAATGAAATGACAGCTTTCCTTAAACAAGGGGACCAAAACTGCTCACAGTACTCCGGATGTGATCTTACTAACACCTTGTACAGTTGCAGTTAGACTTCCCTACTCCAGTACTCCAACCCCTTTGAAAGAAGGGCCAACATTGCATTAGCCATCCTGATACTGGCTGCACCTGTGTGTTAGCTTTCTGTGTTTCATGTACAAGTATCAACAAGTCCATTTGTGTTACAGCTTACTGCAGTTTTTCTTCATTTAAGTAATATTCTGTTCTTTTGTTCCTCCTTCCAAAATGATCAATTTCACATTTTCCCAGACCATATTCCATTTGACAACTTTTTGCCCACTTATTTAGCCTATTAATATCTCTCTGTAAACTGCTCATGTCCCTCTCACAATCTGCGTTTCCATCTCTTTTTGTGTTGCCTGCAAATTTGACTCCAGTACATTCACTTCCTTTCTCTACACCTTGAATACATATTGTAAGCAGTTCCTGTCCCAACACTGATCCCTCTGAAATCCCATGGGTCACATATCGCTAGCTTGAGAAAGAACCCCTTATCCCCTCTCACTGTTTCCTACTCATGCGTCTATTCCCGAGCCATACCAACATATTTCCTCCAACGCTATGGGCTCTCTTTTTATGATTTAACCTTTTGTGATGTACCTTGTTGAATGCCTTCTAGAAATCCAAACAGCAAAGTATTGGAAAACTTGTAGGATTTATTTAAGGGGACAAAAAGAACAATCTAAAAGAATTAAAAGAAGTATCTGACAGAGAAAGAAAGTTACAATAATTTTAAGACTTTTAGAAGATCAAGTCACTCAGGTTCTAAACCGTGATTTCAACAGGAATATTTTTTCAAGCTGCAACCAAAGACCTTTATTTTAGAAGTTTTTCAAGGGCGTATGCATTGTGTTTTGGACGGCAAAAGATGAAAAAACATTAATTCCGACCACAAAGAAGTGGAAAGCCTTCATCTTTCCTGTAGGAGGTGCTCCAGAAGATGGAAACCACCATTTTGATTATTGAAAACACATCTAACCAGTACAGAGGTGCAGCATTGTTATTTAATGCAATTTGACTTCTGAAAGAAATAAAATAGTACAGTTTACCAGTTAACTGATTTTAAAGTTTTATTAAAGGAATTTCATATAATATTGGCATAATACAGAATTTAAATCTGATAGATAAAGTGCTGTAATGTAGCAATAATGTAGAGTTCAAAAATCTGAAGAAAAAAGATAACAAAATTAAAACAGCATTGATTCAATGAAAGAATACAAACTTAAAGACAACAAATTACAAAAATTTGAAATGCTATCAATTTAATTGCTCAGATATTGAATGGCTTCAAAATTAAACATTAAATTCTGAAACAAAACAAATTATAACAGAATTGTGTTCATTGGATCCTGTAGCAGATAGTGTTATAAATCATTGAAGTATCAAAACACACTTTTGACAATCTCTTAAAAGACTTAGGTAACTACTTTGATCTGAGAATAAATAAAAATCTTGAAGGGCATTATTTAATAGAAGAGTCCAGATTCCAGTGGAACCTGTAGATAATTTCAATAATGATCTTTATAGATTAGTGAAATACTGTGACTATGGAATTTTCAAATCAAAATTCATATGAAACAGAATTGGTGTTGGAATTACTGATGAACTTTGTCAGATTTCTTACTGTTGAAGGAAGCTTTAGCTTTGGAGAAAGCTTTTCAAATTGTGCTGGCTGCAGAGACCATAAAGACTCACAGTTGGATGCTGAGAGAAGGAGAAGAATCCTACCACAGGAGAAGAACAGAATCTATTCACTTTACAATGCATGGACATTCTAACGACAACAAGACAAATCAACACGGAAAATAAGCCAAACAGCAGATACTAAGATTCAGCATTTGCTCTCTGGAACAACACATCTTCACAGACACAAACAATGTTCAGATGTGATGAAAGAATTCTACATCTGTCACTTCCAGAAAACATGTAGAAGTAGAGCATAATTTCAGAGCAGCAAGAAACCAAATGCTTACACTTACAATGAGGTTAATATGGTTGGATCCCCTCCTTTTTAAAAGATACTCACGTTATACAATTTCGTTGCATCAGAAAAAGATACCTAAGGCATTCCCAAGGGAAAATTGTCATTCAACTGAAATTAATGATTCTTCTGATTCATGTTTCACAGAGGAATTTATGTCAATGGACATCTTATTATTTTCAAGCTTGATTCAGGAATGAGTGTCTTGTCAATAGATACCATGGCTGAGGAAATAAAGGTCACAGCCTACAATGATGAAACCACATAAGCTGGGTGGAACAACTCCGAAGGTTAAATGTGTGTTACAAGTAAAACCTCAACATAAACAGTGAATGAGTGTTGAAAACGAATGTGTGGTTCGCAATCAACACTACTCAATTTTGAGTCTACTAGCTCGCTTTGGCCTTATCATCCTGTGATAGAGGAAGGGCTTTGACTAGCTCCTGAAGAAAACTTGTTTAATTACAAATGGCTATCAACCAACTGGTCAAGGAGCAGCTGGATAAAGACTACATTAAACTTTCTAGACTGATAGCAGAACCAAAGTAGGAAGAGTTGTATTGAGATTACCTATGTTGATTCAAGAGAAACTGATTCTTACTGTCAGCAGGAAGGATGTTGCATACTTTACAGGACAGGTGGATACATTTTGCATTCCTACTATTGCTGAAGAAAATTTCAATTTGCTGAGTGGGCAGTAACACGACAGGATGGGAAAATATCCCTGGCACCAGAAACCCTACCACTGTAGGCGAATAAAGACTCCAGTTTAATCAATAAGTTTAAGTAGGGAGCTATTATGCTTCAGCTAAGATATATTAGCAAACTGATAGTAAATATTCACTTGAACAAAATGAAGATCAGTTTTCTAAGACTAATTAGAAACCAGAAAAATGCCCACAGATTCAGGACATGCTTAAAAGGAAGGAATTAACTCATCTGGACATGAGTCTGAGTTAGCAGGGAAGTGTTCACTTGTGAGGGAAATTCAGGAGATCAAGCAACCTCTACATAAGGTAACCCTGCCTCTTTGACCTGTCTGTCTCCCCTTACCCTATCTTCTCCTTTATCCATCTTCTATCCGCCTCCCCGTCTCTCCCTATTTATTTCAGAATCCCCTTCCCCTCCCCCATTTCTGAAGAAGGGTCTCGACCAGAAACGTCAGCCTTCCTGCTCCTCTGATGCTGCTTGGCCTGCTGTGTTCATCCAGCTCTACACCGTGTTATCTCAGATTCTCCAGCATCGGCAGTTCCTACTATCTAATGAACTAACTACCTGGTTTAACAAGAATCACTTTTTCTACAAAACACATCCAAGTGATAAAAAGGCCTCTGGCAGAGAAGAGGTTTACTGACCAATCAAAGTCAACATTTGAATTAAAATCAATAACCCTCAAGCCAAAGACTTGTCAGTCTTCTAAACTAGAAGGGAATGCATTCTGACACAATTATGCAGCTTCAAGACTGCTGGGCATTTGTGAAGTCAGAGACGCAGGGCGAGTTGGGGCAGTGGTAAAAGCAAAAGTATTTATATAAATGAACACTTAAAAGATAACAGAGAGGAAAAATTGAGTGGAGAAGTTGAATAAGCAAATGATTCTGAAAGAGTTGATGCTAATTCATTATGATTAAACTTTTTTTGTACCTAGGGCTGAGGTGACTTGGGGCATACAAATATAAGGATCTCAGTCTGATTTAGCCCTTCAAAAGGATAGACAGGAATGTGGAAAAATCAGGTCAGTCACAATTTTATTGAATGTGGAGCAGACCTGATGGGCCAAGTGGCCTCTTTCGACCCTTATTTCGTGTGTTCATATGTAATCTAGCAAAAAATGCACTGAAATAACAGGCACAGAAATGGTTTCCCTGGTGGGTTTAATTTGGGCCCAGGCTCTTTCACATCTTCTTCCATTGCTACCATTTGAACTGTTACTTTGTTGCTTATGCCACTTTCTAGGCTGTTAACCGCCTAACCCTGTTAAGATCTGGGCTCACTTTCACTAAAACTCACATTAGACTGCAATAGAGACCTTTTAACAGGGATCACTGATCGACAGCAAGAGCTCTGGTTGATTTTACCTTATCTCAGGTTTCCTGGGCTACAATGATAATGGCTGAGATAACTTAATTCCTGCTCTATACAACTTAATTCCACATTAGACATGCATTTATCAACAAACTAATCAGAATTAGCAATGTCAACAAGTCAGTATGGTGTGCTCTTGCAACTGTTGATTTGATCTGTACTTAGAGAATTCTGTATGGTTGATACTAATATGGACTTATATAGCACAGTGTGTATTAGCATGTTTTTCTTAAGTGATGTTACGTGGCGGCTGTCTGAAATATTTGAACAGGTACTTTGATAAGACACGTGCTGTTGTCATAGGTTATTTTGTAAAGTAATGCCGATTTCTCAGCTCTGTAAATAGACAGGCTGAATGCTGTGAGCCTATAGGTGGCAGCATCAGGTAAGCTACATGTTCAGCCAGTCTGTAATATGCATTAATTGAAACAACATTTTGGAAAACTGAGAGATAGCAAGAACTGCAGATGCTGGAGTCAGAGATAACACAGTACAGAGCTGGAAGAACACAGCAGGCCAGACAGCATCAGAGGAGCAGGAAAGTTGACGTTTCAGGTCGGTACCCTTCTACAGAAAATTTCTTTCTGTTCAAAGGACATTCCCATTTGTAAGTAGAAGAACACGAGCTATATATAACATGCTAACCGCAGTTGGATATTTTTGGCCTGTTAGCTGATCTGGAGATAAGGATATCATAACCTTCCATTCCTCCAGCCTCCACAAGCAACAGATCATTTTCTGTCATTTCTGCCAGTTTCAACCTTCAACTGAACAGATATTCCTGTGCACTTCCTGTCAACATTCTGAAAGATCATGCCCTCAGCATCACGTTGGCCCACTTCTCAATCTCTCCCAACGGTTTGTCCTCTTCCCATATTACTTTCTCATGCAAACTCAGGGAATGCAACGCTTTCTACTTTACCTACCCTCTCCATGTAATCTGAGGCCCAGACATACCTTCCAGCTGAGACAGTGGTTTATGTGTGCTTTACTCTAATCAGTGTACTGTACTCACTGCTTACAATGTGGTCTTCTCTACACTGGGGAGTCCAAATGCAGGTTGGTTTGCAGTTTTGGCAGGATGGCTGTGTTCACTCCACAAGAATGGCCCTGAATTTCCAGTAACTTTCATTTTAAATCTCTGCTTTTCTTACAAGATGACATTTCTATTCTCTATCATGTTTCAGTGAAGCTCAGCACTAGCCCCAGGACAGCACCCTATCTTCCGATGAAGCATGTTAAAGCCATCAGAGCTAAACGTTGCATTCAACAATTTCAGATCATGAATTCTTTGTATCCTACTTTGTATTTTTGTTTAATTTGCTAGTCTTAAGTCTTGTTTTTCAACTTTTCACTTCTGAATCTAACTGTTCATTATGCCATTCATACCCACTCTGGGCATATCTTTTGTTTCTTTACTATACCTCAACGGAGGCAGTGGCCTGGTTATTTATCATAAGACTATTTATCCAGGAACTCCACTAATTTTCTGGGCACATGTGTTCAAATCCCACAATGGCAGATAGTTGAATTTGAATTCAGTTAAAAAACCCCTGCAATTGAAAGTCCAATGATGATTATAATACAATTGTTCATTGTCGTAAAAATGCAACTGGTTCACTCATGTCCTTTAGGGAAGGAAATCTGCCACCCTTACCTGGTCTGGCCTGCATGTGACTCCAGACTCACAGCAATGTGACTCTTAACTGCCCTCTGGGCAATTAGGGATGGGCAATAAATGTTGGCCTAGCCAGCAACACCCACATTCTGTGAATGATTAAAATAAAACCAATCCGTCTGCCTTTTGTACCATGGAATCTTTCATTTCTTTCATTTACCACTTTGCAAATTTTTCTCTTTTTTTTTATCCTGACTCATCCTTCCCCAACCTTGTACAAAAACTTTTACATTTCTATCTTTCCATCTTGCAGAAAGATTCCTGATCTGAAATGTTAACTCAGTTTCGCCCTCCACTGATACGGCCAGATCTGCTGAGTACTTACAGCATTTTCTAGCCTTGGCTGGGTTTTGCTTTTGTAAAAATGCTGGCTCCATTTATTTTGTTCTTATCAGCATGAATATACGTCTGTATAGTCAACTTGGGTATTTCTTCGCCCAAAAAGAGAAAAATGCAGATAAAATATGCAAAACCTAAACTTTCTCGGGTTTTTTTTCTAATCTTCTCTTCTCCACTTGCAGACAATGGAAACTCATGCTGATGCATTGTTTCCTGGGTGGCAACAGCATATAGTACCTTGTATCAGTTACCCTTCTTTGTGTAAGACTAATCCAGTCTTGACAGACTTTAGAAAAACAGGGAAAGGAGGGCTCACAAATGATCCTGTTTCCACTAGACATCCATGCAGTCTCATTGTGTTGGCATGATGCTTGCTTTCGAGAAAAAACAAGACAACACATGTAACCTCAGACTCATTAGCATTAAATAAATAATGGGCGAGAGTATAACATTACGGTAACCTTAAAGATTTATTTTATATAAGTAACATAAACAGATGTCATTGCGGTTTCAGAAGAGGGAAATCCTATTCAAGAAATCTCCTTGAGTTTTTTTTTCAGGCAAGGCCGCCCCAAATAAGTGCTGGAAACTTTTATGCTGTGGAACACCACCATTTTTAGACAATCTCTAATCCTAAGGTTCTGCATCAAAGGTCTCTGTAGAAGTTTAAAAAAGGTAGGTGTCTACATTAATGCATGCAGGTGGATAAGAAACATTTCAAGGAAGGAACTCTATGAAGAAAACTGTGCAGTTTCCCAACTCATCTGGGGCTAGTGTCTGAATGGAGACTGATAGACGGTGCGGAAGAGATTGTCACACCTGACAGGCTACTCGCCTTCTGTCGTTACTCCATGCTCAGGTTTCCATGGAGATGGAGAATGTGGACTCTACTGGCATAATAGACGCACTTAGGGACTGGTGGGCTGCAGGATCCGGATAACATCCTCCTCCTTGGTAGCGATATTTTGATGAGTTCCCATTAGTGTCTCAATTTTTTGTTCCAGTGCTCCACTGGTGGCTGTTCACTGTTTATTTAAAAGAGTAGAAGATGGGCTGATGTGTTCTGTCTTCTAATTTGGTGCAAATAGGTTTTTCCAGAAGAACAGTATCCAGGCATATTGATAGAGTCAGCTGAGGGGAGGCCTCTACAATCTCCTACAAAATAATGGACAGATAATGGATTTTCTGATTGCACAGATAGACAGGTGACAGAAATATATGCCCGCGGTAACTGCAGTGCATTGTTTAAATTAGTCTACTGCCACTGATCCTGTAAAATCCTGCTCTGTGGCAAATGGAGAATTCTAGCAGAAGAGCAGAGAACTGAACTTGCAGAAACGAGCAGAAGTTGAACAGATAGGAGAATGGAAACCACTAGAAGTAAATGCCATCCTGGCAGCCAGCACAGTAAGTGGCGAACAGAGTATTCTAGTTTAGAGCAACCTAACTACCTTAAACTTTTGGAACTATTAAGTGACACAGCAAAGTTATGGTAGAGGGGTTATGTTAAGCAGTTCAGAGGAATGACACAATCCTGAAAGTAGAAGAGTTCAGAGACTTCAGGAAATCAGAGCTGAATGAAATGTGTCCTCTTTTCAGTTATACAGTAAGGGACTGTGTGTCGATAACCTGACATTGCATTGATATTTGTGCCCATTGCTTGCAGAGATGTGCCTAATGACTGAGGGATATATTCTACTGCCTATGGCATTTTGCACTCATTTCAACACTCATATTGCAGTGCAAAAGTGAATTAAACAACAGTTATTGAGTACTGAATAATGTACATTAATAGATCAATGTGACATTGTAGGGGTTAAGTGCAACAATTGCTTGACTATGAGTGCTATGTTGAAATATAGTTTGACTGCACAACTACTAATACTCTACAGAGTCATGACAGGTGCATTGAGCTGAAATGCATTCCCATTCAATTCCATGAAGTTCCATGTTTCTTTGGTTCTGCCTCTACTGACTGACGAACTGACTGCTCACAACTCAATGGAATGACTAGAAACCTGGTTCTTCTAATCAATCAACTGGAACTTATTCTGTTGAGGATTGCGTTGCAGATAATCACATTCTCTGTGCCACTTTTTGACAAATGTATGGGAATTTCCTTTATGTTAAAATTGACTTGGAGAGAATGTTTGGTCCAAAACATTTATATTTTCTATTTAAAGTTCCTTAGAAATTACTCTTACGGGCAACAAGAGACAGGCAATAAATGCTGGCTAGCCAGCAACAGCCACGTTCCACAAGACAATAATAATAAAGATCTGAATTCAATTAAAAATTTTGATTCAGTTTCTTGACTTCAGTGTGGTGGAGTCTGAACACTGCAGTTGGCCTCTGCACGGTTGAGTTTAGGTCCATTTTGTATTCCAGTGACTCTTACTAGAGAGTGTTTATAAGCATTTTGGGTTTGGGCTTAATTGATTTACAAGTAACGGTCATGTGAAATAAGGTACTGACTGACGAGAGGCAACCATAGAATTATAGCCAAGCAAGAATTCACTGCGTTTAAGGAAGAAAAGGAGGAACAGGTAACAAAGCACTACCATTTCAGAGAAGAATATGGTGTTTTATTCTTGAGGTGTCCGCAGTTTGCCATCAGTTACAAAAGTATCAGCGAATGATCAGTTAGTTTTTGCGATGCTGAAAGTTGGAGATTTGGTGGAATCAGACATTGTGTACAGACAGAACAAGAACTTAAAAGAAGCTAACACATCTCCAAGGATTAACAGAGATTTTATGTAATGATAATAAAATATTAAAGGCCTGTGTTTTGGTTTTGGAACTACTTTGATGTGCAGCGTTGGGATCATATGGCTGATCATTCTGAGACAGTGTTACTGTAAAACTTCTACTAGGAGTTCATTTGCTTAAATAGTAAATAATTAAAACTGTTTGCTACATTAATCTAATGAAACTCAGCTATCAGACTAATTAACTATACTATAAGCCTGGATTTCATGGGATGCAGTTGTCCCTATGCCAGCCCCCATTCTGGTATAAGAGCCAGTGGGGAGCCCATCAATGGTTACCTGGCTGTTGGTAGGAGGTGGGATTTTCAACTCTCAGGGACAGGAAGTTCCATCTCAGAATGCTGCTGGACAATCCGCAGGCCAGTAGCTCTGTAGACCAAGCAGCCTCAGGCATGGTCACTTTTGGGACTTCAGGTAGTCCCCATTAGAGATCATCACTGGAATCCAACACCAAGACGCTGCAGTTAACTAAACAGTTCTACTTTGGCTGTCTGATTCATCATTGCCTACCAGTGATATAATTAAGAACAATCAAAACCACAAGAAGACCATTCCTAATATGTTGGTCAAAAGATACTTCTGTCAAAGCTTTTCACCTTGTTGGAAGAGTTGAAAGAAAAGCTTTGAGTAACTTAAAGTTAGTTGTTTTATGATGCTACTACAGAGTAACAGCACGAGTGGTGTCCACCATTAATAGAATGCTGCTGTCAAGCCAAAAAGAAGTGCTGCTGATCACGCAAGTGAATAATGTGCTATATAGATTTCAGTGGAATATTTCCCAAAAACAGGCGGATTATCTTAAATAGCGGTCCTTTTCATTGTTCATAGAGAGCAAAGTGCTGAACATTCCCATAACTGTAAAACTCTCAAAATAGTGCCCAACATTAGTTGTGATTCTGTAATTTTGCACTCTTATAATCCTGGGTGTGTGAAGTATTACACTAACAACCAGTTTTGTTCCCAGTATTTAAAAAAGGATATTCTGACATCAGAGGCAGTTCAACTGAGATTCACTAGGTTGATTCCTGGGAGAATAGGTTGAATGGCTAAGCAAGTTACAGCTTTGTTCATTTGAAGCCGAAGGACACAAATCAGATGCCAGAAATGTTGGAGAATGCAAGATTTAGAGAGAGGGAAGAATTGAGAGAGATCAATATTAGTAAAGAAATGGTCCTGGGAAAATTGATGGGATTGAAGGTGGATAAGTCCCCAGGGCCTGATAATCTACATCCCAGAGTACTTAAGGAAGTGTCTGTAGAAATAGTGGATGTATTGGTGGTCATCTTCCAGGATTTTATAGACTCTAGAACATTCCCTGTGGAATTGTAGGGTAGCTAATGTCACTCCAATATTCAAAAGGGGAGGTAGAGAGGAAACAGGGAATTATAGACCAATAAGCCTAACATCAGTAGTCAGGAAAATTCTCGAATCCATTATCAAGGACTTTGAGGTGGAGTATTTAGAAAGCAGTGGCAGGATCAGACAGAGTCAGCAGATTTATGAAGGGGAAATCATGCTTGACAAATTTGTTGGAATTCTATGAAGGTGTAAGATACAGATATCGGGATGGGACTGGGTGGGATGCTTTGTGGATCCGTGTGGATTTGTTGGGCGAAGGGCCTGTTTCCACACTGTAGGGATTCTATGAGAAAAATGTAACTAGTAGAGTTGACAAGAGGGAGCCATTGGGTGTGGTATATTTGACTTTCAGAAGGCATTTGACAAAGTCTCACTTAAAAGATTATTGTGCAAGATTAAAGAGCATGGGATTGGAGGGAGTCTATCGAGAAGGATAGAAAACTGGTTGGCGGAGAGGAAACAAATCAGAGGAATTCATGGGTCCTTTTCAAATTGGCAGACAGTAACAGGGATTGGTGCTGGGTCTCCAGCTACTCACAATAAATATTAATGATTTGGATGAGGGAACAAGATGCAACATCTCAAAATTTTCAGATGAAAAGTTTGGTGGGAGGGTGAACTGTGACGAGGTTGCAGAGATCCTTCAGCATGATCTCGACAGGTTGGGTGAGTGGGCAAATCAATGGCGGATGCAGTATAATTTGGATAAATGTGAGGTTATTCACTTTGGAAGCAAAAACAAGAAGGCAGATTACTACCTGGATGGCTGTAAATTGGGAGAGGGGAGTGTGCAGTGGGACCTGGGTGTCCTTGTGCACCAGTCACTGAAGGTAAGCAGATGGTAAAGAAGGCAAATAGTATGTTGGCCTTCATTGCAAGAGGTTTTGAGTACAGGAGCAGTGGTGTGTTGTTGCAGTTGTACAGAGCCTTGGTGAGGCCACACCTAGAATATTGTGTGCAGATTTGGACTCCTTTTCAGAGGAAGGATGCTCTTGCTCTCGAGGGAGTGCAGCGAAGATTTACCAGGCTGATTTCGGGGATGTTTGGACTGACGTATGAGGAGAGATTGATTAGGATAGGGAGATAGTAGGAACTGCCGATGCTGGAGAGTCTGAGATAACAAGGTGTAGAGGTGGATGAACACAGCAGGCCAAGCAGCATCAGAGGAGCAGGAAGGCTGACGTTTCGGGCCAAGACCCGAAACATCATCTTTCCTGCTCCTCTGATGCTGCTTGGCCTGCTGTGTTCATCCACCTCTACATCTAGATTAGGTTAGGATTGTTTTTTCTGGAGTTCAGATGAATGAGGGGGCTCTTATAGAGACTTTAAATATTCTAACAGGACTAAACAAGGTATATGCAGGGAAGATGTTCCTAATGTTGGATATATACAGAACCAGGGGTCACAGTCTGAGGATTCAGGGTAGACCATTTAGGACTGAAATGGGGAGACAATTCTTTATCCAAAGAGTGGTGAGCCTGTGGAATTCATCACCACAGAAAGCAGTTGATGCCAAAACATTGAATATTCAAGAGGTGGCTAGATATAGCACTTGGGGTGAATGCGATCAAAGGTTATGGGGAGAAAGCAGGATTAGGCTATTGAATTGGACAATCAGTCATGATCATGATAAATGGCGGTGAAGGCTCAAAGGGCAGAATAGCCTCCTCCTGCTCCCATCTTCCATGTCTATGCTTCTATGAGTTCAGAAGAATGAGGAATGATTTTCTCAAGTCTTGTCTGCCACAGAGATGTGTCATAACATGTTCAAATGGATTGAATAAAAACAGTAAAATGTTGGATCTCCCTTTTTTGGTATTCTTGAAAATTGTTCTGATGAAAGCAAGATCAAATGCTTTGATAAAATATTTCTTTTTCTCCACAATACTCAAAGTACTGTACTACCAAACAAGTACTTGACACTATTTTCCTGAATTTCAGATATACTGAATTGAATAGGCTGAAAGCATTTCAAAGACTTGAATACAGTGGTTTCAAACGTTGATAAAACATTCCAATGTTCCAATGGGACAATAAAATAACTAAAATAGCAAACATGTCACAATAGCACATTCCAGCCAATGTGTTCCCACCTGGGCATAACACTTTGGAAGAAACAAAACTAAACTTGCCAAAGGACATTACAAGAAAAGATTTGCATTTATATAGGATTCTTCATGACCACGGGACATTCCAAAGACATTTGAATGTACTATGAGGTACTTTAAAGTGTAGTCATGGCTGCAACGTAGGGAACACAGCAACAAAATTTGGCACAGCAAACTCTTACATGTAAACATGTGATAACCACCTATTAATTAGGGAAAAAAACAACCAGGTAATCTGACTTTGTGACATTACGTCTTTCCTTACAGATGTAGGAACTGTATTAACAATGTAATGATTGTTAATTAATTCCAATTAGCTTTACTGGTATTGAAAGTGAACTATTCATATTTCATTCCTTAAGGGATTATATTTGGAGATTTTAGAAATGTCAGATGTACTATTTTAGTTTTATCACTTTTCTTTCTCCCAAGTAAATCTTTTGTTCCCTCTACCTATTCGTCTTCCTGTACCTGATTCAAATCCACCACCCTAATTTACACTTCCTTCCTAGTTCTTCTGCAGCTAATTTGATTTGATTTATTGTAGTTACATGTACCTAAGTACAGCAAAAAGCTATTTCTCAGTCCTTCAATCTAACTGGTTTAGGAAATACATTGTTACACTGCCTGTTCATTCAGGTCCAAGAAGCCTGTTTACTCACTATCATCTCCCACTTTCAGAAACATAGCGGTCAAAAGTTTTTAGTTTTGAGCAGTTTAGGGGCATGAAGTATCTCACAACAGTAAAATCTGGCTCAATGTGAAGTGCAATGTAAAATTGCATCAAGACTGTTTTGTATGTCAGCTTGTACTGAATCATTACATGTGATATAGTCCTGATGCAATTATACCATGACATGTAAAGGATTTCTGTTAAGATACCCTGACCACAGATGTGATGCTGATAGAATTGCACAATAATACTGTATGATGCATTTCATTTGATGATTTATAACTGCATGGTCCCTGTGTTCTGCCTGTAATAAAATTTGTGAGGGTGCAATATTGATTTGCAGTAAAATTCCAGATACAATGATTACTCTTTTCCAAGAAAATCACCAAATTATTTTTTTTTGGATTCATTTTTTTTCTTGTGGTGTATCTCAAGTGTCAGAAATCCCTACAGAGCTCATTATACCCAAACCTTGCACTCTTAAGAGGGCTTAAGGTCTGAAGCAGACTGTTCTGAAATGATCTGTATTAAAGTCAATGATCCTCTGCTGCACCAAATTAGACTGCCTGATTAGATCCCACAAAAAAGGGAAATATTTTAAAAAGCATAATTGTATGTGACATTGTGAACTGCCTCACTGGTAATTGAGAACATTCTGCAACTCTATTCAACTTGTTCTCTGGAAGAATATGAAGTGGAAACTGTACCAAATAAATGCAATTCTTCAAAGTTGTTAACCAGAGCACATGGAAACTGTACCTGCTTTCCTGAGAAGAACATAAAATTATGTCCATCTGGAAGAGAAAAATAGGTATTCTATCCACATATCAACTGGAGAATCACAAAAAAAAATTCCTGTCTTTTGTGATATAGATTAAGATACGGAAACCCCACTCACAAAGAGACAACTCATCCTCACCCTTCCAAAAAGTTACATAAGCCGGGACCATCTCTATCCCCTTAAAGAGACACTCATGTTCTTCGCTTAGGGGAAAAAAAGTTACGGCAACTCTCTTCAGGACAAAATCTACCAACACAGAAGAAAGCCATTCAATGTATAGTGCTTATGCCATTTCTTTGAATGAGTTGTCAGATTTAATCTCAGTTTCTCCTCAAACACCTTGCAAATTAATCCTCTTTATATTACAAGTCCAAATGCATTTTCAAAGTTCATATTGAATCTGCTTCTACCAGCATTTCAAAAAATGTGTTTCAAATCCTAGCATGACTCTGAGTGAAGAAATTTCTCTTCATTTCCCCTCTTGTTCTTTTCTGAATTTTTTAAATCTATGACCGCTAGTTGTCATCCCACTTGCCCACGGAAACCATTTCTCTTTACATAACCTCATATTTTCTTGAATGCCTCTATTAAGATGTCTGTTAACTCCCTTTGGTCTAAGGAAAATAATTACAGCGACTGGAATTATCAGTAGCTTGCCATTTCCAATGTCATAACTGCGTAGGAACTGAAAGCCACATTAACTTTCCTCTTTTGATTCATTTTCCCAGGCAATTTATAGTTAAAATTTAAGTGCCAGCAGTATGCATGGAAAACACATTTGATTTATAGGCTGGGGAAGATTTTCATTGGTGAAAACCACCATCAGCTAACAGTGATGCATTAATAAGTGACCTAGGTTCTCCTGATTAAACAGAGGAGATCTGTATCCTGGCCATAATACTCTTGCCCAATTACATTACTATTAACACAAAATTTGAAAGGTGGCATGTAGTTTTTTTTTACAAAATTAAATTTTACTTGTAAATAAGTCATGTTGCATTAGTTTCACTTTATTTACGCGTGCATCATTGTTAGATATTGAAAATAGCTTAGTCAGAGAGCTGATTGTACTGGTGTTTGAATACATTCACATTATAGCAGAGTTATAAACATCTCCTTTATTGTGGATGAAACAATATTGTTCACTCTTTGTTGAATGTTCATGTTGTGGACACTTGAGCAAAGGAGTAGGCCAGTCAGACTCTTGACCCTGCTCCATCATTCAATAAAATCATGGCATTTTCTGGCCTATCAGACAAGCTTCTGCCTCCTCGCTTAACAAGAATCTATCCAAATCCTCCTTAAAAAATATTCAAGAACTCTGCTTTCACCTTTCAGGAAGAGAGTTCCAATGACTGTCAATCAACTGAGGTAAAAAAAAAGCTGACTATTCTCCGTTTTAAATGGACAATCTTTGATTTTTAAACAGTAACCCCCTCAATTCTAGGTTCTTCCATGTGAGGTAATCATCTTTCCTATCAAGACTTCTTGGGATCTTGTATGTTAGAATTAGATTGCCTCTTACTCAGTTAAACTCCAGTGGATATAGGCAAGACCTTTTCAACCTTTTCCCATGCAGGTAGGAGTCTGTCAAACCTTCCTTGAAATGTTTCCAATGCATTTACACCATTTCTTAAATAAGGTGACAAATACTGAACTGTACTCCAAATGAGAACCAGAAGCCTGTATGCTTGAAGATTAACTTCCTATTTTTGTATTTAGTTACCTTTATGATAATTAACATACCATAGGTTTTTCTAGTTACTTACTGTACCTGAACCTTTTGTGATTCATGCGCAATGTAATTTAGCAATCTCTCACCATTTAAATAGTATGCATCCTTTTATTCAACCTGTCAAAATGGACAATTTCACATTTTCCTACATGAAACCATATTTGCCAGATCTTTGTCCACGCACACTACCTAACTTTCCAGCTTTCTGTATCTCTCCCTTTTCAAATAGAGGTGTTACGTTTACTATGTGTCAATTAATGGGACTGTCCACAACGAAATGGAGATTTGGAAAATTAAAACCAATGCATCAATAACATTTCTCACTAGACCTGACTTTTAAGATGCTAGATGAAGTCCACCAGAACTTGGGCACTTGTCATCCCAAAGCTCCAACAATTTACTCAGTTCTACTTTTGGAGTGATTGCAATTGTCTCGAGTTCCTCCCTCTGTTCAATTTCCAGATTTGTTTCTGCTTCTGGGATGTTACTTAGATCCTTCATGGTAAATATCTGTTCAATTAATCTGCTGTCTCCTTATTTTCCATGATTAATTCTGCAGACTCATTTTCTGTAGAACCACCACTCAATTTAACTTTTTTCTTTTTAAAATATTTATGTTATCTATTCTTTCACTTTTCTTACCAGCTTTCTCTTGGACCTAATTTTTCTTTCCTTGCTAATTTTCTGGTCAATCTTGCTGTTTTTGATATTCTGGGCAATTTTCTGACCTACCATCTGCCTTGGAACAATTACGTGCCTTTTTAATAAGTTTGATACTACCTTTAAATTTTCTTATTAATAATGGATGGTAGTTCACTCTGTTTCACCATTTCTCTTATTCTTTGGAATGTATCTATTCTGTGCATTCTGAATTATCCCTCAAATGTCTGCCTCTGTCTCTCTATTGATCTATCCTTCAACCCAATTTGGCTAGTCAAGGTAGCTAGGTCTGCTCTCGTAACTTCATATTTACCCTTATTTAAATTTAAAAATAAAATATTCTTTGACCTATTCTTTTCTTCCTCAAACTGAGTGCAGAGTTCAATTATATTATGGTTGCTGCTACATAGGGGCACTTCCACTATGGAGTAATTAATTAATCCCAAATCATTGTACAAAGCTAGGTATAGTGTACAGCAGGCCAGGCAACGTCAGAGGAGCAGGAAAGCTGACGTTTCGGATGGGGACCCTTCTTCAGGGGTCCCGAAGGGTCCCGACCTGAAATATCAGCATTCCTGCTCCTCTGATGCTGCCTGGCCTGCTGTGTTCCTCCAGATCCACACTGTGTTATCTCAGACTCCAGCATCGGCAGTTCTTACTATCTCTCACTAGGCATAGTGTAGCCTTCTCTCCGGTTGGCTTCAGAACATGCTGATCTAAGAAACTATCTTGAAAACATTCTATGAACTTATCACCTAAGCTATCTTTTGCCCATCTGAGTTTTGCAGTCCTGGTACTAGTACCAGACAGACACTCTCTCATACCATGAGAGCTTTTGAGTCATGCATTCATCTCTTTAAGCTGATTTGCACATGGATATTAGTGTCCTCACCACTCTGGGACATGAATGAACTTACAGGCTCAGCTGACTCTTCCTTCTTTGAATTGTAAAAGACAATGTCCAAAAGAAACCTCAATGTAGGTAAAGCAGTCAAAGCTCTGTAAGGACCAAACAACACCCTGAAAGGGATATATGTTTGGATGGCACTGTCACTGTTCTTTAGGATCCTCTCTTTTTTATCTTGACTGATTGTTCTAACCACTTCCCACTATACCGAGGATGGCAGGTCCTTCTCACTGACTTCCTGCCACCTATGTCCTTCTCTGGGTCCCTCTTCCAATTTTTCATTCTATTAACCACTGACTTACACTTGAATGCCCTGAACTTCCATGGAAGAGTCTAGTCTGTTCCTATCCATTGTGCCATGGAATTAAGCATGGAGAACTGCTGACCTTACACTCAACTGCACACAGCTCACAGGTTAATGCTGTTGTATGTGTACCTTGTCTTTAAGAGCTTCATGTGCTGTGTGTATATTATGTTGAAGCTCTTGCTGGCAGTTAGTCTGCTTTGAGACTACAGGTTGCACATGCACAAATCAGTTAGTTACTGTAATGTCAGCTACAAGATTATAACGTGTTTTACTGTTTCAGCAAATGAACACGTCATTAATCAACCCTGATTGATCAATTGAGCAATTGATTCTTGGATCATGATCAATAGTGTGACACAGCATATGGCAGTGGTAAACATGTGCTGATGAAGCCCATCAAGATGGCAGCAGAGTGGACGCTGGAGCCAGGGCCTGTCTGCTCTGACTGCTTTTCTTTTCCTTTTCTTTTTATTTACCTCTTGTCCAGAGTTCGGAAGGTATTGGTTGTGGATGAGGAACCCCAGCATAGGCTCAAGTAGGCCCAGGGGACAGAATTGGTGAGCGAGCTCCTACTTACTTTTCGGCGATGAGCAAAGGACCTGGCATTGGGTTGGTGGCTGCTATATTGGTGGACATGACATCAGCGAGCTGGGCTGAGCGGCAAAAGATGACACGTAAGGAGCGGCAACCTCATCACTGGTTGGGTACAGCGCTTCCTGCAACGAAGCAGTGGTGGAACTGCATTACAGCGACATTGACAAGATGGGCATAGAGGTGAGAGATGTAACTCAGACATTGGTGGGCCCAACACAGGCAGCAGCAAGGCAATGGCAGAGGGAAGTCGGCCCCGTGGTGAAAGATGGTGCTTGAGGACCAATGACTTCAGTGTTGGTTGGTTTCGGTGTAAATGGTGGTGAGGTGGTGGAGGAGGGATGGCGGTGCAGGTGTTGTTGATGATGAGCTGTCTCAGGACTGATGGGCTCTCTTTAAGCTATATCTTTCTATTTTTTCTTGTTCTTAAAACTGTTCAAAATGTTGCTGCATCGATGTGACAGTGGAAAATCTTTTTACAGTATTTTGCTGCTTTTCTCACTATTTTGCCGTTTTTCTCACTGTAAAATACATGTGACAATGAAATCATTCATTCATTCATTTATTGTGCTTGAACAGTCACCAAGGAAGTTGATCTATAGGTGAAACACATGGTCAACAGACTTAAATCATGCTGAAGTGTCTGAGACAACCCTCATAGAGTGTTGAAAATGCAACTTGCAGACCAATCCTTAATGAGAGGCCAGTTTAATTCGTTGAGAAAAGCAAGAGATAGGTAGTGTGTTTTGTATAAAAAGAAAAGATGTATGTCTGGAAGTCCACAAAATTTCTTCGTTTAAATTGAGACACAGCAGACCTCCTAACAGAATTTATAACATATAAACAATGTTCACACCTATGGTTTTTAGATTCATCCCTATATGATATAGAAAAGCAAGCTTTTAAGATTTGCTTGGCAATTGAGAACAAAGGTCTGTACAGACATAATATGTCAAGGTTAACAGCTAATGAGCTAAAAAATTCTGACAAGGTATGGACCACATTAGAAGGTCAGTTAAGAGTAAAATTAAACCTCTGTATTCATCAACTAAAATTCATGAAATTTACACAGAAGCCTACTAAATCTACAGATGACTTTGTCAGCAGATGCAGAGAAAAGGGCTCATTATGTGATTTTTCAGGGAGCTACTACACAGAACTGTTGAGTCAGTGATTACATCTAATTCTAGTAAGCTTTCAGTGGACACAACCATGAGATTGCCCAAATATGGGTGTGGCCTTCTGTATGTGCCAAGAAATTGTCCAGATTTTAATCAATTTTGTGAGTCATGTAGCAGAAAAGGCCACTGGCAGAGACAGTGCAGTAGAGCAAAGGTTGGTGCAGATACAGACTGCACAAGGTGAGTAGCTACAAGTCACAGTAGAGACCATCTGGCATCCCATCACAGGCATACACAGTGATCAATGAACAAAAATACGTTGATGTACATGACAAGACAGAGTGATGAACACATTTCACACTGTCAACCTTCTGGAAAATATCAGTGTCATCATTCAAACAATTTGTCCTCAGAAAACTAGTGACTATTAATTATTGGCTAAGATGCACACTGGGACAAGTGCCAACATACTTCTCCTGTGAATTTTATGATATGTATCTATGGACATGATGAATCATATGAATGTAAGACTTACAGCATACACTGTTCTCCAATTCCACGTGCACCATCGATAATATTGGATTACAAGTACAATCAATCTGCCTGATGTCAGATCAGTATGAAGTACGCCAGCATGTAATGTCCTTAAACTAGACACAATTTATGGAATCAGTCAAGCATCAGAGACCCAACAGAAACTGCAGCATACTATTTCAAGAAGCACTTGCAGAAATGAATATGAGGGAAGAATGGAATGCTGCACTTTCATCTGAATTAGTGGAGCTAATATCTCAGCTCTCTGCTGCGGAGATAAAAATTAAAACTTAAGAGAAAAAAGGCTGAAATACTAGCTCATGATAAATCCAAACTTGAGAATACCATTTGAGATGTTGAAGTATTTAGTGGATTCCTTCACCGAGCTCACAAAGATACATGAATTGTTATATTATTGATTCATTGAATAGTTTGCCACTTGCAAATATATCTGGAGTAATTCGCACATAAAACAGATCAGACTCAGTAGGAGCAACTGCTGAAATATTGACTTGAGCTCAAAGTAAAGTAGGAGAAAATGACAGAGCTGCAAAAACAGGCAGAGGGGCGCACTACACACAAGATAGATCAGAAAATCACTTGTTTTTCAGCAATAAATGTGGGCAATGATGCTGTAGTTAAAGAACTCACTGGACATAGAAGTCAAACAACCATCGTAGCAGCTGGTGAAAGAGATCTAGGCTTTAAAGAAATCAAAACCATAACAAAATGAAGAGGCTGGACACTTACTAGAGCCGTTAATGAAGAAAAAATATTTGTCTAGTGACTGGCTAAAACTTTGTTAGGATTACAAATTTTGGAGTATAAAACTAAAAGGTTCAAAATGAGCTGGAAGCTCCTAAGGAAAACAGTAAATTCTTGTAAAATTTGAATCACTGATAACAGCTTGAGGAACATGATCAGTCAATGGTTAATCTGGAATGAAACATGGCTGCATTCATCTGTTTAAGCAAATTCTTAAACAGTCCAACAACAGTCCAGGGAAATTTGATTAACAGACTGCAGTACCAGATAAAATCACTGATGGCTACGGAAATCAACAGCACCTTCAGACAAAATCCCCATCATGAGATCTGAATGTATCAGTAAATGACTTATAGGCGATAGGAGCTCACAAGGTACTGTAAACAGTTAAACATTCTTTTGGAAAGGAGAAGCATTTTGTACGTGTACCTTGCCTTTAGGAGAATTTGCCTTTAAGGACGCCATGTGTTATGCGTATACAATGTTGCAGCTCTTCCGGACAGTTAGTCTGCTTTGGGTTTGTTAAGTGCGTATTCAAAATTCAGGTTGTGTAGCGTGCTGCCTCCTTCATATCTGAATTTGTTTTATGTTTAGACTAACCCATGCGGTAAATCAAAACAGTTCATCATTAGGCCATTATCATTAACATGACAAATGCCACCTCTTAATGGTTGTGAATTGGGTTGCCATAATATTATCTCTGGCATTATTTTAAATGTAGGATTTTATTGAAAAGTTTCACATTAATAAGTATCCATAGCTGGTGTAAATCTCAACAGATCACAAACATTCTGCTGACTTTCTTGTTGCATCTTAACCCACCATCGTGAAACTGAAATTTTGTAAAATAATTGTGGAGCAGACCGAACCAAGCTTATGTTCATTTTAATGACGATTCTTCTGTTCCAGCAGCGAGAGCTGAATTGGAAACGAGACCTAGAAAAACTTATCAATTCTATTTTAAGGCCGTACAACTATTTAACAAAAATAGAAAATGCTAGAAACACTTAGTGGGTCAGACATCATCTGCATAGGGAGAGAAAAACAGTAACAGTTTGGGTGTGATTTCTTAATCAGAACTAAGAAAAGTTTCAATGGCATGGGGGGAGGGAGGAGGTGTGGAATGGGTGATGTGTGGAAGGTCTGTGATAGTCTTAGAGGTGGGCTAGATGACCAAAGGTTTTAATGGTACAAGGCCAGAAATCACACGCTACCAGGTTATAGTCCAGCAGGTTTATTTGAAAACACAAGCTTTCGGAGTCTTACTTCTTCTTCAGGTGTTTGTGAGAGAGGTAGTACCAGGCACAGAATTTTTAAGTAAAAGATCAAAGGGTCGTACTACTGATGAGGATGTATTAAACAAACCTAAGATGCTGTTAAATCTTTAATCAGTTAGAAGATTTTAATTGATTAATATGTATATGTAAATCCACGAATTCCTTTGAAGTCACTGTCCTGAGAAACTAAGTTTTATCAGGGTAAAGAAGAGGTGACATTTTAGGTCAGACAATGCATGTTAGATGTGAGGCCTTGTTTAGAATCTGTTTGTGTTTTGGTTTGGAATCAGACTGGTTTTATTTCTAAAGTTGGAATTTATAAAATGCCACATTGACTGACTGTCTGTAAATTGTGTGCTTTTTGAACAAGATAGAATGTATCTGCAAATACAAATTCACCCCAAAGATTCACGTGTGTGTGTGTGTGTGTGTGTGTGTGTGTGTGTGTAAGTAAGGGAGAAAGAGTGTGTGTGCTTGAGAGACAGTGTGTGTATGAGAGGATCTATATGAGAGTGCGTGTGTGTGTGAAAGACAGTGTCTGTATGAGAGAGGATCTGTGTGAGTTTGTGTGAGAGTGTACGTGTGATGGGGTCACCTGTAGTGCAAGATGAGCCCAAGATCCCAATTGAGGCCATCCTCATGGGTACCGCATTTGGCTATCAGCCGCTGCTTGGTGACTCTGTGTTGTTGTGTATCCCAAAGTCCGCCTTGGAGGACGTTTACCTGAAGATCTGAGGGCGAATGCCCTTGACTGCTGAAGTGTTCCCCCACTGGGAGGGAACATCCTGTCTGGTGATTGTTGCATGGTTTCCATTCATCTGTTATCATAATGTTTGCATGGTTTTGCCAATGTACCATGCCTCAGGGCTTCCTTGCCTGCAGTGTATGAGATAGACAACATTGACCGAGTCACATGAATATCTGCTGTGCATGTGGTGGCTGGTGTTCCCATGTGTGATGGTAGTGTCCATGTCGAAGATCTGACATGTCTTGCAGAGGTTGCCATGACAGAGTTATACAGCATTGTGGTCAATGTTGTCCTGAAGGCTGGGTAGTTTTCTGCGAACAATGGTCTGTTTAAGGTTTGGTGGTTGTTTAAAGGTGAGAAGTGGAGGTGTGGGGAAGATCTTGGCATTGTCATTGATAATGTGTTGAAGGCTGCGAAGAACATGGTGTAGTTTCTCCACTCCCAGGAAGTACTGGATGATGAAGGGTACCCTATCAGGCATATCCCATGTCTGCCTTCTGAGAGTCATTACAGTTTATCACTGTGGTACTTTGGAACTGGTGATCGATGAGTTGGGCATTGTATCCTGTTCCTATGAGGGCATCCTTCAACTCTTTCAGGTGTCTGTCTCGTTTCTCCTCATCCAAACAGGTCCTGCGTGTGAGTAAGCCTTGTCTACAGGGGTGGCTGTTTTAATATGTATAGGGTGGAAGCTAGAGAAATGCAGCCTTGTGAGGTTACCTGTGGGATTGCAGTAGAGTGAGGTACAGAGGTGTCTGTTCTTGTTGGAGATGCATGTGTCCAAGAATGAGACTGATTCAGAAGAGTAGTCCACGGTAAGTCTGATGGTGGGATGAAACTTGTTGATATCACTTGGTAGTGGTTTCAGTGATTACTTGCCACGAATCCAAAAGAAGAAAATGTCATCAGTGCATCTGGTGTATAGCGTTGGTCAGAGGCTCTGTGCAGCAAAGAAGTCTTGTTTGAATCTGTGCATGAAAATGTTGACATATTGGGGAGCAAACTTGATCTCCATGGCTGTTCTGGATGAAGAACTGGTTATCGAAGGTGAAGATGTTGTGGTCGAGGATGAAATGGATGAGTTGTAGGATGGCGTCTGGAAATTGGCTTTGTCATGATGCCATCGTCGTGCGGGATGTGCCACAACATCCGTTATGACGAGGAATGGCTCGTGGGTGCTGAGTTTCTGTAAGAAATCTGTAGTATCCCAACAGAAGCTGGGGGCTCCCAGTAGAATGGGTTTCAAGATGCCCTCGACATAGCCAGACAGGTTCTCACACAGGGTCCCATTGCCTGATACGATGGGGTGTCCAGGTGTGTTGGCATTGTGCATTGTTGGAAGGCAGTAGAAGGTCAAAGAAAATGGTAATGGAATAAGGGAAAGAAATAAAAGATGTGTCTAGGTGAGTTGTGGATAACAGGATAGTGCATCACACTTTTGTATCCCTTCCTTCTTTTACACCACAGTTCACTGATTCTCACCTCCTGAACTTTCATCTCTTTCCTTTACTGGACCATTTATGGCATTGTTTTCATCTACCTCAGCTCTTTGGTTTGAAAGTCCCTCCCTAAACCATACTGCACCTCTGTTTTTGTTTAAAAATCTTCCTCAAGCCAGCTTTTTAGAAATTAGTATCTATCACCTTCTCTGATCTCTAGCTTATGACTTGGTTGCTGATCCATTCAGTGTTATTTCTTTGACCTGTATGAAATGCCCTGTATGTTCTGTTACTAGTAGTACAAACCTATGCCTCCAGTTCCAATGGATCGAGCGATCCAGATTCTGAGCTGAGGCTAACTCTCAACAATTATGTTCCCATCAGTGTGACTGTATCTGCTGACTTTTCAATACTCGGATGTGCAGGTGCCCGTCAGCTGTTTGGGACAGGTTATTTGTGCAAAAGTTTCAAGTTTTTATTCATGGTGGGCAAATAAGTAAATATCCATAAATAAATGTCTCAATCTGGTGATGACTTAACAAGAAACTTCTGTTCTTACTTATTTTGGGTGTAAGCCTATTTTCTTGATAACTGGACTCACTTTTTATTGTTCTTCTGTAGCAGTTTCTGGACAGTAGCAAGTCATCTTGTTATAATGAGTATGAATTGCAGCTTCACCATATACACTTGGCCTATTAGTATTTCCTCTGATGAGATAATTTCTGAAAGTTCCCTGTTTCTTCTTACTGAGCTTTCAACTCCAACAGTGGGATTTAAGTGTGAGGAAAATTTAGGAAAGTTAAAAGAGGCGGTTCATGAAGCGTGGCATAATCTCTGAAAACTTTACCTTTTGAAGTTTAAACTTCCCTGAATTGTTTCCAAGTACAATCTTGATCTTAAACAAGAGATGCAGTGAACAGTGTGCTTTTTGCATCTGTTCAATTGATTTCTCCTTTTGTGTCCTTCTTTGAAACAAATGACTTGTTTCTTAATAGTGGCATTTGAAAAAGTTTGAGGTAATACAATCTTTGACATTTGTTTTGATCACAGAACAAATATTGAATACTAGCATAGCAAGGTGTAGAGCTGGATGAACACAGCAGGCCAAGCAGTATCAGAGGAGCAGGAAGGCTGACGTTTCGGGCCAAGATCCTTCTTCAGAAGACCCATTTTCTGAAGAAGGGTCTAGGCCTTCCTGCTCCTCTGACGCTGCTTGGCCTGCTGTGTTCATCCAGGTCTACACCTTGTTATCTCAGATTCTCCAGCATCTGCAGTTCCTACTATCATTGAATACTAGCAATTGCTTTTGCTGACAAAAGCCAGCACAGGATTTAAACTTCCCACGCTGTCTCAGGAGTTTCCTAATTGACCATATGCAAGGTAGCTCATGCACTTATGCAGATTTGTGATGAGACATTTTCAAGACATCTGAACAGGTATGAAGCATTCAACCCTTGTTGGATTGAACTGTTCTCAAATCTTAACTCAGTGTCAAACTGTGCTTTCAATAAATTTGTGAGTTCTTTAATTTCACCTCCCAGTTCGTGTGAATGCTACAGTTCTCCCTGGCTTTGGTTAGTTTTCTCTTTTTGCTATTATTTTCAACACAATTGATGTGTTGATGTAATGACACTCGTGTCAGTGTGGTTGCAGTGATGCTGGTAGATGTCTGGCTGCTCCAAATGTAAGAGACAGTCCTGGAGATGTGTCTTGCTGATGCTAGAGATGTGAGTGGTCACAACTGCCATTACAATGTTTAATCAAACATCTTTCAGGAGGGATAGCAGAGAGAACCAGAAGATAGAGAAAGAAGCAACAGACACTACTTCCCTTCAGATATCACAGTGTATTGGTCAGGACTGTGAATCAATCCTTGTTCAGAGAGGTTACTTCTCATAACCTGGCTAGAATCATAGTCAACACAGTGTGGATCTGGAGGAACACAGTGGGTCAGGCAGCATCAGAGGAGCAGGAGAATCGATGTCTTGCGTTGGGACCCTTCACCAGGACTGTGAAAGGTCCTGACCCGAAATGTTGATTCTCCTGCTCCTCTGATGCTGCCTGACCTGCTGTGTTCTTCCAGCTCAACACTGTTTTGACTCTGACTCCAGCATCTGCAGTACTTGCTATTTCCTCTGGCTGGAATCATATATGACTTAATGAGGAACTTTGAGACTTCCTGAGCATTTTTAAAATTACATAGCAAGTCACTTTGCTGTCCCAGCATTGTATTGAGAATTTAAGCTTCAATTAAATCTACTGAGGGCTATCAATGAGGGGAGGAAAGCCACAAATGTCTTCTGAAATTGTGATAGTTTACATTGTGTTAAAGTTCTCCCTGAACATTATTAACATAACAAGAGGAAATAGATATTTATTAAGTATACCAAGAATAAAATACATCATATAAAGAGTTAACATAACCATTGCTGGCTGGATGCAGTAAATGAATGTTCTTAATTCTATGTGACACTATTCTACTTTTGGCATTGTCAATATGCGTGAATGAAAACATGGAAGCATTTAAAGTGCAGTGGAGTTCAGTGTGAGGTTAATACAGGCACCTCAGAGCCCACAAGTTCACTTCTCACAGTATTTTTGAAATGTGCAACTGTGTGTCACTCTTGCGTGATTTCCATTTTATTATTCGGATCGTGTGTCAAGGCAGTGACTACAGGATGTGCATTTCCACTGATACCTATCTTGCTGGAATCAGAAGACATTGACGTACAACAAAACATAAATCCGTGATTGTGTGGTGGCATTGTTAAAGGCAGTCTTGCAAGAGTAATCTAATTTGCGGAATCCCACCCCCCCATTAACATTCAGCCAAATAAATACTGTAGCTACAGGACGAGGGAAATTGGGAATTCTGTGGTGCTTAGCTCACCTTTTGATTCCCTAAAGCGTGTCCATTCTCCACAAGGCACAAGTTGGGACTGTGATCGGATACTTTCCACATGTCTGGATAAGTGTGACTACAACAACATGTAAGATGCTTGGCATTGCCTAGGGCAAAGCAGTTTGATTGATTAGTGCCAGATACACCAACCTAAACATTGAGCCTCTTCACCAGTGATGCATAGTGACAGCAGTGTGCCTACACAAGAGGTACTGCAGCAACTTACTCCTCCAACAGCACCTTCCAAACCTATGACATCAACCACCTTGAAGGACAAGGGCAGCCAACATATAGGAACACCACTTGCAAGATCTCCCATCCACACCTTGCGTCATACTGATTTAGAACATTGAAGCTCTTCACTATCATTCAGTCAAAATCCTGGGGCAGTCTTCTCAGCAGCTCTATGTGTGTACCTGCACCTATTGGATCACAGAGGTTCAAGAAGGCTTCTCGGCACCACCTTATCAAGGGCAATTAGTGATATGCAACAAATGTTGGCCTTGCCAGTGATGCACAAATCCTGTGAAAGAATAAAAAAAATTTTCAGACGGTGTCCCTATTAGCACCTCCATTTCAAAGGTGACTGCCATGTGGACCTCAGATTAGAGACCAATGGAAAATCCTTGATAATTTTTTATAAAAATGCCAGCATATATTCTCATGAAAGATCATACCTATTAGTCTGTGTCTTTTCCAGCACATTGTTCCTAATTTGGATTTTCAATGAGCCTAATGTAAAATCAAGTTAATTTGACGCACATTTAGACCCATATTATCATATGAACTGGCCTGAAATCTCTTGTTATGATTTAAATAAAATATTTTATGCGGATGTGTAAGGATCTGTATGTACGGAAGCAGGATTTTTCTAGACAAGGCTTTTTCTCCCAGTTGGAAGTTGAGCAGAAAGGTGATAAGGCAGGTTTTCTATCTGTTACAGTTGTCGACCACTGACTCCAATTGATTTTGTGTTACCTGAGTTATAATAGATAACTTTGTTGGGCTTACAGTAAAATTCCTCAGAGCCCATCTCAGAACTGGGGAGCAGCATTCCCTCTAACATTTTTTCCAGCTGCCATGGTTCTCTGAAGTCTGTGTACAGCAGTGACTTCCGGGACCATAGATCAGTGCCACAGTTGGTGTGCTGATTCCAATCGGAGTGCGTGGCACTTTGGAACCGTTGTGTATGTACCAGCCATGCAGTTTCGAGAGAATATTGCTGGGGACGGGAAGTCAGCTCAAGGGAAAAGAAAGGGACTGTAAAATGTTGTGGTGGGGTGTATAACAGTTGTCTTAAATTGGACTGACTAACTTTGAGGCAGCTAAAATAGTTTGTGAGTTTGGAAAAACAATAGAGGCATAGATGTATCATCAATTACATTTCCTTCATGCCTTTGAATTCAAAGACCTTGGCTTCCAGATGCTATTGTGCTCCTGGACCATATGAAATATTCTAATACAAATTACACAAATTTATATCAATAATGCAATGCATTGCAGTGAATTGGAAATGTGCTCACTTATATTTGAGTAAATTTGGAGCCTGTACCCTAACTCCAAGGGAAATTATTAGACTTGGAGTTGGATTTAATGTTCCCCGACCAGTGGATTTGAAGGCAAGGGGACATGTTAAATCCAATGGGTAGCCGAGTGACTACCCATCCATTCTAGCACTGCTCACACCACACTGGTTGGGGCGTCAATGATAGTGCCATCTGCAAATAGGCCAATTGAAGCCTGTGGCAATTAATACTACCTCAGGTCCTCACACTGCAGCCATTGGCATTTAACCAGTGCCAAGAGAAATCCACATCAAGTGGCCATCTCAGTTCATCTATTGAAACTGTTGGAGGGTGGTGATAATTCCCTCTGTAAGTGGCTCTCTGGGTCCATCAAGTGCCCTTCAAGGTATACCCTGCTCTCTTTTCAAGTTTTCCTCCCACCATGACATGTTGAACTCTGGACTCCATCCTCTCACCACACCCAAGCACTTACAAAGTTCCAATCCATCACAAATTGTCTCTTCATCATCTGAGTGTACCACAGATTGTGGGCACCACTCCTGCCGGCACATGAGTACATTGAGACCTGCCAGCTCTGGTTATTAGCAGCTCTCTGAGGTGAGGAGTTTTGTCCCTGATGGCCAATTGGTGAAAAGGAACAATCGCCAGTTAGGGGTGCTGCTACAGTTGGCCAAAGAGGCTTGTTTGATTTCAGCCCAAGGGGATAGCCAAGGACAAACAGGCGCATGGTCTCATCAGCGTATAAGGATCGGTGTCCTTGCAATTCATAAGAATATCATTTTACTTCAAACAACTACAGCGATGTGAGAATCTATTTTAGTCTCTGAGCCTGAATCTAGGTTCCTAATGTATTGAAGGCAAATTTTGGTTTAGTTGAACTGAGTGAATCAGAAGGAAAATGGCACCTCACAAAACTGCTCAAATGAATTCACTTTATATTCACTGAACTGTAAGAGGTATATGTATATTTATATAGGCTAGAATAGTGCAGAGTCACAAATCTCCCAGGTTATGACAGTCTCCAACAAAAGAGAATCTTCACATTGAAGACACTACCATCACTGAATTTCGTGTTATCAACATCCTGGGGGTGACCAGAAACTGAACTGGACTAGTCATATTAATTCTGTGGCTATAACTGCAGATCAGAGGCTAGAAATCCTGTGGTGAGTAACTCACTTCCTGATTCCCCCATAGATAGGCATATGGATGAGAGTATAATGTAGGGGTGGAGGTTAGATAGACCTTAGGATTAGGATAAAAGTTTGGCACAACATCGTGGGCCAAAGGGCCTGTACTGTGCTGTAGTGTTCTATGTTTTATATGATGTTGGAACAGAAGTAAGCCATTCAGCCCATCAGGTCTGCTCCACCATTCAACTCAGCTCTACTTTCCTACCTTTTCCTCATTCCCCTCGATTCCCTTATTAAAAATGTCAGTTTCAGTCTTGAATGTACTTAGAGACCTAACCTCAACAGCCCTCCGAGGTAAAGAATTCTACAGAAATACTACCCTCTGAGATAAGAAATTCCTTCTCATCTCTCTTTCTCATAGACATGCAACCCCTTATTTTGAGACACTACCCTATGGTCCTCGACTCTCACATAAGGGGAAACAACTTTTTTGCATCTATTCTGTCAAGTCCCTCATGAATATTATAAGTTTCACTAAGGTCATTCTCATTCCTCTAAACTCCAATGAGTACAGACCCAACAACTTCAACCTTTCCTCATAAGACAGTCCCTCCAGACCCTGGATCAGCCAAGTGAACCTTCTCTGGACTGCCTTGTTTTGCCTTTGTGAAGCCATGCTGAGGCTACTTGTTTATATTATGTATTTCCAAATGCTCTGCTATTACATCCTTTATAACAGACTGAAACATTTTCCTAAAAACAGACATTACGCTTAACTAGCCTATAGTGACATTTATTCTCCTTCCCTTTAAAATACATTGGCGGATTTCCAAACCTCTGGGACTTTCCAGAATCTAAGCACTTCTGAAAGATGAATACCAGTGCATCCAATATCCCTGAAGCTGTTTCTTTCAATATTCTGTGTTACATCCCATCAGGTCCACAGATCAGTCTTTAGTCCTATTAGTTTCCCTAGCACTTTTTCTATCATAATAGTTACCTCTCCTTAGTGTGGGGAACGGGGCACCATCAGTCTTATAAGTCAAGGGTAACCAGTCAGGGGATCAGTTGGGGTGCTGTGGAGACACCTTTCTGTGGGCTGGGATATTCTTAGTCTGGGCCGCCCTTCCAAGTCAGTGTGAGGTGAGGGGTGAGGGGTGTGGGGGTTGAAGATGGACTACACTCAATACTTGGGCTTTGGTAGTCACAGTCAGGGATTTATTTGGCGGGCAGTCTGCGGAGTCCTGAGGAAAGTAGAAAGCTCAGGTCTAGAGTTTATTGTTTATTGGACTGGTTTGCTGAGGAAATTCTGATAGTGAGATGGGTAAATTCAAGAAAGATGGTGAGATCTCCTAGACCATGGGAGGGAACAGGAGGTTACGGGGGTAGTTGGTTCTCCAAAGTCACAGTCATTCTGGCCTCAACATGGGAAGAGTGTAGACCCAACAAGTGCATGGTAATTCAGAATGCTATGGTCTCAGGGGAAAATGAGGAACATAAGGAGACTAAACAGAAATTTGGATGGAGGGTGAAAGGTGAATGGGGACATAGAGACAGTAACATAAAAGGGAATATGAAGGTTGGGGATATCACTGTGCATCGCAGCTTGCAAATCACTGACAAAATTGAAACCATGCCATCTGCGCACAAGATTTAACTGGACACTAAAGAGACAACTTGGCTGACACCTCACAGTGTGGGTGGAGTGAGTGATTGTTTGTCTCTTTGGGGATGGAGTATAATTCTGTGTATCTGAGGCCCTGCCTAGGGGCAACTACATTACTCATGCATTTACCAGTTGCGTAAAGCCATCCATCCATTTGCTGTTTAATTTCTGACATTTGGCTCACCATCTGAGATGAAACTTGTGGTTAGAGGATTCCTTGTTGCCTTGTTGAGCGTAAGCGTCAAAGAAAACATCAATTGTAAAGTTGCCAGTAAGCCCAGCCAGAACAGTAAAATTCAGGCACTACCACACCAGCAGGTTAAGATCCCCCATGAATTTTCTAGCCTCACTGACTTTATCTACAATTGTCAGAAACCCAATGTAGGCGAAAATTGAAGATCTCACTGGTCATCACCACCAAACAGCATCGTCTACTGGAGCAGGATTTGTATTCAGAAGGACTGGGTTACTAATCTATTGTGGTGCTATCAAGGTTACATCAGACTGAACATTTTTGCCAGTGGATCATTTCAAAGAGCAACTGGGGATCTGTGTGTCATCAACAGTGCTACCAAGCAGGACCTGCTCAGCAATGACCTGGTCAGTGGTTTGCCAGGGCCATTCAGCTCCAGTGCTTATTATAACCTTTTCTCATACATGGATGAAAGAGCTGAATTCCAGAGGTTTGGTGAGAATGATAGGCATTGACATCCCTAGCAAACTGGAATCAATGTGTGTCAAGGGGCAAACTCTCCACTGTTTGGAGTCATACCTGGCACATATGAAGATGGTTGTCATTACGAAGAACAAAGAATAGGTACAGGACCTTTGGCCCTCCAAGCCTGCACTGACACATTTTGACCTTCCATAGTAAGACTGTCTTTGCTTACAGGATCCATATGTAGGATTGAGCAAAAATCCCCAGCATCTAAAATATTGGACAAGACCCTGGACTTCTCTAACATCTAAAATATTGAACAAATAGTGTAGGTCAGGCTACAACAAGTACACGCAGAGCCAGAATGATTTTGGTCTGGGACTTTTGTTTAGCCTGGAATTCCAATTTTCACCTCCAGTCTAAGAGAACAATAATCCAAACCTAACACTCTGGAAAAGAACTAAGTTTTACACCTCGGGCTACCCACAGCATATAATATGAAGACTCGGAGATACTGGACATTCAACTTCAACCAAAATTTATTCACATTTACTCTAACCATTGGGAAACCAATTGACTTCAGAAGGAAACACCAGAAACACAATGGACAACACATTTGAGAGGAGATAACGGGGGCACATAGTCTGTATAACTGCCAGCCCTGATCTCACCTGGGGGAGAGCCTTTATCTCAACAACCAGCTTCTGCAGAACTCACTTCCCCACAGGCTTACAGCCCCATCAAGTGGCTTCAGAACCAAGAACCACAGGGGCCAAACAGTGAAGCTGAATTGGGAAGCCAAACCAAGGGCATCATTGGAACAAAGGACATCTGAGATGGGGGAAGACAACCGAGCGCTATCCGAACAAGAGTTTGCAGAGACGGGCCTGTTCCAAACCAAGAGAACCAACAGCAAGAACCTCAACTGTGTTTTCCTCAATGGTGAGCTGAAACTCTCGAGACCTCAAAGTTCCGACCTAGCTAGCAGGGAGGGGAAGGCAGGTGGTGACAGTGCAGGGGCCCCAAGGATAGGAAGGCTGATTATTCTGTGAATAGCTTCTAATAGTGTTTAACCTGTGTTTAATTTAATAGCATATTTAATTACTGTCCTCCGTATAACTTAGTTTTAATTTCACTATTTGTTACATTTAACTTTACTTCTTGTATTGTACTTACCTTTTATATTTAAATAAATGTAGAGATTCTTTTGCCCTGAAATACCTGTTCACTGCTTTCTTCATTTCACATTTCCTAAATAAGAACAGGTCAGAGGCTAGGAATACTGTGACGAGTAACTCACCTCTTTACTCCCCAAAACCTGTCCATCATCTAGAAGTCAGGGGTGTGATGGAATACGCCCCACTTACCTGGATGTGTGCAGCTGCAATAACACTGAAGAAGCTTGTCACCATCCAGGATAAATCAGCCCACTTGATTGGCACCACATCTACAAGCAGCCACTCCCTCCACCACTGACGCTCTGTAGCAGCAGTGTGTATTATCTACAAGATGCACTGGTGAATTTCTGCAAAGATCCTTAGACAACACCTTTCAAACCCAGGACAAGGGCAGCAGATATGTGGGAACATCGCCACCTGCAAGATTCTCTGCAAGCCATTCATCATCCTGAAATATTCCTCATCATTCCTGATTGGAAATATATCAACGTTCTTTTAGAATCGCTGAGTCAAAATTCTGGAATTTCCTCCCTCAGGGCATTGTGGGTCATCCCACAGCAGGTGGACTGCCGCCATTCAAGAAGACAGCCACCACCACCTTCTCAAAGGCAATTAGGGGTGGGGAATAAAAGCTGGCCAGCCAGCAACATCCATATCCCATGTCCCACAAGTGAATAAAAGAAAGCCCAATCTTCAGCCCACAAATGCATCCGAGTTGTCACTCATGCATTTTCTCTGGAAAACAGGCTCTTCATATTATTTCCCTGTGATGAGGAGAATCAAGCAGCTCCAGCTGTGGAATTCTTCAACATTGCTGTGTTCGTCCAGTGCAAGGTGCAATAGACTGCAGCCATGTTGCCTTGAGAATTCCATATCACTAATCCGTAGAGTTCATCAACTGAAAAGTCTTTGCTCCCATAATTATTAGCTTATCTGTGACACTGATGCCAGATTTAGGAAGTGCGCAGCAGATATCCTTTGAGTTGCCATAATGCATAAATACTCAGATTCTTGCTTCCTTTCAATGCCTTTGGGCCATACAGAGCTGGCTGCTGGGTGACCAAGATACTTTGCCAAAAAAGGGGAAATCTTCCCCCATACAATTTGACTCCTCTTTCATGTTTGACCCTGAAGTGGACAATATGGCCTTGGTTTGGGGTTCAGGGTGGAAGAAAGAGGGTCAGAATTAAAACCTAAATACTGCTTCCAAAGCATTTTCCAATAGAACTCTATTTTACCTTTTAGAAGTTAACATGATCCCAGATGCCAATAAAAATATAACAACAATGAAGCAGCATCATGGCATTCAATATGTATTCATCAAAGTTTGCGATCAACATGTAATAACATAAGGTATAAATATGAAAATATTTACTTTTAATGTACTTTGTAACGATATTACTTAATGTAATCACCTTCATTTCTTGGTCTTTGGACAGAAAGCCAGGGAAATACAAATTGAGTGTGTTGAAGTGGGCTGATGTTGGAGTCCAGGCCCTTGGCTGACAGGATTGGGTTCAGATAAAACACAAATTTTCTTTCACAATATGATTCCAAGTAACTATGAAGTCACATTTTTTAATGAATAAGTTAGATTAAGCATTGCTGAAGTTTCAATGACAGAAAATAGGATGCATGGTGTAAATACTCTATGGAAATATGCTCACTCCTAATTGCACAGGCACATCAGATGTTCAGCAATAAAAGTGCTGATTTATATAATAGATGTTTCTATCCATATTCAATGGATGTTTCCACACATTTAAAACATCAAGGGATGTGGAGATTGTGCAGGCAAATGGTGCTGGGATATGAAATCAGAGATAATCGCATTGAATGATAGTACAGGCTCAAAGGGGTGAATGGCTGATTCTAGCTCCGATAACTTGTGTTAAGATGGTACATGAGGTGCCTACCCCACTTTCTGTTTCAGTACTTTTGAGAATTGTGCAACGTAAGAGGGAGCCTGTTCATCACGATTGTCAGATTATGTCCCATGTTCTCTGTAGAGCCTCCAGAATTGCAATGCTGAGTTCAGGCCTGGTTCCATTTTGTGAGATACCTACTCAGCTTTGAAAGACATACAATGAGTAGATCAAAATTATGTCAAGATAATGAAAAACATTAATATTCATCATTTTAGTAGCAAAACCCATTTGAGGGTAAATTTCCCTTAGTTTTTAGATCTTATCATTAATGCATGATGCCAATAAAATTATGCAGAGCACAAAGGCCTGTTAAGGTTGATGAGGCCCAGCCCTGGTATGACATTTAAACACATTTCCATTTCAAGACTTTTTCTAATACAGAAATTAATGAACTGCTTTCGAGGGAAGGCGAGGTGAATCTTGCCCTCTCCTTGAAAGCTATTCAGATTGTTACAATATAAAAAGAAAGCCTTATTGACCCTGCCCTCTAATTACTTGTCGCAGGCATAGCAGCCATATTCACATGACTTGTCTCAGCAGAGACTGCTTTGCATTTTATAAAAAGTTGTCATTTCCCCAACGTTATCAAAGCCGACTTTCTGGAAAGGGATCTGACTTTCATCCTCATTTAAACTACAGGAGATGAAAATTTAGCATTTATGTAACTCCTAACTGCTAAATAAAAGTTTTTGTATATATAGATTCCTCCCAGTCCTCTGTTGTTACTGTAGAAAAGAAGATATATTTGAAGTTCAGACACTTTTACTATTAACTCAAATGCCTTCAAAATGTTGATCATAGATGCACGTAAAATAAATATCTTGTAGAGATTTCTTCCAAAGTTCCAAAATCTCAGATCATTAATTAATGTTGAACGACCAAATTGTAACTGCAATGTTAGAACAATATTTCAGCTCATTTTCAAATTTAAAGTAACAATCCAGAATTTCTAAAGCTGCCCAATGAACTCAAGGTGATAACACAATCACAAATGTTGGGGCTGAAATTAAGCAGAAATACTGGTATAAACATTCAGTTTCCATAACTGTTTAATCGCCTGTTGGTGGGAAAAGGATTGCTCACGGTATTTTATGGTGAGATTTTATTTTCTAAGGAATTCTGAATCATAGCTGGGTGAATGGCTCATTGGCTGTCAGAGATTGAAACTCAAAGAGAAACAACATGCCCATCAGTAGGTGCCCGCTGTTGAGAAATGTGCAGTATGATATTTGGCTGCTCTGACTCAGAGTTTGGTTTTGAGTCTCTGGTTGGCTTCACACAGGAGCAGGATATCATTGACTGCACGCATGTGGCAATTTGAGTGCCTCTAGGTCAACCAGGAATATTCTTGTATTGCAGAGCTTCTACTCAATCAATGTGCATCTGGGGTGCAACGACAAAAAGATGTTTACACAAGTGTCTATCGGATTCTCAGCATGATGCTATGATGCTTTTGTCCCACAGCAGTCCAGGCTCCCTGACATCTTTGGACCTGGAGGCAGAAATATAGGTGTTTGCTGGAAGGCAAGCAATGTCCACTTTAATCTTTCTGATTAAACCTGCTAGAAATCTGACTCAATGAGGCCCAGAAGGGCTACAGTGAATGCCATATAACAACCAGATGTGATCAAAGAAATAAAAACAAAGTTGCTGGAAAAGCTCAGCATCTGTGAAGGAAAAACCAGAGTTAATGTTTTGGGTCTGGTGACCCTTCCTCAGAACTGATCAAAGAAATGACTGGCATATTGAAGTTGGGCTTTAGCTCCTGAGAACCACCTGCTGTTCCACTGGAGGATGCAGCAGTCATGGCTGAATGGAGCTGGTATGATTTTCTTTGTACAACATAGAGGAACATAGGGTGTTCTACCTGCAGAAGGCACACAGCTCATTCCTCTTTAATTGATTCTGAGGAGGAAAAGGAAGGTGATGATGGTAGTGCATCAGCAGCTGGTCGCATAATTGACTGGGATTCTGTGATAATGTAGTTCACTAAGGTTGAGCCAGTGGACCATGTGTTTTTTCCACCACCTGTGCACATTGGCCGTTGTTGGTTCTTGTCACTATATACTTTTCCATTCATCCTCAAATGAGTTAAAAAGCAACTTACAATCTGGTAACTGAGAAAGGACAAGATAGGAAATTTATGCAAAAAGATTAAAAATCTTTTAACTCTATAACAGAAACCTGACAACACCACATTTTACCATACACTCATATGCCTAGCTTTTCCTTTTCAATACTGCTCCTACTTGCTGCAAATCCTGACTTGAGCAGAGGTAGAAGTAGGCTGCTCAAATCCCTGGTCTGACCACTGAGGTGCTATTGGTTAAGGCTGTTTTAAGCCCTGTTGCAACTGTGTGAAACAGGAGCAGACTTGGCCTTCAGAAGATAAGACAGAATGAAAAACGGGGAATTGGTGTGAAGTAGTTTGAATACAATACCTACTTCCACATTCCATTTGATCATTAAGCCTCTCATGCTGTGACTGCACCACTCTGATGGAAAGCACTTTGGTGCAGATCTGTGTGATACAGTGAGGCCAAGGTTAAATACATCTACCATCCTTCAGGCTCTCATTCCATTTACTAATGCTGACATATTGTCATCCAATGTGCAAGGTGATGGTAGAGCCACGGAGAGACTTATTTGACTGGTGGTTGTGCAGAACTGACCACCCTATCTGTGCAAGAATATAGCATCACAATGTCCAACAGCATCAATCCACTTGTGCTTGAGGTGGGCTCCACCATTCTCTCTACAGATGTGGTCAATGTGCTTGGAAGGCCTGTCACTGTTTTACACATTCTGTATTGGTGTTGAATGACTCTCTGTTCCATTGATCACACACTGGATACAGGATCAATGTCCAGCTCAGCAGAACCTGCAGAGGGCTAAGCTCTCCAACACAGATTTTCCCCTGTGTCACTGTCATCATCATTTGTTCTTGTCCCCTGGTGAAGTCCCAACAATCTGTCCCAATGGTCTCAGTGAATTACAAGTATCTGAGCTTGTATGCATGCAAGATTCCTGTGATATACCCTCAGAAGGAATTCTTTTCTTGAGGAGCCTTGGTCCATGAGTCCTACCATTAAATGTGTGGAGGCGTTGTCAGAGATAAAAGTTATGAATGTGTATTGGAAAGATAAGAATACTGCAAGATATAATTATGATGATGATCCCATTTTCCTCACTGCTGAAATCAATTCTTTTTATCCTGTCATGGGGTGTCTGCATCACTAGACATACCAGTATTTGTTGTCCATCCCTAATTTGCGGTAGGAACGGTTCAGACAAAGTTCACTTGATTTATTCCTGGAAGGTAAGACCCCAAGGCTCCATCAATGCATCTGCTTGTGATTTTAATAAAACTAGGTGTTTAATCTGCTCTGCAGAGATTGCTTCCCAATTTATAATTCTATTTTTCTAATCATGCTGTCAGCCTCAAATTCTACCACATTTTAAATTTAATGATGTAGATTGGTGTTCCCATGGCTCAGTGAACTGTGCGGCTGAAAAGAGGTGAAAATAGCCAGGTTCAGCATCTCACTGCTTTTCCAGTACTCTTGTGGAGCAGGTAAACCAGCCCTTCCCACCATTCAATAAATGAACCTACTTCTCTCTCCATGAATGAGCTCTCTCTCTCATACCGTCAGGCTTCTATGATTGGATGCTTGTCCTTGTATTGGTTTGTTATGGATGAGGACAATCTGTCTCTTTGGTCTAACAACTAGAAATCTCAATAAGGTAAACAATAAAAGATTTAACAATGAGAGATTCAATGTTGTAGACCATATCGAAGTTGCATGAGTACTTCTATTGGTTACTGTGGCATACACTAGAAGATTTCCATTTCTCTCCACTAACTGTCTCAGGCTGACTGTGTCTGTCTATGTAACAACGTCACCATGCGTGGTGCTAATTACACTTCTAGGTATTAAACCATTCCATATCCATATATGACATTTCTCCACACAAGTGTTTGGCCCATTTTTATTATTATTAGTGTATACAATCATCTTTTTATATTAACATTTACATCTACTGTATGTCTCTCCCTAAGTTTCTGGCTTTATTGATTCAGTCTGCTTGGAAGTTTTACCACTGTCCTCAAATGTGATTTCTCTTCTAACTCAGAAGAATGGTAGCCTCTTCTGCACCATTTTGTTCTTCACTTAGATGATTTTCCTGTAACTTTGATGTTTCTGTACCCCTAGGATTTCAGGTTCAACATCTGCTCATCTCGATACATAATGTGGATATCTCTTATTGTATTGGGATAAGATCTCTTCTCTTCCATCATATACTATACCAGTATAAAAATTATACTATACGAGTATCTGGACAATCTCCTCTGTTCTGATCTTGTATCCATATCTTTTGACCTTCCATATGTTTTATTGTAATTCGTGGCTTGCTGCTTTTTGTAAGACTTCTTTTTGACTTGAACTCTCTGATAATTCTTGGGTTGTAGCCTTGGAAATAATTATTGAGGTGGAATAAGAAGTTGTGTTTTGAGTTTGCTTCTTATCAACTTCACAGAAAGTACTCATCTACATTATAGTGGAGTAGATTTGTAGTCTAATAGTGACCTTTGAAATTTGTTTTCAAAAGTGATTTGATAGCTCTGATAGTTTGACTGAGGATATGTTGGCGAACCCGGAACCTCTTCAAATCCACTACTTCTGCCAAGTATTTGCTGTTTTTATTTTCAAATTGTGGCCTATTGTCAGAAACAGCTATTTGGACTACCATGACCTGCAAAAATCTTTCATACCCTGATAGCTATTTCCATACTCATAGTATATAATATTTTAAACTTCAATCCATCTTGAAAGTAATTAATGTTAATAAAATGTGACTTGCCATTGAAGACAAATGTAACCATATCCATTCTTTTCCAAGTCATGGTTGGAGATTTAGTCAACATCAATTGTTACCTCAGTTCTGGCAATATCGTGCATATATTTGGTAATTATAACTCTGTTTCTTCAATATTCTTTGAAATTCTGAGACCACATTGATGCCTCAATCCTTGATGTAAATTCAGTGACATTCAAGTTATTTAGATGTTGATCTTCTAAGCTATTTTCTATAGGTGAAATTGGGATAAGTGAAATCGCTCAACATGGGCTAAAATTTTGTCGACATCAGTAAAGTACCTTCTTTGTTTATGATAAACTTTCATGACTAGATACTACCAGGTCTTTGGTTTGGCAAACCCTCAATACAATATTGACAGATTTTGATGCATTCCTGGTCCAGCATTTCCTCTTCATTGATTTGTTTGAAAATGTTCTGACTTGCTGGCCATTGTGCTGTTGTAGGCGGAGTATAAAACTCAACTTCTTCAATGAAACACCTCATCACATTATACAATCAATGGTTGCAATAGAGAGTGCATGCACTGTTGATTGCAGTTTACCTAGGATATAAACTGTTCCTATGCAAATCTCATCAATCTCAAACAAAATCATTGTATTCTTTGAAGCTTCTTGCAATCTTCTCTTACCCAAAGTAACTGAGAGCTTGTGTTCTGTCTCAATAACTACTTTCAGACCAATGATGTGGTCTGAGAATTTCACGCATGCCTGTGTAAATGTATTTTTTTGATGACCCCACATCTCATCACTGATAATGCTTTAGATGGTGCATAATAAACTGGTCTTCAATAACTACCTGGCTGCCCTTGGAACGAATTGCTCCTAAGCCTTTAGGTGAAGAGTGCTAATTCAGTTGGTAATAAAGTATTATAAAATGCTAAAACGTCAGTGGAAACTGGTATTTTTTTAAAGTCCTGAAATGCTTGTTCTTATGTCTAGAACAATGTCTGAATTATTTGAATTACGCTAAAGGTTCAATAATAATTGCTAAGTTAACTGACCATTTAAAAAAAATCTAAATATTTCAGACTATCTTTGGAATGGGAAATTCTGTTCCAAGAGCATCTGGTTTTCATGACGCATTTTAGTTTTTTTTTCTTTGTTCACGGTTGCCACATGCAATGATGGTGATGCCTGATAGGAGCTGCAAAACTTTTGCAATACTTTATCTTCCAGCCTGATTTTACTGTCTTATTATTTAGATTTATAACTCTCTCACAGATTTTTCTAACCCAGTCATTGATTACTGTTCAGCTTGAAAGTACACCCGGCAGACAACTGCCCCATGTGATATACCTCTACTCTGAAACTCATCATGTTTCTTTTTCTGCACCTTTGTTTCAGGCCTGACCTTCTTTCCATTTGTAACACCCTGTTACTGCTTGTTGTGGATGTGGGCAATGTACCTCTTTAGTCCAACTAGTAGAGAATTTGAGTTGGATAAAGTAAACAGTAAGTAGTTTATTGTACTGCTGTAATTTATAGATACTTTCTAAATGATCTGTTTAAGGATGTCAATACAAGCTTCTGGAACAGGTGGAACTTGAATGTGGGCCACTTGATTTAGAGGCAGGGGCACAATTACTGCACCACAAGGGCTCTTTGCTGTGACCCATATACAGGTTATGTGAATATTTGTAATAGTACTATTGATCTTGTTTGAAGTCTTCCACCTCTCTCCACTGATTGTCTCAGACTGTCTCTGATTGTATGAAATCAGCACTGTAGGTGATCTAATCATGGTTCTAGATATTAACCCTTTCTGACCCATATGCAATAGACCCAGGATCCTCACCCCTGCCCTATTGTCTATGATCATCTTAAGCCTTACAGACCACACATTCTCCCCTAGCCTTTCTTGTTTATTTCATAGGCTTTCCCAATTCCCTGGGATTTTCTTGTATTTCACTTGACTTACCCACCCTGCACTCCACAATCCTTTTTATTAGTTTTGAGGTCCAACTGTTAAATTTAGCAAGAACTTCAAGTTACCCATGATTCTGGGATTCCAGTCTGCCCTATCTTCCCTCTCTGTCTCCCTGTATATATCAAAGCCCATGATTTCTGTGGCTATTTGTTAAATAAAATCTCCTCTGATTTTTCTCTTCAAAAAGATGCATGTTGAGTACAGCGTAGATCAGATGAAAGGTCAAGCTCCCTTCCATTTTCTGAATGCATATTAACCCCAAACTTTACAATATCATTGTGATATTTTTCTTCCCCAAAACAATGAATTCATTCTCTATAAATGTGATCACCTACTTGAGAAACAGAACTTTGTTAAGCATGAAAATGAATCGAAAATTCAGAAGCTGAGGTATACTGAGTTGTTCAGTTTTGGACCCAAAAACCGCTCCACCTTTTACACTTTTTGGCGTAATACTAAGTGCTGATATGAACCCATTGAACAAACAAGACAAATCACATTCACTTCCAGAAACTGCAATTGATTGTGGTGATGACTAATTAATAATTGACCAAATAATGAATGTACTCTTTCTGACGGTACTTCACTGTAGTTACATAATAATGAAATAAAGAGCACATCTGCTCCTTGTCTCCAAGCACCAGGGAAATGAGTTTAACAAATCAATAATATGAATGAATCTAGCCTACTGAATGCTAACAACAGGTTCATTGGGGAAGCCAAGGTACAAATCTCCTCAGCTGTAGTGAGCTCTGCTGACACTTGGAACAGCCTGTTGGGTAATTCTCATCTAATTAAGGGATTAGCCACAGCGCATAAGATTTTTATTTTTAAATTGCTAAACTCACCATTGTATCGTAACCATACTTAGCAACGTACATAAAACAGCTTGGAGATTAATTAAATGTATTATTAAATATACATTTTATTAATTGTTGTAACACATTTTGACCTGAGCCAGTTTGTTGAAGAGGTCATTTCAATTTCATTACGTTTCTAAATTATTTAAAAAGTAATTTTTCAAATGGTAAAGGCAGTCAATAGAAATAGCTATTTCTGTTCCTTCCTAAGCTTTCGGCTTGCAAAGAGTGTGGTTTTCAGTAAAATCACACAGGGTGTGCCAGGTAACAGTTCTATATAATTCTGATTCAATTTTTCTTTTATCTATCTTCTGTACAAATAGTTTTATTCAAATTTTCGATCTCAGTAATGTTGTTAATTTGTTGGGCAGAATAGACTGTGCTTTATTACAGATAGCAAGAAGAATATTGACACTAAGAATCTGTCCTGTTGCCAAATAAAGTGCCAATTAATCATAGAGCACAGAAAAGGCCTTTCAGCCCATCAAGTTTGCATCAACCTACCTACACTAATCCCTCTTTCCAGCACTTGGTGCACAGCCTTGAATGTTATCTCATTTCAAATGCTCATCCTGATACATTTTAAAGGTTGTGAGGTTTTCTGCCTCTACTGCCCTCCCAAGCAGCACATTCCAGATTCCTACCACTCTCTGGGTGAAAAAAAAACTTTTCTCAAATCCCCTCTAAAACCCCTGCTCTTCATCTTAAAATTTGCCCAGTCATGATTGACCCTTCAACTAAGGGGATTAGCTGTTTCATATTCACCCTATCCATGATTAGTTGTTAGTATTTGTCCATTAGTACCTTCACACTTGTCCTTAGCACTGTCTGTCTCTTGTCAGTGCAGAAATGTATGTCCCTTGTCTTTACTATGTGTGAATATGATATTTGTGTTCATGTGTAAGGATTCTAGCCAACGAAACCCAAATTTTGTCTCTCAACACATCCAAACAAGTGGACATAGCCTCAAAAGACAATGTCATGCCCTAAGTATCACCAACACACCAGGCCAAACATTTCCCTTCTGAATCAAAGCAGTGGGATTTGGGACAATTAGAGTTATAGAGCTATACAACATGGAAACAGACCCTTCAGTCCAACTTGTCCATCCTGACCAGGTTTTCTAAACTGAACTAGTCCCATTTGCCTGCATTTGGCCCACATCTTTCTAAACTTTCCCTGTCTACATATCTGTCCAAATGTGTTTTAAATATTATAATTGTACTCTCCTTTACCACTTCGTCTGGCAGCTTGTTCCACATATGCACCGCTCTATGTATGGAAAAAGTTACCCCTCAGATCCCAATATTGCATCCCTGACTTCTGAAAGTCAACCCATTCATATACAACTTTCATGACCCAGTGTTGAGCTAGGATGGAATTGTGCCTGCCTCCAGTGGAAGTACATCCATGGTGGGAATGGGAATGGGTTGATGCCAAAGTGAGCAGGTTAAAAGGCCTATCTGTGTTTGCTGAGTCTCTGTCCCAGCTCTCTACATGGTCGTTAGAATCCAGTCCTTACCTCTTACCTCACAAACACCCATATCCCATACTCAGTCAATCCTTTGTTTATTCCGCATGCCGTCCTCTATATTCACTCACCCTGTATCCACTATGTGCAGAACTCAAAAACTATATAATTATACTGGGAAGAATTTTAAGTGCTCAGCAAATAAAAAGGTCACCTACTCAAACGCCAGCTGTAAAAGAATCTCTCTTAGAAGCTTGTAAAACTGTCAATCACACAAACGCAATGTGGACAAAGACTGTCCTCTCAAGTGTTTATTAATTTGTCAAAATGAACAGTCATTCAAAAGTTTCCTCAAAATATTCAATTATATTAGCTCTACAGAAAACAGTTAATCAAACAAAGCACACAGCCACAATTTCAACAACTTCTACAGATCTGAACCTAATAGCAAGGTTGTAACTTGACCATGCATTCATAATGAGATTACATTGCAGAACTGCATTAACAAACACTACAGTCTTTAAAGTTGCCTGACGAGATGTCCAGCCATATATTCCATTTTTCACAGGCTGCGTAGGGTTACAACCAAAGAAGACTGGTATTTAGTCAGATTTTTTTTCTAAAAGTGCTAGGTGTATAGACTTTAATTCAATGTAAAAATCAAAGCACAGCAAACAGATGCTTCACTTAAATTAGATTTTAAATACTGTCAAATGAAAATAAACACTTTACCAGTGGGAAAAATAATGCCTGTGAGCACTTCCATTTAATTAACAGTTCTCTCCACCACCTGTACTGTGCACCAGGAACAAGAGTAGGCCATTCAGCCCCTTGTGCCTGTTTCAAGTAACTGCACTGCAGTTGCATTACAAGGCACCTTTTGACCTCAACTTCCAAACCAGCAATCTCTGCCACCAGCAGGACAAGAATAGCAGATGCATAAGAGCGCTACCAGCCATGATTTCTCCTCCAAGTCACTTATCATCCTGAATTGCAATTAGATTGCTGTTTCTTCAATGTTGCTGAATCTAATTGAGATGTGGGCATCACTGGCTGGCTAGTATTTATTGGCCTTCTCTAGTTGCCCTTGAGAAGGTGGTGGTGAGCTGCCTTCTTGAATCACTGCAGTCCACCTGCTGTGGTAGACCTACAATGCTATTAGGGAGGGAATTCCAGGATTTTCACCCAGCAACAGTGAAGGAACAGAGTTTTATATTTCCAAGTCAGGATGGTGAATGACTTGGAGGGGAACTTGCCAGTCGTGATGTTCCCTTGTATCTGATGCCCTTGTCCTTCTAGATGGAAGTGGTCATGGATGTGGAAGGGGCTGTTTGAGGATCTTTGGTGAATTTCTGCAGTGCATCTTGTAGATAGTACACACTGCTGCTACTGAGCATCAGTGGTGGAGGGAGTGGATGCCTGTGGATGTAATGCCAATCAGTTGGGCTGCTTTGTCTTGGATGGTAGCCATGATATGGAAGTGCTGGTGTCGGACTGGGATGGACAAGGTCAAAAATCACACAACACCAGGTTATAGTCCAACAGATTTATTCAAAATCACAAGTTTTCATAGAGCAGAGCTTCAGACGGCACCTGACAAAGGGGTTGATCACTGAAAGCTTGTGATTTCAAATAAACCTGTTAGACTATAATCTGGTGTAGTGTGAGTTTTGACTTTGTCCTGGATGGTGTCAAGTTTCTTGTCAGCGCTCCACTTATCCAGGCAAGTGGGGAATAGTCCATGACTCTCCTGACTTATGCCTTGCAGATGATAGATGTTAGTTTCTCGCAACAATACTTCTAGCCTCTGACCTGCACTTTTAGCCACTTTGTTCATGTTATGAGAACCATTCAATTTCTGATTAATGGTAACTCCCAGGATGCAATGAGGTCAGGAGCTGAGTGGCCCTGGTGGAATCCAAACTGGGCGCCACTGAGCAGATTGTTGCTGAGTAGGTGTTGTTGGATAGCACTGTTGATGACACCTTCTATCACTTAAGAACGTAGACCTTAGAACAGTACAGCACAGTACAGGCCCTTCGGCCCATGATGTTGTGCCAACCTATTGTCCTACTAAGATCAAATTACCCTGCATATCCTACATTTTACTATCATCCATGTGCCCATTCAAGAGTCGATTAAAAGTCTCTAAAGTATCTGACTCCACTACCACTGCCGGCAGCACATTCCACACGCCCACCACTCTCTGTGTAAAGAACCTACCTCTGACATCTCCCCTATACCTTCCTCCAGTCACCTTAAAATTATGCCTCCTCGTAATAGTCATTTCCGCCCTGGGAAAAAGCCCCTGACTATCCACTCTATCTATGCCTGTTATCATCTTGTACACGTCTATCAAGTCACCTCTCATCTTTCTTTGTTCCAATGAGCAAAGCCCTAGCTCCCTCAGCCTTTCCTCAACCTGCTCTCCAGTCCAGGCAGCATCCTGGTGAATTTCCTCTGCACCCTCTCTAAAACTTCCATCTCTTTCCTATAATGAGGCGACCAGAACTGAACACAATATTCCAAGTGTGGTCTAACCAGGGTTTTATAGATGATGATTTAATGACGATTCAGAGTGGATTGATGGAGTGGTAATTGGCTGGGTTGGACTTGGTCTGCTTTTTATATATGGGACATATCTGGGCAATTCTCCACGCTGTCAAATAGATAGCATTGTTGTAACTGCACTGGAAGAAAATCCTATTGCTCTGTTCCTAATGGCACTGAGGATGTACCTATTGCATCTTGAACTGTGGGACTCAAGAAGGCAGCATACCATCACATTTTTAAGAACAATTATGGATGCGCAACAATGTTCCATGTCCTGAGAAAGAATAACTTTTAAAAAGAATCTTCTTATTGTATTGTGAATATCAGCCTGAATTTTGTAATGCATTGGAAGTGAAGGAACATACCTTGAATAAAACACTAATGAAGCTAATTATTAAGAGATGAGTCATCTTTGAATATATTAAACTGAAAATGTGGGCACTTGAATACTAAATACAATCAGGTATGTCTACAATATTGTAAAGAAGTTAATTTTATTAAAAAATAATGTAGGATAGTTTTGAGAAGAAGACAAAAGAATCCAGTACCATTCTTTACATAACTGTCATATAAAAGTTTCTTTTTTCCCTTTATTCATTGGCTGAGGGTGTTGCTGGAGGCCAGCGTTTATTGCCCATAGGGCAGTTTAGATGAAACCACATTACTGTGGGTCTGCAGTCACATGTAGGCCAGATGAGGTAAGGATGGTAGTTTCTTTCCCTGGAGGAGATTAGTGAACCAGATGGGTTCTTCCTGACAATTGATTCATTGTCATCATTAGACTCTTCATTACAGATTTGTTTTTTTATTGAATTCAAATTCAGTTTCATGATCTGCTGTGGTAGGATTTGGACCTAGCTCCCTGGAACATTATTTGGGTCTCTGGATTAACAGTCTAGCAATAATACCACTAAGCCATTGCCACCTCCACCATAAGTGGACATTGCAATTTATTTGAGGGGATTTATTTCAAAGTTATATATTATTCACAGAGTTTCCTGTTTGTCTTTTGTTTGTACAAGTACTTTCTCAGGTTTTCAGTTTGCTTTTGGTGAATGGACCGTGATTCAGAGACAAATTGAAAGAAAGATGGAGAAGCTAAATATTAGCCTCATTCTGTAACAGTCTAGGGAGAAGTGAATTGTTTGCTTCTGCTGAGAAGGCTGATGCTTGAGAGCTGAGGTTATAGATTGCAAAGCAGGACTGCTAAGCATTAGGATAAAAAACTTTGTGTTTAGATATTAATAAAATCTAATTTATTTCTTCACTGAAATAGGAAATTTTCTCTTGTCCTTTGATTTCTTTTGTATGGTTTTACTTTAAAAACATTTGTGCCTTAAATGTTTGAAGATGAGGCATATTTTTGTCCTGAATCTCTAATTGAATCTCACTTGCATTGATGGTTGGATTGGGAACCGTTCTGGGCTTTAGAAAGGGCTGGGACATGGGAACTCCCACATTGGGAAGTCCTTGATGCCCAATGAGCTTCTTCTGAGGACAAAACCCATATTTACAGCATGCAAATGTTTTGTACCAAAAGAATATTATGTAAACCTCAGGGTATGTTTAGGCCCCAATGTATTTAGAAGCTCTCCGTAATTTTGAGTGGGTCCATTCTATTTTCTTCTGAAATTACAACACAAGTATTCATGCTAGATAACAAGCATGGGGCTGGATGAGCACAGCAAGCCAAGCAGCATCATAGGAGCAGGAAAACTTGACGTTTCGGGCCTAGACCCTTCACAAGTATTCATGCACCCAGTTACCTATGGCATTTTAAGCTTGTGTAAACTCTGGTATTCATCTTTAGCTGTTCTTTTGAATCCAGTAAAAAATTCAAATATGAATGGCTTTCTAGTGACTTAATGGACAGCATGAACTTGTTTGTGATGTTTAAATGAAACTTGCGATAACATAGTAAAAGAATGATTCAATCTAATTCCACAAATTTAAAACAAATATTTCAGAGATAGTGGGACATGTTCCAATAAAAAATAATGTCCTAAAATGGTAAATGTAAGCACTGAAAAGAAAAGAAAGCATTGTCCCACTTTACATCTTGTTATGACCAAGTTTGAAGGGTAAACTGACTAATTTTCAGTCCCACTCTTCCATCACTCATAACAAATGTTAAATTTAACCAGAATGGTGATATGGTTAATTATATGGGTCTCAGACTGGTTTAGTATACAAATCAAATCATCCAGGTGTCTTTAGTAAAAAAAGAATGACTAGTTAGATCATAGAAGCCATAGAATCCTTACAGTGTGGAAACAGGCCCTTCGGCCCAACAAGTCCACACCAAACCTCAGCGCATCCTACCCAGACCCATCCCCCTATAACCCACCTAATCTACACATCCCTGAACACTACGGGCAATTTGTTACAAATGAAATAAATCAAACAAAAATATGTAGATTGTTGACAAAAAAATTAGACTGTGAAGTATGGCTTATATTCTAATATCCCAAACTTGGCATTAGGCAAATATGATTAGAAGCAAACTTATGGTCACACTACTGCAGAACACATGAAACAGAAATTACGATCGCAACAGATCCCTTGGATTCCTCAGCAATCTCACCCAGATGTTAGTGATATTGTATGTCACCAAATCTTGTTGCAACATGACTAGGACTGGGAGTTTAATATTCAAGGGTATTTGAAGTTCTGGAAAAATATGGATAAAAAGAGGGGAGATCATTATTTATAAAGGATGCTATCAATGTGGTCGTAAGAAGTAAAAGACTGGGACTTGGAATCAGTTCAGGTGGAAACGAAGAAAGCAGGGGAAAGAAGATTCAGAAGGAAGTTATCTACAGGCCTCTGAAGAGTTGTCTCAGTGTAGGACAGCATATAAGTAAGAAAATAGTGGAAGCTTGTAAGAAGGGCATTATAATTGTTATAGATGATTTTAATCTGTATACTGACTGGATGGATATCATGGGAAATGTAACATTTTTCTTAGAGCAGTACATTACACAATCTGTCCAGGAACAGACTATTTTAGATCAAGTCATCTGTAATGAGGTAGGATTGATAAGAAATCTTGTAGTTAAGAATTCCCTAGCATGTAGTAATCACAACATAATAGAATGTCAAAGTTAGTTTGAAGGAGAGCTACTTGGGTCTCAAATTGATATCCTCAAGTTACATAGGACAATTGCAGAAGTGTGAAGAAAGAATTGCCTATATTGGGCTGGGAAAATAGGTTAAAGGGGAAGTAAGTTCATGAGAAGTGGCAGGCATTTAAGAGATATTTCATAAAGCTCAACAAAAGTCTCTTGTGCAGTTTAGCCAGCTCATGGCTGAACTGTACCACCATTTGGTTTGACCTTTTGTGCTCCATATTTCTTTGCCAAAGAACCCCAATTTCCAGACTCCTACAGGCAAAATTTCTAGGGTTTCAAACTCCATTAGTATTTTGTATGAAATGGGTCTTTCTGACCTTGATAACAAGCATGGGGCTGGATGAACACAGCAGGTCGAGCAGCATCATAGGAGCAGGAAAACTCGACGTTTCGGGCCTAAACCCTTCATCAGAAATGGGGGAGGGGAAGAGGGTTCTGAAATAAATAGGGAGAGAGGGGGAGGTACAGTGGGAGAGAGATTCCCTCAGGTTTGTCTGGAGGGAGGAGGGTAACTTCTTCAGGGTAGGCATCCTTAGAAGAGGCTTCGCAGTGGGGTTAAATTTGTATCAGAGATAAAAGGTACTGCAGATGCTGGAGAATCCGAGATAACAAGCATGGGGCTGGATGAACACAGCAGGTCAAGCAGCATCATAGGAGCAGGAAAACTCGACGTTTCGGGCCTAAACTTTCTGACCTTGCCTTTTTATGCTTTCTTGCTAATTTGAAGGTTATTCCCTCTTATGACCAGCTCACCAACAACTGAAATACTAACTCTTCACTCTTTATTTACCCTTTGAAAATCTTTGAATTTTGTTAACTTGAATATTAGATGCAACTATGCTGAGATGAATGTAGACCCAGTTTTAAGTCCCTTCGTATGCTATTCACTGTGTTGGAAGCTGTTCAAAAGAGATTCACTAGGCGGATTTCCGGGATGAATGGGTTGACTTTGAAGGAATGGCTGAACAGATCAGGCCTTTATGCACTGGAGTTCAGAAGAATGAGGGGTGATCTAATTGAAACATATCAGGTTCTGATGGGGCTTCATAGGTTAGATGGTGAGAAGATGTTTCCACTAATGAGGGACATTTAAACTACAGTCTAGGGGGACATTCATTTAAAACTGATGCAAAGGAATTTCTATCCCAGATGGTAGTGAATGGCTGGAATTCTCTATCCAAGAAAGTTGTGGATATAGATCATTTAAAGCACTTAAAGAGAATTTGAATGGCTTTTTAAAAATATCAAGTAGTTGAAGGTATGATGAACTGACGTGAACGAAGGGGTGTAGATTAGTGAAGATCAGCCATGATTTTATGGCATGGTGGGGTAGCTGAATGGCCTAATGCTGTACCTATTTCTTATGTTCTTATAGTATTCGAGTCATATCTTAGATTACCATACAGGATATAAATGCTTTAACTACGTATTCTGACTGGTTTCCTTCAAGAACTGCTTTGTGGAATAGTCAATCTTTTGTTTGCTCTTTTACTTGAATTCCGTAGGGAAATAAAGCTCAGCATCATTGAATGAGTTAACTGCAGAATTGGAGTCAGCTTAGTCATTGTGCCAAAAATCCTAAAAGGCTATCAGAGATAAAAGGTACTGCAGATGCTGGAGAATCCGAGATAACAAAGCGTGGGGCTGGATGAACACAGCAGGCCAAGCAGCATCATAGGAGCAGGAAAACTTGACGTTTCGGGCCTAGACCCTTCATCAGAAATGGGGGAGGGGAAGAGGGTTCTGAAATAAATCGGGAGAGAGGGGGAGGTGGATAGAGGATGGATAGAGGAGAGGATAGGTGGAGAGGAGGCAGACAAGTCGAAGAGTCGGGGATGGAGCCAGTAAAGGTGAGTGTAGGTGGGGGGCTAGGGAGGAGATAGGTCCGTCCAGGGAGGACGGACAGGTCAAGGGGGCGGGATGATGTTAGTAGATAGGAGATGGGGGTGTGGCTTGAGGTGGGCGGAGGGGATAGGTGAGAGGAAAAACAGGTTAGGGAGGTGGAGATGAGCTGGGCTGGTTTTGGGATGCGGTTGGGGAAGGGGAGATTTTGAAGCTTGTGAAATCCACATTGATGCCATTGGGCTGCAGGGTTCCCAGGCTGAATGTGATTTGCTGTTCCTGCAGCCTTCGGGTGGCATCACTGCGGCATTGCAGGAGGCCCAGGATGGATATGTCGTCTGAGGAATGGGAGGGGGAGTTGAAATGGTTCGCGACTGGGAGGTGCAGGTGTTTGTTGCGAACTGAGCACAGGTGTTCTGCAAAGCGGTCCCCAAGCCTCCGCTTGGTTTCCCCGATGTAGAGGAAGCCACAATGGGTACAGCGGATGCAGTATACCACGTTGGCAGATGTGCAGGTGAACATCTGCCTGATGTGGAAAGTCTTCTTGGGGCCTGGGATTGGGGTGAGGGAGGAGGTGTAGCACTTCCTGCGGTTGCAGGGAAAAGTGCCGGGTGTGATGGGGCTGGAGGGGAGTGTGGAGTGAACAAGGGAGTCGCGGAGGGAGTGGTCCCTCCGGAAGGCAGTTAAGGGTGGGGAGGGAAAAATGTCTTTGGTGGTGGGGTCTGATTGCAGATGGCGGAAGTGTCGGAGGATGATGCGTTGGATCCGGAGGTTGGTGGGGTGGTATGTGAGGACGAGGGGGATTCTTTTTTGGTTATTATTGCGGGGACGGGGCGTGAGGGATGTGTTCCGGGAAATGCGGGAGACACGGTCGAGGGCGTTCTCGACCACTGTGGGGGGGAAGTTGCGGTCCTTGAAGAATGAGGACATCTGAGATGTACGGGAGTGGAATGTCTCATCCTGGGAGCAGATGCGGTGGAGGCGAAGGAATTGGGAATAGGGGATGGCATTTTTGCAGGAAGGTGGGTGGGAGGAGGTGTATTCCAGGGAGCTGTGGGAGTCAGTGGGCTTGAAATGGACATCGGTTTCTAGGTGGTTACCCGAGATGGAGACAGAGAGGTCCAGGAAGGAGAGAGACCACCTCAAGCCCCACCCCCATCTCCTATCTACTAACATCATCCCACCCCGTTGACCTGTCCGTCCTCCCTGGACTGACCTATCTCCTCCCTATCCCCCCACCTACACTCACCCTTACTGGGTCCAACCCCGCCTCTTCGACTTGTCTGCCTCCTCTCCACCTATCCTCTCCTCTATCCATCCTCTATCCGCCTCCCCCTCTCTCCCTATTTATTTCAGAACCCTCTTCCCCTCCCCCATTTCTGATGAAGGGTCTCGGCCCAAAACGTCAAGTTTTCCTGCTCCTATGATGCTGCTTGACCTGTTGTGTTCATCCAGCCCCACGCCTTGTTATTCTAAAAGGCTATTAGAGGAATTTAGATGTTATAACTGATAGCATATATTGCTGCACTGAGGAGATGGCTGCACTTGAATCAGGGCAGCCTCTGGATTGAGAATTCAACCTGATTATTTGATATCTGGCCAGTTGCAAAGTATGATTATAAAATGTTATATGATATGTGCACTTGACATGAACCAAGCTGTGTAGCATCCACAGCTTATATTGAACCATGTGGAACTGTTTGAGCTGGAGTGCGCATCACTGGAAAGGGATATTGTCCAGTTTTGTGCATTATCTTTGAACCCTTCCTGTTTTCAGAACAAGTTTGAGACTGCAAATTCAAGAGAACATTTTTCATGTGTTATAAAGTGCACCAACTAATCCTATGGTCATGTTAATTTAATGTCTTTCTTATATCTGAACAGAAGCCATCACTTACATAAACTTGAGGAGTATTCCTTTGTTCAGAAAATAATAACAAATTTAGAAATTACTGTTAGTATTATATTACACTTTTACACATGCCTCTGATTTTCCTCCATTCATTATTTTAGTGCAGACACCATTACAAAATAATAGGCAGAGGAATGCAAATTAGTACGCTTGGTTTATCGCAGCTAATATCACCAATAACAATTTCTAATCTAAAATATCAAAGCAAAATGTAAGTAAAATGAAAAAGAAGAGTTCAGTAGAATGCAAAATATTCCCTAGAGTTTGGAGGATTGTGGAGGTCAGGGTAAATGATATAAGCCTTGAAAGAACACAAGACAGGTAGAAATCAGTCTGTCTTGTGTCTATCGGGGCTAATTAAAAAGCCATATTAACCTACCTCCCTACCAAACTCCCCTGGAACATTAAAAACATAGATTTCTATTGAAATTCCTGTATAGTTATGATCTCATAGACAACACATCTTCTTCCTGGAACAGCTTTCAGGCTGATGGAAGTACCAACAACAGATAGATTTATGATTGTTGTCCATCTTTAGAAAAGGAGTTGACTGTTATAATGTTTGTCTGACTGTGAGACAAAAATACTTGCTATAATGACATTGAAATAATAAATCTTAGCAGTTAGATCTCCAGCCTTATTCAGTGCAAACATATCTCTAATTGTTTACATTGATAGGCTGGGATTGAAAATTGTACAGAAAATATCTAAATAATAGGCTAAGACTACATTTCATGTCATGACTCTAACCTTGCTCAAGTCAGTTACAATAAATAAACTCAAATCTAACTAATGAGCTCCCACATTTTTATAAATAAATTTTAGAGGATGATTATAAAATTTAAGGACACATTCTTCAACTCTGCTTTGACAACAGTGATACCATGACACAAACTCCCATAGATTGACATTTCTAAACTTCTTTTAAAATCTAGATTTGGAATAGTTGTCCAGGAAGTAGAAATGATTATTAAGATATAAATTCAGAATTGGCCTGCCCTTTTAGATATCCGGTAGTGTGTATGCTAGGGTTATAAATAATAAGCCAACTCCTACTGGGATTACTATATAATGAACCATAGCCTTAAATCCCAACTTGGATGCCCTCAACCTCTGCAGGGAGAAGAAACCTAATCACTATATAATTATCTGAGCTGCAGCTGAGGCTTGAAGGTGAGTATGTTTAAGTACTGGACTGTTAGAATTGTAGCTTGGCAATGCAACTTCATCTAAGAACTGAAGCTAAGACAACAGGTTTAAAAAGGTCGAGTTTATCATTTCCCAATTGCAACAAGGAGATAAAGCTGTGCAATTTATTTTTCAATGGCAATTTAATCCTTTCCTCATTGTGTGGTTTCATTGTGAATCCACTATTCTGCAAAACAGAGCTATAGAGCAGCAAAAATATAGAAATTTCATTTTGTCCCTCCTAAAGTTATGTCACTGGCACATGGGCTACAAAAAGTCTGCAATGGGTAGGATGGGCCAAATATTTTTAAATGTTTCTTTCATGTGATCCGAGCATTCAGGCTAGCCACCATTTATTGTTTGGGACTAATTGCCCTTGATAACATGGTGGTGAGCTGCTTTCTTGAACTATTGCATTTGGTGTGCAGTGATAGAAGGAGGAGGGGCACAGTAGTGCACCTTCAGTGATATTAAACAGGGAGTTCCACAATTTTGATCCAATGACAGTGAAGAAAAGGTTGCATAGTTTTTAGTCAGGATGGTGTACGGCTTGGAGGGGTATTTGCAGGCAGCGGTGTTCCCATGTGACTGCTGTCCTTGTCCTCTAGCTAGCAGATGGCACAAGTCTTCCTTTGTGCCAGATATAACTACAATGTAGAGGTTTCCCCAAAATAAAAACAGAGTACTATGCACGCTGGTAATCTGAAATAAAAACAAAGTTTTGGAGAACCTCAACAAGTCTGGCAACGTTTGTGGACAGATAAACAGAATTAACATTTGAAGTCCAATATTCTTCTTCTTCAGAACAGTTACCCCTTCTTGTTCTTTTCCTATCACTTATTTCATGTGTTTGTAGATGCTGTGAGATTACGAAGCAGGTTTAGATACTGTAATAGAATTGAAAGGTGAGGGATTATCCCAGGTTGGAACAAGTAAACATTTTGCATTGCTGTAGGGTTTAGTTTAAAAGTTAAGATCCAAGTTAACATTCAGGTTTGTATTAGGCTAACAGTTCACAGAGTTTCTAAGGAGAGCTGTTACATGAAACCTAAGGGATGTTGCCAGTAAAAGGACTTTATTTAAGAAAAATGAAATAATTTGCACAAGTAGTTAGTTTTCTATTTGATTTATTATTGACTCAACAGTAAAATACGTATAATTTTGTACATGGAAAAACAATTCTATACAGTGAGGAAGATTGTTTATATTGAGTCACTTATCTTGTGCATACCAGCTGGTACCTAAACAGTTCACTACCTTATAGGCGAATAAAGTGCACATGTTTTACCAGGCTTAATATAAAACCAATGTTGCTGGAGAAATTAAAGTCTGTGACTTGGGGGTGTTATTTAAAGGTGGCCACTGCACACTTCAATTTCACTCTGGAGACTGCACGTAGTTTACCTGTGGCACTGACGTGAGCAAAGCAAGAGCAGTTAAAGTAGAAAAGACAGCCATTGTTAAAGAGAAAGTACTAGAATACAATATGAAGGAGATTATAGTGTGGTACTTTGAAAATCATGTAGTGATCAGGCGGTGACAATGCGGATCTGTGAAAGTGAAGTAGTATGTAATTAATTACTTTTATTAATTCATGTCATATGGATAGCATTTATCAGCCATCCCTGCTTCCCCTTGAGAAGGTGGTAGTGCACTGCCTTCTTGAACTACTGCCGTCTACTTGTTGTTCGTAGATTCACAATGCTGTTAGGGAGGATTTTCAGAATTTTGGCCCAGAAACATTGAAGGAATGCCAATATATTTCCAAGCCAGTTTGGTAAGTGGTTTAGAGGGGAACTTGCAGATGTTGGTGTTTCCTTGTATCTACTGTCCTTGTTCTTCTATGAGGTAGTAGTAATGGGTTTGGAAGGTATTTTCTAAAGAGCTTCAATGAATTTCTGCAGTGCATCTTGTAGGTGGTACATACTGTGCTGAGCGTCAGTGGTGGAGGGAGTGAATATTTCTGGATGTGGTGTCAATCAAATGGGCTGCTTTGTCCTGGATGGTGCCAAGCTTCTTAAGTATTGTTGGACTTGCACTAATCCAGATAAGTGGGGAGTATTCCATCACATCCATATGTCTTGTTGATGGTGAGCAGGCTTTGTGGAGTCAGGAGATGAGTTATTAGAGTTGATTTAAAGCAGTAACAAACAAATTTGCTAAAGGAGGACCTATAGATGTGGGGTACATGGATATCCAAAAGGCTTTAGAAAGGGCTACATCAGATGTTACTACACAAGATAAAAGTACAAAGTATAGGGGGTTACAAGTTAACACTGTTAAATGATTGGCTAGCTAGCAGATAACAGAGAGTTGTGATAAATGATTTTTTTTTGGATTAACAAGCCGCAACTAGTGCAGTGTCACAGTGACCAGTGCTAAGGCCTCAACTGTTTATATGAAGTATGTGATAGCTAAATTTGCTGATGTCACCATAATAGGTAGAAAAAAAAGTTGTAGGGTGGAGGTAGAGAATCTGCAATGGGATATACATAGCTTTTCAATTATTGTAGATGGAGTACAATGTGGATAAATGCAAACTTCCAACATTGGCAGGAGAATTAACAAAGCAGTACTATTTGAATGGAAAGTGATTCTAGGGCCTGGTGATACAAAGGAGTCTGGTATCCTGGCACATGAATCATATAAAGATAGCATGCAGGTACAACAAGTGAAAAGGAAGGCAAATTGAACATTGGCATTTATCACAAGGAAAATGGAATATAAAAATAAGTAAGTTTTACTGCAGGTACAGTGTGTTGGATGGTTTATATCTGGAATATTGTGCACAATTTTGGTCTCCTTATATTAAAAAAGCGTACAATTGTGTTAGAAGGAGTTCAGAAAAGGTTTATTTGACTCCTTACTGGGATGAAGGAATTATCTTCAAGGAAATGTTGAACATACTGGGCCTTTATCCATTGGACAAAGGATGAAATGTGGTCTTATTGAAACATTAGTTTCTAAGGGAACTTGATATGGTGGAAATTGACAGGGTCTTTTCTAAGGGAACAAGTGGGCAGCCCTGATGTGCAGCTTGATCCAATTCACGAATTGGTTGCCTGTTCCTGTGTGCAAAGTGACCTGTCAGCAGCATTCCAATAGAAGGTGCCGGTGTGTTTCAAAGTACAGCATTGAAGTGCAAATTAGTATTATAACTGAACCGGAGATCTGCGATGGGGCTGAAATGAAGCTGGTACACGTATGATGCCAACCTGTGTGGAAGGTGGGTGTATGTGGTCACTGCCCAAAGACTGTACTCTGAGGTGCTGGTGAGTGGTGTTCAAGAAGGAGGGCTGAAGGACTCTGTTTTGCTATCCTGATGCATTTTGTATTACATGCAAAACAACACTTTACACTGTATCTCAAAGAACAAAGAAAACTTACAGCCCAGGAACAGGCCCTTCGGCCCTCCAAGCCTGTGCCGATCCAAATCCACTGTCTAAACCTATCGCCCAATTCCTAAGGATCTGTATCCCTCTGCTCCCCACCTACTCATGCATCTGTCCAGACGCACCTTAAATGAATCTACCGTGCCTGCCTCTACTACCTCTGCTGGCAACGCGTTCCAGGCACCTACCACCCTCTGTGTAAAGTACTTTCCGCGTGTATCCCCCTTAAACTTTTCTCCTCTCACCTTGAACGCGTGACCCCTCGTTATTGAATCCCTCACCCTGGGAAAAAGCTTATCTCTATCAACCCTGTCTATACCCTTCATGATTTTGAAGACCTCAATCAGGTCCCCCCTCAATCTCCTTTTATCTAATGAAAACAATCCTAACCTACTCAACCTCTCTTCATAGCTAGCACCTTCCATACCAGGCAACATCCTCGTAAACCTTCTCTGTACCCTCTCCAAAGCTTCCACATCCTTTTGGTAATGTGGCGACCAGAACTGTACACAGTATTCTAAATGCGGCCGAACCAAAGTCTTGTACAATTTTAACATGACCTGCCAGCTCTTATACTCAATACCCCGTCCGATGAAGGCAAGCATACCATATGCCTTCTTGACCACTCTATCCACCTGTGCAGCCACCTTCAGGGTACAATGGACCTGAACTCCCAGATCTCTCTGCTCATCAACTTTTCCCAAGGCTCTTCCGTTTACAGTATGGTTTGCTCTAGAATTTGACCTCCCAAAATGCATCACCTCACACTTGCCCGGATTGAACTCCATCTGCCACTTCTCCGCCCAACTCTCCAGTCTATCTATATTCTCCTGTATTCTTTGACAATCCCCTATGCTTTCTGCTACTCCCCCAATCTTCGTGTCATCTGCAAACTTACTGATCAGACCACTTATGCCCTCTTCCAGATCATTTATGTATATCACAAACAACAGTGGCCCCAGCACTGATCCCTGTGGAACACCACTGGTCACCTTTCTCCATTTCGAGAAACTCCCTTCAACTACTACTCTCTGTCTCCTGTTGCTCAACCAGTTCTTTATCCACCTAGCTAGAACACCCTGCACACCATGTGACTTCACTTTCTCCAATAGTTTACGATGGGGAACCTTATCAAACGCCTTACTAAAGTCCATGTAGATGACATCTACAGCCCTTCCTTCATCTATCAACTTGGTCACTTCCTCAAAGAACTCTATTAAGTTAGTAAGGCATGATCTCCCCTGCACAAAACCATGTTGCCTATCACTGATAAGCCCATTCTTTTCCAAATATAAATAGATTCTATCCTTCAGTACCTTCTCCAGCAACTTTCCCACCATTGACGTCAGGCTTACTGGTCTGTAGTTACCTGGAATATCCCTACTACCCTTCTTGTACAGGGGGACAACATTAGCAACTCTCCAGTCCTCCGGCACTTCACCTGTGTTTAAGGATGCTACAAAGATATCTGTCAGGGCCCCAGCTATTTCCTCTCTCGCCTCCCTCAGCATCCTGGGATAGATCCCATCCGGTCCTGGGGATTTGTCCACCTTAATATTCTTTAGCCTACCCAACACACCTTCCCTCCTTATGTCAACGTGATCCAGAGTAAACAAACTTCTATCTCTAATCTCAACATTCATCATGTCCCTCTCCTCAGTGAACACTGATGCAAAGTAATCATTGAGAATCTCACCCATTTTCTCAGGTTCGACACAAAACCTTCCCTCCTTATCCTTTAGTGGACCAACCCTTTCTCTAGTTACCCTCCTGCTTCTTATATATGAATAAAAGGCCTTGGGATTCTCCTTAATTCTGTTGGCTAAAGTTATTTCATGACCCCTTTTAGCCCGCTTGATTCCTCGTTTAAGATTGGTCCTACTCTCCCGATATTCCTCCAAGGACTGTTCTGTTCTTAGCTGCCTGGACCTTATGTACGCTTCCCTTTTCTTCTTGGCTAGTCGCACGACTTCTCCTGTCATCCGCGGGTACATACGACAACAATAAATCAAACTTAAACTCAGACTCAAGCAGATTTGCCTGGTAATCGGTCTGACTTCCATGTTGGGAATTGTCACCATCTACTTTCTACCTGGCAGGTGGGAGAATGGGTAACTGCATGTTAATTAAGTGATATTAAGTATTAATGAGATGTTAATGTATGCAAATACACGCAAACATTTCTTTTGTCACTTATTAGAGAGAATCTTCTGTTGCTGTTCAATATTTGGTTGGAAACACACTTTTTGCTTTTGACGTCAAGCAGCTCGTCGCTGGTCATGTCACATGATTTTCCCAATTTTCCCTCCATTGCCCACTTTGTTCAGGGGATTCTGCCCATGGTTACAGAGACTTTGAGGAGGGTCAGATATTAGGGATTTTAAGCTGATTCCCCCACATCCATAGGATATCATCATAGTGTATGGTGCTATGACACACCTCGGTCTTTCAGATCCATGTGCGACTTATGCCCCAAGCTTTTGATGCCATTATTAATATTATACATTTGTGTATTTAATTACATATGCCATTGTCCCAAGCCTCTACCAGTACAAATTCACGCAACCTGGAAGTTTCCTTTCCCCTCAGAATGGGTTCTCTTCATACCTACAAGAACGGTAGTTAGTTGGTTGGAAGACTCTTGTCTTTGTTCTGTTCCTGAAATCTGTAGGTCCTTTTAAACAGGAGACGTTTGGATTTTGTTTTTGGAGGACTTGTCCCTGCTAAAATGGGCAATTGTCTTTTAGCAATATCTTGAATCATTGGTATTGGTTGTTCCTTCTCAGTGGTGGTTTCCATGGAGTTGTATACATCATATCATCAATAGGTGCCAGAAGCTTTTTATTCTCAGTCTACGTGCAGGTTAGTGCTGAAGCAGGTACAATTTTTACTTCAGCATGTTGACTGATTTGGACTCGTTCATTTGCTGTCAGCAATTCCATTTGTGCTGAAAACAACATGTTGAGTTCCTCAGAAGATTGTTTCAGGTTTGGCATACAAACACACGTAGGGACAAAAATAAAAACTCAGCTAGTTGGGACCATGAGTAGGCCATTTACCTCCTTAAGCCTATTCTCCCTTTTTGTAAGATTGTGGCTGATCTGATTATAGTCTAAACTACTCTTTCCATCAACTCCTAACAACCTTTTTCCCCTTGCTAGCCAAGAAACTAATCACCTCTGACTTAAAAAATTTCAGAGACTCTGCTTTTACTGCCTTTAAGGAGGAGCCCCAAGGCTTACAAGCGTGTGAAAAAAAGGCTTATCTCTGACTTAAATTATTTTTGAACAGTGACTCTTGGTTCTAGATTGTCTCACAAGAGGAAACATCCTCAACATATACCCTGCAAAACTATATGTGTGTATATGTATAATTTAATTCAAATTGCCTTTTACTTTTCTAATTTCCAATGCAAGGGTTTCTATCATAATTGCTGAGGATTCTTCCTGGGAAGATGAGGACATCAAATATTCTGCTTGAACTCTTCCAAGTCACCTCAGCATCTAACATCTGATTTGAACCTATTTAGCTATTTGTTCATCAAGCTGTGTTGTACGCTGAGTTACACCAGCTATAGATTCACCGATTGGGGTATGCTGTTCATTGGCTATCTCATTGCTGCATCTTACATATAAATGTTGCTGGCTATTGCAGTTCTTTATTCATTTCTTTTACTTTATTCTTTCATGGCCTCTGGGCACTGCTGGCAAAGCCAGCATTTGTTCCTCACTCCCAATTGTCCTAAAACTGAGAGACACGCTCACTTATCGATCAAATTTAGTTCCATCAGCTGCTATTGTGGGCTTTGAATCCCAGGTCTCCAGGGCATTAGCCTGTGCCTTTAGATTACTAGAGTACTCATGGCTCCCAGTCTGAGCACTGTTCAATGTTAATAGCAGTGGAAGGCATTTGTGCTAATCTAAAACCGTCACAGGTTCCCATCTTGTTAAGGCTGTGAGATGAATTTCTCAAGTCAGCATAAATAATCTCAATGGATTTTGTTTAGGTTCTACCATGAGTCTAGGAAACTCTATGAAATCTTCCCCTGGCTGCCCTTTGATCAGAAATTCCTTGATTGATGTTTCCTTAACTTTATACAGTTTAGCTCCTTCTGCCTTTTCAAGCAGATTGACATCAAGGATCAAATTCCTACTCAACAGTGAGAATTATTGATTGGTAAGTGTATATATAGGTTTTCTACTATTCGGTGACATCTTATGGACTTGTTTGTAGCATACCTTTAATCTGAAGTGCTGTACCCTTTCTTTAATGTAGTTACACAGTTGTCACCTGCAGGCTTTTTTTAAAACCATGATTCACTATCAGATAATATAATGAAACTTGGTTCGGTGTGAAACTTGAAAATCGGGAGATGACTATTGACATATACAACAGCTTGCTACATAATAGATATATAACAGCTTGCTGAAATGTAAGGACTGGATCACCTATATTCTATTGTTTGTAGACTGTTGTATCTCATTAATCTGTTGTGTGGGTAGCTTTTTGACCTCTTGCTTTTTTGAATCCTTTTCCCACATCTGCACATTAAAAATGTGTGACTGATGAAACATTTACATTTACTAGCTGGGCACTGTCTGTACCAATGAAGTTTCTTTGCTCTGTAATGATGGCATGGACTGTTAGTGTCTGATGCCTGTCCTAATTGTTATACTGATTGCTTACAAATGCTTTTTGCTGTTTTGTAACTTAAGAATTGAATAGGCTCTGCCGATTTCCTGTACCAAATTTGACCTCCTTCTCTTTGTATTGATCTGTAGTGTATCCAGACTTATACATCACTCACTATTTGAACGGCTTTCTCTAGAGTCAGGTCTTCTTTGGATTGTCTTAAGTCTGACAAAAAAAACCCAGCAATTCATACAACAATTCTGTCCCTTAAGAATTTTGACTTGAAGGCACAGCAATTACGTTTGTCCAATAATCCTTAGAAACAATTAATCAAATCAACATATGTCCCAGGTGCTGTTTTTTTCTATCACACCTAGCTGTTTCAAAAATTTTATTAATTATTGCCAAAGGCTTTTAGTGCCTCAAAACTTTTGCTTCTTTTATTTCTTACTGAACCATTAACAGCATTATCATCTATTCTCCCAATTGGGTACAGAGTATATTTCCTCGTTCAACTTCTGATTTAGCATCTTATTAGAAGTTATTCTGTATCTCAGAAAGTGTTTTCTCCAAGGTGTCTATTTTTGTGTCTTTTTGGCCCACTTCTAGAATTAATTCTTATTGGCAATATTATTTCTGATTTTCTGCCTTTCTAATGCAAAATGTAACAAGGTGATTATATATTTTCATAGTAATAGGGATTTTGCTGCTGCATATTGCTGTACTGGAGGTTTTCTGCATTTTACAGGTAAAATGATGGATTTGCCCCCTTACATCTAAAATTAGTTTTGCTGTTTTGTTGTATGAATTCCACTGTTCATAGCCTTAATACATGTTTCTTGCTTTAATTGCATGATTCCTGCTTTTCACAGTCTAACAAAATAATTCCTGTCATTGTCGTGGCTTTTATGAAGGATTTTTTGTCTTTTCTGCAACCTGAATGAAACACCCAAACTTTCTGTCCCTGTTAGACAAGTTCTGCTGAGACTGTTAATCTGCACAATGTTACATATTTAATTACTGGCTTGCAGTGTTCGTGGATCTGTGACCTCAGATTTATATTTCTTTCTTGGCCCTTCACTTCAATTTTTGCAGTCAATCCTCATGGTGTCTGTTCACTACAGCAGCAATTTTGAAACTTGGATTACTGCACTGTTTTAAAGTTATTCTAGCCCACCAGGAATTTTAAGCTTTACACATTGAAGCACCCACTCATGTCTGATCATTCACCACTGAGCTCTGAGTTGGGAACATTCTCACAGATGACAACCTCATGATGTAGCCTGTATTTGCTTTGGGGTTATTAATTTTCTTTCAGAGAGTCATTAACTCTGTTACAGCACATTCTTACCAGGTCTGAAATATTTTTACCATTGTTCCTTGATGAGGATTGCCATGGGGTTTTTTGTCTGTAGGGTTCTTAAATCTTCAGCTCTTTCCTGTTACTGATTGTGTTATTTGAGCAGATGACTCAAAACTGGATCTGAAGTTCTCACACCACTGTTCATTGTATATTGTATGAGCAGTCAAATCAAATCCGCACCACTGCCACAGTGTGACGCCCAGGTAAAGCCAATTCACAATGCTGTGTGATAAGAGGTGTATTTTTCAAACCATGATTATAAACCAGTAAGTGTAGCTGCAGGTGGAAGGAAAATAAACAATTTTAAATGTGCTGCTTACGTCCCTTCAGTGAGCATGAGTGGAAAATAGCAGGGTATAGTAGAATGCAATAGAGTACAGTTATCTAGAGTTGGTCATGACATCAGTATTAAATCAGTTAAAAGTTAAAATGCTATTCAGATCTTTATATCTCGTTGTCATCAACTTGTTTAAATCGGTATTTTGCTGTGATTGTCAGAAATTGTTTTAGATCTCAGACTTCTTTTTACCTCCTGCTGTTAGCTGCAGGTTGTTTTGTGGCAGACCTTTCATCTTAGCAAAAACTGTTAGGCAGCGCACTATACTTATCATTTCTCTGAGAGGGAGACAGATCTGTAGCAATCGAAGAACAGTGAATGATGATTACAGTATTTGTCAGACAGCTTTTATTTCTTACACATTCACCAAACATATCCTTTCTTTGATCATTGTTTCGATAGGAAACTGAAAACAGACTAGTGCTGAAATGCCGCTGGAAACAACTGTTTGCAGTTAGCCTGAGGGTAGAGTATTGGACAGACATGTCTATTTATTGTTTGATTTTATGGCATGTGGGTGGCAGATGTTTGGGAAGATGTGCTCTCGTAGCGTCAGTCCAGTTAAATATTGATGTTACAACAGAGTGAAAATATCAGTTCATTGTGATATCCCATCTCATCTTGAATGGTTCTGTTACTGCTTTCTAAAATGTCTATATAAACCAATAAAAAGTTTAAAAGTCATTCAACATATTCCTAATGGCAAACTGTACATCTATGGTGAAAAACAGGCGTTTCTGACTATAATGATTGAAGGAATAAAACATTCTATCATATGGTAAATTCAAAATCTGTTTCCATGTCATGTATTATAAAGAGAGGTATTTAACTTTTATAAATGGAGAGAATATGGGAACCACTGAAGTTCCTACCTGACATTAATGACCAATATTTTCCAGTTATCTTTCTGCTTGTAACGCAACACTCAAATTTTGGCTCTGTCTCCCTTCATAGAGCCTCTGTACGTTTAGAATGTGCGTATCTGTCTAGTTGTGGTGATAAGACTTGGAGTTCCAGGTGCAACCTATACCTCTCTTTGGAAAGGAGCTTACATACTCATTATTGAAGGGTCCAATGTAAAGATTGTATGTTTTTATTTTTCTGTATTTTTGATTGTGCACTTAAATGACAAAATGGCTGTTTTTAAAACCAAGAATTGTGGATGGGATTGCTATATTTTTTTAAAAGCAAGCTACTAGCATTTAGTGTACATGCTATTCACAGTGTTGTTTGTTCTACCATTGGGGGGCTGCTTTGTTGCTGATGAACTGGTACCAGGGAGTGAGTACAAAATGAGATTTAGCTGGCAACAAATAGCTGATTGGTCTGAGGAGTTCTGATCCGTTGATGATGACAAAGACTTTCTGCCTGCCAATAGCTATGTGATTGGCTCTCAGGTAGCTGAACAGCTTGTGGGTGTTAATGAAATAACCACAAGCCTCCAGACCTCCAGAAGAAGAGGTGGTGTCCTTTTCTCTGCAGTTGAAGAATCCATAAAGCGTAAAGACAACTAACTTACCTTTCACCAACAATTGCTGTAACCTGTTGCTTATAAGTCAGAAACTTTATAAGTTGTGAACTAGTCCCTCTGTACCTTCTGTAAGCAGGTGTCAGGTGGGTGGCCTGGCTTACCCAGTTGAGATTCTTACATTGGAATTAATGTCTCATTAAAGGCTTTATCCTGCTACTGCTCTGATTTGAACAGTGGTGAGAGAGGCAGATTTAACCCTGTAGACTGCTGGAAAATAACAGTGGGCCTAAAAGGAAGTTTAGATTTAGATTTAGATTTTATTACCATGTGTACTCAAGTACAGGAATACAGGAGTACAGTGAAAAGTGTACAAAGTCACAATTCACTAGTGCCATCTTAGTAAACAAAAGACAGGATTAAAAACAGAAGCAGAAATACAAGAAACAGGCAAAAGAAAAGGGAACATCCAGATAACCCCACGGCCTCCACCGAGAGTCCTCACCACCAGAAAAACAAAACCACAAAGTCCATCCCTCAGTCTGTGAACACTCGAGTGCTCTGAAACCCCGCAGTCTCAACAGAGATGATCAACGCAGTTGTGCCTCTCTATTTTCACCCTCAAACTCTGTCCTTCCAAAATGTCTCATCATCTCCCTACCTCCTCACTGGAGGCTGTCAGCCTGGACCCTGTGAGATTCCAGATGTACTTGAATGTTGTCGTCCACTGGTGACCACCATCTCTTTTCCTCATTTGCAGTGCCAGCAGTGGCCACTGGTTTTGCTGGTGCTGTTGATGCTCAAAGCTGCTGGCCTCCAATTGGCTGGCAGCTCTATGGGGCAAAACCTCTTTCTGGTGATGATGGAAATCCTACCTCATGTAAAAATTAAAGAGCCATCATCTGATAAATTAAAGCAGGTGAGCTGGCTAAGAGAAAGTCACCTTTATGAATGAATCATCTTTACTGGCTCCATCCCCGCCTCTTTGACCTGTCTGTCTCCTCTCCATCTATTTTCTCCTCTATCCAACTTCTATCCGCCTCCCCCTCTCTCCCTATTTATTTCAGAACCCCCTTCTTCTCCCCCATTTCTGAAGAAGGGTCTCGGCCCAAACCGTCAGCTTTCCTGCTCCTCTGATGCTGCATGGCCTGCTGTGTTCATCCAGCTCTGCACCTTGTTGTCAATGATGTGACACAATTCCCTTTCACCAACTTGAGTGATGCTAATGATGCTGCCATGTTTTTGGGCTCCATCATGAGTCCAGGAAACTCCATGAAGCCTGACAATTGGCCAACTCTGTATAATAAAGACAAAAATGTTAATTGAAGGTATATATGGAAGTTACAAACCAGTCACATTTGATTAAAGGTGTTTTAGTAAGTGGAAAAGTTGTCACTGGAGTTGTGAAACCTGGCTGGCTCAAAAATATTTGCAAAGATAGTGGAACAATCTGTAGAGGCAAAAGAAAGAAAGATACTACAAGAGGAACACCCTGCGTTTCTTTTTGCTGTGCTGTGACTAGATCTCAGGTGTATAGGATTAAACAGGAATAGGAGGAATCTATGACAAAAGAATGACTTGGAAATTCAATTATCAGCATAACTTTTGAAAATGTAAATGAAAAAAAATGAAGGTAAAGAGAAGGAGACCGATTTTTGATTGAATTGAGAGAGTTATGGCAAGCAGCTGCTCAGAAATTTAATTACAGCCAAAACTTAAGTATTATTTAAAAGACAAGGCTCTAATCAGGAAAAGGAGACCACCTCAAATCCATCTGATGACGAATGGACTTATTGTCCTCATGGCTGGGATAAAACCAATTCATTTGGTATTGTTTACTATTTAGAATGCTCTTAATAAATCCACAGGATTCAGTTCTTTTCAACTGATATATGGAAATTTGGTGACGGGACTCCTTAAATTGATTAAAGATTATAGATTAAAACTCAGAAACTATACTTCTAGTGTGTATTTTGCATTTCAGAGATCAAAGTTTGTGAGTTGGCCAAAAATCTTTTGAAGAGTTCTCAACATTAAAATCTAGAGCAGATAAAAAGTCCAACATTCAAGATTTTATGTCGGAAACAAGTTTTTAGTAATATTATAAAGCAAAGAACTTTTGATGCTGTAAAGCTAAAACAAAAACAGAAATTGCTGAAGAGACTCAGGAGGTCTGGTGGTATCTGGGGGGAGAAAACAGAGTTAATGTTTTAGGTCCAGTGACACTTCTTCAGAACTCTGGAGGGCAGGTTATTGATGGTGTCCATGGAAATGCTGGTGCCTAATCTCCCACATGGAAGCCCTTTGGAGCAAGTGGTGAGCTAAACTCAGAAGGTACCTGCTCTGACTTCCATACCATGAAGTTTGGAGTTGAGTTGAGTTCAGAGGAAACCCATCACTGCAACTGTTATGTTTTTCTCTAAGTTGTGAAGTTTTCCAAGACAGGAGAACTCCTAAGGTTGTTAGAATTGAAAAGGTTTAGTGCATCAGACTTGTGAAAGTTCGTGCCATCAGACTTGCCAAGGAATATTGTCTCTGTGGATTAAGCAATAGAAACTGGAAGGAATCAGTTAAGTAGAAACTTAAAGAGTTGAGGCAGGATTGAGTTACTTATTTGGATTTGAGACTCTATCATGGATTGTGTTGGGAATCAAGTGAAACTTTGTTTTAATATTTGTGTTAAAATGTTTTTAACTGTAACATATTTATTGCTTGATTTGTTTGTTTTCTGTATTTAAAAATATCTGCAGACTTGTGTAAACGTATTTCAGTGACTAACCCTAAAGTAAACTAACTAAATAGATATAAATTAAGCATGTGATATATCAAGTCATGTTTCATTCTCAGGTTGGAAAGTACAAGTAGTTCAGTTGGTGCTGACTTTCCTCTGCTACTAGATGGAGCCTGGTCAATTAAAACTTCATCGGGTGAGTTCAATTTTAACATTGATTTATAGAAATTACACAATATTTTATTTCTTCAATATTTTTAAATTTATTTTCTTTTTGAGGTTATGAGGTTTATAAAGGTAGTCATTTAGAAATATATAAATTAGGTCATGAAGTACCAGTCTGTACAGTGCCTCTTACATTTAGTAATTTATTTTGTATTGCAAGTAATTACAGCTAGAATTACACAATTCCTCATATGTATGGTACAGTATTTCAACTGGTTCATTGTTTTTTTGAGGCAAAATGTATCTGCAGGAACCTATCTCTGTATTTAACATTGATTTTTGTGGGAAGTCGTGCTTCACATGAAATCATTTTATGCAAAGTAGTGATTTTCAGGAATGCAACCACAACTTTTAAGTGGAGGGGACCCTGCTGTATTTCTTGAATTCTGCATCTGCATTCCTAATCCCGCCGTCTGGCCCAGCCACTTCTTTCCTCCTCTCTGGAACTTCTTTACTGAAATTCTTCACTTTTACATACATCTTGAAAGTTAATTTCTTCAATAAAGCCACACATTCTATTTTAACCTTTCTGATGGTAGGAGACTTATTGCAGCTGGGAAGGGTCTCAGAATATTTCTTTGAAATAACATTCCAGAAAATGTTTTGGGATGTTTCACTACATTTGAGATGTACAAATGCACAAAAGCCTTGTTAAAAACAATACTTCAACGCAAACTCTTACTGACTTTGCCATACCCACAGCTTTATTTTCACTTTCCCGTTGCACTGAGTAAGGTTTGCACATAAGCAATAGTGGAGAATTAGCACCAAAACCCCCAAACAGGATCACCTTGCCCAATAATCTGGAAAAGGATTGTGAAAAATGGTGTAACCATTTCAGCAACTTCTGGTGGTTAAATAAAACAAATCCTTGACGCTGACTTCACAATCAACAAATAACAATTTATTTATCTAACAGTGAACAAATTAACCGAACTATTATTAAACCGAATAAACGCCTTCTGACTATTCCCAAATAAAACAAGCTTCTAATGGTATGCTATTCCAATAAATACAACCCCCACTTATGTAAAATTTAAAAAAAAAGACTTTAGTCTCTCAAAATTGAAGCCAGGTTGCGTGTCGTCCAGAATGCTCTATGGCTTCTCTGTCAAATATTTTGTCAAGAACACCTACTCCATTGATTCTTCTGAAGGGAATATTAACAATGTTGTGCCATTGGTATCTTTGATTTTTAGATGGTGTTTTCTCTAATACGTAGAGGAAATGTGAGAGCCAGCAATTGTCTCTTGAAAGCTGAGAGCTGTTAACTCTGGCAGATGGCAGTTACTTCTCCTGTCTTTGCCCAACCCTCCCTTCTTTTATATCTTTGATGACATATCAATAGTTCTTACAATAGGCTTGGTCCTAGGTTGTCAAAACCATCAGATTTAAGTTTCATTTTGTTTGGATCTAAGTGCCTGGTTGAAACTGTCAACCTTGTTGTCTTGGTAAAACTGCACCTTGGCCTGCTAGCTGTACGGCCTTTTGATACAAATACTTCAAATTGAGTGCTTTCTGTACACCTGCTAACCCACAAGCTGCAGCCCACAGATTTCCTTTATGAATTTCTAAGCATCGAAAAAGCAGATCATCTTTTAAAGGGTCCATGCACTTCTTTCTTCCCTGGCATTTTACAAACACCAAATTCTAACTTCCTGCTTTCAGATCCACAATTATTCTACCAAACTTCCAACATCTCCCCGCTTAAGCGAAAAGTGAACCATCATTATGAAAAGATGGGGTCCTTTTTTTCTTTTAAAACCTTAACTCCATTATATTACTATATCCGTATCTCATTAATTTAGAGTTATACATTTCATACTAATTTTATATACACAACATTGAACACAATCGTACCTATCTTATATAAATATTTGTCTTTTAAACACGTGGTAAAGCATCCACAATAATATTTTCATGAACTGCAAAATGTACAATCTGTAAATGAAATGCTTGAAACATGAGATACCAACAAAATAATCTGGAGTGCTTGTTCTTTGATCGTTCCAGAAATGTCGAAGAATTGTGATTGGTATACAAATTCGCCTCTGATGCATTGTTTGCAACATGAGTATGAAAATGTTGTAAAGCCATTACCAAACTCAATAACACTCTGTCAATGGTTGAATTTTTTTTCTGGTGGATATTGAGTTTTTTTGAAAAATAACCAATTGGCTATTCAATTCCACAATTATGCTTCTGTAACAATACAGATCCAACCCCTACATTGTTTGTGTCAATGGCAACTTTGTAGGGTTTCAAAAAATTTGGTATGGCTGAAACTGGTGCAGTGGTTAACACTCCTTTTAAATTCTCAAGTGCCTCCTGGCATTGTTCTGTCCTCCAAAGTTTTGTAATTTTTTTTAACAAATCCATCGACGGTGCCACAATATTACTTAAGTTACTCTAATCCTAAAAATTGTAGAACTTCCCTCTTTGAGGATTGTCTTGGAAATTGCTTGATGGTCTTCATCTTCACTTTCCTCAGTATCATCTGTCCGTGTCTGATGTTGGGCCCTAAGAATGTCACTTCCGCCTTTGCGAGTTCTGTTTTTGCCAAGTTGATGACCAACTTTGTCTTCCATTGTCTCTCAAAGTGCTCTGTCAAATGCTCCATGTGATCTTTCCACAAATGGCTGAAGATAACTAAGTCATCTATATCGATGGCACAATTAGTAATCCTGCCACAACTCTGTTCACAAGTCTTTGAAAAATGGCTGGTGCTGTTTTCAATCCAAAGGGCATGACTTTAAATTGATATAGCCCATATGGTGTTAAAAAGCAGAATCTTCTTTTGCTCTCTCCAACAAAGGTACTTGCCAGTATCCGCAAAATAAGTGCAACTTTGTGATGTAAATTGCTTGTCCTACTTTTTCCACACAGTCCTCCAGCCTTGCAATTGGGTATGGATCAGCTTTGGTCATAGCATTGACCTTCTGATAATCTACGCAGAATCGATGAATACCATCAGATTTGGGAACTAACACGATTGGCGAACTCTATTTGCTTTGACACAGCTCTATGATGCCTTCTTGGAGCATCGCTTCCACTTCCTTCTGAAACTGTGCTTTCTTGAGTGGATTAAGCCTGTAGGGGCATTGTTTTATTGGAACTGCATTCCCTATTTCAACCTCATGTACTATTGTGTTAGTCTTCCCCATTCTATATCTACAAAGGTCCTCATAGCACTGCAACAAGCCTTTCAATTCAGTTCTCTGTTCCTGAATCAGATAGCTGACTACCCTAGCCCGTTCCTTAAGCACGTCCTGACTATTTAATTTATTCTGAGGCACATCAAAATCCATACCATCTAGATTTGATTCCTCACTCTGAGTGGCAGTGCCTCACACGTGTTTCTCTGGTTCCCTTTCCCTGTCATAGTAATGTTTCAGCATGTTCACATGACGTACGTGATAATTCCCTTTTTCCTATCCGACATCTTTACCAGATAATTCACCCGATTTAATTTCTTAATCTGATAGGGATCACTAACCTTGCTTTGAAGGTACCTCCTACCACTCGTAACAACACTAATACTTTATCCCCAAGGACAAACATATGAATTTAAGATTTCTTATCTGATTCTTGCTTCATTAGGTACTGTGCTAACTTCAAATGTTGCCTAGCTGATTCATCTACTCTATTTAACCTTTCTATCACCTCAGATACATAATCCAACTGTGAGATCTTTGACTTCGGACCTATCAACCTTTCCTTAATTAATTTTAAAGCCACTCTTACTTTGTGTCTGAATATCAATTCAAATGGAGTAAACTGAGTCAATTCATTTGGAGCATCTCTAATCACAAATAATATAAATGGGATAATTTTATCCCAATCATTTGGGTGATCCTGGAAATAAGCCCTCAGCCTTGTCATTCAGGTCTGATGCCACCTTTCCGATTCTCCCTGGGATTTAGGATGGTATGCATTTGATTTAGTGTTTGATGCCTAAACTATCCATAACCCCCTTAAATAATTTGACAGTAGAACTGGACCCTTGGTCTGACTGAATCATCCTGGGGCAGGAGGTCGTATCTGGGAAGGATACGGAGTGCCCATTAGGAGTTGGAAAAAGATCTGTTTTACAGCTAACCAGGAGTTAAGATTAGTTTTTAATTCTCTGACATTTCTTGTCTAACTAAAAAGGTAAGTCAGTTAGAACTCTTCAAAGTCTCTGAGTCTCTATTAGTGTTGAGATTTTTGGTGAGTTCCAGGCCCCAGGTAATTGGTCATCAGAAGTTTCAACATACTGGACAATTGCCAAGGAATCAGTTCCGTCGGGATTTTCGTATGTACCTGACGTGGAATTCTAGTCTATGTTTCAAGAACAAGTCGCTTCCTATTGAAAGATCTTTGGCTTCTGCTCTTTTACCTGAATAGTGATTGTTTCAAAACATTATGGCAACATTTCAGTATGGTAGGCTACATTTTATATTGAGTTTTGACACAGTAACTGTGGTAACACCCATTGAAACAGAAAAGATGGTACTCAGCCTGGTATTTGTTGAATTGTGCCTTTTCTTTTCAATCAGCAGGATCTTTTGCCCTTGGCCTTTGACATTTACTTGCCTGAGGTGTAAGTATCACATCTTTTAATTTTACTCTATTTTTGATTTTGGGCTGAATAGGGAATAGGACTGTTACACATTTAAGGATTGGGAAAGGAATTGCTGTTGAAAAGCAAGTTATTGAAATTCATTGTGGGTCATGTTTACACAATTGCTTGAAATGCAGTGGGAGGAGATATAAGGAGAGATGGCACATCACAGAGGTTTATGTACAAGGTCAGATTCAGCCAGCAACAAGCAACTGATTGATTTGTGCAAATGTGACCATTCGTGAATGTCAAAGGTCACTAACTTGATGTGAACTCTCTGATTAGATGCTGGGCAGCTGAGCATCTTGTGGGTGTGAACAATACAGTGAAAAGCATTTGGACCTTTGGAAGGGGAGGAGATGTGTCTATCTCTCTCCAGTAAAATATGGCAGCTATAGAAAGCCAAGTGTTTTCTCCCATCAGTTGCTGTACACTGTTGCTTTTAACCAATAAGTCAGAGACTTTATAATCTGTGAGCTAGTCCCTCTGTGCCTCTTGTGAAGAAGTGAGTGAACCCGTAGGAAAAGCTCAGAGAACTAAAGGACCTAGGAAAGAAAAGGAATCCCTCCATCAAACTCTGAGGTGATATTGAACTCTATCCCCAGGATTTTCTTTATGTTCCATCCATAACACCAATGCTTCTTGTCTGTCCGCATCAGAAACAGCACTCCACAATAAAATCTTCACTTCAGAGCTGGTGAGGACCACATGAGAAACAGTGTGAACTAATAACAGTCTGAAAAAAATAGTTACACTTATTTAGAAACCTGGACCATGTTTTCTGTTACTTGAATCTATCAGAGAAATCAACTGGGGACTTTATGTACTTGAAATAAATTAATTTCAATGAAGAATCTGGGAAGAGTGGGACTTGATTTCCAGCACACTACCTCAGTAAGGTGTAACTGAGGGCGCCTCCATGTGGAGGTTTCCTTTTGAACCTTGACACACCTCAGCATTGCCAGCCTCACTCAGTTGGGTTGCGAAAGCTCTGGAGTTGCAATGTCTGTGCGTGGGCAGCGTTGGGAACCTCCCTGCTATCTTTCATTGGAAGTCTAAGCAACAAGCAGCTAATTAAGAGATGGCCTTTAGGACCGTGGCTGAGCAGATCACACTCAGGATCCCCATTTTTTCCAGATGCCAGTGTCCTGAAATGCACAGTAAAATTCAGCCCAGTGTTGCATGCAGATGGATGATCATTTTTCACAACTTCTACTTCCACTGCAAGTAGTCTAGTTAATAACTGTTGATCAGAATTTATCTAATCCTTGCACCATTCTCCTGTGGTAAATACTGTATTGACGAGCAATGTGAAACCAAGGCAGCATAACAATGCAAACATGAAATTATCTTGTGGATATGTAAACAAGTTAATTAAACCAATCCTATTTGGAATTTTAAAGACCTGGGTTGAGTGATGAAAGCAACTGATGAAATGTGAAGACTGAGACGAATATTGCAGAAGTCACTGGAAAAAATCCCTGAAAATCAGTTTGAAGTTCCACAAAACACAGAGGAAAAATATCCTTTTATCCAACACTGAAGGGAATTTCGGAGATGCAAACTGAATACAGATCACGTTATCTCCATTTGCTGGGCATCAGACTGCATTCAAACCTCATTAGAGAATGGCCCTGAGGATTCAAGTATTATGTGTTATAGGGCTACATGCAGCAGAAAATCCAATAATATTAACAGCAGCATAATGCAACAGGAAACATCAAGGGTTGAAGTCTACTAGGTTTATAAGTGCAAAAGCTGTTATATGTGGGATGTATGGCATGGAAAGTGTTGTAGTCAAGAACTTTATAACAGAGCCAGATGTACAGTTAACTTCTGAACTGAGATCTTGCAATTAAAGTGTGTTAATCCATGTTGCTGTTAAATTATTATGAATTTGTAAAGTTGTTAACAAAAGTAAAATGGAGTGGAATAAGTGCTTAGAGATTCCTAATTACAGTAAAGTGTATTAAAATTGAAAGCCTGTGAGGAAAATGCAGTCTACCAGATTAAAGCATAAACCTTATAACGGAAGTTGGGAGTAGAGCAAAAAGAATTATCATTGAACATGTTATATTGAAGGCAAAATATAACAGAGATAGATCATTATTATTAAGGCTAACACAATGAGAGCACAGCTATTTCAGGAATGATTAAATAAGAATATTACAATGAGTGTGTGTGTACAAACAACAGAGTGAGGCGATAAGTGGGGCAGAGATTTTCACTCTTAAAGCCTGGCTTGAATTCAAACCCAGAAGGGAAATGTTAAAATCTACTTTTCAAATTAGAACTTTGAGAGAAATTCTAATTTGTGAAAACATTAGTAGAAATGTATGCATTACAAATAATAAATTTCATCCAGTTTTCCTTAAAAGTGTGACATTGGTAAGTGCAATGATAAAATATTGCTGACATTCAAAACCCAAAGAATTGAAGCTCTCCACATTTCTCATCTCACTGACAAATGCGCATAATAAAAATGGTGAGCTTCAATCCAACTTCATGAGTTTTTTTGAGAAAAGACTTAGCATGAATGAGATGTACAATAGAATTAAGATGTCGATTTTATGTTGTACTAATGATAGCCTGTAAAGGATAATTTTGAGTAGTTAGTGACAACATGAAATGGAGAAGGTGCTGATCTAAAGGATTTCTAATTCTAATGATCTATGTCTGGAGGAGAGTTTTTATAATTCAGGAATTGGGAGCTTTAGAGATCTCATCTGAATATCATTCTTGTTCCACAAAATTCTTAAGAATTGATGCTTCACAAAGGAGTAGTAGTAGGAGTATTAAAGGAAAATTGTGGTTAAAATGTAGGCATTGTGGAAACAAAACAAGTGGTAAAGTAGAATAGTATTGACAGTTAGTTTCTGCAAGTAAGGTCCATTTGGCTGAAGTTTCAATGACATATGTTGGAAGAGAGAAGGGAGGGGTAAACAGGGAGGTTAGAGTCTGACAGCCAGTCTCGCACTTGAATATGCTACAGAGATAAGAGGTATGATGGTGTCCCAGGATTTGTAAATGAGGATGAGGATTTTAAACTGAATGCGTTATGGAATAGGTAATTTATTGAGTTTGGTGGCCTCTGTCAATAGCCACCTTAGTGTGGTAGAGAAGCTTGTATGCTGTGGTAATCCCTAAAGCTACTTGCTCCTGATACGGCCACCAACAGCAGAACAATGAGCCATCCGAGATGTCCTCCCGCAGTACAGCTGTGGTTATCTGCTTAACAAGTAGCGCCACTCCCCCACCCCTTTTACATCCCCTGTATCCCACCTGAAATGTCTGTATCCTGGGATGTTAAGCTGCCAATCCTGTCTCTCCCTTAGCTAAGTCTCTGTAACAGCAACAACATCATAGTTCTAAGTACTAATCCAAGCTCTTGCATTGAAATAGATGCATTACAGTTCACCTGACCCGCTTTGGTCAGCAACCACACCCTGCCTGCTCTTCCCCTGAGTCTGACTGATCCTATTCTCTAGTTCCCTTTCGGTCAATTCACCTTTGCTTTGGTCCCCACCCCCCTAACAAGCTAGTTTAAATTCTCCCGAGTGACACCAGCAAACGTCCCAGCCAGAATATTTGTGCCCCTCCAGTTTAGATGCAACCCGTTCTTCTTGTACAGGTCCCACCTGCCCTGGAAGAGATCCCAATGCTCCAGATATCTGAGACCCTCCCTCCTTCACCATCTGTTTTGCTACGTGTTGATGTGTACTATTTTCCTATTTCTAGCCTCACTGGCACGTGGCACAGGGAGTAATCCCAAGATTACAACCTTGGAGGTCCTGCTCTTTAACTTCCTACCTAAATCCCTGAACTGCTGCTGCAGGACCTGATCACTCATCCTACCTATGTTGTTTGTACCAATATGTACCACAACCTCTGGCTGTTCACTCTCTCCCTTCAGAATGCTTTCTGCCCATTCAGAGACATCCTGGACCCTGGCACCTGGGAGGCAACAGACCATTCTGGAGTCACTTTTACGTCCACAGAAGCACCTATCTGTACCCCTAACTATAGAGTCCTCTGTAACTGTTGGTCTAGTGCTCTTTGTACTTCCCTTCTTAAGAACAGAGCCAGCCATGGTGCCATCAGTGTGACAGCTGCTGCAACTGTTATCCCCGAAAGGTCATCACCACCACCCCCTCAACAGGATCCAAAATAGTATACTTGTTAGAGAGATGGAATGACCACAGGGGAATTCCTGCAATTACCTGCCTGCACCTTGGGTATTACTACATTTCTATGACACTTTCCACCACCTTAATGCTCCTAAATGCATCCAGTTACCATTCCAACCTTGCGTGCACTTCCTGGAAGCAGTGACTGCACTGAGGCAAATCTTCCCCACATCAGCGAATCAGCAATTGATATTCAGACACGAAGTAAGGGGGTCTTTAAAATTAATTAAGGAAAAGTTGGTAGGTACAAAGTCAGAGATCTCAGAGTTGGATTATGTATCTGATGTGAGAGAAAGATTAAACAGATGAATTTAGATGAATTAGCTAGACAACATTTGAAAGTGGCACAGCACATAATGAAGCAAGATGCCGATACGAAATCTAAAGTTTGTACGTTTTCCCATCGGGAAGAGTATTAGTGCTGTTACCAGTGATAGGAGATTCATTCAAAGCAAAGTTTAGTGGTCCCTATTAGAGAATGAGGTCTCTTTGAGAAGAAATTAAGTAAGGTGAATTATCTGGGAAAGATGTCAGATAGGGAAAAAAAATTATCAGGTATGCCAAGTGACCATGATGAAACATTACTATGACAGGGAAAGGGAACCAGAGAACAGATATTAGTTACCACCACTCAGAGTGAGGAATCAAACCTAGATGTTGTGGATTTTGGTGTACATCAAAATAAGTTAAATAATGAGGAAGTGCTTAAGGACGGTGATAAGATAGTGAGCTATCTGATCCCGGAACAGAGAACTGAATTGCAAGACTTGTTGCAGCGCTATGTGTATCTATGTAGAAACAGAGTGGGGAGGACAAACACCATAGTACATGAGGTTGACATAGGGAATGCTATTCTGATAAAACATCACCCCTACAAGCTTAATCCTCTCAAAGAAGCACAGTTTCAGAAGGATGCCGAAGTGATGCTCCAAGAAGACATCATAGAGCCGAGACAAAGCAAATGGAGTTTGCCGGTCGTGTTGGTTCCCAAACCTGATGGTGCTCATCCATTCTGCGTAAATTATTGGAATGTCTATTCTGTGACCAAATCCAGCTCATACCCAAATCCAAGGCTGGAGAACTGTGTGGATAAAGGACAAGCCACTTATGTCACAAACAGTTACTGGCAAGTACGTTTTTTGGAGAGAGCAGAAGAAGTTTCAGCTTTTGTAACCCAAATGAGCTATATCAATTTAAAGTCATGCCCTTTGGAACAAAAAAAACGCACCAGCCACTTTTCAAAGACATACGAACAGTGTTGTGGCAGGATCGACTAATTGTACCTTCTATATAGATGATTTAGCAATCTTCAGCAATTTTGGGAAAAGAGCATTTGGCAGAGCTCTTTGACAGACAATGGAAGGCAAAGTTGGTCAGAAACTTGGTAAAAACAGAAATTGTGAAGGTGACATTTTTAGGGCACAACATCGGACATGGATGGATTCCAAGAAATGTGAAGGTGAAGGCCATTGGGGAATTTCCAAGACCATCCTTGAAGAAGAAAGTGCTACAATTGTTAGGATTAAGTGGATTCTACAGAAAGTTTGCGCCAAACGTTAGTAGTGTGGTGCCATCACTGACGGATTTGTTCAAAAAGAAGGAAAAATTTTGGTGGACAGAATAATGCCAGGAAGCATTTGAAAAACTAAAAGGCGTATTAACCACCACACCAGTTTTGGCCACACCAAATTTCTTGAAACCCTTCAAAGTTGCCATCAATGTAAGCAATGTAGGTGTTGGAGTTGTGTTGTTACAGGAGAACGATTGTGGAATTGAGTGGCCAATCGGTTATTTTTCAAAAAACTTAATATCCACCAGAAAAAAAACATTCAACCATTGAAAAAGAGGTATTGAGTTAGGTCATGGCGTTATAACATTTCAATATTTACATTGCAAAGAATGTATCAGAGACGGTTGTGTATACCGTTCACAATCCTTTGATATTTTCTGGAAAGATTTAAGGACAAGAACACCAGATTATTTCATTGCAGTCTCATGTTATAAGCATTTAATTTACAGATTGTATGTGTTACGTATCATGAAAATGTTATTGCAGATGCTTTATCACAGGTTTGAAAGAAAGATGTTTATATAATAAGAAACGGTAGTGTTCAATGTTGTGTATATGTAGAATTAGTATGAGATGTGTAACTGTAGATTAATAAGATATGGATCTGGTAGTAATGGCATTAAGGTGCAGAAAAAAAACCCCACTGTTTCGTTGTGATAATTCATTTTTTATCTTAAGGGGGGAGATGTTGCAAAGTTGGTCGGAATATTTGTGGTTTAGAAGGCAGGAAGTTAGTATCTGGTGTTTATAAAGTGTTGGTGATTGTAAAATGCTATGGGGAATGGAGTGTGTGGTCCCTTTTGTGTTTTTTCTAAGCTTAGAGATTCAATATGGATGCCTGTGAGCAGCAACAGCTTATGGGTTTGTAGGTGCACAGAGCACTCAAATTGAAATTTTTGTATCAAAAAGTCATACGGTTAGCAGGTCAAGCAGTAGTTTTGCTATAAAGGCAACAAGTTTGATTTTTAATAAATCTATTTGAATCGGGCCCTGAGGTACCAAAAACCAATTAAATTTAAATCTGATAGTTTTGACAACATAGGACCAATCCTATTGTAAGAAATTGATATGTCATCATGGGTATAAAATTTGAGAGCATTTGGAAAATTGGAGGAGAGCCAACTGTCATCTACCAAGAGAACAGCTCTCAGCTCTAACAGAAAGAATTGTTGGCTCTCACAGAATTCTCTGAGTCTTAAAGCAAACTCCATCTAAATTAAAGATACCCACAGCACAAATAGTTAATATTCCTGACAGAAGAATTCACAGAGAAGGCATTCCCAACAGAAGAATTAGCTAGACAACATTTGAAAGCGGCACAGCACATAATGAAGCAAGATGCCGATACGAAATCTAAAGTTTGTACGTTTTCCCATTGGGAAGAGTATTAGTGCTGTTACAAGGAGTTGGCACGGAACATTTCAGAAGACGTAACCTGGCTATAATTTTGAGCAACTAAATTCTATTTTTCTTTATTTGATCTATATAAGTGGGACTTGTATTTATTTAAATAGCATACCATTAGAATCTTGTTTTATTCTGGAATAGTTAGTAGTTATAGGGATTTATTCAGTTTGTTAATAGTTTAGTTAATTTCTTCACTGTTAGAGTTAGATAAATAAATTGTTACTTGTTGATTGTAAGTGAGTGTCAGGGATTTATTTTATTTGACCACTCCTTTATAACAGAGTGGGGGCTCTTTTAACAGATTATAGGGTGAGGTGCACCTCTCTTGGTATTTCAATTTTAGTTTTCAGAGGGGATCTTTATAACAACAGCTAATGGTACTGTACATTGTCAAAGCACAAAATAAGGCATAGGTATTTTTGAAGAAGTTTTTTGAGCATTTACCAACAATCTGACAAGTTGAAATTGCAAGATTTTAGACAAGCCTTCAGTGGAATTCTTTAATCATTGATAATTAATAACCCGAACAGATTTGTGGAATATTTTGCCCATGTAGTGTTGAAATTGGAATTCATAACAGACATAATTGCTATTGGAACTACAAATGAATCTTTGTCAGATTTATTACAGTCCAATGAAGTTTGATTTTGGAGAAAGCTATTCAGATTGTGTTACAAGCAGGAAGCAAGATGAAACACAAAGTCTGAGAGAAGGGTAATCTTACCACAGGGCAACAAAAAAATCCATTCAAATTATAAAGTATAAACCCTAGGCCAACACAATGAGAAGGTCAAACAGAGATACAAAGAGTTGTATCAATGCTTTGGAACAAAAAGAAGACCCCCACAAGCATCAGCCATCTATGTTTGGAACCATAGTATTTACTCTGGAGAAGGATATGGAAGCTAGAGATCTTCGTGAAATAAATAATGATATCTTGAAAAGTGTGCATATTACAGAAAAGGAGATGCTGGATCTCTTAAAATGCTTAAAGATAGATAAAGCCCTGGGACCTGATCAGGTGTATCCCAGAATTTTGTAGGAAGCTAGGGACAAGTTTGCTGGGCCCTTTGCTAAGATATTTGTATCATCAATAGTCACAAGTGAGGTGCTTGAAGACTTGGGGTTGGCTAATGTGGTGCCATTATTTAAGAAAAGTGGTAAGGAAAAGCCAGGGAACTAGAGACTGGTGAGCCTGACATCTGTTGTTGGTAAGTTGTTGGACGGGATTCTGAGGAAGAGGATTTACATGCATTTGGAAATGCAAGGGCTGATACGGAATGGTCAACATGGCTTTGTGTGTGGGAAATCGTGTCTCACTAACTTGATTAAGTTTTTTGAAAATGGATGAAGAAAATTGATGAAGGCAGAATGGTAGACATTGTCCAAGTGCACTTCAGCAAGGCATTCAACAAGGTTCCACAATGCAGACTGGTTAGCAAGATTAGATCATATAGAATCCAGGGGGAGCTGGCCAATTGGACACAAAATTGGCTTGAAGGTAGAAGACAAGGGGTGATGGTGCAGGGTTGTTTTTTGGACTGGAGGCTTGTGACCAGTAGTTTGCTGCAAGGTCCACTGCTTTTCATCATTTATATAAATAATTTGGAAGTGAATATAGGAAGAATGGTTAGTAAGTTTGCAGATGACACCAAAATTAGTGGTGTACTGAATAGTGAAGAAGGTTATCTCAGCGTACAACAGAACTTTGATCAGATGGGTCAATGGGCTGAGTAGTGGCAGGCAGAATTTAATTTAGATAAATGTGAGGTGTTGCATTTTAGTAAGGCAAACCAGGGCAGGATTTATCCAGTTAATGGTAGGGCTCTGAGGAATGTTGCTGAACAAAGAGACCTAGGTATGCAGGTGCATAGTTCCTTGAAAGTGGAGTCGCAGGTATACAGGGTGGTGAAGAAAGCATTTAGCACACATGCCTTCATCAGTCAGTGCATCGAATACAGGAGGTGGGAGGTCATGTTATGGCTGTACAGGACATTGGTGAGAGCACTTTAAGAATACTGCATTCAGTTCTGGTCTCACTGCTATAAGAAAGGTGTTGTTAAACTTAAAAGGGTTCAGAAAAGATTTACAAGGATGTTGCCGCGCTTGGAGGGTTTAAGCTATAGGGAGAGGCTGAATAGGCTGGGTCTTTTTTCCCTGGAGCATCAGAGGCTGAGGGATGACGTTATAGATGTTTATAAAATCATGAGGGTCATGGAGAGGGTAAAAAGCCAAGGTCTTTTTCCCAGGGTAGAGGAGTCCAAAATGAGCAAGCATGGGTTTAAGGTGAGAGGAAAAGGAACCTGAGGGGCAACTTATTCACGGAAAGGGTGGTGCATGTTTGGAACAAGCTGCCAGAGGAAGTGCTGGAGGCAAGTACAATTATGTCATTTAAAAGGCACCTGGATGGATACATGGGTGGGAAGGGTTTATAGGAATATGAGCCAAATGCTGGCAATGGGACTAGCTCAGTTTGGGATATCTGGTTGGCATAGCTGATTTGGACCTGGGGGTCTGTTTCCATACTGTATAATTCTATACCTCTATGACTCTATAACTCAGAATGACAAAAGCGTGTTACAGCTCTAAAACTAAAGGGCATGCCTAGAAAATATGAAAAAAAATGCAGTTTCCAAGTAGCAAAAAGTCAGATGTTTAATCATACAAAAATGTTGATGCCATTAGAAAAGACACCTGAGACATTCTGAGTGGAAATTGATGAACTAAACCACTTGCATTTGAAATAGTATGTTTCTGTCAATGGATACTTGAATAATTTTAACCATTTAATCCAGAGGAAGTTGCTACTGCCTCATCATTTAGAATACAATGGCTAAAGAAACAGCTGTAATAGTCTACAAAAATGAAACTAAATGGTACAGGTGGCATAACTCTCAATATTAAAGGTTTGCTACAAGCAATTCTGCAACACAAAGGGTGTCAAACTGTAGAGAACGTAAAGATACTTCAAATATGAAGTGTATCGAGACATGGAATCACTTCAATTTTGGTAAATACTGGAGCTGTATTTTTACATTTTAAGTTAATTTATTTTTATGAAATTTTACTACCTACTTGCAATTAGCATCTTTCTTAAATTCGCTGCCCTGAGGTTTTAAGATTTTTCCAGTTTTTGTTGGGCTAATCAAGCTGTGCACTGGACAGGTGATGAGGTCAGCTCCTTAAGTAACAGCTCTGACATATTTCTGTGACTGCCATGTAGCAGACCCATTTGAAGCTGAGCAGTATAATTCTGAAAGGTTTAGTGTAGTGCACATTACTGCAGTGGGGCAGAGTAGAATCATTTGTGTGTTTGGCGAGGAAGGGAGCTTGGTGAGGGGGTCAGGGACGTGCTGTTTTCTTTTTATTCTTCAATCTTTGTCAGCCTCTAGAGATCAGGAGTTGAAAAGCTGCATGAAAGATTTGTGTTTCAAAAAAAGTGGCATCATAGGTGTTTATTAGCCTCTAACTTTCTGTTTGTGGATGATAGTACAAATGTAAGCTTATGGCAAGGCAGCTCAGCCATTTGGAATGTCCATTGCGTAGTATGTGAGTAAACATGGACGCTTCACATGGCCTGCATGAACACATGCTGAAACTGTCACTGGTTGAAGAAATTTGAGCTCCAAGCTTCAGAACTTGAGTAGCAGCTAGATTCACTGTAGTGCATCTAAGAGACTGAGTTACATGAATACTATGTTCAGGGAGCTGGTCACACAGAAGGTCAGGGGCATTCAGGCAGGTAGGAAATTGGTGACCAGATAGTCAAAGAGATGAGACAGTAGTGGGAGTCCCTGAGCTCCCACTACAGAGTTGGCCTTTCATTCTGGATACTTGTGAAGGTGATTGCGCTTCAGATGAATATTGTGAGCTTCAGGTCGGTAGCACAATAGATGGACCAGATATACATGAGTAAATGAAGCAGAGTGGAAGAGCAGCAGTGACTGGCGATTCATTAGCTTGTGGAAGAGACAGACTTTTCTGTGATTTTAGACATGATTCCAGGATTCTATACTGCCTCAGTGGTGCTAGAGTCAAACATCTCAGAGAGTGACTGTTGACATTCCTCTGGGAGAAGGGTGATCAGATAGGCGGTGGGTTCCACATTGTTACTAATGCTTTAGGTAGGAAAGGGGATATGTTCTTGAAGTCAGAATTTAGGGACCTAGGAGGAAAATTAGCAAGCAAATTTAGTAATCTCCAGATTACTCCTAGTATCATGTACAATTGAGTAATAGGATGATAAGGCAGATGAAAGCATAGCTGGAAATATGATGCAGGTGGGAGGGCTTCAAGTTTCTGGAGCATTGAAATTGGATCTGGGCAGGTTCAGGTTGTACCTGGGTAGAGCTTCCTTGTGGGACATTTTGCTAGTGTTGTCAGGGAGGCTTTTAAATAACTCTGCAGGGGTGTTGGAACCACAAGAGAATATTCAAGAATAATAGCAAGGTACGCAAAACACTGGGAGATACAGAGGACACTAGAATAGAGAATAGAAAGCTTATAGTTTGAGTCGGAATCAGGGAGGAATTAAAACAATCTAAATCAGGGTTACACTACATGTATGTGAAAACACAGAGTTTGGTAAATAAAACTGGTGAGTTTTAGAGGCAGATTGCCACGTGGAATTATGATTTTGTGCTGACAACAAAGGCATATTCCTAGGACCAAGGACTGAATCAATTTGCCCAGAGCTAAGGAATAAGAAGTGTGCAATTACATTGTTCTATGTAGTCTATAGCTCACGAACCAGTGGGAAGGATGCAGGAATTTGCAGTATAGAAGGAATTTACAGAGAAGGTGCAAGTTTGGTAAAGCAGAGTAGTTAGAAGGGAGGCATTAATTACCTGAATATAGACTAGGATCGTGGTACTGTTAAAGGCAGAGGGAGGCAAGAGTTCAGGGGAATTTTTTGCTGAAGTATATGTCAAGTTCAACAAGAAAGGGTGGCACAGTGACTCAGTGATTAGTCCTGTTGCCTCACAGTGCCAGGGACCTGGCTTCAATTCCATCCTCGGGCGACTGAGTTTGTGGAGTTTGCACATTCTCCCCATGTCTGCGTAGGTTTCCTTCAGGTGCTCCGGTTTCCTCCCACAGTCCAAAATATGCAGGGTAGGTTTATTGGCCATGCTAAATTGCCCATAGTGTCCAGGGGTGTGTGACTTAGATCGATTAGACATGAGAAATACAGGGAAAGGGTAGGGGATGAGTCTGGGTGGGACTTGTTGGGCCAAATGGCCTGTTTCCACACTGTAGGGATTCTATGATTCTATGAAAGGAGGTACTGGTAAATCTGGTTCTTGGGAACAAGATAGGGTCAAGTAGATTAAATGTCCATGGGGAAGCATCTTGGAGAGAATGAACATTTTATCACAAGGTTTAGGTTGACAGAAGCAAAGGACAATGGGGTGGCACGGTGGCACAGTGGCTAGCCCTGCTGCCTCACAGCACCAGGGACCCAGGTTTGATTCGAGCCTCAGGTGTCTGTCTGTGTGGAGTTTGCACATTCTCCCCGTGTCTGCGTGGGTTTCCTCTGGGTGCTCTGGTTTCCTCCCACAGTCCAAAGATGTGCAGGTTAGGGTATTTGGCCATGCTAAATTGCATGTAGTGTTCAGGGGTGTGTAGCTTAGGTGGGTTATAGGGGGATGGGTCTGGGTGGGATGCACTGAGGTTCGGTGTGGACTTGTTGGGCCGAAGGGCCTGTTTCCACACTGTAGGGATTCTATGATTCTATGACAATGGACACTCCAGAATAATAATAATTAACAGAGATAGAGTCAACTTCAATGTGGCAGACTGGAGCTGTGTTGGAAAACTGAAGCCAAAGAATAAAAGGAGTAACTGTAGCTGAACAATGAGCAACCTTCAAAGAAAAGATGGTTTGGATACGGTCAAGATATATTCCTTCAAAGGGGAATCCAAACACTTCCTAAAGGCATATAAATGGAAAAAAGGTGGGAAAAGGAGGAGAAGGGTTGTGAATAGATCAAAAAGGAGATTTACAGATGGAGATAGGAGACATGACTTAGACATCAAATGGGTAATTTACATTTGTCTTAAGAAAGCAAATGTTATCCAGATCATAGTAGCAGAGGCAGAATCACAATCTATTGAAGTGGTCAAAATTGATAAGAATAAGATAAGCTGTTGGTACTTAGAGTTGACAAAACATCAGCACCAAATGGTAGATAACAAGGTGTAGAGCTGGATGAACACAGCAGGCAAAGCAGCATCAGTGGAGCAGGAAGGCTGACATTTCGGGCCCAGACCCTTCTTCAGACCCTTTTTCTGAAGAAGGGTCTAGGCCCGAAACATCAGCCTTCCTGCTCCGCTGATGCTGCTTCGCCTGCTGTGTTCATCCAGCTCTACACCTTGTTATCTCAGATTCTCCAGCATCTGCAGCTCCTACTATCTCAGCACCAGATGGGATGCAGGTAACAGAGAGGGTTGATGTCATGCACATGGATTTGCAAAAGACAGTCAATACAATATCACACAACAGGCCTGTGAGAGAAATAAAGGGACAATGTGGATACAAAATTGGCTGAGCGATAGGATAGGCAATAATAGTTAATGGATAATTATAGGCTGGAGGAAGGATTACAGTGAAGTTCCCCAGAAGTCAGTATTGGGAATCTTAGTTTTCCTGATTTATATTAATGATATAGATCTTGGAGTTCAAGGGCAAATTGCAAAACGTGAGGATGAAACAAAACCTGCAAGTATTATAAACTGTGAGGAAGGCAGTGTAGAACTGAGCAGGACATTGAGATGTTGGTAAATGGGTGGATAGTTGACAGATAAAGTTTAATGTGAAGAAGTGTAAAGTGATACATCTGGCAGAACGAACAGGGAGAGGCAGTAGAATATAAAGGGTATGACTCTAAAAAATGTACAGAAGCAGATGGGTCTGGGTGTATATATGCAGAAGTCATTAAAGCTGGCAGGACAGATTAGACTGTGGTTAACAAATCATGCAGTATTCCAAGCTTTATTAATGGGGGCATAGAGTACAGGAGCAAGGAAATTATGCTGGTACAATATAAAGCATTAGTTAGAGCTCAGCTAGAGTATTGTGCACAAGTCTGAGCACCACACTTCAGAAGGATATGGATGTGTTGGTGAGAGTTGCAAGAGAGGTTTGACAGAATGATTACAGGGATGAGAAATCTCATTTATGAAGATAGATTTGAGAAGTTCTGACTGTTTTCCTTGAAGAGGAGAAACTTACAAGGAGATTAGATTGCGGTTTTCAAATATTGATGAGATTTGATTAACGTTTTCAAAATAATGAGAATAATAATCTGAACAGAGTATTCAGGAAGAAATGTTACCACTCATCAAAGGATTGAGAACGAGACAGCACAGATTGAAAGTGATTTGCTAAAGAAGTAAATGTGATGTGATGAAAATCTTTCTCATGCAGCAAGTAGTTCGGGTCTGGAATGCACTGTCTGGAAGTATGGTGGTTGTAAATTCAATCAAAGCATACAAGAGGCATGAGGTGATTCTTTAACTAGAAAGAACATGCAGGACTGTGGGGAAAGAGTGGGTGAATTGCAGTAAGTCATGATGCTCATTTGGAGAGCTGGCACAGGTGCAATGAGCCAATTGCAGGGGCCTCTTTATTGAGCATGCTCCCCATTGGGGCGTGAGGGGAGACAATATTCTGAAGAGGGCTGTTCAGTTGCAGATACAACTTCCAGAGGTACACAAATCCCAACATAGGTGACTGATGACCATCACATATCAACTGTCTGTGTGCAGAATCTCAGCTGGGGCCTCCAGTTATCACAGATCTGCCCCCGTCATCAATCTTGGATCAACGAAAGGTTTTGCCTGATGGAAGCTTGTGTGTGACATCCTTTAGCATGCAGACAATGACTTCCACATAATCTTGGCAGTTGATGACTGAGTTCACTGGCGTGGTGAACTGTGATGAGAAGAGCAACTTTCCACTGCAGCCTCCATGACCTACTCTGCCATTGAGGACTTCTTGGATTGATCTTTGTCTTGAATCACCTGTCAACATTTGTAAATCACCTTACCGCAGAATCTGGAAAGACCACCGAGCCCACTCCGAAACCATCCAAGCTATCAATCTGTTGGCCCTGTATATAATTGACCTTCGTTTGGTTTCTTGAACAACTAAACTCGCCTGTCCACTTTGTAATTTACTTCTGTGTGTTTGTGAACACTTGAATGCATGTGTTGGAGCATCTTTATTATTTTTGCTTAGACTGGGTGTCAAGTACCATTTCTGTTAAATGCTATGAGAAAATCTGTCTGCGTGTGTCTTTTACAGATGTAGAACATAACTAGCAAATTGGTAAACAAATACTTTGAAAAGCCCTGTGTGGTCAACTGAGGGGTGGAAAGAGAGGTGAGCCATTCTATCACTTTTCACCTGATTGTTACACAAGCAACTCATTTGCACTCACCTGCAAATTCCCATCTTTAACATTTGACAAAATGTAGCAAAATTGAACTAGCAGTTGGACAGGCTAGTCATATTCACTGTCAATGTCCGAGACCTTTTCAATGACAAACAAGGGTGTGTCCTGTCCCACCAGCATCCATATACAGTCAGAAAGGAATTACCCTAGTGTACTAAACACTGGTTACAGAACGCATGAATTTTCATGGCATCAGTTTAAACACAGGCAAGGAAATTTCCTGTTGATGAGCATCTAGCGCTGTCTCTCAGCCAGTAAATCAGTAATCCTCTATGTTGAACACCACTTGGAATAAACAATGAAGGCAGGAATTGTACAGCATGTATTCTACATGGAGTTCATGTAGAAAAGTCCATCACCAAGACTGACTTGATAGCAACACCAGTGACAAAACTGGGTCTGGGGAAGTTTGTGAGAAAACCAACACAAGAAGAAAATTGATTTCACCTTCAACAAACTACATGTCACAGCTGCATTGCCAGATGATTGTTTTGGTCAGAGTGATCAGTATGCAGTTCTTATGGAGAAGAAGTCCCTCAATCTTGTAATGTTGTATTCATTGTAATCGCTGTTACCTCAATTGAATCCTGACACTAACTCAGGGTTGCAAGTTTCTGCAATGGGTCAATGATGCTGATTCTTGAAAACAGATCTTTGCCTCAAGGGGCAGAACATCCTATGAGGTAGTTGGATCCAGAACACCAGTTTTAATTCCGTTTTTGTCACTGCTGTCTTTATTAAGACATTCTGACTCAAAGCAACTTGATGAAGATGTTTTTACCATTTTGAACAATTGGTAGCAAGATCTTCTCAGTCATTAATATCAATGTTGCTGTGCTTCAGTGAGAGCTTGCAAGAATCTTTGAAGCATTTTCTTTGTCCTGCCCTGAATGCTAGCTATTTGAGAATTGAAAGAACAGTACCTGGCAGAAGTGATGATTTTCAGACATCCGGTCACATTATCCAGACACTGAAGGTGATGTTTTGGCAGTTTCATCCCAAGTGGTTGTGGAGTTGGCTTCAAAAGGAACACAAACATTTGGTCAACTGTTCTCTCATTAAAAGCAGAAGATGCAGTTAAGGCAATGCAATGAAAGTTCTTGAGTGCTGCTAAGTGTCGCAGTACAGGAGTATGGTGATGACAATAACCATGTGTATGCTTAGACATTTGATATTAGAGGTCTCTGCTGTCAAGCACTCACTGCCATAACTTGTAGAGGCTAATCTGGTGCAATTGATCTGTTTGATATCCTTCTCAATGGTGGCATCTTGACAAAGGTGAGTGCCAAGATTTGGGAAGTTTTCACCATATTCCAGAGTATTTCCTTCAACATATGTGGAGAGTGAAATATTTGACTGACCAAGTCTGGGTTGGTGTGTGAGGGAAATATCCAACAATGTTGTGTGGCACTACCATAGTGCCAAATGGGATAGATTTAGAACCAACTTAACAGCTGAAAACTGGGTATCCTGTTCGGCTCTGTGGTCATTAGCAGCTACAGATTGTATTTATCCTAGGGCAAAAGACAAGGCTTAGACACTTGTAGCCACCTTCAGTCAGAAATGCAGAGTGAATTGTCCAACTCATAGTTTCCTGAGGTCCCCAATATCACAGATGCCAATCTCCAGCCAATTCTATTCACTCTATATAATATCAAGAAATGATGGAATGCACTGGATTAACAAATGAGCAAAACTTGTGGCCTTGAAACCATCTCCCTTATTATTGTGAAGACTTGTGTTTCAGCACTTGCTACACACTGAGTAAATCTACAATCTTCAGCAAAGTTAGGGAAGATGCTGTTGACAGTGTGATGAATGTCTTCATCGTCTATTCAGCAATAACTTGCTCAAGAATATTCAGTTGGAGTCTCTGCAGGCTTGATTAACTACAGACTTCATTACAGCCATGGTCCACACAGACAGAACTGACTTGCAGAGGTGATGTAAGAGTGACTGCCCTTGGCATCATGCATCATTGGACCGAGTGTGGCAACAAGGAGCCCTAGCAAAATTTAAGTCATTGGGAATCAGGGAGTGAATTCTCCATTCGCTAAAATTGTATCCAGCACTGAGGATGATGGTAGTCATTGTTGGCGGCCAATCACTGTTGCTCAGGACATCTGTTCAGGAATTCTTCATAGTGTCCCCTGCCCAACTGTCTTCAGATAACCACAATGTCACAGAAGTGGGCATGTTCGCTTATGATTATACAGTATTCAGTACACTTAACAACTCCTCAGGTAATAAAGCACTCAATGCTGGATGAAACAAGACTTGGATCACATTCAGGATTAGATTGATAAGTGAAAGTAATGACCATCTCCAATAAGAGAGATTCTAAGTTGCATTAATAAATAATGGTGTGATCGTTGTTGAAACCCCACCATCAATATCTCAGGGGTTAACATTAACCAGAAACACACGCCTGAAAAGGCAGGGAAGAAACTAGGAATTCTACAGTGGAAAACTTGCCATCTGGCTCTCAAAAGCCTTTTTACTATCCACAGGGCACAGGTGAAGAGTGTGATGCAATACTTTGCACTTGTCTGGATGGATGGAGCTCCAACAACACTCAAAAGGTGCAAAACCTTCAAGGACAAAGCAGCTGCTTGAATATCACCCTATTCACAATGTCCAACATCACTCCTTTTATCACTGACATACAGCTAAAAGAGTGTGTGCCATTTACAGGAACGACTGCATCAACTTGCCAAGTCTCCTTCAAGAGTAAACTTGTGAGCTTACCACCTAGAAGAACAAGGGCAACAAGCACATGGAAACACCTCAAGACTGTTCCCTTTCAAGTTGCACACAATTCTGACTTGAAACAGGATCAACATCATCATTGCTTCACTGTCACTGGGTCAAAATCCTAGTACTCCATCTCTGATAGATTAGTAGAAGTACCTACACCACATGGGCAGTGATATTCAAAGATCACTCACCGCAACCTTCTCACGCACAGGTGAGGATGGTCAAAGACTGAAAACCTTTTAACAATGCTCAAGCCCTAGGACTGAATGATAAAAAGGAGATTAAGGGAGAAAAGACTCTTTTAAGATTAAACAACCATAAGATATAGGAGCAGAAATCAACCAGTCGACTTGGATCCACCATTTGATCATAGTTGATAGCTAACTCCTGCCTTTTCCCTGTAATCTTTGATCCACTTTCTAATCAAGAAACTATTCATTTCTGTCTAATGCACACTCAATGATTTGGTCTCCTCAGCCTTCAGCAACAATGAATTCTATAGAGTTATAGAATTCTGGCTGAAAAAATTCCTCCTCATCTCTTGTTCTAAAGGGTCGTCCCTTCACTCTGAGGCTGTAACCCTGGGTCCTAATCTTTACTACTAGTGAAAGCATCTTTTCTACATCCACTCTATCCAGGCCTCTCAGTATTCTGTAAGTTTCAGTCAGATACCCTAATCCTTCTAAACTCCATCGAGTACAGACCCGGAGTCCTCAACTGCTCCTCATATGACGAGCCCTTTGTGCCTGGGATCATTCCTGGAAACCTTCTTTGGACCTCCTCCAACACCAGCACATCCTTCCTTAGGTATGGGGCACAAAACTGGTCCATATGCAGTCTGACCAGACCCTTATACAGCTTCAGCATTACGTCCCTGCTCTTGTATTCTAGCCCTCTCAAAATGAATGCAAACATTGCATTTGGCTTCCTAACTGCCAACTGAACCTGCATGCTAATCTTAAGAGAGTCCTGAACTGGATTCACAGGTCCCGTTGTGTTTCAGATTTCCAAAGACTTTCCTTAGTTAGAAAACAGTCTAACTTTTATTATTATTTTCCAGACCAAAGTGCATAACCTCACACATTCCCAAATTGTAATCCATCTGCTAATTCTTTGCTCAATCTCCTAACTTGTCCAGGACTTCTGCAGCCTCCCTGCCTCCTCAATACTACCTGTCCCTCCACCTATCTTGGTGTCATCTGCAGACTTTACCTTCACTCAATTGTAATACCATTACTTTACTTCTGATTCCAGCTTCTCCTTCTCAAATTGCAGGGTGAATTCTATCATATTATGGTCACTGTCCTCTAGGGGTTCATTCACCTTAAACTCCCTATTAAACCCTGCCTCATTACCATCACCAAATCCAGAATTGCCTGTTCCCTAGTGGGCTCTACCACAAGCTGTTTCAAAACACCATCTCATTAGACATTCCACAAATTCCTTTCCATGGGATCTGTTACAAACCTGATTTACCCACTCAATCTGCATATTAAAGTCCATCATGATTATTTGTGAGAATGTCTTTCTTACATGTTTTTTCTATCTCCTGGTTTATTTTCTGCCTCGACTTCTGCTAGGAAGCCTGTACATAACGCCCATCAAGGTCTTTTATGCATGGCAGCTCCTCAACTCTATCCAAACAGATTCTATGCCTTCTGACCTTGTATCACTTCTTGCTATCAATTTAATCTCATTTCTTACTAACAAGACAATCCTGCCAATCTGCCCATCTATCTGTCCTCTTGATTGGATGCATATCCTTGGATGTTTAGTTCTGAGCCCTGATCTGCTTGCAGCCACATTTCTGTGATGCCCACAACATTGCACCTGCCAATTTCAATCTCCACTATAAGCTTATTTACTTTAATTCATATATTGCACAGATTTAAGTACAACACTGTCAGTCCCACCTTGACTGCACCCTTTCTCATGTTTGTCCACTTAATTGCTGTGTCTGAAGTTAGACTCCTGACTCTCTCTATGTTCTCCGTCCTATTATTTATTCTAGAAGAATCGTCAATGCCATCATCAGTGTCAATATTTGAGAAGAATTCAACACAACTTCACCCTATCTGAAGTGACTTATGACCCTAGGAACAACTGCATCTATCCCAAGACAGAAAAGCCTCCAGACCAATAGGTTGTAGTAAACAATGTCATGCTGAATATGTGATGAACCAGCATGTTGAATATCCTTCGAGGATGCAGAAATGCCTGAAGATGGGGACCACTCCTGAACTAAGAATATCATGAAATTACAGCAAAGACAAGCACAACTGGTAATAATCCAGAAATCTATTGATTTTAGAAAATACCTGGAGGATTGGAAAACTGCTAATGTATCACCTTTATTTAAGATAAAGGGAGGAGAAAAAGAAAGGTAACCAGAGGCCAATATGTTTAATGTCTGGTAATGGTAAAATGTTAGGTTCTATTACAAAGGATGTCAATGGCAGAGCATTTAGAAATACTTAATATGATCAAGAATGGTTGACATGGCTTCATGAAGGGGAAATCGTGTCTGACAAATATACTTGAACTCTTGGTAACAAGCGAGATAGATAGAGAAGAGGCAATGGATGTAATAAAATTGGATTTTCAGAAGGTGTTTGATATGATGCCACACATTAGGCACACTTAATAAGATAGGATAAGAGCATGGTATTGGAGGTAGTATCTTGGTATGGATAGAGGATTGGCTAACCAGTAGAAGGCAGATAGTTGAAATAAGGGGCATTTTCAGGATGGCAACCTGTAACTTTTCTTTTTAATTTACTCATTTGTGGGGTGTGGGCATTGCTGGCTGGCCCAATTTATTGCCTGTCCCCAGTTGCCCTTGAGAAGGCATTGGTGAGTTACCATCTTGAACTGCTGCAGTCCACCTGCAGTGGGTTGACCCACAATGCCATTAGGGATGGAATTTCAGGATTTTGACCCAGCGACTGTGAAAAAATGGAGATATATTTCCAAGTTAGGCTGGTGAGTGGCTTGGGGGGTTCTTGAAGCTTCCCATGTATTCCCATGTATCTGCTGCCCTTGTCTTTCTAGTTGGAAGTGGCTATGAGTTTGGAAGGTGCTGTCGGAGGATCTTTCTACAGTGAATTTCTACAGTGCATCTTGCAGATAGTACATACTGCTGCTACTGAGTGTCGGTGATCGAGGGAGTCGATGCTTGTGAATGTAATGCCAATCAAGCGGGCTGCTTTGTCCTGAATGGTGTCATACTTCTTGTTAGGACTGCATTCATCCAGACAAGTGGGGCGTATTCCATCATCCTCCTGACTTGTGCCTTGTCGATGGCGGACAAGCTTTGGGAGTCAGGAGGTGTGTTACTTGCCACAGTATTCCTAGCGTCTGACCTGCTCTTACAGCCACTATGTTTATATGGTGAGTCCAGTTGAGTTTCTGGTCAACGATAACCCCAGAATGTTGACAGTGGGGGATTCAGTGAAGATAACACCATTGAATATCAAGGGGCGGTAGTTAGATTTTCTGTTATTGGTGATGGTCATAGCCTGGCATTTGTGTGGCGCGAATGTTACTTGCCACTTGTCAACCTAAGCCTGGATTTTGTCCAAATCTTGTTGCATTTGGACATTGGCTGCTTCAAATATAAGGCTGAAGGTTTCTCAGCAATCTTCAGTCAGAAGTGCCGAGTGGATGATCCATCTTGACCTCCTCTAATGGTCCCCAACATTACAGATACCAGTCTTCAGCCAATTCGATTCACTTTACATGGTATCAAGAAATAATTAGAGACACTGGATACTGAAAAGGCTATTGGCCCTGATAACAATCCAGCAATTTTACTGAAGACTTGTGCTCCAGAACTGCGGAGTAATTCCATGGTTAAGCTAGTGGGCAAAAACTTGGTGGATGGAACATCATGTGGTAAAATGTGATTATGTACTTTAGATCAGTGGCAAAATCTTTCCTGCCAAAGAAAGATATACTGGCTTTGGAGACAGTCCAAAAAGGTTCGCTGGATTGATGCCAGGTATGGAGGGGTCAATTTATGAAGACAGGTTGAGTAGTTTAGGCCTGAACTCAATGGAATTTAGAAGAATGAGAGGTGGCCTTATTGAAAGATATAAGATTTTTAGGGAACCTCACAGGTTAGATGCAAAAAGGCTGTTTCCCTTTGTGGAAGAGTCCAGGACCAGAAGGCATAATCGCGGAATAAGAAGTCATTCTTTTAAGATGGAGATAAAGCGGAATTTCTTCTCTCAGATAGTAGTGAATCTGTGGAATTCTTTACCACAGAGAACTGTCAAGACTGTGTTATTAAATATATTAAAGGCTGATAGAGACAGATATTTAATCAGTAAGGGAATCAAGATTGGACAAAACTCAGGAAAGTGGAGTTGAGCGTTAACAGATCAGCCATATTCTCATTGAATGGCAGAGCAGACTCAATGAGCTAAATGGCCTATTTCTGCGTCTGCATCTTATGTTGTATAGTGTTTGCAGGAGTTACCATAGACATGCATCAGGATTAAAGTAAAACCAGAATAGGTATATCAGGAATGGTGTGTTGCTCAAAATCACTTACTATAAGATATGAATCCAAATGTATGTTATGTGAACAGAATTAGCACAGCATAACCATTTTGCAATGTGAAGTATGGTGTTCTAAAATGTGACTGTTTCCTTTTTGTTCTTTCTGCTTGACAGGGTCGTTAGACCATAACCTTTAAATATTTATTTACTTCCTTGGCCAGTTCTTACTAAACCAATATGTCTTTCATCAGTTCCCTTCTGATATGTTCCTGAGCATTGTAAACTGTACATTCCTAGCTGATGGTCTTCTCATTTGGTGTGACTTTATGCAATTCTTTCATTTCATCTTTCTCTTGCTCCTGTCCTGCCTCCATCAGGAGGAGATTAAGCTGGTATAACTTTGTCATATCTGACTTAAGCTCCAAATTCCAGACCTCTGTGTTGGGCCTTAACCACTTCTGACTCAAAAGAAATGTGGAATTTTGAATCATTCCTTGTGCGGAACAGAAGAAGGGTTATTTCTCATTGAACCATGCTATGCGTACCCAGGATTAATAGATGTTGATACTGGGGTTCTGAAATGGAAAATATTTCATGCCTCAGAACTAACATTCTGTATTGTGATGGGCACAAGATTCACAAAAATAATAGTTAATTTGAAACAACTTTGTGAAGGCAATAGTGTGCTTCACACAATAAATTACTTTTTGAAGTGCAGCAATCGTTATTTAGCCAACAATTCTGAATCAATTTTATAAATTCAAAGTCAACCAACCTGAACAGTCGATGTATGCTGAATGCTAAAGATGTAAGCAGACCAGTGAGCTGAAGTAAATTCAAACACACTTCTCAAAAATTCTCAAGTGAAATAAGTACAAGGGCAAAAATGAATCTGATCCCACGCATGAGAAAAAGAATGTTGTAATTTTACTGAGGGATCTACCTAAGTTCAGTATCAGTGGTGAATAACACTTTTATAAGTGTAGAATGTTTCTATTAGTCTGATGTGGAAAGTCAAAGTAGGAAGACATCTAAACAGATGTTGGTGGATAAAATGCAAGCATGCATGTTAATGAGCATGGCACTGAGTAACTGGTCTCCCTGCTCTCTGTTTACAGCAGGTTTTTATGGTGAGGTTTGTTGCTAGTTCTATTAGGAAGGCTTCTGTTCTTTTCAAATATATTTTATGATTAGCAAGTTTTAATTGGGCAAGCAAACAGTGCACTCTCTGGGCCGTCAAATCAACATGAACATCTTGTAAGTAATTTGTTGAACATTGTCAGTAATAAGCTACACGAAGCAGCCAGGACATAAATGGGTTCTGCTCTTTGTTTTTCACTTCACTGAGAAACTATGAATCATTCATGTTGTCCAGAAAGAAAGCAAGCTTCAAAGTGGATGGTGCTGATTGGATGTCCTGCGTGATTTGCTGGGGTAGGCCTACTATCCACCAGGGACCCTCCTCTGCAGTAAATAGGGCCTCCAAAGCAGCCAGGGGCACAGTTCACCATCACATAATGATGCAAAGGGTACTCTGAATCAACGTGAGTGGCATGCATTGGTGTGCCTTGCCATCCCAAGTGACTTCAAGAAGTCTGGCATGTTGATGTGATACAGTTGTTAATGGGTAAACAAAACTGAAGGAACTCTTTGATTCTGAATATTAAAGCAGTTTATTAGCAGGACGAACAAGACAAATTTAAGTAAACTGCCTTAATTTGAATTCTGAAAGCATCTCAGACATGATCTATTTTGGAATAGTTCAGTGCTTTTATTTAAGGGTTCAATGATATTCAAATAATACTGACAATTAACAATTATTTAATTAAATTATCCTAATTGTATTTAAAGGAATGCAATAATTTTGATTAGCAAAGTTTAAAGTGTGCATAAGGGCGAACAAATGCTTGTTAATGCAAGAGATATTTTAGTAACATGTCAGCTAGCCGAAGCAATCAGTCTCAGCTTATAATATAGATGCAATGTTGTCTGGTACTTACATTTAGAGGAGGAGCTGGAGTGAGATGTATTGTAGTATTTTTGACCTGAATTGGAACTGGTAGAAGTCAGAAATTTCTGATTCAATTCAACATTGTTCATGTGTTGTAAAAAAATCGTTTGTGCCTGTCAATAAAGGATTCCTGTTCAATTCAGAAAGGACATGGCATTGCTTGGCCTTAAAGTCTGTACATATCCTGGCTCCCTAATTTTTTTTACACAATGGAGAATTATTATTAAAATTACAACTTGCAGGAAAATAGCCTTCAAGGAACATGAAATGGAAGTTTTATGTCAAATGGCTCTCAGCATATCAATTAAACAGGCATAAAAGGAAAGAAAAAACAAAATTTAGAAACATTATCAGTGAGATGTGGCAAGGCTTTATTTACATGGTAACATAATAGTACCACCGACTGGGTAAATGAGATCATTTGGTTTTGGTTATCAGTTCCATCTACCTATTGTCTAGGTCCAGCAAGAACTTCAGGTCTTTATCAGTCAGAGTTTCCTCCATTGTGGGAGTTTACTGCTTTACCATCATGACCTGCTCCTATTTTAAAATTCCACATGTACCCTACTTTTCATCTTTCCCTCTGTTCAACCATTGGTAGTTGTGTGTTCAGTTCATCCTTTCAGGAATATGTTGCCTGTTTACCTTTGTCTTCCTCTCTCCTTTTGTTTCAAAAAAACTTGCTGAACGCAACCCTCCTCTACTTTCAACTACGCACAGTTCACGTTTCCATACTATTTCTTCACTGCCATTATAATCTTTTCCTTCATATTCTAAAATGTTTAGCATATTCTGGCATGTAGGAGTGCAGTATGTACAAATAGTTCATTATGCTTGCGCTCCTGTTTCCTATGTAATTAGTTTGTAAACTTTTTGCATTTATCTCATCTATTGATTGTTTGATGACTTATTAACCAACCTGTTGCTTTCTATTCCAGAAGTGCCAAGCTAAATACAATTGGAGCTGGTGCAAAGTGAAATTAAAAGTTATACTTTTCAAAAAACATTCCACATCAAAAAAATGCAAAACACATTGGTAAATAGATCGTGAGGTGTACTGCGTAAAAACTGAAAGAACTGTGGATGCTGTAAGTCAGGAACAAAAACAGAAGTTGCTGGAAAAGCTCAGCAGATCTGGCACCATCTGTGAAGAAAAAATCAGAGTAAACGTTTCGGGTCTGGTGACCCTTCGTCAGAACTGAGGAAGGGTCACCAGACCCGAAACATTAACTCTGATTTTTTCTTCACAGATGCTGCCAGATCTGTTGAGCTTTTCTAGCAACTTCTGTTTTTGTTCATGAGATGCACTGGGGTTGATTTTACTCTCTTTCCCTCGTCCACACCCGTGCTGCGTGTTTGACAGTTGTGCCTTGCCTGTCGTTCCATCTCCATACCTTGTTTTGATGTCCTATCATATTAGTGTAACCTGAATGTTCTCTGCCCTTTGTTAATGAGCAAGAGGTGGAAACAGGGCATTTTGCTGCTGAACAACGAAGTTACTTTCTTGAATTTTCCTGGCACCTCTTCGAGACCATTGAATTGAGGATGTTGCTGATGTGAACACATTTCTAGTTTTTCTGAGGTGCTAGGGTCTACTTACATTTGTTCCCATGATATGGGTAACATTGGCAAAGTTACACCTGATTGCCCATTTGGAAAAGGTGGTGAATCAGAAGAATATTTACAATAAACCGGCAGGTTTTGATCACCATTCTTCTACTTGCCAAAATGTATTGGTTTCAGATTGACAATTGGCCGCTGTGACATTAAACCTATCAAGTTATGGAGCGATCGTGCCCCATCGCAATAAGAACATTATGCTACCCACTCATGGCGTGTCCCATGGACATAAAAAGAGGAAACTGAAATTTAAAAAGGCTCAAATAATTGCTTTTGCCTCATCCAGCCTTCTCCTGGGTCCCCCAGCATCACAGATGTTAGTTTTTAAGCTAATTTGGTTCACTTCACATGATCTCAAGTAATGGCTGAATGTACTAGATATCTCAAAGGCTATGGACCTTGACAATAACACTGAAGACCCTACTGCAGAACTAGCTGCGGCTTGAGCCTTACTATTCCAGTGCACCTAACTGCCAAAGTGGAAAATTGCCCAGACATGTCTAGCAGGATAAATTCGACTTAGCCAATTACCACCCTGTCATTCTATTCTTAATCATCAACCTACAATGGAATGGATCCTTGCCTGTGCCAACTAGCTGTACTTGCTCAGCAATCACCTGCTTACTGATGTTCGGTGTGGATTCCATCAGGGCAACACAGCTCTTGACTTTATTACAGCCACGGTTCAAATATATTCAAACAAATTAAACTTCAGAGGGGGTGTAGCTGCCCTTGACATAGGTCTGGGTGGGATGTTCTTTGAAGATTCAGTGCAAACTCACTGGCTGAATAGCTTCTTTGTGTACTGTAGGGATTCTATAATCCTATGACATCAAAACAGCAGTTTATTGAGTGTGACATCAAGAAACGCTAAAAAAACTGGACTCAGCAGGAATCAGATGGAAACTCTCTGCCTGTTTGAGTCATACCTAGCATAAAGATAATTGTGGGTGCTGAAGATCAGTCATATCAGTCCTAGGACATCAGTACCGGGAAACCTCATGAAGCCCAATTACCTTCAACTGCTACATCAATGACATTTCCACCAACATCAGGTCAGAAGTGGAGATGTTTGCTGATGTTTGATCAATATTCAGCATCATTTGCATCTCCTCAGATACAGAAACAGTCAGTGGCCAAAAGCAGCAAGAACTGGACAACATTCAAATTCAGGCTGGTAAATGCCAGGTAATATTTGCGACACTCAACTCTCAGGCAATGACAATCTCCAACAAGAGACTATTTATCCATGTCTGCTTGACATTCAACAGTATTACCATCACTGAATCCCCTACCTTCAACATCCTGGGTTATCATTAAGCAGAAACTGAACTGGACCAGCCAGATAAATACTTTGGCTACTAGAGCAGCTCATAGTCTAGGAATTCTGTACAAAGAAGCTCACCTTCTCTCTCCCCAGTGCCTGTCCATGATTGAAAAGGCACAATTCAGGAGAGTGATGGCAGATTTGCCAGATGCCTGGTTGGTTCCAACTCCAAGAACAATAAAGAAACTCAACTCTATCGAGGACAATGCAGCATGCTTGATCAGTATCCTGTCTAGAACCATCAACATTAATTTCTTTCACCACTAATGCACAGTAACTGTTATGTGTACCATTTACACAATGCACTGCATTAATTCACCTCGACTCCTTTGTCAGCACCTTCAAAACTTGCAACCTCTACTGCCTAGACGGACAAGTCCAGCAGATGTGTGGGAATACTACCACTTTCAACGTCCCTTCCAAGAGACAGCATCCTGACTTGGAACTATATCACCATTCCTTCACAGTTGAAGTGTGATAATTCTGGAACACCCTTCGTAATAGCATGGTGGGTGTACCTACACCCCATGGTTTGTAGTGGTTCAAGAAGGCAGTCAACCACCAGCCTTGCTGGGGCCATTATGAGTAAGAAATAAATGCTGATATAGCCCGTGATGCTGAATTACCATGAACAAATATATATTTATTTGAAATGACTGCACAGAGGACAGTATCCCATCACCAAGTCACCCTTTAATTTACTTGTGCCAGCTAGCCGAATCATAGTCGGTCATAGAATCTCTTCAATGTGGAAACAGGACCTTCAGCCCAACAAGTCCACACTGACCCTCCAAAGAGCATCTCACCCAGACCTATCGCCGTACCCTTTTCCCTGTAACCCACCTAATCTACACATTACTGAACATTATGGGCAATTTACCATGGCCAAGCCACCTAACCTGCACATCTTTGAACTGTGGAAGGAAACCAGGGCACCTGGCAGAAACCCACAGACATAGGGAGAATGTGCAAAATCAACACAGACAGTTGTCTGAGGTGGGAATCAAACCGGGGTCCCTGGCGCTATGAGGCAGCAATGCTGACCACTGAGCCGCCATGTCGCCCCTGGGCTGAGGAGATTATGAATCCCTTGTATATGTATATTTTTTTTTGTTTCATCAGTGCAGGTGTGACACACAGTAAAAAAACACCAGGGGTACAAATAACTTTATTAACATACCACCACCAGAAAAAACATCTATGTAACCGAAGAATCAGTATCAAGCAGAGCCCCCTACGGGTAATGCCTATGTGAAAGAAAAAGTGAGGGGGAGGGTAGGGATCAAATCAAAATAGCGTTTGTGGGGGAAATAAAGCACTCTACATCCTGCAGTGCCCACCTCTCCAGGAAGGCATCGAGAGTATCGGTGCACAACATGTCTCCTTCTCCAGCAACACCTGGGCGTGGACAAAGCCATGGGAGATGGGCAGACAGTCAGCCATAATGACCCCCTTCATGGCCCGCTGCTTGGACCTACTAATGGTCAGCTTGGCCACGCCCAGGAGCAGACCCACAAGGAGATCCTCTGACCTGCCCACTTCTCTCCACACTGGCTGTCCAAAGATCAGGAGTGTGGGGCTGAAGTTTAATCAAAAACACAAAAGGAGGTATTTGAGGTAGCTGAAAATGGAGTGCAAGTGCCCACACCCAATACATACATGGTCCATGGACTCCACAGCGCCACAAACCAGACATTTGGGCTGTGAATCCGTGAACCACTGCAATCTGCAGTTACAAAGGACTGCTGGGTTCAATAGCCTCCACCCCAGATCCCTGAGGGAAGGAGGGAGGGCCCTGTGTAGAGAGCCCTCTAACCCTAAAATGAACAGGTTGTGTCAGGTCAAGGAGACTGGGATGAGAGGGAGGGTCGGACATGGAATGAGGCCGGGGATGGGGAGATTTTAAAACTGGTGAAATCCATGTTTAGGCCATTGGGCTGTAGGCTCCCGAGGCGGACTATGAAGTGCTCCCCCAGTTTGCGGGTGGCATCATTGTGACACTGGAGGAGACCCAGGGGCCTGACAACAACCTGTCCATCTTCTCTCCCACCTATTAGCCCTTCTCATCTCACTGACCAATCCTTACCACTCCCTACCTGCACTCACCTATCACCATCCCACATACCTTCCCCAGCCGTACCCCTCCTCTCTCTATTTATTTTTGAGCCCCCTTCCCCCTCCCCATTTCTGAAGATGGGTCCCCACCCCAAACGTCAACTTTCCTGCTCCTCTGATGCTGCCTGGCCTGCTGTGTTCCTCCAGCTCCACAATGTATTATCTCTGACTCCAGCATCTGCAGTTCTTGCTATCTCTGAGTTGTTTATATTCCAGCTATTTTCTTCCTTTTCCTTTCACAATGCCAATAATCATACAAATATAAGTTACTATTGTCACCAACAGCTATCCATTGCTAAAGTCATGTGGTGACTTGTCCCAGATGAGCAGACAGTGACTAGAAGCAGAGTAACTGACCGTTGGCAAGAGGCCATCCTCAAGGCCAGCCAATCTCAAACTGTCCTCATCTCACAATTACAGATCAATTGGGATTGAGTGAGTTCATTGAAAGTTTACAAGACTAGTTTACTTTTCCCCTCACGGACAAGAATATCAAATGCTCTTCATTATCATTCTTCCTGAGAGGAATTAGATTGATACAGATCAAGATTTGATCCTGGAGCCTTAACAATGCGTAACCAATATTGACGATGTTACTTCTCAAACAAGCAAATTATTGTGCAACACAGATTTTCAACTAAGATGTTGAGTTTAAGCTTCTCAGGTGGACCTAAAAGATCTGAAAGAAGTTTTAATAAAAGTAGGGGACCTGTCATGACCTCATGGATACTATTTATCCCTCAAGCTGCAGCATTTAAAAAAAAAATTGATTATTTATTTCATTGTTGTTTACAGGAACTTGCTGCGTCCTGTTAGTTGTCATATCTTCTATGACAGTGAATCCTGCTTTTTTAAAGAGCAATGTACTTTTTGTCTATTTTACAATTTGAGACATCTGAGGTTGTGAAAATGGTTATAAAAATTTGTTTGTTCTTTTCTTTCAAGCTAATAAATTGCCTTACCATTTATCTTTATATGGTCTGCTAACCCTGTTTCTGGTCTTTCTGATCTCCCTTTACTCCTCTCTACTGTTATTATGGATTCATTTTTAATATTTTATTTGGGCCTGACCTTGAAGGATTATGAAAATACATGGGTTAGCTTTTTTAAAAGGCCCACAAAAAGAACCATTTATAGGTAATGTATGTAAATCAAGGACCCCCCCCACACCCGTACATATTAGTTGTGTTAAGCAGTTTTGCATCTTCATTGATTAAGTTTTGTTTCAAAATAAATCAATCATTTCATGCTTATTAAAGAATCCTAGTTGTTAGGAAAGACTTACACATTGAAAGCATTTGATTGACTGTAGGGAACTGGGTAATAAATTAAATTTATATTCTGACCCACGGAATAGTGGAACAGGAAAACATTTCTCCAACTCAATCATATCATAAAAGTGAGGGCTGGCAGTGAGCTACTTGACTATGACAATATGCATTTAGAAACTGGGTAACAGAAATTTGTGAAGGATAACAGAAAGGACACCAGGTTTTTTGCGCATAATTTACAAAATGGCTTTGGCAGTTGCTAACACATTTCTGGGGATAAAAGATTTTCCCCTAATGATTTACAAAAGGCAACTAAGAATATTGCGATGAATGATTGTAATATATTTTTCTTGTAGTGTCATATAGTTTTCACTGCATGAAAAGAGACTATTCAGCCCATATTGCCTTCACCGATCATCAAACATCCACCTATTTTAAAATCATTTTCCAGCACTTGACTCGTAGCCTAATATACTATGGCATTTCAAGTATTCATCGAAATAGTTCTTAAATCTCTTGAAGGTTTCCATCATTTTAGGCAGTGAGTTCCAAATACCTATAATCCTCTGGATGAAACGAATTCCACAAATCACCTCTAAACCGCCTGCTCCTGAACTTAAAACAGTACCACTGGTTTATGAGAGATAAAAGGTACTGCTTTGATGAACACAGCAGGTCAAGCAGCATCATAGGAGCAGGAAAACTTGACGTTTCGGGCCTAAACCCTTCATCAGAAATGGGGGAGGGGAAGAGGGTTCTGAAATAAATAGGGAGCGAGAGGGAGGCGGATAGAAGATGGATAGAGGAGAGGATAGGTGGAGAGGAGGCAGACAAGTCGAAGAGGCGGGGATGGAGGCAGTAAAGGTGAGTGTAGGTAGGGGGGTGGGGAGGAGATAGGTCAGTCCAGGGAGGACGGACAGGTCAAGGGGGCGGGATGATGTTAGTAGATAGGAGATGGGGGTGTGGCTTGAGGTGAGAGGAAAAACAGGTTAGGGAGGTGGAGATGAGCTGGGCTGGTTTTGGGATGCGGTTGGGGAAGGGGAGATTTTGAAGCTTGTGAAATCCACATTGATGCCATTGGGCTGCAGGGTTCCCAGGTTGAATATGATTTGCTGTTCCTGCAGCCTTCGGGTGACAGCCTTAGGCTGGGGGACCGCTTTGCAGAACACCTGCGCTCAGTTCGCAACAAACAACTGCACCTCCCAGTCGCGAACCATTTCAACTCCCCCTCCCATTCCTCAGATGACATGTCCATCCTGGGCCTCCTACAATGCCACAGTGATGCCACCCGAAGGCTGCAGGAACAGCAAATCATATTCAGCCTGGGAACCCTGCAGCCCAATGGCATCAATGTGGATTTCACAAGCTTCAAAATCTCCCCTCCCCCAAATGCATCCCAAAACCAGCCCAGCTCATCTCCACCTCCCTAACCTGTTTTTCCTCTCACCTCAAGCCACACCCCCATCTCCTATCTACTAACATCATCCCGCCCCCTTGACCTGTCCGTCCTCCCTGGACTGACCTATCTCCTCCCCACCCCCCTACCTACGCTCACCTTTACTGGCTCCATCCCCGCCTCTTCGACTTGTCTGCCTCCTGTCCACCTATCCTCTCCTCTATCCATCCTCTATCCGCCTCCCTCTCTCTCCCTATTTATTTCAGAACCCTCTTCCCCTCCCCCATTTCTGATGAAGGGTTTAGGCTCGAAACGTCAAGTTTTCCTGGTCCTATGATGCTGCTTGACCTGCTGTGTTCATCCAGCCCCATGCTTGTTACCACTGGTTTATGATCCCTCTTCTAAGGGGATAAAGTATCTTTTCATCTATCCTGTCTGCACCCCTCATAGCTTTGTGTATCTCAATCAGATCCTCCCTCATCCTTCTTTGCTCTAAAGAAAACTACGTGAACCTGTCGAGACTCTTCATAACTGAATCACTTTGGCCCTGGCAACCTCCTGCTGAATTTCCTCTGAATCCACTCTAGCTTGATAACATTCTTCCTATTTTGTGGTAACCAGAACTATGCTGAGTCATGCTGTATTCTCTTGAGTTTCAAAGAGTGAAAGATGATCTAATTGAAACCTGCAAAATATTTAAAGGAATATACAAGTTAAATGCAGGTAAGATGTTACTCCTATTTCAAAGTCTGGAACCAGAAGACTCAAGATCAAAATGAGGGAGAAGCCACTTCGGATCAAAATTTTTTTATTAACTCGGAGGGTTGTTAGTCTTTGGAATTCTCTCTCCCAGAGGGGCGTGGAAGCTCAGTCATTAACTATTTATAAAGTAGAGATTAACAGATTTCTGAACACCAATGACACAAAGGAAAATGGGTAGAATGTGGGAAAATACATGGAACTGGTTAGCCATGATTGTACTGAATGCACGTAGGGCAGACTTGAAGGGCTGAATGGCCTACTCCAATTCCTATGTTACTATGTTTGTTAGGAAATATTATGATAAGGAGGACAGTCAGAAGAGTTGTGTGTTCATAATGGTTAAGGAGGAAGTGAGTGAAATCAAAATGTCAAAGCAATTTGAGAATGAATGAAAAATTTAAAATTCTAAAGTAAAGCCTTCCAGTAACCTGAATGGAAAACATTATTATGACTGTGATGGGAGGAATACACTAGAAATCAAGATCCAGTACTCCATGAGTCACATCATTGCTATAAATATCTTGATTCAATCACAACATTGATCAATTATTTCCCTTTTGTTTTGCTATCCAGATTCAAGGAAACTTTCACTTACATACTTTAATGATCTAAAAACATTCTGTTTATTATAAATCAAAGGTCACTGTTAAAAACAGGTGGATAACCTGTTTAACTTCAGAAATATTATCTCTAATTAGAACTACATAAACTATTAATCCCAAAATAGGCACAGAGAATGCAAGAGAGCAAAAAATCTGCAGAGATGCTATTTTAGACAGAGCAAAAGAAACAAACACTCATTTTGATCAGTAGTTTGAAAACAAAGAACAGAATATGACACACAGTTCATGATGAAAATATTGAATGTCTGAGTACTGTAAACTGATGGAGGATCTTCCAAACGAGGCTTCAGTTCAGATGGAAATCAGACTGGATCCAAGTCTTTGGATAGTGTTTGCAGTTCAGCTTTTCAGGATTTACAAGGCAATCAAAATACAGAGGTATGGAAACTTCATCAGCTTCCCAAGTACTTCAAACAAGAAAGAGAAGAAGATAGTCTTGAAACCACTCTGCAGCTTTGGATTTTTTTTCTCCTTCTCGGACCCTCTTGCTCTTGAGACAAAATATCAAGTGCAGACAAAATTGTTCGGCAGCTATCAGCAAAAGGCCACCCAAACTCTCTAATAAAGCCAGGTTTTCCAGCAATTGAAGCTAATAACCACTCACCTAAAGACTTTGCTTGACAATTTTTCATAAGTCATTTTACTTCAATTTAATTATTTGATTTAACCAGTTACAGAATAGACATCTTGTTTGGAAAACCTCCCATTAGTCTATGGCATCAGCAATTTGTTTTAATCAGCAAGAAACCCAGTAGACTTTAAGAACTCATCAAAATTCTACCTTTTGTATTTCAGACTACTGGCCAATAAGGGTATTTTATTTTATAGAGATAACAAGGTGTAGAGCTGGATGAACACAGCAGGCCAAGCAGCATCAGAGAAGCAGGAAGGCTGACGTTTCGGGCTTAGATTGTTGGCCTATAAGTTTGTTTTATTTTATAATTTGATAAATATCATCTCTGCAGAGTCTGATGCAAGCAGCATCAGAGGAGCAGGAAGGCTGACGTTTCAGGTCTAGGCTGTTTAGGATTGGTGGAGATGCAAGAGGGATCAGGTGCTCCAAGTAGTGAGTTATAGAAATTACGTATGATTGAGTTGCTGTTAGAGCAGCTTGAGCATGAAAGCTGCTAGAAATGGAATTCCAAAAATAGAGAAAGAAATAGAAAGAGCTTTGGAATTGAAAAAGATAGAAAGTGAAGTGGAAACTGAGAGTCTTAAACTAGGATTGGAGGAGAGTGGAAGGAATGAAGACAGAATGTCAGTTTATGAGGCTGGAGGTAAAACAAAAGCAGATTCCAGATGCAAAGGCAAATTCTGATGAGGAAAAGTTAATCCTAAACCAAAGTTCAGTAAGAAGATGATTCAGGTTGTACGTGTCATACCAAAATTTGAGGAATGTAGAGGCTTCCTTTATTTTTTCAAGAAAGTATTGAAACAAATGAAGTGGCGAGAGGTAAACTGGATTGACGCATAAACCTCATGCAAAAGACATTGACAGATTTTCTGAGGTTTATATATCACTTTCAGAAGAAGTTTCTATGGATTATGACACAATATAAAACACTATTGTTGTTACATTTTATTTAGTTCCTGAGGAGTACAGGCAAGATCTTCAAAACAAAAGGAAAGGTCTAATCCAGATGGAAAAAATACAGTAAATGGCAGAACCTTTAAGGGGGTCTGGGTGTACAGGTACACAGGTCACTGAAAGTGGCAACGCAGGTGGAGAAGGTAGTCAACAAGGCATATGGCATGTTTGCCTTCATCGGCTGAGGCATTGAGTTTAAAAATTGTCAGGTAATGTTGCAGCTTTATAGAACCTTAGTTAGGCCGCATTTGGAATAATGTATTCTATTCTGGTTGCCACACTACCAGAAGGATGTGATGGCTTTGGAGAGGGTACAGAAAAGATTTACTAGGATGTTGCCTGGTATGGAGGGCATTAGCTATGAGTAGAGATTGGAGAGACTTGGGTTGTTCTCCCTGGAAAGACGGAGGTTGAGGGGCAACCTGACACAGGTCTACAAGGTTATGATGGGCATGGACAGAGTGCACAATCAGAAGCTTTTTCCCAGGGTGGAAGAGTCAGTTACCAGGGGCCATAGATTTAAGGCACAAGGGGCAAGGTTTAAAGGTGATGTACGAGGCAAGTTTTTTTACAGAGGGTGGTGGATGCCTGAAACTCGCTGCTGGGGAGTTGGTAGAAGCAGATAGTATAGTGACTTTTAAAGAGCGTTTTGACAAATACATGAATAAGATGGGTATAAAGGGGTACGGTGCCCAGAAGGGTCGAGGGTTTTAGTTGTGACAGGCAGCATGTTGGTGCAGGCTTGGAGGGCTGCAGGGCCTGTTCCTGTACTGTAATTTTCTTTGTTCTTTGTTCTTTGCTTGGAACGAGCCTGGGCAGACCTACATTGAATTTCAAAGGGAAATCAATCAATTTTGATTGTTGGACATGGGCTTTAGAAGTAAATGTTATGAATAATGCTTTTAGGGAAATTATTCTTTTACAAGAATTTTTCAAAAGTCACTTTCTTCCGTAATTAGAATTTATGTTGAAGACTAGAAGGTTACAACAACTAGACAGGCAGGACAGATGGTTGATAAATATCAGCTGATCCATAAAACTAAATCTCTTTTCTGTCACCGTAAGAAAACTAATAAGGATAGAAGTGTAGCAACCAGTGATGACATTGGGAATTGCCCAGGATCTCCTCCTCAGGCCAGAAAGGAAAGTGCTGAGGTGAATGTGAGGTCTGAAGTCCTAAATATTTACAAGTTTGTGCAAATTGCCTGAAGATATGTGTGAAAACCAGTCAACCTATTGGCTTTTATTTGAGTAAGTCTAAAAAGAACCCCAGAATGACAATACAACAGATCAAATTGAAACTTTAACCACAACTATGAGACTGGAGGTGAACACTGCTGTGAGTGTAGAAAAGGTGAATAATGTAGATGAGCGATACAGAGGATTTTAGTCAAGAGAGAAATGAACTCTTTGTTCTTCAGATGATATGGCTCAATCTGTAACTATATTAAGAAAAATAACAGCCATTCAAACTCTTTTGCTGTGGAAAGATGTATTTTTTTTCCCTTCGGAGAGACATTGAAAGCCAAAAGTTTAATGAATGGAATTGGTGGAGAGTATATGTCTGGTCCTTTATTCAGGTACACTTAGAATGTGACTTAATAATTGGTACAGTGATAGAAATTACACATAAATGGGATTGATTTACCACCTAGGTAATGATTTGGCAGGAGCGAAAGATGTAACTTTGCTAAAAATCATAGAATGTCGAAATGAAGTTCAAGAGATAGAACAGTTACACGGTCACATTTCAGATATTTTTACTTTGTATGGCAGCCAGAGCAATAGTTAAACAAAACCAATCATTAGGGTAAATATGATACGACAAACACATGTTAGCGCAAGCATGGGGCTGGATGAACACAGCAGGTCATGCAGCATCATAGGAGCAGGAAAACTTGACGTTTCGGGCCTAAACCCTTCATCTTCTTTAAAACTGAAGATAATCCAAAATAAATGTATAATATGTTTTCTTCAACTAAGCAGATCTGGAGTTAAGCAAGTTAGCACAATCAGTGCAGGCTGACAGAATTCCTCAATGCTGCTGTGTTAAAAATGGGATTCTCCCGAGAAAGTGGAGCCCTCCTCACAGATCTGAGGATGAAGAATGGATGGTACTTCATCAGATAGTAGTGCTGCCAAATATTGTTGAAAAGTATACAGGTGAGTTAATGAAATTTGTTTGGCAGGGCATGTAGGAATCTGAAAGACCCAAATATTTATAAGTCAAAGGTTTTACTGGTCACACCTTCACAAGGATATGCTGCATTTTGTAAAATGTGCCAGATCATGGAAAAACCACAGCATGCTATAAAACTGACATCTTTAGTTCCCATAACAGTTTTTGAGGAACCATTTATGGTGTTGGTGGAACTATTACCAAAAACAAAACAGGGCCACCAGAATCCCTGTACTATGATGAAAATGGTTACTCCATTGCCAAGACCATACACTTAAAAAACACCATTGCTAAGGTGGTGGTAGAGAAGCTAACCCATTTCTTCAACTTGATTGGTGATGGAGGTCCAGTCAGATTTAATTATAATTTCCTGTCTAAAAATTTTCATGAAGTTATGAGTTGCTTAAATATAACACAATTAAAGTCTTCAGCGTAGCACCCCGGGCATAAGGAGCTTTAGAAAGATACGTTTAAACCCTCAAATGATGATCAGGGCATAATGTGATGACTAATCTCATGATTAGGGCAAAGGATTGGAATTTCTGTTGTTTATCACTTAATGAGTCCACTGGTTTTAGAACTTTTGAATTAGTTTATCAGTTGAGATGAGAAGTCCTCTGAAACTAATCAAGAAAAGGTTTGTCGGACAGGGGAACAAATTTGCCATGTTAGACTATGTGTTTGTGTTCCAGGAGTGGCTCACACAGCCCTGCAAAGTAGCTCAAGAACATCCTACAGCATTACACACAACTACAAAGAAATAGGCTGACAAGCATGCCAACTCCTGAACATTTTAACCTGAGATGAGATGTTAATATTACTGCTGAAGTATTGAAAGCGCAGTACAGAGGTCCATATAGGGTAGTAAAAAAGATTGCTAAAATAAATTAATTGATGAACACCCTCAACTGATGGTAAAAGAATCAGATCTGTCATATCAATATTTCATAACAACATGGGAAGATAAGCAAGCTCATGTATATCAAATAGTATGGATTGTGGAGAATGAAAGAATAGGTGAGAATAAATAGTGAAAGGAAGCTGGATAATTCTTACATTGATCCATTGCTGCAGAGATAAATTTGTTTTTGTCCCCCTAACCCAGTGTGTTTGTGGCTGCTTTGGGCTATTTAGGTGGCAAATGTTTATATTTTCATATTACAAATGTAGTTTATTAACTAGTTTTGAATCTTCATTGAATATGTTTCACATTAAATCAATAATTTTCTGTTTATTAAAGGAACCTGGTTGATGTATTGTTTTATATTAAATTTTATATAAAGAAATAATGCAAGTAACCATAGCGGGAATTGGATAAAACTATTACATTTCATTGTGATCTGTGGAGTAGAAAACTATAAAAAGATAGAGAGCACTTGTCCTGTCTCAGTGTTACATTACTACAATTTCAACGTTCCACGTAATTTTCCTTACTATTGTAAGGTCCAGTTTGATTATACACCTTCCTTTAAGCTTCCAGTTTAGGTTTAATGTCTTTATTGGTTCATAATGAAACTTCATCCTTTGATGAACCCTTTGGTACCTTATAGGAATATTTATTGTACTCTTCTTCACCCTCTCCACGCCACATTTGAAGATTCTCCATTGCTGAATTGTGTATTGAAAACAATTAATCCCTCTGCTTTAATTTATTGCTCAGAAGGCAGATTTTGTTTTACATTTTAACATTCAAACAAGAGGAAAAGAAGTAGAAGCCATTGTGCAAATGAAACAGTTCTAGTGCAAGTAAAGGACTTCAATTAAATCTGCTTTTTCTGTAATTTTAATACAGCCTTTTCGTGTTTGTCATGAGAAGTAGGGGGCAAGGGGACAACAATATGGTTCATTCAGTAACATTTCCCTTACTTGCTTTCATTCAAAAGTAAGAGGAAGAAAACATGAGTAGCAGTCCTGGCATGTATGTTTTAAGAGATAGAAAGATAAATAAGGAATATTAATGCCTTTTTATATCAGACTGAGTAGCAGCCTCATTTTGACAGTGGTGCAAGTAGGAATGTATATTCTCGATCCTGTTTGATTTGGGGAATCTGTGGAAATCAAAGCTCTGTGCATACATATTTAACTCCCTCTTCACAAAGTCCTTCTCACTGACTCTTCATCCCAAACCCAATTTTATTATGGTTTCAAAACCTTTGTAAGGTAGTTGGACATTTTAATATGTTTGATATTTTTATATTTTCTAACCATTATTCTCTATTCCTGTCATGTTAGTTTCAAATGTCTTATTTATATAGTTTACAGCCTGCTCAATCCTGCCCTATTCTCATGCTCAGACATGATCTTTCTAGCAGTAAACATTGAAAGTCCACTACACAAAATTGGGAGCAGGAGTAGACCATTCAGTCCCTCAGGCCTGCTTCACCATTTAATAATGCCATGGCTAATCTAATTGTGGCCTCAACATCACTTTCCTATCTGTCCCCTCAGGCTGGATCGAGATCAAGCATATAAATCCTGGCCAATTTTTCCTTTCTTAAACTGTTGCACTGGTTGATCAGCTACATATCCATAGACCAAAGATCACATCTGGAACATTCTTGATCTGTACAAAAGGGCAACAAACTGGACAAATTTCCTAAACAATTGAATAGCTTCCATTATTGTCAATGCAGGTACCACTGCTCATTTCTATGTGCTATGTTAAGACAAATATATTTCTGTTGCTATTGCAGCTAATGGTACACTTTTTAAAATTATTTACTCATGGAATGTGGGTGTTATGACTGGCCCAGCATTTATTGTCCGTCCCTAATTGCCCTTCAGAGAGTAGCTGCCTTCTCAAAACACTGCAGCCCATGTGCTGTAGGGAGATCCACAGTGCCCCTAGGGAGGGAGTTACAAGATTTGGACCCATTGACAGTGAAGGAAAGGTGATAAATTTCAAGTCAGGATGGTGAGTGGCTTGGAGGGGAACATGAATGTGGTTGTGTTCCTATGTATCTGCTGTCCTTGTCCTTCCAGATGGAAGTGTTTGTGGGTGTTGAAGTACTGTCTAAAGAATTTTGGTGCATGTTGCAGATAGTACACTGCTACTGAGCTTCAGAGATAGAGGGAGAGGATGTAATACCAATCAAATGGGTTGCTTTGCCCTGGATTGAGACAACCTTCTTGAATGTTGTTGGTGCTGCATGCATCAAGTTTGTGGGGAGTACTCCATCACCCTCCTGACTTGTGCCTTGTTGATAATGGACAGGCTTGGCGGAGTCAGGAGGTGAGTCACTTGCTGCAGTATTCATAGCCTCTGACATTCTCTTCTAACTACTCTATTGTTACGGCAAGCCCAAATGAATTTCTGGTCAATGGTAACCCCAGGATGTTGATATTGGAGGATTTAGTGATGGTATCGCTGTTGAACATCAAGGGGCAGAGGTTAAATTGTCTCTTATTGGAGATGGTCATTGCCTGCCATTCGTGTGGCACAAATGTGACTTGCCACTTTCAGCCCAAGCCTGGATATTGTCCAGATCTTGTTGCATTTGAACATAGACTGCTTTAGTATTTGGCTGTGGACTTGGACAGGAACCAAAAGACAGGTGCATGTATCACAATGTGAAATTAACCCACTTCCTGTTAAATCTGATGTAGGCAATGCACAAACTTCATATTATGGGTTCCTTTATACAAATTCACTGCTAAATATGCTGCTGAGTGGTTGCAAACCTTAGCAGGGCCCAAGATTGTGCAATGCCAGCATAACTTTAGGTTAAACTGCATGATGTAGACAACCGTCTTCTCTTGAAGAAGAGGTGAATTCCAGTTGGTGCATGCACCAGAACCAGTTGCAGAAGAGAGAAGAGAAAATGATGGCACAACAAGACACAGAATATGCTTCAATGTCTGCTGATGCTGATTTTGATACCTTGATGGCGGATAAGGTATGTGACTGCATAATTGGAGGTAGCAGGAATTAACCAACAGGGAGAGGTATGGATACATGTTTTTAGCTACATGGAGGAGATGGTCATCATTGGAATGCTCGTAACTGAGGCCATGGCCAGGGGCAGGCTGAAACCGTTGAAGAATTCAAAATCACAGAAGTGCACCAGCACAGAAGGAAGCTATTCAGCCCATCATACCTGCACTGGCTCTTCCAAAGAGCATCATTATATACTGCCAATTTCCTGCTTTTCCCCATAAATTTTCACGTTATTTTAATCCAAATAATCATCCAGTGTCCTCCTCAATGCTTCAGTTAAGGCTGTGACCATCACACTTCAAGGCAGTGCATTCTATATCCTAACTACTCATCATGTGAAAAGGATTTTTTTTGCATCACATTTGCTTCATTTGTAAATTATTTTAAATCTGTGCCCTGCGGTTCTTGATCTTTTTACAAGCAGGAACTGTTTCTCTCCATCTACACTATCAAGCCTGCTTGGGATATTGATGTGCTGAGTACTTTCTAAATGGTAAGAGTTGGAAAGTCTACCAAAAGGCTTAGGTGCTCTTGCCGATAAGTCTTCAAAGGCCAACTTGCAAGCTCTTATGAAGGCTACTGGATTGTTAGCCTTTATTGCAAGATGATTTGAATCCAGGAGTAATGAAGTCTTGCTTCAGTTGGACCTGAAGAATCATGTGCAAAATCTTGCTCAAAGGTACAATCTTGTTATTCTGCATGACTCTTCATGTTATGGATGGATTACACAGAGTCATGCCCTTGACTTACAGACAGATAGATTCTCTCCTTGACCTACAAATTCCTCTTCTGAAGGCTGTACACTTCACATGGAAGAGATGAATGTCACAGCTGAAAGGTCAGCACCTGAGGATGGTAAGGATTCAACTTTAAAAGAAACTACTTGAAAGACAATGAAAATCTTGCTGAGCATCCTCTATTACTCTGGGATCAATGTAAGACAGTCACCATGCACTGTTTTTCTGCCATTCTGTTGTGCTGAAATGACCCATGTTTGTTTGGGGTCATAGATTGGCTGATTACACTGGGAGTTGTAGCATCTGATAATGAGATGTGTCTCTGAGCTGGGAAGCATATTGCAAGCTATTTATAGAGGCCAATATTTCATCCTTGACTACAATCTGTGCCCTTGACTATATCTCCAACAGAAATATGACTGTTGATGACTTGCACAATTCCTCTTCAACTCTCAGCCATTAATTTCTCAGTAGGTGATCCTGAGGATGAGTGTAGTGGAACATGAGGCAATTCCCTCTGCTAGAAGAAGAACTGGATCGCCGGATGGATGTTTGCATAATTTCACGGAAAATGACCTGTTTCTCTTGATAGGTCCCCCAATTACAGTGTTGAAAAGTGCACTCTGAACATTAACACATGCGCTCTGCACTGGCTTTTCTGGAGAATATCTGACTGATTTTCAATGTTTCGTTGAAGTGCACTGCTTTTTCCCATTTTCTCACAAAACATCCCCAAACTTGTTATGGAACATCACTAGACTGAAATCTCTGCTCAAGAATCACATTTTGACAATCGTTGTGACAGTCACATTATCCATGGCACAAATCCTAGGTGTGGGAGGGTGTGTGATAAAGGTGAGAGGTTGTCATGCTTTATTGAAGTGCCAGATGAAGAACAGCTGAAGAGTCTACTCAGAAGATTAATCTTTATCCGCGCCCCCTGCTCATGCTTCACTGCTGGGAAAAAAAGTGATGTCCATGATGACTCTTTGTACCAGTGACATTTCCGGCCTGAGATTCTTGTCCAACTGAAATCACATTTCTTCCATATAATGTGAGCACAGAGTTGAAATCTAGCAAAGGAAGCTTATAGGTTACTTATTTTGCTATCAGTGAACTTCTTAGTAATAAGAGAATAATCCCAGACAGTATCATCATTGGTGTTCTCTGGATACAGCAAAGTAAACCATGCTTCAATTCTAATGTGGAGGATTTTGTGAAGCACTTTGAAAGTTGTATCTGGTTGGTTTTCATATGAGCTGTGATCATCAAGAAAGAGAAATCAATGTAAAACAGCATCACTGGGGGAAATAATGGCAAAAATATAGTGGAAAAGTTAGTTCAAAATGTAATGAGATATGGATTACTCAAAGTAATACAATTAGGTCAAGGTTAAAATTTTATGTCACAAACATTCAACAAATTAATAGTTTGGGAATAAAATAATTTACACATTCAATTTATCATCTAAAATCTGAAGCAGCATTGGAAACCTAGCATCGAAGACCACAGTGAGAGGATATTGTCAGGAATGATCTAATGATTGGAATTCCCTTTTTACTATTTGAAGTTAGTGTTACCTTTTAAGAATCCACAGGATCTGATATTTAGACATAAAATGAGAGGACCCCTGAAATTGATTAAAGAGAATTTTATAACTCAAAGCTATTGATAGGGCCCTGGGGATTGTTGTTGAACAGAGAGACCTGGAGGTATGGTACATAGTTCCTGGAAAGTGGCATTACAGGTAGTCAGAGGGGTGAAGAAGGTATTTGGCACAATTGTCTTCATTTCTCAGAGCTTTGAGTACAGGAGTTGGGACATCTGTTATGGTTGTACAAGACATTAGTAAAGCCACATTTGGAATACTGCATACAATTACGGATGCCCTGCTATAGGAAGGATGTTATTAAACTGGAAAGGATGCAAAAAAAAGATTTACAAAGCTATTACGAGACTGGAGGGCTTTAGTTATAAGGAGAGACTGAATAGACTGAGATGTTTTTCCCTGGAGCAAAGGAGGCTGATGGGTCACCTTATAGAGGTTTATAAAATCACGAGGGGCATGGAGAGAGTAAATAGTCAATGTCTTTTCCTAGGATAGGGGAGTTCAAAACTAAACGACACAGGTAGAGGTGAGAAGGGGAAAGATTTAAAAAGGACCTGATGGCAACTTTTTAATATAGAGGGTGGTGCAGATACAGAAAGAGCTGCCTGAGGAAGTAGTGGAGACAAGTACAATTACAACATTAAAAGACATTTGGACAAGTACATGGATAGGAAAGATTTAAAATGATATGGGCCAGGTGCAGGCAATGGGATTGGTTTGATTTAGGAAACTTGGTTGTGATGGACGAGTTGGGCTGAAGGGTCTGTTCCATGCAGTATGATTCTATGACCTTATGACACTCCCAGTCTATGTTTTGAGTTCTGAGAGAAACTAACCAAAGCATATGATTTGACTAAAAAGCATTTCAAAAGTGTTCAGGAAACAATGAGAACTAAAGCTGTTAAAAAGACTAGAGACCCAAATTTTATTGCTCAAGACAAGGTGTTAACATTATTATCTGTTTGTGGAGAACCATTAAAAGTGAAGTTCACTGGACCTTATCAAGTCAAAAGGAAACTTCACGATAGAAGTAGATAGAAAAAACAGAATGCTGGAGAAATTCCGCAGATCTGGGCAATATCTGTGGAGAGAGAAACAGTTAATGCTTTGAGTCTCATATGACTCTTCTTTAGAACTCTGTTAAGAGCTACTAAATGTAAGAAGAATTTTCTATGTTTGGTTCAGATTTCCAACATCCACAGTGGTTTGTGTTTTTTTGATATGATTCATATGTAGACAGCAGGAGAAATCAATGAGTGTGTCATGTAACATTTTGACTGGAAGAATAGTCAGAAGAAAAATATCCTTTATGGTAGTGAAAGAACAAGGGAGTGAAACAAATATATCAGGACAATTGCAGAATGAATTATAAATTGAAAATTCAAAAAAAGTTCCTTCAGTACTAACATTAGATAATATGAGGGTGTTTAAATGGATAGATGGCATAATGTTCTGTCTTAAACAGAAAAAGGAAGTGACTGACAAAGGTGAAAACATACTCATAAATTGATATATGGGAATAGGGCAGGAAAAGCATGATGTAGGGGATGTATTGTCTATGAAACAACATCCTTACAAGGTCAGTCCACAGAAGTTAGCTTAAATGTGGGAAGAGTTAAAGTTCACTAATTTCAGAAAATTCAAGAGATTATGATCAAAGGCACTATTGAACCAAATCATAGTCACTGGAACGTACCTACCATGATGGTGCTGAAACTACCCGGATCAAAAAGATTCTGCATTGACTATGATAAGATCAATGTGATATCAAAAGCAGATTTGTACACAGTTCTAACTCAAAGACTACATTGAAAGAACTGGACTGAAATAACTCCACAGAGGCTGGTATCCCGTTGTCAAGTCGCCCTTTATATATACATGGAGAGTCCTTGGCACTGGTTCAACTCCCTCAAAGCTAGCTCTCAGAGTGAACTGAACCTCTGACACTCCTGGTGATATTTGTCAGCCAGGGCTCCCTGATTGGACTAGGTTAACAGCCCCAATCAGGGAACACATATTCTATGAGGTTCACCTGGCTGACCTCTTGATAATCATGACAGTATATGAAAAACATGTCACGAAAATTGACTCGTAATGGGATTTTGGTATATTCCATTACCTGATAGAGCTAAAGATATATCAGATTTTGTCACAACAGATGGATTTTATCAATGTAAGGTCATGCCGTTTGGAATAAAAATGTACCAGCAACTTTCCAATGCTTAACCAAGAAAATTATTAAAGAGATGTGTAACTGCATTGTTTAATTTGCTGATTTGATTGCGTTCAGCCAAACTTGGGAACAACATTTACAGCATTTTGATTGACTCCAAAGGGCTAAATTAATCATAGATTTGGCTGAAAGTGAAGTTGCCTAAGCAAACGTGACTGACTTGGGCCATAATGTGTGATAACACAAAGTGACATGCAGAGAATTGAAAATAAGGGCTATTTTAGGTTTTTGCCCAAGCCAAAACCTGAAATTCAGTGATATATTGGATTGAGTAGGTTCTAATAAAGGTTTATTATGAATTTCAGCACTCTAGTGGTTCTTTTGACAAATTTATTGAAGAAAGTCAAAAAAGAAAATGTGAATTGAAGAAAATAATGCCAGTACCTTTGATAGTTTGAAAGCTGTGCTGGCAATCACACCAGTTTTGACACATGGGAAACCATTCAAACTCGCGCTTGATGCAAGCCGCATTGGTGTGATTGCAATTTTATTTCAAGAAGACGAGACGAGGACTGAATAACTAGTATTTTTTTTTAGGAAACAGAATATTTTTGAGAAATGGTCATTGAGTTGGATTCACAATTAATTTGTAAATTACATCTTTGAAGAGACTGATATTTATTTTTACTGCAGTCATTTAATTTCTTGGTGAATTCTGGAATGAAAACTCAAGGCTGCCAGAACTTAATATTTCAGCAATACAATGTAAAATCATTCAATATTGTAGTGGACACTTTGTTAAGAGCATATATGAAGGGAACATTGTGCTTGTAATAGATTGTGTAAGATATGGTTGATGTGAAACTCACTATCTGTTTAATGTAAATATATTGTTACTGTTAAGGTAACAGAAATAAAGTCAAGAAGAGTCTTTTGATAGAAGTGTTCCTTAACCTTCTCAGTTTTCCCAGGGGGTGGCATAGCAAAAGGTGTCAAAATAGATTAGGATTTTTGGAATTGGGTTTGTTTGAAAAGGGTTAGGGCATCAGACTTGTGAAAGGCTCATGCCATCAGACTCAGTAAGGAGTTGTAAAATGTCTTCACAGTTCAAAAATTGGAAGCTGGAAGGAATCAGTTAAGTTGCAAATTAAAGAGTTGAGGCAGGAGTATAATTTCGCTGTCCTTAATTCTCTGAGGCAGATAGTGTTGGGAAACATTAAGATCTTTTTAATCGAATTCTTTTCTTTTGTGTAATGGATTATGAAGCTACCATGGCCACACCATAAGAATGTGCAACCATGAGGTGCAGCAAATAGTATTCACACTGTACCCAGGACACAAAGACAAGCAAGTACATTCATCACATTCACCTTGAAATTGTCCTGCATTCCAAAACCTAATCAAGGTATGCAGTGCACTAGCAAATTAGGCCCACGTATGCAAGAAATCTAGTTGCAAAGATGCAGTGAAAAGCTACAACACAGTACAACCAAACAGAAAACAACCATAGCAATTCAGGAAGAGCAGCAAGGGAGATGCCAGTACAAAGCACTCTGCAAAACCGACTCAGGTCAAGATTCAAAGTGGAACAACATTCAGCTAGAAAATGAACAGGTTTTCCACAATGTGAAACTAATTGCATGGATGACGTTAATGGAAGCTTTTGCCGGTCAGCATCCTTCGGCTAAAGAAAATTGGCAAATACACATTCAATTTGGACAGGTACATGAACAGGAAAGGTTTAGAGGGATATGGGCCAAATGTGGGCAAATGGGACTAGTTTAGTTTGGGATAGCTGGATGGATGAGTTGGATCAGAGGGTATCATGTTTCCATGCTGTATGACTATGTGACTCCATGACTCTACAAAATCAAAATTGCTACTGGAGTTAGTGTATCTTACCAGTCCAAATTCTGAAGGACATGTGGCTGGATCATTGGAATTCAAAGGTACAATTCATATTGCTCAATTAATTGCATAGAATGAATCACAAATCCCTTGGTTACTAACAATGCAATGCAGCTATGGTATCTTGACAGGCATCATCTGCAAAGAAAAAGCAAGTATTCATGCCTGAACTTCTCCACCAGCACATATTGTCACAACAAAGACATATGAGTATAAGGCAGATGAGGCACATAGTAAGTGATACAGTCTATAGGCCTGGGAGTAATGAAGGCATTCAAATGATAGAGAAGATGTGCAAGACATGCTGGAGCCACCAGCAACAACAATGTAGAGAACTTCTAAACATGCATGAGAGTCCATCAGACTCGTAATTCAAAAGCCCCACTAACCTATTTACCACAAATGGACATAGCTTCACCTGAGTTGCCAATTATTTCTCCAAATGCCCAAATATTAGGCAGGTAAAGAACACTTCAGGTGCATTCATGGCTCACATATTGCGTACCATTTTCAATCTGTCTGGTACACCTGAAGAAATAATTTCTGACAATGGACCAGAATCTACTGGTCGAACTTTCAGGGGAGATGTGTGCCAGTTGGCGCCTGCATCATGTTATTTCATCGCCACAATATCCTCGATCAAACAGTTTCACCAACTGAGTGATTTGCACCATTAAATCATTTGACCTGAAGTTTAGGACAGCAGAGATCTTTGTGCTGCCAGAGATAACAAGGTGTAGAGCTGGATGAACACAGCAGGCCAAGCAGCATCAGAGGAGCAGGAAGGCTGACGTTTCGGGCCTAAACCCTTCTTCAGAAAGGTTTTCTGAAGAAGGGTCTAGGCCCAAAACATCAAGCTTCCCTGCTCCTATGATGCTGCTTGGCCTGCTGTGTTCATCCAGCCCCACAACTTGTTATCTCGGATTCTGCAGCATCTGCAGTACCTTTTATTTCTGAGTTAATCTCCAGTCAGGTTTTCTCTGTAGGCTTTTAAATCTCACTGTCAAATAGAAGTGGGGCTCAAAGGCCCACATGGTGTGGAAAACAGTCACTCATTGTCATTTTCCCTGTTGTGGCCAATTATTAGCCAGAGGGTAAACCTACCATTCACCTAAGGAGAGCAGACAGGCTCTCACAGCTGGCAGGCCCATCAGCAGTTTTCCACCATGGAAGTAGCAAGACGATGTCATGCAGGTAAGTGACTAAGAATGCACCTCAAAATAAAGAATGGCTTTTGTAGTCGGGCTATAGTCTTTATTTGTTTGGTTCTTGAGTGTGTATACCCGTTTCCTGTTCACAGTGCATGATTAGTTAATCCTAGGTATGGCCAATTACAGAGAGAAAAACAGAGACCAAACTGTGTTTGGATGCTGTAGGGATGGGAGCAGATAATTTATATAGTAAATAAAACTCATGCACACATAAAATCTGGAGTGTATTACCACTATGTAATTCTTCTAATTTGTGTTATCTAAAATTAACACAATTGAGGTATGTAGATTCTTTTTACTTGACGTTCTCTAACAGCTTGTCTTACACTTGAACGATATATACGACAATAGATTAATTTCCAGATATGGCTTGTGCCATCAACGTTGCATGGCTGCAGGTTGCAGGTTCTCAACATTGTGGCATTGTGTTATCACTCCAAAGGTGGTATTTCTGATAAAGGGTCTAGGCCCGAAACGTCAAGCTTCCCTGCTCCTATGATGCTGCTTGGCCTGCTGTGGTCATCCAGCCCCACAACTTGTTATATCGGAGATTAACTCACTTGTTTATTGCATGGTTATTATCAATCTTATACAATTAGAATTAACACGAAATGTCTAAGTTCAAAGAAGTGCAGGAAGTTCCCTGACCAAGTCCCAGGTGAAAGAGAGAAAGATTTGCATTTATGCAGTGCCACTCATGACAACAGGATGTCCTGCAAACAATGAACTGAGTTTGAAATGTTGTCACTGTAATGCATGAAATGGGACATTCAATATTTGCAAAGAAAGCTCCCACAAATGGAAACGCGAAAAGTACCAAATGATCATTTGTTTGTTCTTGATTGAGGAGCGAATTGATGGATATCTGTTGGATTAAGGTATCAAAATATATGGACCTGAAGTGGATAAATGATGTTAAGGTATAAATCTCCCGGGTATTTCATTTTCATTTTTAGGATGGCACCCTCATATTTGAATGCTCAGTTTTCATTGTCCATATGTTTATCTTACTTTTTTTCAAAAAGTATTTGGTTTTGAATTGGCTCATTGGAAGTTTTATGATTAATTAAGCTTTCCAGAAGTCTAAAACAGCCCAATGTACGACAAAGGAACTACAGTCTTATAGAATTTGTTGTTAAAATCTCTCTTGAACTAAGTTAAAAGAAATCATAGCACAATATGCTAATTTTTGATTCAGAAGTAAAACAGTGCAAAAAAATACTCGTGACAGCTGTAATGATTTGAAAGTTATGTTAAATAATTAATTTTCCTGTAGTGAACCAGGATGAACTTGTTTAATACCAGAATCAAAGAGTTAATTACTGATAAATTCTTGAACCATAGTTGCAAAATGTAATAAATACTACAATCAATGTTGTACGTAAAACTCTGTTGTTTTCAACAATTTGAAGTTGAAGATTTTGTAACTTCCTGGAAAGAAGCAATAGCACTTGAGAACTCGGAGATAACTGTGTTCAGTGTTGGATGTCATTATTTCACCTGCCTCAGTATTTCGACCGTGGATTACAGCCTGTGTCTGTCTCTGTTCTCTTGGTCACGGTTCCGCTTCAGCGCCTCAGCAGCCTTTCAAAGTCACAAGCATCATGTTAATGGAAAGACGGCTTCACACATGAGACCATTTTGAGTTGAATTAAAAAAGCCAACGGAGCCTGTAGTCACAGGAGATTCTGACAACTGTTTCCTCTTTTTGCACGTCAGCATCGTTTTGTCTGAATATCATTCGCACCACTTTGCCTGCAGACTTTACATAGATACATAAAGATCCTACATTTGTCAGTCATTATTTAAATGGATCTTGGAAAGAAAACCCAAAAAAATGGGCTGCAGTTGCTTAATATGATTTTTTAAATCACTGTTTCGTTCTCATACACCAAGTGGGGTATCCCGTTCAACTAAATAGGACAGCTACTGCCATTAAAAATATATTACAATTCTATTTTACTATAAGTCCCTCTCAAGAGGGCAAAAAAGCCAAAATCGTCGTGTGTAATTAATTCAGTCATAAATGAAATTTGGTAAAATGCTTGTCCATATCCAGAGCTTGGTCAAGCAGCAGATTATGTCTGAAATATTAATCAGCGCAGTTCCACATTTCACCATTAAGTCAGTGCAAGGCAAGATGCTTTATTTTAATTTTTTATAAACAGCACAAGCCCAGTCACATTTGCACACACTCTTCCGGTCGTGTTACAGACTTGACTGCGCTTTTGGGATGGAGGACTGGCCTGGGGTGGCTCAAATGGCAGTGATTCTGGATCTAATAGTAAATAGAAATGGAAATAAAAGTTAAGTCCGTCTTGCTGGAGATGTTGCAGACATAGATTGTTGAAGACGTTGACTCCAATCAGGGAGTTTTTGCAGCTGACTTGCCAACTCAATTTGCTTAGATTTTATGAACATTTATTGGGACATTCCTAGAGAAAGAAAAACAAATTTAAAAAGTCAGGCAAACAGGACAGGGACGGTCAAAGGTCAGTGGCTCCGACCCTTCCGGATGTATCTATAGTTAATGCAATAATTTGAGGCAAAGCTTGTGGCATTGATTTTGTGGAGTTATCAAGAGACTCCTTGGATTGCAAATCAATAAAGGCTTAGAATGTAAAACAAACTTTTCTTTCTTGTGAAATTATTGTAGATAAACAGAAGAATGTTGTATGTTACTTGATGACAGTGTCTAATCAAATATCAATAAAGAGCTCACTGAGGTGCAACTGTAATGATGATACCTCACCATTCTTGTTAATTAGCTACAAATGAGCTAAAGTATCTGAAAGATCCTTGGTTATGGACATCTGCCTTTAAACGTCTTGATCAATGGGAAGATTATCTTACGTGATAGATTACCTTCAATGCTCATGCCAAATCATGACTTGATGGAAATCTAAGCCTGAATCATTTGAGCACATTGTTTTATTGTGCATAACTCAGTCACATGCATACATCGATAACAATGGGTTGAATCTTACATTTTTTTGGCCAAGTGTAAGATGTGTCTAATCTTTCTGGCAGGATTCTCATCAGAAGGTCAATGAAATTTCTCACAGTATCTTAGCCAACATCGTGCATTAACTATCTACCTCACCCTGTGGCATTTCTCATTTCTAATTCCATCCCCATCTTCTGATGTGCTGTTCCTGGAACAATTCGCCATTCACCTGAAATGCGCTGAAAGAACAGCATCTCTTGCATCTGTGATGAAAGGTACTGCAGATGCTGGAGAATCCGAGATAACAAGCATGGGGCTGGATGAACACAGCAGGTCAAGCAGCATCATAGGAGCAGGAAAACTTGACGTTTCGGGCCTAAACCCTTCTGATGAAGGGTTTAGCTGTTCACTGTTGAAAAGGATTACACAGCTTCACAACTCTGGATGAAGAATATTTTCCTCATATAAGTCCTAAATGGACTCCCCATTTTCTTAGACTGTGACCTCTAATTCTAGACACCCCAGTCATCAGGAACGTCCTTCCTGCATTTGCCCTGTCTAGTCCTGCTAGAATTTATAGGTTTCTGCAAGAAACCTCTCATCCTTCTAAACTCTACTGAATACAGTTTTAACTGAACTAATCTCTCTTCATACGTCATTCCTGCCATCCCAGGAATCAGTCTGGTAAACCTTTGTTGCCCTCATTCCATATCTAGAACATTCTTCCTCAGATAAAGAGTCCAAAATTTCACACAATACTCTAGGTGTGGTCTCGCCTAGACCCTATACAATTGCAGCAAGATCCCTTTGGGACAACTTGTGAAAAAAGCTTGTTTAAAGTGTTTCATTTCATTATGACATAGATGAGGTTTCTTTCTCTTAGCCTTGCATCTATGTGCAGAGGAAAAATCATTGTTTTCATTGAACCATTTGGCGTGTGGTCAATTATTGTAGCAGTTGATTACAGAACCAGGAGATAATGGTATCTTGAAACTCTGGGCTGAACTAATGGCTAACCTGTTTTGACAGATCAATACTCTAATTGTTACAGAATACACTGCCACCTTTGAACTCCATACCTACCAACAATGCCCTCTGCTTTCAATAATGCATAGATTATTGACTTGGTCCAGTGGAAGTTTCTTCATTGTAAAGCAATAAGAAGTAACTCAACAGAAGAGGACTCAATAATTCTGAAAACGATTCACATATTCGCCAGCCTGTACTCACAAGGTGGGGCTAAAACTCTTCTTCTTCTAAGCAAAATTTCTATACTTTGCCCCACTGTTTCATATATTTATTAATATTTAGTAATGTCCTTAGAATTTTGTGATAAAGGTGCCTAGCTTTCTATCTATTTGTAATACAGTATCTTTCAAGAGTGATGATATTTTGCAGATCTTTAATGAGGTGTGTGACTTCCAATAAAATGTTCAAGAAATGCATTAAGTGCCTAGATATTGCAAAGATAATGCAGACATTTAGTTGTATAGTGAAAAATGTGTAAATACAGGGAGATGTACGCTCCAACAAATGGAAATAGAACTACTCAAAATATCTTATTTTTAATTGTAGAAACAGATGTCAGCTTGGTAAGGTTTAGGGATAAATAAGCCAAATGATTTACAAAATAGGTCCATAATATTAGAGGACATTTAAAATCTGAAATGCACGTCGATTTTTAATCCTTTGTTTACTGTTCCTAGCATGAACCTATGTGATAACACTGCTCATTACCTGTATTTTGATCTTGCTGTGACTGCTCGCTACTGTATGCTGGTCACAGATAAATTAACATAATGTATCTAACATCTCACAAGATATTTCTCGGCCAAAATGAAGCATAGTTCTGCCAGACTCCCATTACATAAACTATTCATACAGGCAAAATACAGGGCAAAATGCTGCGAATGATAGAGATATTTAATAAAATAAAAGAAAGTGCCGGAGAAACTCAGCAGGTCCGAGAGCATCTATGGAGAAAGAAGCAGAGTTAATGTTTTGAGTCTAATGACTTTTCTTTCAGTGTTAATTTGAGCATTTAATTCAATGTTATTTCTCTTCCCATTATTACTTTGAAAAAGTTCTGCACGTCTCTCCTACAGGATTTCAGGTTAAATCTTGCAGCCTGTTCACCTTAATTGCTTTCTATCTCCATCCTGGATTTTGATAAAGCGTTTGCCAAAGCTTGCTTTCACAGCTCCATCTCCATCCTCAGTGACTGCCCAGTTGCAGAATTATTCAATAACTTCCATTAGAAGTTCACTGATTCTGTGCTAGGATTAATTGATTGCTGTTTAATCATATTTATTGATTATGCCACTGTCTTTCTATGATTTCCATTTTTTTGCAGTAACACAACTAACGACTTTTTTTTGGTTCACTCGGTGTGGGGCATCCAGTAGCCGGCTAAGCAGAATTTATTTCCTATCCTAATGGCCCTTGAGAAGGTGGTGATGAGCTGCCATCTTGAGTTGGTGCAATACTTGGGGTGCAGGAACACCCAATGCTTTTAACGAGAGAGTTTCAGGATTTTGACCAAGTAATATCGAGTGAAAGAACAGCGATTTATTTCCAAACAAGGATGTTGTGTGACTTGGAGGGGAACTTTCAGTTGGTAGCATTCCTATGCATCTGTTGCCCTTGTCCTACTAGGTGGTAGAGGCTGCAGGTCTGGAACATCCAGTCAGTGGGCCTAGGTGAGTTTATTGTTGTGTATCTTGAATGTGGTGCACACTGCTATTGCTATGTGTCGGTGGTGAAAGGATTAAATGGTAAAAATATTAGCTGGTTGTAAATTAAGTAGGACTCATTGCCTTAGATGGTATTGAGCATTGCGAGTGTTGTTGGAGTACCTCTAACCAGAAAAATGGAGAGTATTTCATTACATTTCTCACTTGCAGTGGCTGAAAAAGGCAATTCACAATCATCTTCTCAAGGGCCATCATGAATGTATAATAAATCATGCCTAGGCACTGATGCCCACATCCCATGAACAGTTAATAAAAAAAGAGCCCAGCAGCGCTTCATTGCTTGACTGCAGGGAGATGGTTGCTGCTATTCGTATTTGCACCCACTTCAGGCTCAGGGTCACTGGGATTCAAGCACAGATAAGTGATGAGGGGAGGGTTGCCATGGGGTGGAGGCCATGGGTGTTTGAGGGGACAGCTGCAAGGGCAGGGAGTTGCTCTCAGTTGGCCCACTCTTCCTGATGTCAGGTCCTTTTATTAGGCACTGAGTACCTTTGCATCTGGAACAACCCATTGTCCTCACTCTGGGAGTCAGAGTCAATGACTTTTCATTGTCCCTGTTTAGCGAGTCTCCAACATATGTTTGAATACCAGCAGTGGAAGGATGAGGCTCTTAATGAGACAGTAATTGACTGCTTCAAGGTCTCAACTGGCAGTGGGATGGGTTGGGCATTTACCATTCTTCCTGCCATGAATTTAATTGGGTTAAAGATAGAAAGCTGGCAGGGTCCCTATCAGCTGCTTTCTGATCTGATTAAATTGCCCCTCCGCATGGGGTGGGAAAGGGGAGCATTCCATTCAGTTAGGGAGTCACAGATCTTAACCACTCAACAGAAGTGTTGTTGCAGGGTCTCCCATTCTGGATCTGAAGACAGGATAAATAAAACAAAGATAGAGACATTTTCAGACAGTCAGGTTTTAAAGAGAATGCTGTGAGGATATGTTTGTTCAGGCTCAGAAGCAGAATGAGGTATTGTTGTTGAGTATTTTTATTAAGTTAGAAGCAAGACAACCTGCTGATGTAGTAAAACATAGCATTTCATTACTTTGTATTGATTGTTGAAGTGCTAAGTAGATTCAATTGCTGTCAAATAAGACAGTTTAATGATTCAATACCTTATGTATTAGGGTAGAAAATATTTACCTGCTTTAAATATCTGATTCAAGTAATTGCAACATCTTGGTGTATCCAGCTCTATAAGTAAAAAATGCCTACTCGAAATGCATGAGGTGTGGGGTGTGCTAATAGAGTGACTGATATTGTATATAGTAAAACGTTATTTATTGCAGTCAAATTTTTCAGTTTCTAGTCATAAGGACCACATTTAAGGTAAATGGTACATTTTGCTAATATTTAGAGCATCTGAAATAAAAAGTAAGTAGTCAAGATATTTTAATTGATTGAAACCCCATTCCCCAACCTCCCACAAAAAGTCAGGAAAAATTATCTAATGGTACCTAAATGAGGAAGGAACTAGAAACTCAATATGGAACTGTAAAGAATTTTTAGAAGGCTCCTCCTCTTGAAAACACAAGATAACACGCAAAGTACAGGTTAATATTGATCTGAAGATTCCTTTTTTTGTCCATCCCAAATCATGGAAGGAAATAATTGAGGAATATCCCTAGCTGGTTAAATATTACAGAAGTCAGAAAACCTGTCTTGTGTCTAGAAGAAATCATTAGGAAGCAATATCATCTCTTCTGTTGTCAGATCAAAGGGAAGTCTTAATTTGTGACAAAAGAAGAATGATTGTAAAAAGTATACATTTTTTAAACACCCAGAATTCCAAGATTCTGAGCCAAGCATTAATGAACAGACACGTAACATATTGACTACATTGCCAACAACTCCTGATTGGATGATTTGCAATGGCTGAGAATGGCTAAGGATAGAGATCAAAAGACCTGGATCACGAAAAATCATGAGGGACATAGATAAGATAAGTAGCCAGAGTCTTTTCCCCAGGGTAACGGAGTCCAAAAGTAGAGGGTATAGGTTTAAGGTGAGAGAGAAAAGATTTAAAAGGGACCTAAGGGACAACTTTTTCACGCAGAATGTGATGCATATATAGAATGAGCTGCCAGAGGATGTGGTGGAGGCTAGTACAATTACAACATTCAAAAGACATCTAGATGGGTATATCAATAGGAAGGGTTTAGAGGGATATGGGCCAAATGCTCGCAAATGGGACTAGATTAATTTAGGATATCTGGTCAGCATCTTTGAGTTGAACCGAGGGGTCTGTTTCTACTCTGTACAGCTCTATGACTCGATTACCCTAAGTAATGCTTATTTTAATATTGGATTTATATTTCATTATTCTATTTATCTATTGATGAAGTAAAAGTTTTAACAAGACATGAACTGGATCTGGAACAAGTTTTCAAATAAAATGCTTGAATATCAGTCACCCTGTCAGGCAGGTTGCTGTTGTGAAAGGTTACTGGTATAAGACTCAATCCGCTGCTCATACAAAAGCATTAAGATTTTTAAAAATCATAGTTATAAATTGAAAGATTGCATAAAATACATTAGAGAAATTCAGCCACATCTGTGATTGTTTATTTAAGAATGTAGAATAAAGTTACGTATGATGATGACTAAAGCAGGGAGTCATCTCAGATTTTGCACTGCACATAGTAGTTATCTCCTTTTATGTGTTACTATGTTTATGAATTATGTAGAGAAGAACAGAGCTGGGAATGTTAGAAAAGAGTTGAGCTGCAGGCTAATTCTGATTCAAATGAGTTATAATCGTCTTATAGGCTCATCCTGATAAGGACTCTTTTCTCCTCTAAATTAATTATATCCATAAGTGATCTTTGTTTAAATTTTCCCAATGAGTGCATTCTTAAGAGAAAAATAAAATATTGCAGATTCTGGAAATCTGAACAACAAACAGAAAATGCTGGAAATATTCAGTAACAGAGGCAAAAAGAATTAATATTTCAGGTCTGTGATCTTTCACATCTTTCTATCTCCACATATGCTGTCAGATTTGCTGAGAATTTTCAGCATTTTCTATTTTTGTCATATTCTTCAGGGATTTAGGTATGGATTTTCCATAGAATTACCAAGCTTGCATTTGAACTTTCCTAACCATCCTTTACCGTTCCACACTGGCAACCATTTTCACTGTCTTATTTAAGTCGTGTCAAGTGGGCATTAACAAAGTTTCCACTAAATAAGTGGCTGAATGAGCAGACTACTGGATTTTGAAATGCTGCATATGTGAACGTAATCCATGTTCTGTTAACCCTGTTATTAACTAGTAGAGTCTGGCAGGGATGCATTAGACCAAATGGAACTAGGTTTCAGGTAACGGTTAAATGTTAAAGAATACCTTGGTGACAGCTTGACTGGATATGTCGAGGGGCTAAGTAATCAGTGGGTTGGAATGTTGCAATATGTAAATGGAAATAAAACTCTGACTAGCAAAGTATGTAACTGGACTCTCCATTCAACTTTTATCATCTAATGTCTTTCAATGGTAGCAGAGGATGTACAGTTGTTTGTAAGTCAACAGTTGCAAATATGTATTACTCTAATTGAAGTTTGAAGGAAGTTTGACAGAGATGTCTGAATAAAAATGTAAAGTATCTGGATATGATAACCCACCCCTGTTTCCTGAATATATACCCGATGACCAGTGGAAGAATGAGTATCTGTGTGGACCTGTGTTTATTCTTTACCAAAGAGGAGACAAAGTATGGTCTTGACTCCTTCACTACCACAGAAAAGCAGGATAAGAAGCAAAGTGTTTTTCAGAATTGGAGATTGAGGATATGAACAAGAATGAATGCCTGGACAAACTATTAACTTTCATGGCTACGTATTTTCAAAAAGATAGTTTTGATGTTAGTCATATTTTGACAAATTCACACAGAGTGGAGTTGTTCCATTGAGGAATACATAATGGAATTCAGTAGATTGTATGCAAGACTACTAAAATTCCTTTTGGAAATTCCATAATCTGAACTGGGATTTGTGTTATTAAACAGTGTCTAGGCATTGTGTTTAGACAGACCTCCAATTTTGATGGGAGTCAAATTTCCAGGTAAACACATTGCTAGAACAAACACCAGGAGCAGAAAAGGAAATTTCCTTGGAAAGCGATCCTTTCTTGTGGCAGAAATGAGCATTGACCATTTGACAGAAAATGGAGGGCACAATGCCAGCAGGTTAGCTAAATACAGGTCTCAGGTGACAGTGCAAAAGGAGGAATTTTAATTAAGAGAAATTAAGACAGATTTTAAAAATTTAAGAAGCAACAAGAATTTTGGGTTCACAATAAAAGAATGAATGGAAATGCCCTGTGTGTGTGTTAATTAATGTTTCTGATGAGATCCAAAGTATCATTATACCATGAACACTCTTAAATGGTATATGAGATTATTTAAAAGTAAATATGAAGCATATCCACAGTTCAGGGAATAGCCTGGCTAAAATACCAACTAGTCTGTCTGAGTAATTAAATCTGCCCTTCATGTGGAATTTCAAGGAGGTAATAGCTACAGTAAAGTATGGATTAAGAAAACTTTCTATTTTAAATTTCATAGATATGGCACCTAGGTTTAATCAATTGACAATAATGCATAGCAAAGGTTTTTAAAAAATGTGTATAAGATAATGGAAGAATGGATAGGGACTGGATTTGAACCCTGGCAAAATTTCTCAATGACAAAGATGGTGTAATTTGCTTATGATAATTTAAGAAATATGTATGCATATAATGTGAACACAGTAGTTGTGAATACAGCAGCAGAAAGTCTTTTGTATCATCAGGGTATGTGAAAAGAATCATGCAGTAGTAAACAAAATAGTTAATAAAGTTTTGGCAGATCAAGAAGACTATAAGTTATTGCTTAAAGAGTAAGATGTCTCTCTTTTTCTATGACTCCTTTAGAATCTGCACACTTCTAATCCACACCGAGCTGTCTTGAAGAGTGAAATGGTATCAGGAACGACAATGCCAGACATAACATTCCTCTAAGCAAGAGAGACAGTTTACTTCATGGGTTGAAGTTTGGGGCTGAAACTATGGAAATGGCCCTGCATGGGTAAGAGGCATGGTCAACACAAGGTCAGATGCCGTGAGGTAAAACGTTTGGGTAGGTGAGGTGGTTCCGAACAGGCATGTGGGCCACATGGCACTTTTTCTATCAGTATAATAATTGGCAACATAGACTTAGGGTAAGAGGTAGAGAGATAAGATGAGAGTTGAACAGAAATGTTTTCACTCAAAGAATAGTGGGAGTTTGGAACTCGCTGACTGGAAGAATGGTTGAGTCAGAAACTCCCATAACATTTGGGCAGTGTTTAGATATTCACTTGCATTTCCATAGCCTCCAGGTCTATGGGCCCAGAGCTGGATAATGGGATTAGTGGAGTCATGTCATGGTTGACTGGCATGGATGTGATGAGCTGAATGGCTTCCTCCTGTGTTTAAATAGGTTTAAATCTGTTTATAGGTTTCTGGCCTAAATCTTATCTTTCATGGCAAAGTCTGAGCTGTGAGAGATTTCTTTTTTTTCAGGGCTTTGTCAGCATGACTTCTCTCGCCATATCTTACCAAACTTGTCACATTAATTAACTTACTGACCCTTATGATGGCCATCGCATCCGATTCTGGGTTTAACTTACCAGGTGCCATTCCAGAACAAGTCACTACCATATCTGTTGAAAGACCAGCATCCCTTGGGTCTGCACCATCATTAAAAGGCTTGTGCCCCCAGATGAGCACTGGCATTCTGATGCATCCCTGTTCATTGATGGACAGGATTAGAACAGGTTGGAAAGGGAAAATGGGATTGCGATTCTGCAATGTGGACCTGCAGGTCCTGGTGCATGGGATACTTCAAATGAAAGAAGTCACCTTCCGGGAGGACTGGAAAAGGAGACTTTGCCAACAGACCCTGGCAGACTGGCCCAGAGTTGCTATCCAGGTCAGTGCTGTCTCCAGGATTTGGAGGAATGACCAGCATTGTTGAAAGCAGATCATTGACCTGCTCTGCTGTGCCAGGGTTAGAGCTACATGCTTTTCTCTGCTATTTCACATACTCTCCCAGTCTCTGCTACTGCAACCAGTTCCCACCAAGACTCCTGATTTTCCACTCTTACTATTGCCTGCAACAAATCCCTTCACTCACTCTCATTACCCCACAACCTCCCACACAACTAACCCTGCATGGCCTCTCTTAACTCAGAATATGTCATCACCTTTCTACCATCTGACCCAGCTGTGCCACTCACTTTCATTTCAATCATGTCCTCCCTTTCTGCCATTGCAGGAGAAGACAACAGGACAGAAAAATCCTGCATGAGTGGAGGTAACACAGTATGGAGGTGGAGAAGCATAGCAGGCCAGGCAGCTTCAGAGGAGCAGGAAAGTTGACATTTCAGGTCGGGACCCTTCTTCCAAAACTTCAGACCCTTTTTCCTGCTCCTCTGATGCTGCCTGAACCTGCTATACTTCTCCAGCTCTATACTGTGTTATTTCTGACTCCCGCATCTGCAGTTCTTACTATCTCAGTATGGGTAGAGGAGTACCCATCATTTGGCTCCTCCACTCCTGTGAGGAGAGAATCCATGACAGCATGACCCAATCTCATTGTACTTGTTTTCTAGACTAATGTAGTTAGGGTAGTTAAGAAATTATCTGTGAACAGAATAAATTTATTCCTGGCAAATGACTTAGAAAGATATAGCTTCACTTATGGTGATGGGAAGTCCAGTTGAGGCCAAAGATATAGAATTTTTGCAAGAACAGGTTCTGGGTATATTTTCATTATGTGTAGTGAGCAGAGAAAAGTCCGTTACCAGAAGCCACAGTACTACGACAACCGGATATTAGGAAGCTGAAATTCTGTTTAAGAACGAGGATCATTAAAAGGAAATATTTGACATGTCTTCATTAATTGAGTCTCAAGAAATGGATCCAGAATTAAATACGTTGGGACAGGCAGCTCACACTGAAGGAGTTCTAGAAAGGTATTATATTACAAACAGTGTTCTGATGAAGAAGTGGAGATACCTTCACAGACATGTAGAGAAAGAATGGACAGTTATTCATCAGATAGTGATGCCATCTTGAAATTGTAAGGAATTATTGTGATTAGCACATGAAGTTCCAATGGCAGGACATGTAGGAAAATAGAAAAAGCATCAATAAATAGATATTTTACATGGCCTAGACTTCATAAAGATGTAGTGCAGTTCTGTGAAATGTATCATACTTGTCAAACTGGATGAAAACCGCAACATGTAAAGCATCTTTGATACCCCGACCAGTTTTTGAAGAACCATTCATTTGAATGTTAGCAGATTGCATAGGACCATCACTGAAAATTAAAGCAGAGCATCAATATTTCCTGAGATAAAAGGTACTGCAGATGCTGGAGAATCCGAGATAACAAGGTGTAGAGCTGGATGAACACAGCAGGCCAAGCAGCTCCTATAATGTTGCTTGGCCTGCTGTGTTCATCCAGCTCTACATCAGTATTTCCTTACCATTTTGGATATGGCAGCCCAACTCCCAAAAGCTATTCCTTTAAAGATCATTGTATCCAAGGCAATAGCAGAAAAACTAACAGTTTTTTTTCACTTGTTATAGACACTAATTGAGATACAGTTTGTTTTAACTTTATGTCTGAAATTTACCAGGAAATCATTAGCTGTTTTGCATATAAGACAATTGAAGTCAACAAACGCAAGGAGAGCTTTGGAAAGATACAATCAGACTCTCAAAAAACATGATTAATTCATACTATCATGAATACTCACAGATTGGGGTAAAGGATTGGATTTCTTACTGTTTGCTATCAGAGAATCCCCAAATTAGTCTATTGTGTTTAGTTCATTTGAATTGATTTACGGCCATGAGATTAGAGGTCCATTTTGAAATTGATTAGGAAGAAGTTCTTGAAACAAAGAGACAAAATGTCAGTGTTGGATTATGAGTTAAATGTTTCTAGAGAGAGACTCGTAGGTGCATGTAGGGTGACACAGGAGCATTTGAAGATTTTACAAGCAATAATGAAAGAATAGGCTGAAAAGCATTCAGCAACTAAAACATTTAAAGCAGGAGATGAAGTATTGGCCTTTGCAAGATGAACCTCTGAATTTGAAATTTAGCAGTCCTACAAGGTAGTTCGGAATTTTAGTACAATGACTGATCTGATACATATTCCTGGTCATAGGAAGAACAATTGGTTATGTCACATAAGTATGTTAACTTACTACCCAGTGTACTACCCCAGTAAGGCATGACAGTATCTATATATAATGAACAATGTACCAATGCAGTTGGAGTTTTGTGATGTGTAATTTGAAATAAAAATCTGATTTGAAGTTCAAAAAGTGAGACTGTCTCACCAATCTTTAACCTCTGGTGTCTAACAATCCCAGGCACAGACCTGTAAAAGGTGAGGGAGCTGAAGAACATTCCACAAAATGTATAAGTCATGAGAGCACCCTGGGAAACAAGCATGTATGAACTTTTGCTGGTGGTCACAGACCAGTTGCATGTTCAAAGAATGTAAGACCTTGTAATTTGTAAATGCTACTGTCAACACAATGGCAATGTGTGTACAATCAATTACTGCTTACTTTCTAGATAGATGAATAATGGCTACAAAACTGAATAATTCTGCATAATTAATGAATCGATTTGTATGATGGAAGAGGGAATTGGCAATCTCCTCAATGTACCTGTATGTGGCAACCTGTGAAATACCACGTATGTTGCTCATTGAAATGCAGAAAGAACAAATGTCAAAATAAATGAACTGTCACTTTTAGGGCCACTGCATAGGTTTCCAGCTAAATCCACAATACAAAATACACTAAATCCAAATAAACAACGACCTTGGACAGTCTCAGACATTTCTGGCATTGCCTCCCCAATGTCTACATATATTTCGCTCTTGTTCTGAAGACACAGTGATAAGTCCATTTTCCATCTTCCCTGAAACCTGACCAGTCTAGTCAAAAGTATTTCCTGCTGCTGGCTTTTCAGACTCTGCTGTAAACTGGGTGAGCACCCTGCAATGATGCATCATCTCTGACTCCATCCTTTGTCCTACCTGATCCATGTCCCCGATGTCAAACCAAACCACCCTCACCATGCCCCAATCTCTGCCTATCCGTAGCCTCATCTTGCTGGCCTCGAGGCTCCATGCAGGCTGCCATTCTCTGCACACTTCTCTTTTAAGTTGGAGTTTATCAAAGGAAACCATTGGCAGCAGCTCAAAACTGACTTTTGCATGCCACCTCCAAATAAATGTGAACCAGATGTCATGAGTTTCCTGTGTGCTACTGACTTAATCTTCAAGGTAGGGTGTAATTACAACATGCATTAATATAATGAGCATCCATGATATGCAAATATAATACAAACAGGATCCTGCCTTGGGATAGCATGATGTCTGAACCGCTGCCAAGCCACTAATTTAATTTCTGCATCTTAATCCACCAGTGGCAGAGCAAAATTTGCTTTCCGTCTAATTAAGTCACTCTGCCTGCTGTATTTACCACTCTTACAGGTCGATTAAAATATTGCTGAAGTTAATGTTTTGAGTCAAACTGTTCAACAAAACCGAAGGAAGTTTGATGTGTGATAAGCTTTGTTCTGTCAAAGGGAAGTGGAACATAATGAACAGGAAAGAAGATTTAGGTTAGGACTGAAGACAGGAGAGATTAAATTATAAAAATGTCATGGGGATAAAGTAAAGGGAGTGGTAATATTTGTAGTAAAGATACAAAACACTTGTCCTGAATGAAGGAGGGTGGTGGAATACAAGAAAGCTGTGTTCAAAATAAAAGACAGGAAAATCAAGATTCAAACTGGCATGTAATGAGAAAACAGGATGAAAATAGGGGACAGAGTTCATCGTCTGAAATTCCTGACCTCTGTATTGTTTCTATAAGGCTGTAAATTGCTTCATTGGAAGACAAGGAGCTGTTCCTGCAAGAATATTCTTGTGCTACTTCAATGAGTAGGTGAATTCTGTTCACTTGAAGCTCCCTGAGGGATTTATTTACAGTTTAAAAAAATTATAATACAGAACAAAATCCATACATGGCCTATGCCTCAAGTGCAACATTGCAGAGAGCCTGTGAACTCTGGTCATGTAATAACATCCAATGCTTGATATAATTGCTGTTAACCTCTTAAAGGGACATCAGTCCAAATGCGACAGCCCAATAGTTCCTTCAATTTATATTGAGATTTGTTGGAACACTGCAGCAGGCTGAGGACAGAAATATGAAATTGAGAGTAAGGTGGCGAATAAAAATGGCAAGTGTTCAGAAATGTAAAGTCATGTTTGCAGATTATATGGAGGAGTTCATATGTTAGTCACCCAATGTACATTTGTTTAATGTTTTTAATGATTCAGAAGGATTAAATAATCAAGCCCAGCTGTTGCAACCCCAAAGTGATCAATTTTCATGATAGAACCTTGTCCAGCCCGAAGGTTTTTCACACCAGGTTTCATCATTAATTAGAAACTAGCTGTATTTATTGTGAACAAACATATTCTTTAACAAATGAATTATGAATTTACTATTAAGTTACTTAAGCTATACACTTTTAAAAGCCCAAACACACAGAGATTAATTTAGAAAAAAGACTGACTAAAAGAAGAGCTAATTTGGCACAAGTAATGTGGATGAAAAGTATGATGGAGAAAAGCACCTCTGTAGACCAAAGTCCAGATAACAAAGATGGAGATTTACTTCTCCCAATTTTTTTGTATTAGCAATGATGACACTGATCAGTTAGATCTAGGTATTTTCTTGTATTAGAGTTATTTCTTTAGATTCTCTAGTTTTTTTATTGTCTTGTTCATTCACAGAAAAAGGTGGTAAGAGATACTTATTTTTTGCAGGCTTTTGTCTGCACTGCACTCACAGGTCTGTAATAAATTGTAGCTGTACCAACCTGGGGGCAGGTTGCCTCTAGGCAGTTCTTCATTAATTTAAAGACTCCTAGTGTCACTGTGTCTCATAATGTATCCATATCACAGTTTCAAACATAATCTTGTACAGCTAAAGTGGACACCATACAATCCCATTCAACCTTCAAGTTAATCTTCTAGTACCTTTTAACTATATAGCAGTTTCCAACTTCCAATTTGTGGTTCATACTCAAAAGGCAAAATATATAATTCCTCAGAATTTTGTCTCCACAGTGTAGAAAGAACCACATTCTGAACAGCAAATACAATAAACTATGTTGAAAGAAGTACAGGTAAATGCTGGGCAGTGAGGACTGAAGAGTAGCATGAAAGATGTTACTCCTCTTGTAATTGTTTGGATAGGTATCATCAGAAAAGGATGAGGTACTGGGGTTATTGTGCAGTGAAGTAAGATGTTGCAGAGTTAACTGTCCCTTCAGGAAATTGACAGCAAAAGTAAGGAAAAGAGGATGCCTTTGGTGGTAGCATCATCTGGAGATTGTGAAAATGATACAGGATAATCCTTAGAATGTGGACGCTAGTGGATAAAATATGAGGACAAAGGGACAGGCTGAGATGATGTGTCTACCAGGGCAGTCATGTTTGTGGATTTTGTTTCCCTCCAGGAGGATGGACCTCTGGCCAGCAGCACTGACCTGTTAGACCTGCTAGAAAGTCTAAGTTTAACACCAAGAACCTAGAGATCACTGGCACCAGCTTTGCAAAAAGCTTTTGATAGATCTTGCAGTCCATCTCTTCCCCCATGGAAGTGGTGGCCAACTCCTTTTGTTGATACATCTACAATTCACATACTTTGGCTGATGTCTCATCTTTCATTGCAGCGTGATCATAAGCCAGCCCGTAGAAGTACCAACTGCTCTTACATAAGCTTAGCTTGCAACCACCAAGCTTAGACTGCTCACAACATGTCTGTGCATAGCAAAATTTATTTGAAGAAATAAATTCCAAAGTATTTCACAGCTAATGAAGTACTTTTGAAATTACCGTTGTTAATATAATTAAAATGGCAGTTCAAAATGTATGCAACAAGTTTCCACAAACAGCTGTGAGATTAATGACAAGAATGCTATGTCTTAATTAGGATAATTATTTGCGAGGCTACTGGAAGAATTTCCTTGCTGTTCTTTGGATAGTAACATAGGATCTTTTCCATCCAGGATTAAGGTAGATAGGTCCTTATTTTGATACCTCATCAAAAGATTGCACAGTGCAATGCTACCTCTGTTAATTATGTTTTAGTCACTGGAATAAGGCTGGAATTCTGACCTTCAGGTACAGAGATGAGCGTGCTGCCTCTGAGTCAAGTCTGACATGAAAGTCATGCTCCATGTCATAGAATCCTCATTCTATGAGTTAGGCCATTCAGCCCATCATGTCCACACCAACCCTGTAAAGAGCACCCCACCCTGACCTAACTCCCTACCCTATCCCTGCTTTTCCCATGGCCAATCCACCTAACCTGTGCATCTTTGGAATGTGAGAGGAAACTGGAGCACCCAGAGGAAACCCATGCAGACACAGGGAGAATGTGCCACCTGAGGTTGGAATCAAACCCAGGTCCTTGGTGCTGTGAGGCAGCAGTGCCAACCACTGAGTCACCATGCCACCCAGAGTCACTATTGTGTAAAGATCATTGACATTCTCTTTGACTAAATCATTGTCTGCAGAGTCAGAGAAATAAGGAAGACCCATCCTATTCTACAGTGCTTCTGTCTCCAACTTTGAGATGTTCAAGCCATTGTATGTTGAAATCACCTAACACTGCTGACCACCAATCAAATTTGGATCTTTTTAATGCCCTATTGATCTGTATTACAGTTGGTGATACATGGCATTCAGACATTGAAAGCTCAGTCTTCACAATTTAGAAAAAAGTGAAAAAGTTTGTCCAGAACAAAACAAAATGTCTTAAGTTAGTGAATTCATAGAATCCCTACAGTGTGGAAACAGGCCTTTTGGCCCAACAATCCCACACCAACCCTCAGAGCATCCCACCTAGACCCATCCCTCCAATAATCCACCTAATCTACACATCCCTGGACACTATGGGCAATTTAGCATGGCCAATCCACTTAGCCTGCACATCTTTGGACTGTGGGAAGAAACTGGAGCACCTGGAAGAAACCCACACAGACATGGGGAGAATGTGCAAACTCCACACAGGCAGTTGCCTGAGGGTGGATTCGAACCTGAGTCCCTGGTGCTGTGAGGCAGCAGTGCTAGCCACTGAGCTACCGTGCCACCCCTAACTTTGCCACCCCTGCTGATCATGTCCCCAAACCTTACTCCAGTATACTCATGCTGATATTATCAGTCACCATTTCCTTTCACAATCCTGAGGGCAGCGCTGCTGGCCAGATGTCCATCCTCCTGGAGGGAAACAAAATCCACAAATGTGACTGTCCTGGTAGACCCATCATTTCAACCTGTTCCTGCCCCACTGAACTTAATTCTAACTGTCTAGACTCTATAATTTCTCCCAATCAAGTCTTTTCCCACTGACAGCCATGAATTTAAGATGCCAAACCATTTCAGTAAATTCCTGTTGTAATTGACACAGCCCACAACAGTGCCTGTACCATTTCCCATATTTCTGCTCTCAGATATTCCCTCCTTCTCATCCCACAATAGGGTTCCCTTTGTCCACATACTCTGTCCACTAGCGTCCACATACCTCTGTGAACTGGAAACATTGATGGTAACATCAGCCAAGGCTAGACAAATAAAACGTAATGCAGTTTTGTTTTTACTATTGAAGTTGGAAGATGATACACAACACTTTGATCTGTCAATGCTACCAGAGGGAACTGAAGAGACAGAGTCCTGCTTCACTGTTAATTAGATAGTGATGGCTCTCAGCTGTGACAAGGGAAGCATTTTGTTGCAACGCATACATTCAAGGAATCAGCAGTGGAAGAAATCTGAACTGGGGCTTCTTTTGATATGACAAAGTGTCTCCTTGCTTTTTTGTGATGAGCCATTATTTAGCTAAATAACATTTGAAATGTGGATACAATTCTAGACATTACCTACATGCTTGTATCAAGGCTGGTTAAGGCTGTGTACTGATTAGAACTGAACGTACATTAATAATAATATATGGGTTAGCTTTAAAAAGAAACAAAGTATTTTGGTTTTGATTTTAACCTGTAACTTTTAGATCTTTCATTATCACAACCCATCCTTACAAAAGACATTCTGCATTAGAGACTCGGTAACACATAATCCCACTTATTTCTTACAGTGCATGGATGAAGATTATTTGAATAGAATTCATTAGATTGTATATGTTTGTTTCTGAATCCCATTGGATAATGTTAACATTCTAAACAATAAACACAGTTGCTTGAAAATCAACCATGTTATTTTAGAAAATTACGTTGAGGAAACCAGAAATCTGGGCCTTGTTATTGTCTACCTGAGTATTGTTGGTTATTGTTAGGGTTCTGAATCCAAGGTTCTTGAATTTCTATTTGAGATCACTTAAGTTGCTGTACCATCACTTTCTCTCTGGGGAAAAGTTGATGCAAAATAAAAACAATGGTTTGAGTTGTCAGACTTTAAATTTAGCCAGTGCATTGATATCAATCTTTTGGGGGTGGTTTGGACTGTTTGAACTGAATTTACCCCTGCCCTCCGAAGCCCAGTTAGGAAAATCTGACAAGGAAACTGGAGTGAGCGCCTGACAGATTCAACTCACTACTTCCTCTGAACTTCCTCCATGTTAGAAACTAATACCAACATCTCAGGGCCAGCTGCCTGGGCACTGGCCACATTCACAGAATTGGCACCGGACAACATCTAAGAAATTTACAGACTGCTTCTGCACTTCACTGCTGCACCTCAGGTTTTGTCAGCAATAATAATTCTGCAGCAAGGACACAATGCACTCAGGATCATGTATCTAGCTCATGGACTGAACCAGGCTGTATCTCCAGGGTCTCTGCTTGCTCACAAAGCAATCACTCACACTGAGCCTACCCTGATTCTCACAATATCCCTGCCTTCCATTGCCTTGCTTTGAATTTTTACGCTTTACTCCTTCAGCCAGAGACATTAGGCTCATATTACTGTTGTTTTGTTCTATTTAGTGCAGACACAAACCTAGGAATCTTGTCTTGGTCGTCAGCAGGCCTCAGTCACATCAAGAGAGATGGCCTTCGCAATAAGTCAAGGTCAGCTTCCGATATCAGTTCAGGGCCGTCAGAGTCAGGATATCTCCACATAAGGAGTTAGGAGCCAAATGATGGCAAGCACCCAATATGTCTTGACTCTTTCTGCCCTTTCATGGTTGTTTTCTTCCTGAAGTGAGAGAGAAGGAGGTATTATAGGAGATGATAGTGAATGGCACAGCTGCGACTGCTGGTGCAGGTGGGGAAGTGTCCTGAGTGAGTGACTCGGCAGCATATAGGGCATGTGGAGTTAGTGGTGTTAAGGGTTGGAATGGATGAGTGTGAGTGAGGGAAGATACTGTAGGCAACAGTGAGAGTGGTAGAGCATGAGTCTGGATGGAGGAATTGGCACTTACTTATTTCCCTTGTCCCCTCTTTTACCTCTTGCCCCATGACTGTAATTGTCACCTTGGCCTCTCAGTTGGCTGCGTTCATTTCTGGGATCCTGAACCAAGCAACTGTGCCCTTTTTTTTTCATCCTTGTCTGACCATCCCAAATTTGGTTACACCATTGAAGTTTACACTGCATCTTTTCTGCCTATCCCGGCCGGCACTCCTGTCATGAGTCAGTCGTCTTTTCTCCCTTTGGCAGACATTTTACCTCAAACAGGCTTCCTTCCTTACACCATGCAACAACATCCGGCAGTACCCATTCTGAATCGTGTCCTGCTGATGAATTCACTTTACTAAGAAGCATAAAGCAGCATGCACTCCACTGACCATCCAAGAAGATTAGCTTGCCTGCTTCAAGCCTCATAGATCCAATTGGATTTTGGAAGGTAGATAATTCTCACTTATTCCTAAGAAGATTGTGACCATAGATGTATTACTTGTAGCCTTCAGTTTTAATACACAATCATGCCCTTCTAATGAATGCAAAATAGCTTGTCAGACATCATCATTGAAAGGTTGATCTGCCTGAAACTTTCTTCTAACCTAATCACAAAACTCTAACTCACCATTGAAAATCTGAATTTTGGCCTCCTACTCAATTAATATTCCCTCTTGCCCTTTGACCCACACTAAGGGCAGAAGAAGTGTTGCAGGAAGATTTTGCCCCCTGCCTCCTGGCCTTGTGTCATTCAAGGACCGCTATCCTCCTGTCCATGTCCATGCACTAAGCTGTCCACAGTTGTATCATGAACCCTTGAGTGCACTCTATTTCCTCTTGGGGGAGAGTCTTCTGTAATCAGTTCCTGCACCTGCTGCTTCTGGACTGTGCAAACCGTACCTTTAAGAAGTGCAGGTTTAAGTACTAACTTTAAGTAGTACAAAGTTTGAGGTTAAAGCCACCAGCTGTAATGTACTGTCACTCACGTCCATTTAGTGCTGGGTTAGAAGCTACTCTCATGTAGCGATACATTTGTGTGATGCCTGAATTGCAATGGACCTCTGTAGGTTAATTGCATATCATGATGCCCCTGTCCTTTTTGAGCCTTATCCAAACTTTCCTCCTTCTGTGCATTGGATGACTTTGCTTTCATTTGCTTGGTCCTTAAAAGTGAGGAGAGGCTATTGTATCTTTTATCTAGTGCAAAGATTACTGACGGAAACGCAAGTTTTTCATTATTGACCTTGTGTTATTGGGGTGAGAACCTAGAAAATTTATTCATATTCTCAATTCAAAACCTATACTCTCAGCCTTACACCAAAAGTTACTTGGAACTTTTAGCCACACCACGGTAAAATAGATCTAATGCATGCAATATTTGTTTAAAATGGTACAATGTTTTGAAAATACACACACATACACACAAATGTGTTGAGATTGCAGGATTCACTTTATAGCTTGGAGCAGTATATTATATAAAGATGGCTTTGCAATATTGATCTGTATTTTGATGCATGAGTAGATTGCAAGACTACAATGTAATATTGTTTTTGATGTAATAATTTTAAAATATATAAAAAAATCTAAAATAAACACCTGATTGTAATGTGATGTTATGTTTAAATATTGCAATAAATTGCATTATTCATTTTTTTGGTTTAAGAACTATATTTTAGCACTATATAGTTGTTATGTGCTATTGATATAACAATCACAGTTTAAATTTATAGAGGTTAATGCGATATTAAAATTGAAGACTGGAATAACGCTTAAAATTGAATGATGATATTAGATTTAAAGTTCAGTTTTAAAGAACTCTAATTTCATATTGATTTAATTATTGTACAGTGGGAAAATTGAAATAGTGTATATTTAATTATTAAGATAATGCCATTTCTTGGATAAATGTAACTACATTCAAATTTAACACATATTGTCACATTTTGGATTAAATTTGATGCTTATTTTAATTATTATAATATCACTGGTGATAAATATTTTTAAATATAACCCAATAAGTGATCACAATGTGATAGATTAAAATTTTGCAGGAGACAGCCATAACTTTAAGTTTAGATTTAATTATTACAGCTAATATTAGATGTAAAATAGTTGTGGTAATGATTTGAATAAATACAGTATAATATATGGAGAATTATAATGTAAATGCCAATTGCAGATTTCAATTTGACGCTGGATTTCAAATATTACATCTTTTGCTATCAAAATTACGGTATGAATGTAACATTAAATTGAAGTAGCAAAGCTATAATATTTAAAATTTACCATTCTTAATGTGATATGAAATTGATAGTATGCGATGCTGAATGTTAGGGTTAAGTTTAAATAAATTATCAAATTACAGTGATATTCCATTTAATTATTGCTGAGTGACGTTCAGTTGCTGATTTACAATTTGTTGTAAGATGTAATGATTCTGATGTGATATTAAATATAAATATTACAGTATTGGATAATTGCAGAAGTATAGTCTCACTTTAGACTCTAGGAATGCAATTTCTTGCTAGGTTGCTTGACAGTCTAATAGTCAGATTAAATGTCATCACTGGATATTAGATTATGGTGAAGGATTACATTTAAGGATTACTAAATTAGATTTAGTCATTATAACACACTTTTGGATTTAAAGATGAGAACAGTATATTAAATACGGTTTCAGTGTGATATCAGATAGTAAACTTTAATGTTATGTCATAATTATAATAAGATTAGATTTTAATATCATTGAATTGTAAATACTGAATTTAATGATTACGATGCCATATTAAAGACAATAAGAACAATATGATGTTGAAATGAAAAACTACAAAGCAATGTTTGATATAAGAATTATAACATCCTACAAAGTTCTATATTTGTAGTGCGATTACACTTAGGATTTTCATGACAGTAGTTTGCAATATTACAAAATGATAAGCCATTAGAAGATCAGTGATAATATGAATCCCTAACACAGTGTTATCAATTTCTTCTCATGGCTATTTAATTGATCAGTTTGCTACATTAAAATAATAAAGACGAATTAGATCTGAGCATATTGAACCTTTGTGTATTAACATAACTGAATAAAAAATTTAAACGTAATAGTGTTACACTTGATTTTATGATTACTGTATTTTGTTACTTTGATGGTTTTCAATGTTTGGTAAAAATCTAAGACTATAATGTAATAGAAGTATTAATTTCAAATATGTTGGATATTAACTTTGAAGATTAGAGGAGAATATATTATTTTAGTCTTTGTTCAGAGTTCAGTAGCAATATCAAGGAGTGGCATGTGGATTTAAATATAAACTATGGACTGTGCAACTGTCCAAATATTCATTTGTTACACTGGAAAAACATGTAATCCTGATTCCTTTCAAAATTTCCACATGCTATATGAGTTTTCTGAAACAGAAATAAAAGCCAATCATGTGTGAAAAATATCACAATCCCCTTTCAAATGCACAAACAAAAACCTTTATGCGTATCAGTTTTGCTGTGGAAAATATCAGTAGATGTAAGGAAAGATTTTCTTATGGAGGAGAGGTTGAGTTGATTGGTCTTTAACTTATTGGCATTTAAAAGAATGTGAGGAAACATTATTGAAACATGAAAGATTCTTAAGGAGACACTTAGAAAATTGGAGCAGAAGTAGGCATTTGGCCCTTCAAACCTACTCCACCATTTACTATGATCATGGTTGATCATATAACTCAATAGCCTGTTCTTGCTTTTTCTCCATATCCTTTAATGCCCTTAGCCCCAAGTGGTATATCCAACTCCTTGAAATCATACACTGCTTTAGCCTTAACTGCTTTCTGTAGTAGTGAATTCCATAGGCTGACCACTCTCTGGGTGAAGGAATTTCTTCTTATCTCAGTCCTAAATGGTTTACTCTGTATCCTTAGACTGTGACTCCTGGTTCTGGATTCCATAGTCGTTGGGAACATCTTTTCTACATGTGCGCTGTCTAGTCCTGTTAGAATTTTATGGATTTCTATGAGACTCCCCCCTCATTCCTCTGAAGTCCAGCAAACATAATTCTAAGCAATTCAACCTCTCCGCATATGTTAGACCTGCCATCTCAGGAATTAGTCTGTAGACATTTGCCGCATTCCTTCTATAGCAAAAACATTCTTCTTCAGATAAGGAAACGAAAACTTTACACAGTGCTCCGGATATGGTTTCACCAAGGCCCAGTATAACTGCAGCAAGGCTTCCCTGCTCTTGTTCTTGAATCCTCACACAATGAAGGCCAGCAACCGATTGGCTTTCTGCAGTGCCAGCTGTACCTGGTACACAAGGACACTCAGGTTTTGTTGCACATTCCCTTCTCTTAATTTACTGCCATTCAGATTAATCTGATTTCCTGTTTTTGTCCCCAAAGTGGATAGCCTCACATTTATCACTATATACTGCGTCTGCCATGCATTTACCCACTCACTCAGCTTGTCCAAATCATACTGAATCATCTCTACATCATTCTAAGTACACCTTCCTACCCAACTTTATGTCATCTTCAAATTTTGAAATATTATGTTCTTCACTGCCTTTTGGAAAAAAATTCCTGTGCATTCCCACTCTTTGTTTCTTTCCCACCAACCAGGTTTCCATCCATTTCAACACATCACCCAGTCCTACGTGCTTTAATTTTACATGGCTAATGTCTTCTGTGGGACTTGTCAAAAACATCTGAAAGTCCAAATAAACTTCCCCTCATCAGCTCTACAAGTTATATCCTCAAAGAATTCCAGTAGATTTGATTAGCACGATTTCCATTGCTTAATCTATGCTGACTCTGTCTGATGCTCCCACTGTTTTCTAAGTGCTCTGCTGTTAAATCTTTTCCATTGAACTCTAGCATTTTCCCCACTACCGACATCAGGCTGACAGGTTATAATTCCTGTTTATCTTGACCTCTCTTTTTAAAAAGAAGGCTTACATTAGCTACATTTCAAACTGTAGGAACTGCTCCAGTGTCTAAAGAATCTTGGAAGATGATCACCAACACATTCACTATTTCCAGGGCCGCTTCCTTAAATACTTTGGGATGTGGATTCTCAGGCCTAGGGATTAATCTGCCTTCAATCCCATCAAGTTCCTCAACACTATTTCCCTACTTATACTGATGTCATTAAATTGCTCCTTACTAAGCCCTGTGTTTCCCAAAATTCCTGATATGTTATTTATGTCCTCCTGTGTGAACATTGAATTAAAATCTGTATTTACTTAGTCAGCCATTTCTTTGTTCTCCATTATAAATTCCCCTGTTTATGACTGTAAAGAACATACATTTGCCTTCACCAATCTTTTTCTCTTTGTGTACCTACAGAAACTTTTACAGTCAATTTTTATGTTACCCACAAACTTATTTTGAATTCTATTGTCCGTTTCTTAATCAATCCCTTTGCCGTCCTTTGATGAATTCTAAAGTGCTCCCATTCCCCAGGTCTATTGTTTTCTTTAACGAATTTGTTTACCTCTTCCTTTGGTCTAATACTATCTCTAATTTCACTTGTAAACCACGACTTGCCACCTTTCCTGTCTTACTTTTGCACCAGACAGGATGAACAATTGTTGCAGTTCACCTATGCACTCTTTGAATGTTTGCTATTGCCTTTCCATCGTCACCCCTTTAAGTAACATCCTCTGATGTATCATAGACAACTTGTGCTTCATACCATTGTAATTTGCACCATTTAGATTTGAGATCCTAGTCTCGGAACCAACAACATCAACCTCTATCTTGATGAGGAATTCTATCATATTATGGTACTCATCCCCAAAGGGCCTCAAACAACTAGTTTGCCCCATGTGATTTGCCCCTGCTACTTGTTTCCTCTTGTGGGAGAGTCTCAGATCAGAGGATGTAAGCTCAGACATAGGGTTCACCCATTTAAGACAGAGATGAGGAGCATTCTTTTCCTCAGAGAGTAGCCAAACTGTGGAATTCTTTACTGCAGAGGCGTTGTCAAGGCTGGGACATTAAGTATCGTCAAGGCTAAAATAGTTAAGCCTTGTCATTAGTGAGGGAATCAAGATATATGGAGATAAGGCAGGAAATTGAGGACTATCAAATCAACCATGATCTCATTGAATGGTGGAGCAGACTCGATGGACTGAATGGCCTATTTTGGCTTTGACAATTTATGCTCTGAATGACATCAAGAATCAAAATTCAATAAAATCTTACATCCTTAATTTTTAGTAGTTTAAAAAGTTGGCTTATTTTCAGTATATAACTTTCTTCCTTATATCCCTTTACTGAAAATTTTATTTCATCATTGGTATTTGGTCATTTGGTCATATTTGGTATCAATATTGGTTCAACAGGCACCAATCCTCCTTAACAGTGAGGATAAACAAGTTATTTGACAGTGGAGGTGACACCTAAACTCAATCTTATCAACATTGGTGTGCAAACACACACACAGCCATCATGGAATCCAAATAATTAATTTGGTATGGTGGCTCAGTGGTTAGCATTGCTGCCTCACAGCACCAGGAACTCAGGTTTGATTCCAGCCTTGGGTGACTGTCTGTGTGGAGTTTGCACACTCTCCCTATGTATGGGTTTCCTACCAGAGTCCAGAGATGCGCAGGTTGGGTGGAGTGGCCATGCTAAATAATGAGCAAAAGTAGAAGTTGTTGGAAAAGCTCAGCAGGCCTGGCAGCATCTGTGAAGAAAAAATCAGAGTTAATGTTTCAGGTCTGGTGACCCTTCCCCAGAACATGATTAGCCATGTTAAATGTGGGATTATGGGGATAGGAAAGGGGTTGAATCTGGGTGGGATGCTCTTCAGAGGGTCAGTGCACACTTGATGGGTCAAATGGCCTTTACCTGCATTGTAAGGATTCCATGATTCTTGATAATAATCAGAAATAAGAATTCATTAATTTTCCTTTCCCTTCCTCAAAAATGCTGAGATACACTGTAAATTGACACTAATCCCATCTGATCAACTGCCAAATTAACAGAGGTAAACGAACTCAGCACAAACTTGAAACCGCTTGCTCTGTATGGTTTAGTTATTAACTGCATAGCTTTGCTGAAGAAAAGGAGTCTAACTTGTTTGGTTGATAGCAATACTTGCGTCTTTTCTTTTCAATGCACACACTAGGGGCATCACCTTATGAACCCAGAATTTAATGTGTGGCTCTATTGATCAACATGGGCAGAACCTTGAAACATCTGCCTGGCTGTGCAGCTTACAGGGAACTTTAGTTACGAGGCATCATGAACTCACAATTGAAGAAGGCTAGTGATCAGAAAGAAAAGACTGAAACATCTGTTACAACCTATTGGTTAAGGTGCATACAGATAGAGGAATGACACTATTACATTCTTCTATATCTTCGAACAGAGTGTTTAATTCCCCAAAGGAAAGGAGACAATGGAACACCGCCGATGAACACATGAGAAGCAATTGGTGCATCCATTGAAAAACTGAAGCAACTTCTGTGCAATCAGTACACTTATCAAAGTCATAAAAACCCGACAACAAAGTACAAGAGGAAAGAAGGTGTCACCCATTGACAGGAAGCATGTGCTTTCAGCAGAAAAGGATATAAACATATTAACTTGGTGCAGTTTCTTCCACCAAAGTACTTTTCCAGTAAGCTTGATTTTAGTTGAAGTTGATTTTCTGATGAAGGGTCTAGGCCCGAAACGTCAAGTTTTCCTGCTCCTATGATGCTGCTTGGCCTGCTGTGTTCATCCAGCCCCACGCCTTGTTACCTAAGCTTGATTTTATGTTCCTTTTCCAACAGGTTTGTAGGTGAGGGTGTTGAAGGATGGGTTTCTAAAATCCAGTCCACATTGTGTCTACTCACCTGCCTCAACTAATTGAAATTTTACAGGGTGCGGGGGCAGATCATTTGGCTTCTGAGGACTATAAGTGGGAGGGATATAAGTGGGAGGGCTATAACTGTGGTGGGAGAAACTCACATCATGTTAGACAACAGGCATCTTGAGCTGCATGAAGTGCCGCCGAAACGATGGAAGCCTTTTGGGCCCATTAGATGCATACTTAAACACAGTTAAGATCAATCCTCTTTAATCCTCCTAGCCTGTTGAACCCAGCTCCCACAACACACATTACCTCCGCAACATTGAAATCCCTGACCTAAGGTTTACCTGAATCCTCAGTGTGGTGAAACAGCCTGTAGTCCTATCAGAGGCCACTATGTTCATCTAGTCCTGCTGGGATATTCTGAATTGGCCATGAGCTCTTAGGAAGCAGAACTTACTCTTGAGACAAAGGTCCAAATCTTGCTTTAAAGCAATTACAGCTGCTCCCGTGCAGCTGTTAACTTACTACAGATGTTTTACCCCACCCACATTTTAAGGGGAGCAGAGGGACCATGGTGCCCCTAAAATTCAGCCAAGTATGTCCTCTTGAAGGTGATCCCATTTATATAAATACAATAATATCTATTCAATTCTACACTTTAAATTTTAACATTAGTTGATTTTCTCAAATTGGGCATTTAAATTGTCTGTTAAACATTTCAAATTAGTTGATACCTTGGATTTAGGTGATTAGGTTATCAACCCCAGTGAAACAATAAGATAAAGCAACAAGTTTTTTGGAATGAATCTCTGTAATTAGTCTAGAATTTATTAAATAGGATAATGGCTTTCAAACAATGTACCCATTATTAATGTGCAGATTGACCAGCAACTGGTGGCAAACAACAAACATCCTGTGAATTGCAAATTGCCACAAGTCCAATTTGTGCCAGTTTACTATCAGCTCCATGAAAATAATATCTTGTCTTTCATCTGTACATGATTTTAAGAAGTCATTGCTTTTGTACAACTGGGACAAAATAACTCCAACCAATTTATTTAATAATTATGATCATTATTAATGACTAACAATAAATTTATCTGGGTTAGAAAACACACTTAAAAGTTTGCAATCATATTCCTTCTGGTAGTGCATTGTTGTTAAAGATTTTTAACTTATCAAGCTTTACATTTTCTCTCTCTTTTCTAATCTAATCCTTCTTTTCACCACTTTATTTCTCTCCTGATATCTGCTTTGACATACATTTACCTAGTCTAATTCAACCACATTCTTAGTCATAGAGTCATACAGCACAGAAACAGACCCTTTAGTCCAACTCATCTGCGCCGACCACATCCCAATCTGACCTAATCCCATTTGCCACTATTTGGCCCTTATCTCTCTAAACCCTTCCTAATCCTGTACCCATCCAGATGCCTTTTAAATGTAATTATATTCATCTCCACCACTTCCTTTGGCAGCTCATTCCATGCACACACCACCCATTGCGTGAAAAAGTTACCTCTCGGGTCTTTTTTAAGTCTCTCCCCCCTCACCTTAAACACATGTGCTCTAATTTTGGACTCCCACACCCTAGGAAAAAGACCTGGGGTCTTCACCCTGCCTACACCCCTCATGATTTTATAAACATTTATAAGGTCATCCTCAGCCTCTGCTCCAGGGAAAAAAGCCCCAGCCTATTCAGCTTCTCCCTATAGCTTAACCCCTCCAGTCTCCGGCAATATCCTTAGAAATCTTTTCTGCACATTTTCAAGATTAATAACATCCTTCCCATCGAAGGTGAGCAGAATTGTACACAATATTCTAAAAGTGATCTCACTAGTGTCCTGAACAGCCACAACATGACGTCCCAATCCCTATTCTCAAAGTTCTGTCCAATGAAGGCAAAATGCCAAATGCCTTCTTCATCATATTGTCTATCTGAAACTCCACTTTCACAGGACAATGCACTTGCACTCCTGGGTTTCTGTTCGGCAACACACCCCAGGGCCCAACTATTGGCTGTATAAGTCAGGCTCTGGTTTGCCTTACCAAAACACAACAGCTCACATTTATTTAAATTAAACTCTGTTTGCCACTCCTTGGCCCATCGGCTATCTGATCAAGGTTCTCTTGTACTTTGAGATAATCTTCTTGTCTGTCCATTATACCACCTACTTTGGTGTCATCTGCAAACTTACTAACCATGCTTCCGGTATTCACATCGACATCATTTATATAAATGACACAAAGCAGTAGACCCAGATCCGATCCTTGTGAGTGCCGGTTACATGCTCCCAGCATCTTTGAGTTTTGTTCTGAATCCTTAAATCCCCTTGGTTAAATGCATACACTATTGGTCCCAGTAAATATTTTGGCCTCAGATATGCTGTTTCCTTTTGCTACTCTGTTTTCAGATTGTACTATCAGCAGCTTTATGGCCAAAATTTTTTTGAGATGAAGTGTGCAGGAACAAGTCTAATTTACAAGTTAAGTCATGATATTCCACACTTTGTCAAATTCTGGGCCATGCATACTAGATTTGTAAATAAACCAAAATAGATTCACCATAGAGATAACAAGGTGTGGAGTTGGATGAACACAGCAGGCCAAGTAGCATCAGAGGAGCAGGAAAGCTGACATTTCGGGCCTAGACATTTCTTCAGAAAATTCAGAGAAGAAGATTCACCAAATGCCTTGAGTGAAAGTGTTGCTTTTACTCAAAATTAGGGTGAATCTTCTACGTAGGTTTTTGGAGCAACTGGTAGCTTCAAGGCAACAAAGGTTTCTGAGGAAGGTCACCGGACCTGGAATGTTAACTTTGATTTTTTCTTCACAAATGCTGCCAGACCTGCTGAGCTTTTCCAGCAACTTCTGTTTTTGTTCCTGATTTACAGCATCTGCAGTTGTTTCGGTTTTTATTTGGCTAATTAAACCTTGTTATTAAAATTTGGGATTTGTTCTTTAAACATTATATTTTTGCAATTCTTCTAATATCCCTGTCCAGGGTAAAAACATGGAAAATGACAACACTATTGCAGTAAAATCAGCAGCAGTCTGGCAGGTTGTTTTTTTTATTCTTATTCTTCTTCCCTTTGTCAAAAACCATTAGTAATAAAAAGGCAGTGATTCATTTCAGTGCCTGCTGTCTAGGGTAGTGAAGGACTTGAAGAGAAAATGCAGATGCTTTTACGGTTCAAAGAGTGTGAAATTAAAAGGATGCACATCAATTCCTCCCACAATGTGGCTGAGAATCACAGAAGGCCACAATTCTGGCTATTCATTTCCGAGGCTGGCTTTATATTGCAACGCATCTGTTTGCCATATTGCAACATTTCACTTCCACTTGGGAATAGGGTGAGATTGGATAGTTCCTGTAGGTGATATTGAGACGTACCATAGCTAGGGAATAATATATTGAATTTTTTAACTGAAAATTTTGAGTTTGTTGGCTCTTGCACAGGTTTACGGAAGGGATCACAGGTATTATATCAATAGCTTGTATTTTGCGTTGGATTTTGCTGCAGGTGGTTTGAGGGAATCTGTCTGTTTAAATTTAATTTGTATTTTTTTGAGTGACACCTTAAATAAAATTGAAAGTGAACTGAAAAGACAACAGAACAGGTAAATATAGAAAGGAAACTGACCCTTCTAAGGAAACAAAAACAAACTACGGACTGGAAAATAAAACTTGTGACAAACTGGACCCATTTATTATAAAGGGCATGGATCAGTCTAAGCGGAAATGGAGATAGCAAGAACTGAAGATGCTGGAGTCAGAGTCAATACGGTGTGGAGGTGGAGTAACACAGCAGGTCAGGTGGCATCGGAGGAGCTGGAGAGTTGATGTTTCAGTCGGGACCCTTCATCAGGACTAGGGAGGGGAAGGAAGCTGGGAAATTAATAGAGGGAGGAGGGGAGGGGCTGGGGGAAGGTTGGTGGGTTAACGATAGGTGGATGCAGGTAGAGGTAGTGGGGATTGGTCAGTGTGAAGGGTGGGGCAGATAGATGAAGAAGAACATGGACAGGTAGTTTCAGGTCAAGAGGGTGGGAATGAGGGGGAGGGTTAGACATGGGATGAGGCCGGGGGTGGAGAGATTTTGAGACCGGTGAATTCAGGCCTGAATGGAGCAGCTGATGAGTCCATTGGTATAGTATTGGCAAGCTGAAGAAGACTGAAGAAGAGGTCAGATCCTGAAGCTGAGAATAAATTTCTGCTACTGTTATTGTTGCTGGAAGACAATATTCCCAGGTCTAGCCCATTCACCTGGTGTATTTTTATTAATCTGGGCATTATTGGCAGAGCCAGAATTTATTGCTTATCTCCAATCGCACATTAGAAGGGGCTGGTGAGCTACCTTCTTAAACCACTGAAGTCCATTTGGTGTAGGTACGCCCACAGTGCTGATGAGGAAGGAGAGAGTTCCAAGATTTTGACCCAATGACAGTGAAGGAGCATGATATAGTTCCTAGTCAAGATGATGCATGGCTTACCGAAGAACTTTCAGGTGTGGTATTCACATGTATATGTTGGCCTTGTCCTTGTAGATGGTGATGGCCAGGGGTTTGGAAGATACTGTTTAAAGAGTTTTGGTGAATTTCTGAAGTGTATCTTGTAAATAGTACACATTAATGCTACTGTCAATTAGTGGTGGAGTGACTGAATGTTTCTTGATGTGATACCAATCAATTGGGTTGGATGTCTGGACTCTGTGCTGGATGGTGTCAGGTTTCTTCAGTTTTGTTGGAGCTGCACTTATCTAAGTAAGGGTAGTATTTTGTCACACTCCTGACTCATGCCTTGTAAATGGTGGACAGGCTTTGAGGAATGAGGCAGTGAATGATTAGTTTCTGGTCAACGATACCCTCAGAATGCTGATAATGGGGAATTGAGTAATGGCAATGTCATTTAATATCAAGGGCAATGGTTAGATGCTATCTTGTTGGTGATAGTTAATGACTGGCAGTTGTGTGGTATAAATATTCCTTGCCACTTGTCAGGCCAAACCTGGAAATTGTTTGTGTCTTGCTGTGTTTGGACATAGACTGCTTCAGGTCAAGCAGTCATCAGCCAACATTTCCACTTCTGACCTCAGATTGAAAAATACCATTGCTGTGGGTCTGGAATCAGATCTGTAAGTCAGATCTGGCATGGAGTACAAAATGTCAGATGGTTTTTTTTATGGCAATCAACAATCGTTTCATGGTCATCATTAGACTATCAATTCCCAATTTTAGTTAATTCCAAATCCATTATCTGCCATAGTGGGATTCCTACTGGAGTCTCTAAACTCAGACTGACTGTGATCACTAAAGTCTGAAAGTATTGCTAAGCCAATTTGTAAGATGTCTTAGTTGTATCATTTAATGTGAAAATTATAGCTTATATTTGATCACAGATTCCTATTAATTTTTGTTTAACTCATGTTGAGACCATCCAGAAAAGATGTTTGAAGCACTTCTACACACAAAGGGTGATTGAACTCGCTTCCATAAAGGTGGTAGATGTTCGTTTAAATCAGTTGCTCGTCTAAATCTGAGGTAGACTCTTTTTTAAGCATAGGTATTGAGGGTTATGGACAAAAGGCAGGTGTATGGAGTTAGGCCCCAGATCAGCAATGATCTCACTGAATGGTGGAACAGGCTCATGGAGATGAATAGCCTGCTCCTGTTCCTATGTCACTATGTTAATTCTGGATGATAGAGCATATGAGAGAGACACCATTTAGTCTTTGCTTTGTTGACTCATCTACAGTAAAACTCCCTTTGTTTTAAACCATGGAATATTGTGACTATTCTTTCAGTAAATAAGTGGTATTTCATATTGCTTTTATTTATAAAGTAGTTACTAGTCTCTACTGAAATTGTAACAGTGGCATGATGATTGACTCCATCCCTGTGACTATCAACATAGAATTGGTCTATGTACAATGCGACAGTTACTCCTTCACTCCTTCTGACTTGCCCTTCAGTACTGAAAATGTCAAACTTGACATGATACTCAATGACTTCACTAACTTTGACCTTTAGTATTGGGTCTTGCTGTGTGTTGCTTAACTTATTAAATCTCAGTTCTGCTTCAATACTGCATCATATTTTGTGTAACATAACAATTAACTCATATGCTCCAGCACACACAAGGTGTAAGATTACATTGTGCCATACAGCTCTTCTGTACTAGATTCTACTCAACGTAACGTTAATTCTTCTATTTAATTCCAATTTGTGTTTCAACATTAGTTCTTACTGAATTGACTTATCAATCACTCCTGACTTTACCCCACTGCAGGATTATACTTTGGATGAAATGACAGCTCAGGCACTTTGACCACATTTGTGACAGCTGGGAAATGCATCTTTTCTGGGGTGCACACATAAGAAAAATCAACATGGGTTAATAGGGCATGGACATCTACTATGTTGACTTACACATAAACAATGGCTAATTGGAAGGCAAATGATGTATATGGAATGAAACCACAGCATGGGGTTAGTGTGTCCAGGAAAGGTGAGAGAAAATTCACGGAAAAATAAAACTGAATTCAGATCATCACTCAATGAGTATTGACATATGGCTATGGTATTAGAATTAGGATCATTTTCTGAATTAGGTTAGGCATGCAGCAACAGAATTTTTGGGACTCACTCAGAGTTTTAGAAGCACAGACACAGGAATTTAAGTGGACATGTGGCATAAGTTTTGTCTCTCAATGGCAAGTTAAAGCTTTAGTCATACAATACAGAACCTTTCAGGCAGGACAGCTTTTCTGAACCGGGGAACCCAATTTGAATTTGTTGGAATGTCAAGAATATTCACCCAGTCCAATCAAATCATGTACATGGATGCAACTTTATTAGTCAAAAATGGGAAACACGTGTGTTCACAACTCTGACTATATGTACAAGATTAATATATGGCAGGTAGTATGTTTCCTCTAGTGAGTAATCTGTTTATATATTACTTGGCTCCTTCAGGAAATAGCCGTTTCATTGTGTAAACGCTTGCAGTATTAATGCTGAAGGCTCTGGATATTCAGCAGCTCATGAGAAAGCAGATTCTTGGTCAGATAGGCTTCTTGCAACAGGGTTATTACACTGTTAGGGATGAAGATTTATTGGGGCCACTAGCCTGACCAATTGAGGCAGCTACACAGCTCATCTAACCCCACCTGACCGGGATACACAAGTGGGACTTAAACTATTATATGGGCTTATTATGATTGACGTTCACTAGAACCATAAATATAACACGAGGTACATGGAGAGTACACTTGAACAGGAAATAATATATTGTGGATCTCTCTCAGCTCTACAGTCTGTTTTTTGACTGCCTCCCATATCGTCTGCTCAGGGTACCTGATTCACTCTCTTAAAGGGGCAACACACACCCAACAACATACAAAACACCCCTCCCCCTTTATTCAATACTCCCCTTAACAATATATATGTATAGATTCAACAATTATAACTATTATACAGGCATAGTAGCTAACAGATGTTTATCATCAAGAATATTAAAAAAAAATTGGAAAAGAAAATGATCCTTCTATAGTGGCATGGTCAGTCTCAGGGGGTATGATAATTCCTAGAAGACTGTCTCCCTGTCTCAGGAACCTTTTCGAGTGTCATTGCCTGGGATTCTGGAAGCTCCAGTTGTTTTGCAGGTATGTCCATCTCTGATTGGATCTTGTTGCCCTGAGACTTTGCTGTTGTCTCATCCCTGGGTGTGGCCAACCCCATCTCAGAGATACATGACTCAGTCAGCACCACTGGCTGCATCCGGACTGGCTTGGTATTCTGAGGGACGTTCACCCGCGCCCTTTTCCCAGCTACTGATGCGGTGGTTTTAGAACAATTGCCAGATCAGGCACAAACTTACAATAGTAATTTACAAGTCCCAAGAACAATCTCAGTTGAGACACAGTGTCTGGTCTGGGGGTTTCATGACAGCCTCCAACTTCTTGGGCACTTTGTGCAGTCCCTTGCCATCAATTATATGGTTCAGATCCTCTATGGAGTCTTCAAAAAAAACTCACATTTCTTTCTTTTTACTTGTAGGCCAAGATCCTGCAACCTTTTTCAGGTTTCTTCTAGGTTTTTCAAATACTCCTCTTTGGAGGGTCTAGTAATTAAAATATCATCAGATAACAGTGGACAGCTGGTGAGCCACTCAAAATTTGGACCATGGCCCACTGGAATAAATCTAGCGCTGGTGTGATGCCAGAAGGAATTCGCTTGTAGTGGAACAGTCACCTGTGTGTCTCTATTGTTCGTGGTGCCGGGTCTCCTACATGACTTCCACCTGCAAGTAGGCCTGTGACAGATCATTTTTGAGAATTTCTTTCCTCCAGCCAGTCCACTGAACAAGTCCTCAATGAATGGGCAGTGGGTATTGATTCGGTCCCAGGGCTGGGTTGACTGTGACCTTAAGGTGGTTACTGGTTCCAATTTCCAGGATCACCAGCCATTCCAGTTCCACCTCCACTTTAGGCCAGATGGTGTACGGGACTGGAAGCTCCTTCAGTTTCCCGCTTCAACCAAAGCTTAGTTTCTACTCCTTTCGTTTCCCTCAGAGTTCCCTTGAAGACACCTTTATACCTGTCCAAAATCTCTTACAAACTGTTTCTTCGTCCACTAACCAATTAAGTGTACCCTAATTTAACTTTAATTTCTGTAACCAGGAGCATCTGAATAATGTAGGGCAGTCATCTTTCACTACGTACAGAGGCAGTTCGATGTACTCATCCCTTAGCTGTACTTTTACCAGTATATAGCCCTTCAGTGGCACCACTTGTTCCATGTATGTCCATGGTGCAATTTTGGCAGGCTTCAATGGCAGTACCTTTAACTGGGAATCAGAGACACTGCGATACCCGTATCCACTTCCCTGTTTAACATCTTCCCTTCCAATTTGGGAAAAAGCCAGAAACGATCAACTTTACTCCATAAACAGCATGTTTAACTGAAATTCTAAGGAATCTGGGTCTTTTGTTTCTCCCGCAGACCCAGCTGACTCGTGGTCTGCTCCCTGGCTGGCAGCTTGTAACTTATATCTTGCCTTCTGAACTGTCTTCTTTAAATATGCTTTCTCTTGTTTGGGTTGTACCAGGCAATTTCAGGCAATATGGCCCACTCACTTAAACCGGCCACAATGGGCTTCTCGAGCCCAACATGTTGACTTTTTGTGGCTACGCTTGTCACTTCAGCCACATTCTACAGTTGATACTGCACTTTGCTGAGTTTCTGCTACTTCATGCACATGGGCGTGATCACTCAAATAGGCTGCTTCATTGGCAACCAGCTCCATCGAGCTGGCAATTTTGAAAGCTGCCTTGAAATCTAGGTCTCCCCGTGTTAGTAGATTCCATTGGATGGGTTCATGTCAGAGCCACAAACCAAAGTATCCCACAAGGCATCTTAGAGGAACCCTTCAAGTTTGCAATGTTCTGTTAACATCTATAAGATGGCCATAAATTGGGCAATGGACTCTTCTTCATGCTGTCCCTGTTTATAGAAACAGAAACGTTCCATGATTATCAGTGACTTTGTTGCAAGATACCTCCCTAACACTTTGCATTGTTCTTGGTACATCTTCTCTGCAAGTTTTTCTGGTTGCACTAGACTCCTTAGAATCATGAAGGTCTTACTCCCAACAGTACTCAAGAAAACCATGACGTCTTCAGCCATTTTGTTCACGTTTAGGTACACATTAAAATGTTTGGTGGACAGAATCCAACTTTCTGTCTCTTCATCAAACAGTTCCATTGCGCCAAACTGGCCCATCACTTTGTTAACAACTGGCAGGAATTTTTGCTGCCACTCAAGTCTAGTAGCCATTTGCAGCTCGAGTCCCCTTGGTGAATGCTCTCCATGTTGGCTGCTCACTCACTGACTGTATTAGCATACCGTTTTTCCCTGGCTTTGTCTGTGCCCATGTCCCCTTGCGACCTCTTCCCTTGACATTACCTCTACAATCCTGTGCCATTTTCAAAATCTGGGTGATGTTCTACATCTCAGCAAATAAAAACCAGTGTTTGCACACTGTTTGTGGGTGGGATCCCACTCTTATGGTATCAGAGGTAATTTCTGATGAAGGGTCTAGGCCCGAAACATCAAGCTTTCCTGCTCCTATGATGCTGCTTGGCCTGCTGTGTTCATCCAGCCCCACACCTTGTTATCCCACTCTCATTGTCAGTTACTATGATTGTGATTCACTAGAACCATAAATAGAAACTGAGATAGATGGGGGATAAACTTAAAGTGGGAATAACTTATTGCGTACTCTCTCAGCATCACAGTCGGTCTTGCCTCTGTGTCACCTGATCCACTCTCTTAAATGGGCAACACACACCCACTACATACATAACAAGGATTACGTTAAATTAACCTAACTGGGGTGCTACTTAAAAGAGCCATCCATAAAAAAGGTTCATAGAAAGGTGGACTGGGTGTCAAGGAAAGGAAGGGGAGTCAACTTGGATCAATTGTCAGGGACAATAGAAGAATCCTGGGAAATGGAGGCAGAAACTGGAACTGAGAGTGGGGGTAGTTAATGGAACAGGGCAATGGGGACAATGAAGGTAGGAAGTTATATATTAAAAGAGTGTTCTAATGTGGTTATTGGATGTGATAGGGAGGAAGAAAGAGGAATGGAAATGAATGAGGTGGGTGTCAGGGTAAGGCTGGGCATTGAAATCCTGTGGGAATGGGGTGAAAAGTTGAGGAAGTTCGAGAAAATAATATGAGGGCTAATATTAAGAAATGACATTCAAGAAGGACAGAGGGGAAGAAAAGGGAAGCAACCAGAGCATTAAACGTAATTAATCAAAACTGTACACGAAAGGAGGGAAGTGGGGAGAAAAAAAAAGTAAAAATAAATTTAACCTAACCATGTTGTACAAACTCGAATACCAGAAGAGTGCTTCTGAAAGGGAGGGTGTTCCCTCAAAGTTGAAAGACTGTAGGCCATGTGTACTTTCATTGCATCACAACAGGTGTTTTTGCTGGAAACTCTGCATTAGGAGGCTTCTCCACATCCGGGGATGTTGCTGCTTATCCAGAGCTTTCAGATGTACATGTTCCTCATCAATTTTGTGGTTGCACGTAATGCAGCCAAGTCAGTAACTCAGTACTGGGCTCAGTAGGGGCCTGTTTTCCAGCCCTTCTCTGAGTGTTGGAGACCTTGCCACTACTTCCTCCTTAAGCTGCATGTGCAAGGCAATACTGTGACTCTGAGGTTACTCTAGATTTATTGTCACCAAGGTGAATGTCTCTGCACCAGAGGAACGCGGATGGAATGGCTTTATTATGATTCACAATTGTTCTGATAGGCTGGCCCATGAAAATTGCAGAGGAGTAGGCCATACCTATCTCCAGAACAGAGCTGACCAGGTCAGGGGAGTTTCGGGTGCTGAACCAGCCCACACATGTAAACAGCACTTCTAGGAATGGGGTTGGGAATCCCAGAGTTAGTCTTGGCTGCCATTTTCACACATCATAAAGTCTGTCCGATGACTTGAAAATCCAGCTCATCAACTGCACTTTGATAAACACATTCTCCACTTGTCTAATCTTAGGCTAGTTAAATTTATGTTGTCCTTATTAGTCCAATGTAAATAGTCTGCTTATTTATGCATTTCAAAATTTTAAAGAACTGGATTAAATATCTTCTCAGTCTTCTGGTCTCCAAAGTGAATAAATTTGGTTTGATGAATTGTTCTTTGTAACTTGGAGTTTTAAGTCCTCGGTTCCTTTTCAATGTCATTTTGAAGATGGATTGTTCACTAATAATCTGTAAACGGTTAGGATACATGTTGCCAAGTTATAATTAAAATATTTGTTGATGCATACCTGTTTTAATTAGTGTTGTTGATATTGTTCAAGTCAATTGCATACTTTCACTGAATGATCAATAATCATCCCAAATCCTTTTACTTTTCCATCTTCTTTATTGAATACCTTTTCAATATGAATACATCTGATATTTTTGATACGCTCTTAATTGCATTATGTTCATACATCCAATTGCAATTCCCGAGACCTGAGATTCTCAACCATTTTTTTATTTACTGCAGCCATCTTTGGAGATTCACGACTCATAGATGTCCCTCTTTTCCCCGATGCTAAGAAACAGGAGAGTGCATAATTAATATTTACATACATATAGCTGGCAATTCACAATGCTTCCATTCTGTTCCATCGCCACTTTAATTCAGCTCTTTTACAGTTTGGAGTTTTAATATCAATCTCTCCTATACTTGATATCTGGCTAGCCATGTGCTTTACTGTCATAGGTAAATTTTGTAATATTACAGGAATCTTCACTGTTTACAATTAGAGTGAACAGATACAAATTTGGAATATGCAAAACTCACTATATTGTGCTTCTAAATTAAGTCCTTTCTTTTTTATTTCATTTTTATTGTCAAATTAATTCTCAATTTAGCGGCTAAATTGCCATTAACTCCATAAACCTTAAGCTTCCTTAAAAGTCTCAAATGTCACACGTTGTCAAATGCTTTCTTGAAACTCAATTAAATGATATCCTCTGGATGGTTCCTGTTCATTAATTTAGTTAACTATTCAAAAAATCCCAGTTTGTTTGAGCTAAAGTTGATAGCTTATAAATCTGAGCTCCGTAATCATTATGGTCTATTGCTCTCTAATAACCATTAATAGCATTCCAGTTAAAGTTCTCAATCATTTCTACTACTAAGGTTATTAGACTAAATATTCTACAATTTTCAGATAAAAGGCTTACTCTTTTTGGTGACTGGGATAATATTTGCTAGCCTCACCCATTTTCTCACTCTGCACAAAGTAAGCAATGTAACTTGAATATTTAAGACAATGTCTTACCCTAACTAAAATGTAATTGGGTATTGAATTTCTGTTTTTTATTTGGAAAATCTGATTCTAACTGATATTTGTAAATATTTCAGATGTTCATGCCAAAACAAGTGGATCTGAAATTTCTCTACAATGTTCAGATCTGGAGACTCAGATTAAGAATTATTCTCTGTTTCGCAAATTTTTCCCATAAAAAAGTTGGACCCGCAGATGAATTGCAGAGGGAGTTACACACAGGATTCCTGGGTTTGTTCATTTGCATTTCTGTTGGTCCATCAGTGTTGTAAAATCTATTAAAACTGATGTAAGCAGCTCATTTACCCCAAAACATCTCTCTATCCATTCGAAAAAAAAGTTCAGAGAGTGACAGAGGGAAAACAAGCAAGAGCAGAACATTCCACAACACTTTCACTTCTTGATAATTTTTCTTCAAATCTAAGCAGTATTTTTCCTATACTTGGTCAGAATTGTGATGACATGGACATCACTCAAATGTTGAGGGTGCCATAGCTTGGTACCAATGAAGAGAGAATTTAGAACTTCACTGATTAACATTTGAAAGTTCTCATCAAGATAACCAAAGGCAGGAAACATAAACATATTGGTACGTGCCATGAGCCATCCAGAAATGTAACTCCTGTCTCCTGGCTGGAATGCCACATTCCTCACCCTTGAACTAGAAAACAGTCCTGCAAAAAGTTAAGCAACCTTACCAGAACTGCCAAGGCAACACATTGGGCATTCTCTTTTCTTCCTGAGTACCATTGCACTCTTCACCTTCTTAAAGCAACATTACTGCAATGAATCCTTTGTACTGGCATTAGGTTAAGGGCAGCTCAAGCACTGCATCTTGCACAATGATCACACTATTCCACTAACTTACACACATGACCCTAAAATAGGTTTGTTCTGGATTTGAAGCAATGTTGATGAAGGACCCACTCAACCATTTTATAGTTGTTTCATTCTGCCCTCTCTTTCTATGCAATAATCACCTCCAATTTACAACTTGTAGCATTTGCTTCTTGTCTCCCAGATACCAGTGCAGAAATTTTTACCTGCAATTGCATGAATATATGCCACCTCCTTAATGACAAAAAAGACAAACCTGCCATTGGGTTTAAGGTTAAGGTACTGAGAATTTATGGGTGCTTGCATCAAATTGGGATGATTCAAGAACTTACTGACTACATAAAGGCTTGGAAGTCAATATTCACAAGAATGTAGCAACTGTCATGTGTAATTTTCAATGTTTTGCCTTTTGCAGCAACTTCACAGCGGTCTTGTTTTTACTTTTGGCACTAATGGAGTGACTTACAGTTCCTAGCATATGAAGAATCCTCATCGCAGATCATCAGGCTGCATGAGGCTGCCTCACCTATTGGTTCCCAGGAGGTAGGTCTGCTGCATCATCCTGTTTTAGGGTAGGAATTGATAGGGCCCTCTTGGTCTGGTGAGGGACAGGAAAACCACTTGGAACAGGCACTTGTCTTAAACAAGATGGAGTTTATTGCATGTTGGAACATGGTGATTCATGGAAGTTAGAGATATACAAGAAAGCGTGCAATTACATAGTGCCTATATTTACTCTATGATGATGATTGTCTCAGTCATATTGGGGAAAGATGGACTGATGAGTTGTTTTGTGGATCTATTGAAATGAATTGAGACAATATTATTTTCCAAGTGGTTGAAGTGGTAACATTATGGTGTCAAAGATAGGATGCCCACAGGAAATGCTATGCTGCTGAGAAATCCTGACAGGAGCTGGGAACAAAAGTCTGCTGTTGTTCAGACCCTCTGAGGAACAAGTGCAGATGTCTGTTGGCAGAATAACAAGAAAAGATAATACTTTGAAAAAGTGTTTTGCTGTTTAGAAATCTGTATTCTTAAGTTTCAGGAGCTCTCTGCTTTTGCCTGTATCAGTTGATCCTGGCAGCTGTTATGCCTCGTAAATTTTAGCATAAGACACCTAAAGTGCATTAGCACTGGAATCCCAGGAAACTTGCAGCTGCTACACACTGGTTCTCTCTCTGGCATATGCCAATGAGGCCAGTGTGGATAGAGTGTGTGGATTGTGAAATGGATCAAAAGCTTGCGAGAAGAATGGGGAAACAACGTTTCAAAGATGAACAAGCTGTAAAAATAATTTTAAACTTCGTTTGAGTTGATTTGATTTATTACTGTCACATGTACTGATGTTCAGTGAAAAGTGCTGCCTTACGTGCTTTGCAGGCGCATCGGATGATAAAATGCATCAGGGTGACTGAACAGGGTGCAGGATACACTGTTACAGCTGCTGAGAAGGTGCAGAGAGTGATCAACATGAACATTAATGAGGTCCATTCAAAATTCTGATAAGAGGCTGTTCTTGAATTGGTTCATCTTCTCAATAACGCAAATTTTCTGAATTGTTTTTGCGATGCTTGTGTTGTGAAATTCACACTCTAATTTTTAGAAATCTGTCTGCTGCTTACATAACTGAAAATTTTATTTTGACTCCTCAAGCAGCTATTTCACAACCACTAAGTTCTTCTAAATAATTGTGGTCCAATATATTAGCCAAATGAGGCCAATCGGAATGCAGATGTGGGTAATTGCATTTCTGATGAGTGCATAGAAAATGAGTAATACACAATCATTGGATATATGATTCTCAAAACTCATTCACACAGTGTATGCATGTGTACCTTTTGCTTTTTGTGTTAAATTATGTTGGTGAAATGTCAAGACAAAAAAACAGAGGTGAACATATTTTTCAAAACCAAAACAACTGCAAAAACTCTAAATCAGGAACAAAAAACAGAAGTTGCTGGAAAAGCTCAGCAGGTCTGGCAGCATCTGTGAAGAGAAATCAGAGCTAATGTTTCAGGTCTGGTGATCCTTTCTCAGCACAGATGCTGCCAGATTTGCTGAGCTTTTTCAGCAACTTCTGTTTTTGTTTCTGAAAGTGTTTTTAGGTTGTTGTCAATGCTTTTCTTCCTTACTAGCGAATGGGGGTAAGTGCTTGCTGGTAAGTGTGTTATGGATAAGAGGCAGAGTTAAATGAAAGTATTTTATTGTTCTTTCTTTTGTCTGTAAGCTGAATTTTTAAAATTTATTATTTTCAATTTGAAATAGGCTGTGCTTTGTTCCCTTATACCCTCTGTTTGTGAAGTCGAATTTTAGGTGACCACAACAAACTCTCTCTGGCATTGATGGTCCTGTTTTAGTCCAGCAAAGTTCATTTTAAAATTTAAACAAGATATGTTTTCAAACAATTTATGGTCACTTTATGATCATGTCTCTTGGACATGACAAATGTATGTATGTGGGATTTGCATTTATCTATACAACGTCAGTGTACATTAGATGTTTTCTACTAAAATTAACGCATGACTGAATTGTTAATGCCAGTGGCTAATCAGTAATTTATATTAAACTCAAAGGATCCATATGTTTTATTTCTAAGAATTAGGACAGTTGATGAAGGAAATGTGTTCTTGTACTTTCAGCTTCCACAGGTTAAATATAGTTCTACTCAGTTTTGTTCTCCACAGACTGATTATGCAATACTTTGATCTTTGTATCATGCAAATATTATTTCATGAAGTCAGTCAGCTACGTATTTTAGCTCCTCCCATTCCTTATCATTTCATTTTTAGCCATTGTGAGATACACCAGACTATACTTTCCTCCACTGCACTAATTAGTCACCAATCTTTAAAGAACTACCATGAAAAATGGTGAATTCATGACAAATGCTGATTTTATGTACATTTCCCATTTGTTTCATCTGAGCTTCACAGAGAAGTATTATTTTGTCTACTAAAATGCCTGATGGGCCTCTGAAAGAAAATGAACAATCTGATAGCTTTAACAAAAGGTGTTAGGCAAACTGATGCTTAAAGGATTTAACCCAGGCATGGAACATAGTAATTTATTTATTTGTTTTATTAAACAATAGGGTCGCTCCTGCAAGTATCTAAAGCCAAACAACTCACCCACAACCCGAGCTAAATATCTTTTCCAAAACTTTAAAGCCAAACGATGTTTTAATAATGATTATTCGATTTAAGACAACAATACTCTCAACCAATTAATGTAAACTATTAAAAATATTAAATTAGAGAGAATGTTGTAAAAAGGTTAGCTTTCGCTATTGTTATGCCAAGTGGTCATTATACAAGAGATGACCTTTCCGGCCTTTTTAGAGATATCTGTCATACAGTGTTGCAGTATCATGTCCCTCTCTAAGCTTGAATTTGTCCAATGGTGCAAAAATCTTACACAAGTTATGTCAAACTGTAACCTTCAGATTCAAAGCTGAGTAGATATTCAGATTTATTCTAGTTCTCCCATATCAGCAAATATTCTAAGGTTGTGAGATAATGGGAAACATTTACCTAGGCCCTGAATGACATAGGCATTGGTGACATAATTGGGCCAATGATGAGAATGGAAAAAATAGATTCTCAAAGTTGTCAAAACAAGGTCCAATTTTCCATATAAGGATTCAATGGCTGGATGAAATGTCACGAGTGAGCAGTGAGTGTCCTGTTTCTATGCATCAACATCTCATCACCATCTAATCTTGCTTCATTTTCCAAGGGAGTGAAGAGAAACTAGACAGTATCAATACAGGACATGGAAGTCAGAGCATGTACTTGACAGCTGCAACTCACTGGCATCTTTTCTGGGCATCTATCTTATCGAGCAATCCCCAATATCTCAGAGCACACTGGAAGTGCAGTCACTGCCTGTACCCTTCATCAACTTGAGTTGGCATCAACCAAGAACCAGCTTCATCACTACTTCAAGATATATCTCTGAGACTCTTACACAGTAATGTGTTTTGGAGATCCCCAGCACCTTAGATTGCAATGTTGCTGCTAGAATACTTTGCACGGAGGGACAGACACCTATCTCATGTATCCAAACAAGGCACATCTCATCCCTCTTAGCTTGCTGTCTTCACTCACTTTGCACTTAATTAGAAGTTCACAGCATCTTTGCCTTGCCCTTTTATGCAAGTTGGGGAAGTCAATTCCAAAGAATTGAGGTAACGTGATGGGCTGAAGAGGGGCCAATAATTGTAATGGGAGGGCCACTCAACATATGAGGATGGGAAATGATGGAACATAGGAAAACAAGGGGTACTACAGGCAGGACATTATCGATGGTCACTACCACCTTCGCTGATCTGGACAGTATTCCTTCGGATGGGAATGACTGTGGGCCTCCTGCATTATTGTCACATCATGAGGGCCCCACGTCATGAGGGCATGAAGAAACTTCTCCGAGTCTATTGGTGAACCAAAGAGCTAACTGTCCTTTCTGGCCGATGTCCTTTGTAATAACAGTTCAGAAGCAGGGTGTGGAGGCCAGTTCCTGTCTTGCAGCATTTGCAATGACGTGGACCTGGGGTTTTAATATGGCGTTGGTATCATGAATGTTACAAAGTCCCACCCTCAGCAGTGAGCACCTCGGCCTCTGCTGCCCCACGCATGCATGAGATGGACACCAGAGAGGCCAGTTACATTATTAATGAGATGAAGAACAGAATAATGTGTGAGAAAATGTGTCATAGGCCACGGCAGTCCAACTGCCATGAATCTCATGGAAACAACACTGCTAAAAAATTCAGCCTTTATAACATGAGAGCAGGGAGGCGATGGAGTTAAGGTTTCTGCATGTAGTTCTGTTCAGAGCAATACAGCAAGCATGTCATTACAGTCATGAGGCTACAGAGGAAATTTGGAAGGATGTTACCAGAAATGAAGGACTTTACTTATGAAGAAAGATTGGATAGGCTTGGATTAGTTTCTTTGGGACTGTGGAAGCTGAGAGGAAATTGAATTGGGGCATATTAAAGTCTGCGAGGTATGAATAAGATTGATAAGAGGGACCTATTTCCCTTGTCAGAGTGATAACTATCCGGGGGACCTGGATTCAGTGTAATTAGCAGTAAGAATGGAGGAGAGTTTTTGGTAAAGTACATGTTGAAATAAAAATAACTGCCCAAAAGGATGTAAGATCAATTAAAACTTATTGGATATGTAGTTTCAGTTCTGTAAGCTACAGAGCTATGGACCAAGAGGTGAAAACTGGAAATTGCCTGAATAGTTTAACTTTGGCTAACACAGATGATGACCTGAATGGTCTGCTTCTGTACCATAGATTTTCAATAGCTCACAGTCAGACACCAAATATCTGAAACAACAATGAAAAATGCTTTTGAGAAAAATATAACTATTAGATATTTTTGAGATAAAAATCCTCCTTATTTTAATCTGGTTGAATATTTTAGTAAGTTTAATTCACTTCATTTGCTTAAATGTTTTAAAATAAATCTAGCTGTTTTCTATGTTTTAGAAAAGATGATTCATTTAGAACAAAGAAAGAACATTCATTACACCGGAATCTAAGCCAATATTATTTTGTTTTACAGTAACATATGCAATAGATGTTGTTAGATGATGATTTAGGATTTTTAATTTCTTCTCTTTTGATAGAAATATTTACTTCACTGTATTCATCAAAAAGGAGTTGACTGCAAGGAATACCAGGATTTCTAGTCACTTTCTCACTACAGTTTGTCATATCGAATGTCAGGAATTCTAAATACTTTGTGCATACATGTGATTTGTGTAATATGGGCACATAAAATGATATTAAAAATATCCTTCACAGTATTCTCTCTATTAGTAAGCTAAACAATGCAAAGAAAACACAATTGTTCCATGGTTTTCCCATAAGGCCTTTGAATGCTGTCCATTAATGACATTGAGAATATGCTAAGAGCAAGTTAGTGGATTTGACCGTGAATGCAAGGAGCAGTGCAAAAAAACGCTTTAATTGCCAGTAGTTCAGAATGGCAGGTGTGTGTGTCACTTCCAATCAGGGCAGTAGTCAGCCAGTGAGTAACAAATAGCCGGGCAGTAGTAGAAATGGAGTCAGATTCCCTTTCATTTGCTCCATACCTGTCAATTCAATTATGTGAGTTTGTCCTAAGAAGCAAAAAGAACTGATTTACACAAATCATTATTATTTATATCTATGTGTGTGTATATACATATATATATATATATATTTCTACCCACCTGATTGAAAAGAAAACCTTTTATGATAGAAATGTTACTAAATCTATTGACGGTAATCGCGAAAAGAAAATTTGTTTGAACTGAGATTCCAAAGTGCGATAACTGAGTTGTTATCTTAATTGTAAGGTAGCCAGGAATAAAACAACATTTTTTGCACTGGGAGTAAAAGGCATGAGAAAAATGGAATGGATTACTTTGGGAATGTTGATACATGCAGTAACATATTTTACCATGGGACTAAAAAGTTAAAAAAGTAACATTTTGTGCAGAACTATGAAGATTCCGTTTTTCATGTCCTACGTTGGGTGCCCTGAGTTCTTTGCATTGTGTCTGTGGTGTGTTAAAACACAGTTTCATTCTAGCTGCCTTGTGTTTTGTGGTGTTTTTATTTCAATACTTTGAATTTACTGGAGCATACTGTCCGTTATATATACTTTCTGCATGTACCTTCAGCTTGATATTCAATATGTCCAGTACATAACACATCTGCGACTTTGTATTTTATAAAGTGGGGAATATACAATATGTGCTACATACCACAGTACTCAGTTTATTCAGTATTGTACGTATTCGCTCAGAATATGCTGATGTAGGGTATCTGTTGGCGTTGCCCATTTTTGCAGTTCCCTCACTTTTCAACCATGTTGCCAGAATGGAAAATTACCATTTCCACAAGGCTAACAGTACATTGACCCAATTGTCCATCAACAGTGTGATTTACAATTCATGGACTATCTCTTCATCGTGACAAGTCGTTGAGCAATTAGTACATAAATAACGGTATGTATGTTTAACTTCCTGTTACTCTGGGAGTTCTTTCTGGCGTATGCATTCTGCAGTACAATCTGTGCATATTCTTTATACTCCGTAATTTATTGAAATTCAAAAAAACTAAGCTTTTTAATGCTTGTGATCAGATTTTTTTCTAATTAATCAAAAATTCCTAACAACCCACCACATTTAAGATTCTGAATAAATCAGAGAACAAAAAAAAGTCCAAACTGAATATAAAAAAAATGTTTTAGTGATAGTTAGACCCATAGATGTCAAAATTACCCCAAGAGTGGAGGATTGGAACCATGTCCTTCTCTGAGATAGAAAGCATCTCAATTACCAATGTTGCACAGCCAATACTTTGAACAGTCAAACAATATTTATGAAAGATGAGATTTCAACATTCACCGAGCATTAATGCATATGTCTACATAAGTGCAGTTCAAAATATTAACATCTAATACTGCCTGAATGAATATTGTAATTCATTGCGTCTTCCCTCGTGTCGGTCTCATTTTATAACCTCTGGGATCCCATACAGTGAAATTGGTAACACAGGTAGAAATAAATGACAACTAGGATTGATCAAGACTGAAGGTGAAGAACTCTGTGGTTTGACTACGAACTGGAAAGAGAGTACTTTGGTGTGCAGGAGTGTCATACAGATGACCAGAGTTTATTCAGTAACAATAGGACTGGAAAGTATGGAAAAGCAGAGCATGTTTGATATGCTGAATGCGAAATTGTGGTTCAGGATTAGCCTTAAACTGCAATTTATAGTGTAAACAGAGTGGTGGCATGATACGTGGTACATTTACATTGCCATAGGCTGCTGTGATGATATATGACTTATGCTGGCGGTGCAGTGATTAATCATTAGCATATTTAATTCACTTTAATTGCTGTAGTTAATGACCATGTTTTTTATACCAGTGAACAAGCTTTTAAGCCTCCAGGCTCCAAGGCAGTGGGCATAAATTTTATATGCACAAAGTTAATCATTAGGTATATAATTAATATTCATGAATGATGTTTGGAGTATGGAGAAAGACAAATAGTTTGAGTAAAACACTGATTCTGTTAAAGGAAGTTTTCAGAATTTTAATTATATGCTGTAATCCAGTGTTACATTATTAGGGACACCCCATTCAAATATTGTTGAAAAATATTTAAACATAAGGATAAATTTTCAAATTTTTGATGTTTTTGTACTTTTGTTGAAGAGTGGTCTCATAAGAGTCACTGTATGTCTTGCAAACTATGCAAATAAAGTCACAACAGTCCCACTCCCTTATTAGAGAGAGACAACTGGTGGTGTTTTAACTTGGGGATCATCATACTTTGGGTGAGGGGAAAGGTTGACAAAGAGGATCATTCGTAGTAACGTCAGCTGGTGCAGGAATTGAACTCACATTGTTGCTGTAGTGATTGCAATGAGATCAACCAGGTGGACTTCATAGAATATGAGTTCCCTGATTGGAGCTGTTAACCTGGTCCAATTAGGAAGCCCTGGCTGACAGACATAAACAGGAGTGTCAGAGCTTCTGTTTACTCTGAGAGAAGCCAGGCCTGTGTGAAGTACTATGCACATGTAAAGAAAGGGTGACTTGGTGATGGGATATAGGCCTCTGTGGGGTTATTTTAGTGGCGATGAGAGAGGGATTAATGATCTAACATGCAAAAATGCCTACTAGCTGAAGTCTAATTGGACTTCAAACAGGCACTAATACTGGCTTTGTCATAAGAAAATGCGGCAAGTGGAGCACTTTTTACAGGGTATGCTGGTGGAAGTGGACACACTTGCCAAGTTGATTGAGCTTGGGGACACCACATGAATGAAGACAATTGCATAGCCTCTCTCAGCAAAACCCCAAAACAAAGCCAAGACTCGACCAGATGGTTAACATTTTCTTCGGGATCTGTGCCAGTAAGTCATTGTAGTTGCTGTCAGTATGCAAACTCGAGGCAGCAAAAGAGTCCCACTGGATCTGAATTGAGTGAGAAAACTCGTAGGATGGTATCCAGAAGAATGCACACCCTGGAAAGTCCACCTATGTTTGGCCTGGATCAGTTAAATTGCTTAACAACATCCAATCAGCACCAGTTAAAATAAATGTCCTGTTAAATGGTCACCTGGTTCTAATGGAGGTTGATATAGATGCTGGTGTATCAGTAATTGCAGAACCAGTCATTAACAAAGATTGCCATCAGCAGATCTCTCACAGTTGTAGGGATTGGCTGGGTATACCCTGGACTCAATTGCGCATTGACTATGCAGGTCCTTCCGTGCGCTCAACATTCTCAGTCACTGTGGATGCCCACTCAAAGTGATTGGATGTGCTTAGAGTTTATTCATCAAAATTGGGGACGTCAATGGAAAAGTTACAAGTATCTCTTGCAATATATAGACTCCCAGAAGTGTTGGTCACAGACAACGGGCCATCATTTATCTGCTCCTCTGATGCTGCTTGGCCTGCTGTGTTCATCCAGCTCTACACCTTGTTATCTACTTCCTAAAGTCAAATGGCATTTGGCATATGAGGACAGCTCCATACCATCCACCATCCAATGTTCTGGTGAAAAGAGCAGTCCAAGCTTTGAAGGCAGGCTTAAAGAAACAGCCTACAGCTTCACTCGATACCAAACTGTCCCAGTTCCTACTTATTTATCAGACCACCCCTCATGCAACTACATGGTTATCTCTAGCAGAGTTAGTAATGGGGAAGAGACTCTGCACCAGGATAAATTTCATCTTCCCACACCTCAGGGGAGGGTGAAATGGCAACAGGAAAGCCAATGCTAGACACAAAACTCCTTTAAGTGAGAGACACAATTTACTGCAGGGGACAAAGTTTGGTGCTGGAACCATAAGAATGGCCCTGCATGTGTAAGAGGCATGGTGAATGCAAGGTCAGGTCCCTTGACAGACAAAGTTTTGGTACGTGAGGCAGTTCTGAACAAGCATGTGGACCATATGAAAGCTGAAAACTTGTGAATGGGGCAGGAACAAAGCATGCCCGGCCCCTCAGAATGTCTTGAAGGCTGTCGGACCCTGTAAGTTCTTCCCCTGCACCTGGAGTTGAAGAAACTTTGAAGTCTGAGTTGGACATGCAGATGTTGCAGCCTTGATACCTTTACCACCTGAAGAAGAAGATGAATTTCTTCCAAGGTGCACTGGGTGCAAGAAGTGGGTTACACACTGCCCGTATCTGAGGCTGAGTCAGAGGAACTGGACCTGGTCTGAAAATGCTCCAGGAGAGGCTACAAGAGAAAGAACAGGCCCATATCTCGATGTGAAGGGGAGGGATGTAATGATTGCTATGAGATCAGCCAGGTAGACCTCACAGAATATGAGTTTCCTGATTGGAGTTATTAACCTGGTTTGATCAGGGATCCTGCCTGACAGATATCAACAGGAGTGTCAGAGGTTGTGTTCACTCTGAAAGCTGGCTCTGAGGGAGTTGGATCAATGTCAAGGACTCTCCACGGGTATAAATAAAGGGTGACTTGGTGACAGAATACGGCCGCTGTGGAGTTATTTCAGTTGGTATCACTGCATTGCAGACCAGCCAACTATACAAATTACCAGTAGTGAAAAAAAATTGCTGGAAAAACTCAGCAAGTCTGGCAGCATGTGTGGAGAGAAATCCAAGTTAACATTTCAGGTCCAGTGACCTGTCTTTAAAACTGATAGTAGCTAGGAAAATGTTCTTTTTTATGCAGAGGATTTGAGGGGAGAGTTGGTAAGTTGGAAACAATGGGTGAAGATAGAGCCCAATGAGAGAGAGGAACAGTTGTACAGACAAAAGAGTGGATAATGGTCTGCCCAGGAGTTTGAATAGCTACTGATAGTGGATAACAATGGATAGTGTATAATAGCTGATCATGTGATAGTAAGGCAGGGGGTGTGGTTGGGATAAGGACATGGGAGAAAGTATCTAAAACTACTGAACTTGAAGCTCAGCGCAAGCTGAAAAAACAGCACCTCATTTTCTGCTTGAGAACCCCACAGCCTTCTAAACTCAATGTAGAATTTAACAACTTTAGGGTTTGAGGGCTGAATGGCATATGCTAATCTTCTCTTGAACTGGTGCTGTGGTGTATAAAAGTGGCAGCTATTAACAAAAATGCTGTGGTCTGAAATTTTTCAGGAGGTGAGAGTCACAGTGGCAGCACTGGAAGTGGGTGCCGCATCCGTGCAAACAATATGTTAGCTTCCAGGAGGCATGGGGCACATCTGAATGATGAGTGGAATAGACAATGGGGTACCAGTACCAGTGCCACTGTCAACTCCATCTGACTCACAGGCAGGTGCTTATGTCATCTTTAAAAAGCTGCCAACCCTTCATATGGTGTTGCCTTGTTGCTATGGATTACCTCCACAACTGTATGGACAATCTCTCTGTCAGATTTGAAAACCTAAAGAGTAGACCGAGAGACTGTTGTCCACAGAACAGAGAGAAGATACTGGATGGTCCCATGTCTTAGCGCTACCTCCTTTGAAGGACAGGATGTGAGGGCTCTCTTTCCAAGGGAAGGTGTAGATTACAGACCAAGTAAGTCTCATCAGAGATCCCAGAGTAGGTCCATTGCATGGGTCACCCCCATACCCTTACCCGCCGCCCACAAACACATGCATGCACACACACACACAAAAAAAAGCTGGTACTACATGCAAGCCATCGGACGGGTAAATGGGCCTTCTTCACTTGAACACGGTGAATTCTCCATTCTACTCCAATTTGCAGCTTGTCTGTGGCAATGCAAGTCAATGTATCAGGTGGGGAGGAAGGGAACAGCTGCGTGGTGGAAAGTGGATGAAGCAGAAACATATTCTTTCAATTACATGCTTCATTTCATTGATTTGTCTTTGCTTATCTCCACCACATCCTTGGAGAACAAACCAATGAGGGAAGCATCCGTAAGTCCCATCATGGGTCAAAGATCAGTCAGCTGTACATATGTTGTGGAATCTCCTTGATGAGTTCTTCCTTCAGCTTGCAAGAAAAAAGGGCACACAACAACAAAGAACATGGAGTTGGTCACCAACAGCTCCACACCAAGCTCTGCTCAAAGCCCTTTACCAAGTTGGTGCTGGATGCCTCCGTGCTCTCTTGTGGTGGCATTATGTTTTCTCATGGGTCTGCCAATGCACTTAGCATTTCTGTTTGTAATCATCTGCCTTCTTCCTGTGCAATTGAACTCATCTGTGCTGCCTTACGTGCCAAGGAGCTGTGTCCTTCCCCAGCCTCTGGCTGCAGGCCACTCATAACTGGTGACTCACCACATGCTGAGCCCAGGTCCAGTGATACCCTCTTAAGTATGCACTGTCCAGTTTCTCTGCTGGTGGCTGTGAGAATGAAACTGAGTGATGATGTTCCTTCATCATCCAGATCCAGCACCTCATACAATTCATGCACTCACTTTTTAAGGTGGCAGCTTTTGGTACCTGAAAGGCTAAGATCACAGGAATGAAACCGTAGTGAAGAGAATGGGCAGAACACAGAGATGCATGCTTACATCATCTACAGCTTGTACTATGAGGAAATTGTGGCATGAGAGGTGAGTGGAATGTGAAAAGGTGCACGAAGTAAACTACCAACTCTGGTGGCTTTTTGTCCTGCCCTATACATGACTTCGGTTGAGTCTGTTGCTACTGCATTTTCCTTTGCTTGATATCTCTTTAATAACAAAATGGCTGGGGAGAATTTTGGAAGAGTGTTCATTGGTTGCCTGATTATAAGAACATTAGTTTCTAAGAAATACCCATTTGATTTGGATTTCCCATGGGGAAGAACAGCTAAGAAGCAAGGATTATAGAGAAAGCTAATTACTGTGAAGTTGGCTTTTAGACTTTTTAATTGTTAAGCAGTTCAGAAGACCAAGCGTTCCTGCAAAGATAAAACAAACAAAGTGCTCTTTAAATAGAATAATTTTCTTTTCCGCCTTCTTCAAGCAGATCCAGATGTTGAAGCAGGTCTCTCACAATAAAAAAAGAGAATACAGGAAGAATCTTCGATATGTTATTTAATGTAGGGGCAATGTATTAGGTGTTGGCTGACAAGCCACCCCCAACACCAAGAAAACCTGCCCAAACATCCACCGATCAGCTCGTCAAGAGCCAAGATGAAATTGGGCGAGTTTCTAAGAGAATGACGCGCCTGAACTCTGGCTTGCATGGCTTCAGACCCTGGCAGCTTCTGGATCCTAAAGTTTGCTGGTTGAGGCATACTTCTCAAGGGAACCAGCAACAACAATTTCTTATTTTTTTTTTGCAGGGTGGTAGTTGTAGAGAAAAGGCGATCAGTGAGGTTAGAAGTACGGGCAGGGGGATAGGCATCCCATCTGTGGCTCTGATTGTCCCTAGACTAGGGCAATTGGAGAACCCCTCTCCCAGCAAACAGGTCATCTTGGTTTTCCAGTCATGAACCTAACTGCCTTTTTCATCCATCAGAGAGGCAGATGATCTTGGAGCTAGTGAGTTGAAGCCTAAAAGTACTCATTAAGTGATTGCTTAAATGCCTTAATTGGTGGCAAGTAGAGAAAGTCACCCATGTACCTTTTTGCACATAATTTAATTAGTGAGATAGTCAGAAAGAAGTAAACATCTCCTTAAGTCCACCTTGTCCAATTGTTTCCCCTTCTGGTCACCTTGCCTGTCATTTCTAGGAAGGAGACAATCACATGTGTAATACTGTGTGTTGTACAGAACACTGAAGTAAGGAAAAGTAAGACATTCTGGATTTGACAATACAATTCCTGCTGATGAGATGGTGTGAGCCCTCACCAGGTCAATTAAAGAGGTCAGATAAGGGAGCCTCTTGGAATTCTGTGTCAGATGACTATAATGAGTCATGTAAGAGAGAGTTCCCAGACATGCACCTTGTTGGTGGTAGCCATGTCAGGGGAATTTGATACAACATGGCTCCTGGTAAATGCATCTCAGGTGCGAAAACAATTAGATAGAAAGTGAGAAATCATAAAAACAGAAGCCGGTTTGAGGTGGGATGGCTATGACTTTGCATATTTGTGAGAGAAAAATGTCAGTGTTCATTACTATGTGAGAAATATTTTTGTAGTATCAACTATTTAAAGTAAAATTTGCCATTTTATTTGAATTAAATTATATGAACTTTTGTTGATTATTACGGTAAAAGGTGTAAAAATATGAAAAGTTATTCAGTCATTTTCTCTCCATTGATAATGTGGGGGGTTTGTTTCTTTTAAAAATGTTCTTCATGTCTATGGAGATCATAAGACAACTCTGGTCAGTGCCTTCTCCTCGGTGACGGTCAGAATACATTGCTGTTTTGGTTGTCCATCAGTTAGATGCTGCTGCCTCTGATTATGGACCAATTTCTCTCTAAAGATAGATGAAGTATCTCTGTGAGTGGTGTACAATGTGCTTCAATGAAATGGCTGACATAGTTGAATTGCTGACAGTGTGTGCACACTGAGAGAGCTATCTTTGTGCAGTTGAAGAGGAGCTATAAATGTTAGCCTTGGATCTTGCTGATTGGATTCATATAGTAGATGAGTCAAGGGGATGTGTTGAATAGAGCAGTGTGTGAGCTAACAGTTCACTGGTTAGGATTTGGCAAAGATGTAGTCAGTGTCTTCGCCAACTTTTGCAAGATCATCGAAATTTTTGCAGCACTACATCCAAGTCCTCGAGGGTAGATGCTGTCATTCACTGTGATAACAACTGATTCCACTGCCTTTGTATTGTCTTCTGCAGGGTCCTGACCTTTGAGGAAGATTCTGTACTCCGGTCGAATTCCTTCAGTAAGACCTTTAGTGCTGCTTGTTGCACCATTTCTACTCCTCCTTCTGCTGACAAACTCTCAAAACTTCATATGCCACTCCCCTTCTTATTTTCAAAATAGTGTGTATCGTTTCTCGTATCTGGTTGCACTTTCCAGGTGTGTGATTTTGAACAAATGCCTTCTGTTTTCTCTGGTCTCCTCAGAGTTTACCATATTATTACACTGGTGATAATTCACACTTAAGCATTGTATGGAAAACAATTCTTTAACATCCAGAGTTGATTTAATAAACCAGACATCTCTTGTCCTTGAACTAATGATTAGTCAAAGTGCAAAACAACTAGGAAATATTGCATACAATGTAACATAGATTGGCATAGGTTGGATTGCATTCGACAGGCATAGTCTAACAAATGAATGCTTCAAATGATTCAGTGGTGGTGGATATTTTGTTTAAATTACTGCGCAAAAGGGGTGGAGTTTTAATTGACAGAGTTTCATAGGCCGGAGAAGTGGCAAGTGAAGCTTCATTTACTACATGTGAACTTTTATTCTTGAAGTAAATATGGAAGTTCAACCTACCTACTTGTTGCCTGCATACTGTTTTAATTTATGTGTTAGCAACTTCAGGGCTTCTGCTTTGGTCATGAAGTTGCTAAAGGACTGGAAGCCCTACTGCATCACTCTGATGTATGAATAGATGCTATTTTGTAGGAAAACCATCTATTACTCTCAAGCCTACTTTCATATTGGCTTAGGTCACTTCCAAGGGTTTCCCTAGCCCCATGGACACAACATATATTGTGCTGTCCTCATTGATTGTACATATCACAAGGTCTGAATGTTTCTTCCTGCACTTGAGAGATGCTCTTTGTCTAGACTGCTCCTACTCTGAGATTGCTACACCTCTGTCTCAACCTTATCCATGAGAAACTATTGCCTGACTCTTAGGAGTTCCAAAACATCTTTTATTTACACAGTAAGGTCCAGAATATTTATCATTGTTTTACTTTTGTTATGATCCCAGCTGATGTTATTCATAGAAACGTCAAATCCCAAATGGAAACCTAGTTTATATGATCATACTTTGTTTTAATTTCATTTTGATTAAGTGGTCACTCACTGAAACATAAGCAGGCTGTGCTGCTGATTTTATTTTAACAATAAAACTGAAATTTATTGACAAAGAAAATGAAGGTAATATAAATAACCAAACTACTTATAACTCAAATTCAAAGATTTTAAAAAACATGGTAAAAATATACTTACAAAACAGAAGAACCTGGGTGTTCATATACATGAATCACAAAAACGTTAGCAGGTAAAGCGAATAATTAGGAAGGTAACTGGAATGTTGAGCATTATAGCAAATGGTTGAAGCATAAAGTAGGGAGGTCATGCTACAAATCTTTAGGGCAGTGCAGAGACTGCATCTAGAGAATTGTATACGGTTTTGGTCAACTTAAGGAAAAATATCCTTGCATTAGAAGCAGTTCAGAGAGAGTTAACTAGGATGATTCTTGGCAAAAAGGGGTTGTCTTACGAGGAAAGGTTGAGTGAATTAGGCCTGTAATCATTGGAGTTTAGAAGAATGAGGGGTGAACTTATTGAAGCGATTCTGAGGAAGAGTCACCGGACCCGAAACGTTAACTCTGATACTTTCTTAAAAGACTCTGCCAGACTTTGCTAAGCATTTCCATCAACTTGGGGCTGTTTTCTGCAAAAACACGAAGAGTAACATTTTTGAGGAGAGGGGAATGAAAGCAGGTCTGAAAGGGCGAGGGATAGCACCTGAGAATAAAGAACTGTTGACAATTCCAACAATCCTGGGGACCAGGCTGGTAAGCAGTTAATGTGAATGTGGTTGAGACACCACAGATGAGACTTATGGATAATATGAGCTCAGAAAGGGCATACGTTGACAGGAGAGGAACTAAAGAAGAAAGCACGTTCAGGGCTTGGGAGAGAAGAACCTTCAAAGAAATTTAGCCACATGGATTATTCTATGATTCTGTGACTAGTGGAATGGAGGAATGTGGCAGAGAAATCTGATTAGCTGATCTCAATCAGTGTGACAAATAAATCCATGAGCTCCTTGCACTTGTTATTAGAGTGCAGATGTAGGAGACAAGGGAGAATGATATTAAAAAGTGGTCTGAAATGGAAGAAAAATGTCAGGATAGCTATTGCATTCCAGAAATATCACCGGATAGGGAAACATTTTGGCAGAAGACAACAAGACACAACAGTGCTTTATGTGGACCAGCAAATTTAATGATGAATGCATAAATCAGATGACTGCCAAGTCCATTCAAATCTACATTCCTTGAATTTATGGAAGTGAGATGAGGACCATACCAGAAGGGGGGCCCGGGTGAGAGGACTTAAATGTGGACTATTTCATCAGATGTGGAGACAAAGGTGCAGTTGAGCAGCATAGTAGACGCAGAAATATATTGGCAAATGTTAGGGCTTTGAAAATAAATGGTCTGAGAGAGAAATATTTTCAGAGGTGGATACCGACAAAGTAAGGCTGGGAGGGGAAAGGTGTATTTGATGGAAAATGATACAAGGAAGTGGTCAGGAATGACTTTAGCTATGGTTGTCCAGTAGAAGTGGCAAGGCCTTGTGAAATGATAAGGTCAAGGGGTTTAAATAAAAATGAGTTGGAGAGTTAAGGCAGAGAGACAGAATGAAAAGAGATTGGTGAGCAGTGAACTTAATGTTCCCAGGTGAGACACTGAATGATAAGTTGAGATGGATATTGAAATCATCAAAGAAAAAAAGCCAGAGACTGTGGGAGGAAAACAGTTAAACAGTTTTAGTAATTCTGGGGTGGATGGTAGACAATGAGGCATTTTAAATAACAGGCAAGAAACATAGAACAAGCTAAGATGCTTTAGCAAATGCCAGAGATATAGGGACTAGGAGTAGGCTGGGAATGGAGGACATGTGATCCTGTGATAACTATAACACCATCACTGCAAATGATCTGGATGGAGGATGCATTGGCAGACAGAGCCAGGTAGAGGGGTTCCATTTACAGGGATATCATCAACAATGTTTCCTTTAAGCTGCGCATACTGCAGCCACTCCAATATTCCACAAAAGGTGATTGGTGTCAGAACGCCAGTCGCAGTATTGACTTCCAGTTGTCACTGCCGCACATGGACCTTGGAGGCCTGCAGACCCAGTAAGAAAATGAGAAGGAATGCTGGTCAATGCATTAATCCACTGTAAGCTCATGAATGTCAAGACCCTTGTTTATTTTAATTATTCATGGAATGTGGGCATTGCTGGTTTTGCCAGCATTTATTGCTGAGAAGGCAGTATCTAAGAGGGGAGAAAGGAAAGGAGCCATGATAACAAGCAAAAATAACCCAAAAGGTTTAAAGGGAAAAAATATAAAAGTGCTAGTAAACGTTTATAATAGAGGTGATGGACTTGTAACAGCAAAAAGGGAAAAATTAAAGAAGTAAGGCTGATCAGAAACAGCTCCTCCAATCCCAATTTTCAAGGAGTTGCAAGCTTGCTTAGTGAAAGCTGTAAAGTTCCACAGTAAGCAGTACATGAAGACAAGGTTAATGTCAATTTCTGCCTCAAATAAAGTGAATGAATTGGAAGAAAGGTAACATGCTAAGGATAACAGTGTGCACTTTAATTACAACACAACATACCTTGCATACATACTCATGGCAAAGGAAAACTGACTTTGCAAACTCTAGACTAGCAGGAAAGGAATACAGATTTTCTAGTCACTTCAAGAGAACTTGCAACACAGATAAGACCCAGCTAATGGCAGGAAAGCTCAACGTTATTCTTAACTGCTCAGCTTCTAGCTACTGAGATAACAAGGTGTAGAGCTGGATGAACACAGCAGGCCAAGCAGCATCAGAGGAGCAGG
>JAHRHZ010000267.1:24526360-24578018 GCA_024137785.1 Ginglymostoma cirratum | reverse complement strand
GCAGGAAGGCTGACGTTTCGGGCCTAGACTCTTCTTCAGAAAATGGGTCTTCTGAAGAAGGGCCTTGGCCCAAAAAGTCAGCCTCCCTGCTCCTCTGATGCTGCTTGGCCTGCTGTGTTCATCCAGCTCTACACCTTGTTATCTCAGATTCTCCAGCATCTGCAGTTGCTACTATCAGGCTAGTGCCACTGTATCAGTTAATGTGCTGATGAAGCATGCATCAATCAGCATGACCAGTTCTTTTGTCTTTCCTAATCAAGAGCAACAGGAAGATGGTTTGACAATTTCACGAGAAAGCTGCATTTGAGAAAGTACAGGAAGCTGTGCGGTCAACAGGAATAATGTTTGCCCTCAATAATAACTTGTCTCATCTTGTCTGTTTTCTTTCACATACCTGGTGCCATTTCATGAAGTCACAGACACCTTACTGGAATATCTGTGCTGCTGCTGGTAAATGTTGATGATACTAGTTACTATTATGCTGTGGATTACTTGCAGGCAGTTTGTTATTCCAACCCTACAATACCTGAAAGAGAATAATTGTTGAAATACTGACTGAAAGAGGGAGCCTTGAACCGAGCTCAGTTTACATCATGAACACAAAATATTGCAGATGCTGGAAATCATACAAAGCACAAAATACTGGAATACTTCAAAGGAATAGCAGTAACTGCAGAGAAGGAAATAGAGTTAATGGGCCGAATTTCAACGTAGGCTTCTAGACCCCAGTGTTGAGATGTAAAGTGGGTCCTCTGCTGGAAATTGTTTAGTAATTTTAGCAGAAGCAACCTTCACATAAGCAGCTGACAGGTATACCAGCCAGTTACAGACAGCAGGGTAGGCCCTAGATCTGCTGGCCCAATCAGAAGGAATCCATAGGATCCCTACAGTGTGGAAGCAGGCCATTCAGCCCAATGAGTCCACACTGACCCTCCAAAGAGCATCCTACCCAGATCCACTCCCTACCCTATCCCTGCATTTCCCACCTGAAACACTCTGGGCAATTTAGCATAGCCAATGCACCTAACCCGCACATCTTCAGATTGTGGGAGGAAACCGGAGTACCCAGAGGACACCCACACAGACTTGGGGAGAACATACAATATTCATACGGACAGTCAGCCAAGGCTGGAATTGAATCTGGATCCCTGGCTCTGTGAGGCAGCGGTGCTAACCACTGAGCCACTGTGCCACCCCAAAGACTGGTCACTCAGAAGCTGGTGGTGCCAGTAATGAGGCAAATATGAGACCTCAGAGTTGTAAATGAATGTAAGGCTCCAGTAGGGTTAACAATGGGGACTGCCTTAAGCACTGGCTACTATCAAGATATCATATGGACTTGGCGAAAGAACAGCTCAGGATCTCGAAGGGGGAGGACTTACATCTGATGGCTCCACATAGTACCCAGAAAGGTGACTTTAATGTAATTTTGTACATCTTGCTATCATACAAACTTGATCAAGACAAGAACCTTTTGTAGAAAAACGATGATGGCAACAAATTGATCAGGATAGTGCACACAACATGGTGAGCTGTGGTGAGGATACGCCTTACATCATGTTAACAAACAGTGCAGATTCCTTTTAGCTGCAGCGTACAAAATACTGACAGCCATGGAGATCTAAATTTTCTACAGATACAACTTTAAGCAGGTTGCTCATGCAAGCCATCAGCAGCTGGAATATTTGAGGATATTTGAACTTGTATGAGAACCCTACAGAAGAGAAACTGTGGCAAAGTACAATAATCCAGAATAGACAGTTGATGGTAGAATTCATTTCAGACCCGGCAAGCAGCAAGAGTCAGCTAAGAACTTTATAGAGCTGACTACCGATTGCACCAAATCAATTACCGATCAAAGATTATAGGACCAATGCTGAAGAAGAGTCAGTGCATTCAAAACGTTAATGGTATTGTCCCGAAATATTCTTTCTCAAGGGCAAATAGGGACAGATAATAAATGTTGGTCCAGCTAAGAAAACATTGTTCCTCTCTCAACAGGTAATGCCAGGTGTGCTGGGCTTCTCTACCATTTTCTGTTTTACTTAAAATCTCTAGCATTTGCAGTATTTTGCTTTTATTTGAGTTTTAAATTTGCAGCACTTGTCTTCTTGATATATCCACCTTGAAGAAGTTCTGCTCTTCTCTCTGATAGGCTTTCCACTTGAATCTTTCAGCTTGTTAACCTTTGCTGCTTTCTGTGTTTCTCCTCGTGTTTGATAAAGTATTTGCCAAAATTTGTTTTCACAGCTAGATCTAGCTCAGTGACTGTCTCTGGCTCTGCCTCAGTCACGTTCCTTTTGACTGAAGTCCATCCTTCATGTCTCGAAGGCAACCAGGATTACAGGTATCTCAAAGACATATAACACTCCTCAGACCCTCAGAAAATCCTCTATCCACCTCCCCCTCTCTCCCTATTTATTTCAGAACCCTCTTACCCTCCCCCATTTCTGATGAATGGTCTAGGCCCGAAACGTCAAGTTTTCCTGCTCCTATGATGCTGCTTGACCTGCTGTGTTCATCCAGCCCCACGCTTGTTATCCTAGCTCTCTCCACATCCTGTGATTCATACTTAGTGCTATGCGCCGCCACATGCACACTCTTGGCCTCTCTCTCCATAAGCCTCACGCTGTCTCTAAGGTGTCTTGGTCCCCAGTTCCATTTCATCAGGTGCCAATGAAGTGTAGGAGCAATTTCGAGCATGTTTATTTGGAGAGTGAATGGTCATTGGAGGCTGTGTGAATAAAGTTGAAATCTCTGGTGAGCAGAGGCAGTACTTAAAACAAGGTGCAGTTTACAGGTAAAATTAATCAAAGTACTTCCAGCTTAAACCAAGCATCTCTTCTGTAGCGAGTGAGCTCCATGAGGCACAGCTAAAGTAAGGAAAAGCAAGAAGCACAGAAGCAGTTTAAACTGATATCACAGACCCAGGAATACCATAAAGCCAAAGTTAAAGCTGTGAAATGGCAATTTAGAGGCCCAAACAGACGAAGCCTTAGGGATGAAGAAAGTTAAGAGTCTGTTGAGGCTACAGAAAATGACTTAAACTATGGCTATTTAAACTGCAGGCAATGGGATTCCTCCAGGGGAAAAAACAATGAGAAAGGGGATTATTATTAAATGCTGTAGACTGTGGGAATTATCTAGGAAAAGGCATTAAAGGAATGGAATTCATCTTCTGGGGCCGTAAAGAGCAGACTTTATTTGGTAAAGCTGTTAAGAAAATCATAATCACTTATTAAGGCCATAGCTAGTAGGATTCACAAAGAAAAGCTGCACAAAAGCCAGGAACTTCTATTTTACTCACCAAAGAATCAATAATTAAGCTTACTTACAGAAGGTAGGAATTATCCATTCTATTTTAAGCAGACAGGGATCCTCAGTTTTGACCATAAAACCCTGGGAAAAACTTCCAGTTTAGCAGTACACAACAGCAAAACTGCTTTCCTGCAGAATTCAAATTATTTGAAGAAAGAAAACTAACTCATCACTTTGGCAAGAGATGGTAGCGTAAATAATATGTCTAGGAAGATATCCATTCAGAGGAAGGGCAACTAGAACAGTGTTGGACATTTTGACAAAAATAATTCTTAAGATACAGAATTGCTTCCAAATTCTGTGCTAAGTCAGCAGCTGAACAAGTAAGTTCATTTTTCTACACAATTGGGAGGACATCTGATGACATTATAGCTGGATACAGTGTCTTTTTAAAAAAGCTACATTTGCTGAGATAATAGGTACTGCAGATGCTGGAGAATCCAAGATAACAAGGTGTGGAGCTGGCCTGCTGTGTTCATCCAGCTCCACACCTTGTTATCTCTGCATTTGCTGAAGTTGGTAAACCCTTTAACAATTTTTAATCTCAGAACAAAAAGTATTCTTTAAATATTTACTCTAAATGTTCAATATGCAGGGGAATCCACAGATAATTTAATGAATTATCTCTAAAGGTTAGTGGAAAACTGCTTGTTGAGATTTAAAGTTAGAATACTAAGAGACAGATTGTTATTGGAATTGCTGCTGAGCCTTTGTCAGATTTAATACAGCTAAAAGATGATGTGACTCCAGAGAAAACAATACCGATGGTGAGTGAAGCAGAGGATCAGAAACAACACTGGTCAAACTAAAAGAAGATCAACCTTATCACTGGGAATCAGAAGAATTAGTTCAATGGTTAAAGTGCACAACCCCTGAAGACATACATGCAAAAATAGTGCAGTGAAGAGCACAGGCATCAGTCCTGTGGAACATGGAAACCTCACAGGTATGAACCGTGTCCATTTTTAAAAAATAGTGATTTATCTGTAAAGCAATAGGTCATTTTCAGAAAATGTGTCAAAATAGGATGCAGCCACAGAGCAACAAGAAGTCAAATAGCAACTCACACAAAGACATTCATGAAGTAGAACAGACTAAAATAGAGGAAAAGCTAAAGGCAGACCTATGGAAATAAATAACGTAGACTGTATATTTTTGATGAGGATATTCATGTCAATGGACTTTTCATTAATTATAAACTTTATACAGGGGCAAGCATCATCATATTATAGGACAGTGTAGCATGATTGAAGAAACACTGTTTACAGCTTAGATACAGTGCAACTACATGATTCAAGAGGTATAGCAGTTAAAGATATGTTGCTAGAAATACACCAGCACAAGGAGTGGTATGTGGTAGAGAATTTATATATACTTCACAATCAAGAACTAGCACACATAAGCATGAATGCGTTTTTGAATGTAAATCTTGTTCAAATAGGGGAAGAAGCCAAATGGTTGAAGTTGAGAAACCACTGATTAAGGAACAACCAGTCATGGGACAAATGGTCAAGGAATAGCCAAACGTGGAACAAAACAAATCAAAAATCATTTGGTCACTGAAGAGCAAGTTATAGAGCAACCTGCAAAAGGACAGCCATTAGACGATTACGTAAGGCTCCTGAGATTCATGCTGGAACCCAAATAAAGACTGATACCAGTGAGATTAACTATATTGGCATCAGCAAATTTGTCTCATAACTGTCAGCAAGGTGGAAACCTGACTATGCAGGATTGGCAGAAATATTATCCATTGCAATCAACACTGAAGAGTCAGATTGCAAGAATCAGCAATAGAATGTAAGCAATCAAAAGCTAATTAGGAATATATTTTGCTTGGGCCCCTTGATTATCTTGAAATGATGTAATTCAGAGTGCAACACTGTTGACAGGTTTGAGTCTAATGTCAGGTGTTGCAACCAGTAAAGTCCAAGTAAATTTTTTTTTTACATTCACAGAATGAATTCTCGATGATAATGACAGTGACAGAGATTACGTAGAGCAAGAAACAATCCTCAAATCACAAACCCGAGGAGGTGACATGTTGGATTTACAGTAATGCATCCACTGAGGGCGAATGAAATTGTCCAACCTAGTAAATAGATTGAAGTAAAGGATCTACACTCTTCAACATTGATTTACTAGCAGATTGAGAAAAGAACTCTGGTCATACAGGTTGCAGTTTGGGTGTGTACAATCCCGTGGAAGGCAACCTGAGACAGGACAACCAATCTTGACAGATTTAGGACACAGTCAAACATAATTGCCTAGTTTGGAGATCCAAGCTACTGTATCAAGAAAGTGTCTGTTTAAGCGGGCAGGCCTCCTCAATGGAAATTCATGACATTAAAACTCCTTCAGATATTATAATGAAGCAATTACCTGTTTTAGCAGTAAAGACATACTCAGTGAAGGAAATCCAAGCAGTAGAATGTCCTCCAGTTTAAAAAGACTTGTGGACCTTGTACTGTCAGGAACAGAATTAAAATAAATGGTCTTCCATTAGATGTCCTATCAATCTTCCAAGTCTTAACAGAATAGATTCTGAGAGAAATGTGAAACCTCCAGACACTGAATTTGTGGAGGAGAGACTTACTGGACGTTGGGCTAGTGGTAAAAGTGATTATTTATACAAATGTATAAATACTTATATTTTGGAAAAAAGATTGAAGGAGGATGTACAGATGTAACAGGCTGAAAGCTTTAATGCCTTAAACCACACCCACTATTTTGATATTATAAACAGTTGGTGGTAAAACAGATCAGGATCTTGAATTTGTAAGGCATACCATCTGGGTGTTCCTCATACACAATGTAATGATGTCTATCATATTAACCTGGTCACCGTCACGCATAAAGTACATCTTGTTTGAGATGACATGCTCTTCTCGTTGGACTAACAAGTCATTTTCCTCTACTGCACTAGACCAAACAAGCCCTGCAGATCCTTGAGAGAAAAGACAGGAGAGGCCAGTGAATCTACTGGATAAGTCATAATGAGGATTCACCTTACAAGGTCAGTGTTTCCGAAAATAGAAGTGTTCTCACACAGGTAAAAAAAAATTAAATGCAGGATGTTCAGGACCAGTACGTTGTGCTGTATCAGGATAAACCCCTGCAGGGTGGATCATTGAGCTTCTGGTGCCTACAGCCCATTTGTGGGGCAAATGGCAGCACTTGGCCTAGACTGCCTCAAAAAGGCATATTTGAGGAAGTATGCACAGCCTCTGCACGGGGCAAGGATCCCCTGCTATTGGCAAATTGCTAGAGGACTGGTATTGTTGCTGTTAAGTGGGACCTTGATTATACAGATTAACTCCATGAAGCAGGCTGCCAATCTGCCCTGTAGCTCACCATTGGGAAACTTCCCATTATCTTGTAGTCCACTTGGGCTGGTAAAGGTCAGCCCAACCATTCAGGTTGATGACCTTCCATCAGAATTTGTAAAAGATAAGAAGGATGCAAAAAAGAGCAGGAGGAGAAAGTCTGCTATAGAATTGAAGACAGGTGATGTTAAATAACAATAAAGGTTCATAGTGTATGGCCAAAATAAGCAGGAACAAGCCAATAAAAGATACAGAAAAGGAGGTGTGATTTGATAAATATTAGTCATTCAAAAGTATAAACAGGAGAAAAGGAGTTAAAACTAAAACTTTCAAAGCTAAAAGGAAGCAAAGCATGTGCAAATATTGTAATTTGAGTTGAAACCAAAATTGCTGGAAATCACAGCATCCATGGAGAAAGAATTGTTGAACTGAAACCTGGGTGCAGAAGGGGTCTCAGAAGTGCTTACTTGAGAGAAGAGCTGCTGTTCCTTGAGCTTGTATTTAGATTATTGGAACACAACAGGAGGCTGAAAACAGGGAAGTCAGCATGTGCCCCAATGAGAGAATTGTAATGACAGGTCACCAGAGCTCAGGGTCATGTTATCAATTAAACTTGAGATGTTCTACAAAGTGGTTGCCCAATCTGCATTTGAGCTCTCTGTTGCAGAGCAGACCACATTGTGAACAGTGAATACAAAATATTAAATTCTAGGACATACAAATAAATAGCCATTTCACCACGAAGGAGTGTTTGGACTTTAATAGTGAGAAAAGAGGAGGTAAAAAAGTAGGTGTTGCATCTCCTATGCTCGGATGAAAGGCATTGTGGGAAGGCATGTCATTGTTCAGGGTCAAGGAGAAATAGCTCAGGGTATTGCGGAGGAAGCAATTCCTTCAGAACGATGAAGTGAGGGGACAGAATGGTATGTTTGATGGCTGTATTGTGCTGAAGGTAGTGTAAATGGTGAAGGATCATTACTTGAGTATGCGTATGCTAGGGTACTGTGGAAGGGGAAAGGGGAAGGGAGCAAGGGGAACCCTATCATTGTTCTGGCAGGAAGGAGAATATGTCAATGCAAATGTACAGCAAATGGAATGTTAACCGTAGTGTTGGAGAATAAAAGTGATTTACTACAAATGCTCAAAATCTGGGAAAAGAGCGGAAACCGGAGAACATCAGCAAGTCTGGCGGCTAATGTGGTGAGAGAAAGCACTTAATGTTTTGAGTCTGATATGACCTTTCTTTGTAACTTTTCTTTTTGGAACTTGTGTTCCTTTACATCTGAAAGGAAAAGAAAAAGTTTCATTTTAAGCCATTGAATGAGACAATGAATGAAATGGGACTGGAGACCAGGACAGCAAAGAGATTCTTGAAGCAGTGCTGATGGAGAGAGAGTTCGAGAGTGTGCATGTGGCAGCTCTGGGCACTGAGAGTGGATCTCAGGATGCAGCAGAACCACTTGCCTGAGGAGTGTTGCAGATCCAGAGATAACTGTAATCTCGGGTGGATTCAAAACATGCAGGGTTGAACTTGAGTTGGAATACAAATGGGGCAATGCAGAGCTGGAGGCAGTCACTGAGAAGGGAGATGTGGCTGTGCAAGAGAGTTTTGGCAAACATTTTATCAAACACTTGAGGGAAAGAGAAAGCAATGAAGGTGAACAAGATAAAAGAAAGAAAGAGAAATCATATTGGAGACAAGAGCAGAATTTCTTCAAGGAAGAGAAGCGGTAGTTACACACTCAAATAAAAAATTCTATGGATGCTGGAAGCCTGAAACAATCAAAGAAAATGCCAAAGGAAACATGGAGAAAGAAATAGGGTAAACAATACGAGTCCAATATGACTCTTCTTCAGACGGGTTAGGGGTGTCCTCTGTTGAGGAAAAAGTAGGCACCAATATGGAATGTTTCATCATCAGAAAAGAAATGATAGAGGGAAATGATGATTAAAATGGAGTTCTTAAAGGGAAAAGGGTGTGAAGGATTGAAGTAGAGATGGCTATGGGTGACAATGTGCTTACTGTGAATATTCGTTGATTGTCTTCAGTTCGAGGATAGGCTAAGAAGCAGATGACAGAAAGGGTAGAAACAGAGATAGATAATGTGTGGATGAGAGAAGGTTGGAAACTGAAAGTAATGTTGATAAAATATCCACATCAGACCCCCAACCCATTTTTCTTGTTCTTGCAAGGTAAGACACTTGTAAAAGGAAGGAACAGAAAAGAACTGGAAATGAAGAAGCACCTCTCTGTGGTCCAAATCTTAAATGGATAGTGCGGGCTTACTGCAGGCAATGTAGACCAAGCTCTGCCTTGAGGTATCTGTTGTCTGTTGTGGCTGCAGTAGTTGGCAGATTTTAGTCATGGTTTCTTAAATAAATTGAATATGTTTGATTAATACTGAAATTGAAATAAGTGAATTGCTGCCTAAAATCCTAGCGGATGTGACCTTCTCCAGAGTGCCATTTTCTCCCTCTTCCTCCCTCTTCTAGCAACTTGTTTCAGGTCATTCTCACAGTCATGCTTAATTGCCAAGAGGAAAACCTGTCAAGTCACACATGTGTGGAAGCAACTTTCAGCACTAGCTTTTAACTCACCAACAAAGTCCTTTGGTATCAGTCAGGCCGCGCTCTGTAGGTCATTGAAACTTTAGACAAATATAGGACAGTTCCAAAAATACACAGGATTGCTAGAAGAAATAATCCAGTGGCTAACCTATGGGTAGATTGTGATAATTTTAAGTAGTGCTGGTGGGCATCTTTTGCATCATTTAGCCTTGTGCTCAGCTATACGAGGTTAAGGCAGACCATAGGCTGCATTTGAAAAGACAGTGCTGGCACCAAATCAGCTTTGCACCCAGATTTATATCATAATCTCCCTGCTGTTCATACTGCAGCAGTCATTAGGCACATGTGGTTATATCCCATTACCACTGGAAATGCACATCTCAGGCAACATTTTCAAGGGTTAGGAGGCCAATTTGCACCCAAAACACAGGAACAAAAGTCCGAGATAAAAGGTACTGCAGATGCTGGAGAATCCGAGATAACAAGGCATGGGGCTGGATGAACACAGCAGGCCAAGCAGCATCATAGGAGCAAGAAAACTTGACTCCCCCTCTCTCCCTATTTATTCAAGGAACAAAAGTCCATTTTGTGTCGCATAATGTTCAATTGCCACCCCTCCTCTGATAAGATGAAGGTTTCCAAACCCAACTTTTGAAATTCTGTACATTCTTCTAGCTGTATTTCAGGAAATGTTCATGCTTACTCAGGTTTATGTCTCAAATGATATAGCGCCAGCTTCTCTTTGCAATATGGAACAAACTTTCATTGGCCTGTCAGTTACTTAGTTTCACTTATCTTCTGAGTGGCTTATACTTTTCTGGTTAACATGCAGTATTGTTTTCCAGAAACTACAACATAACTATTTGCATAATGTTTGTAATTTTTCACTTTTGTACATTTTTGTTGCTTTTCATTGTATTCATTCTATGCTAATGTATTTCTTTTCAATTTCCCCATTCAAATAAACATTCTTGATTCTGTTTGAGACAGTTTAGGTTTCGCATTGATATACTTTTGCTATTTTACTCATGTATTACATTTATTGTTCAGAGATGTCTATTTCCCCTTGCTGTCTTTATAGATCCCTGTGTGTATGTAATCACATTGCTTTCTAGCTTTGTGTGTAGTATCAACGTACTATGACGTGGAAGTGCATTTACACAGCAGACACAAAGTGCATGAATAGCCAATGAATTTGCAAATTGACTGCAATTAAGGGTATGTAATCCCTAATCCTGACCTGTCTCCAGCATTCTAAATGTCCCTGGTCCTGAGGGCTACAACAAGGTAGTAGAAACAAAGCAGTCAATCTTTATTTATAGCAAGTTTCTGCTCACCTTTTTAAAACTCCGCTTGCCTGTCATATTTTTGAGGGTTAAATGTACAAACATGATGAGTCTGTGAGAGCTGATATGAGAGGACTTTGTACTTTGAAGAGTTCACATATTGAAAAGCAGAACAAAGGCAATATGTGTCATAAATCCTGTGCCCAATTAGTCTGTATCAATATTTAATTGGCATTTTCTGTGCAGCCTTCCTCCGTGCTCAGTTCAGAATATTAAGTTTCACCTCTCAGATATATTGTTATGACATGTAATGACTACATAATGATATTGGTAATTAATTATTCAAACGTGGCTGAGCTAAAAGAAGGCTTGTTTCTCAGAGAGATGGGACTGTTTTAAATCCAACTTCCCTCCTGTCAGAGTGATGAGATTAATTTGGTTTCGGCACCTTGTTTTGTCTGACATGGTTAACATTCCCCTGAGAGTTTCAGAAAAACGGAATTCACGTTGATAATAATGACATCAATGCGGTGTCTCCAACAGCTAGGAGAATACATCAGTTTTAAAGAGAATATTCCTATAGGATCAGATCAACAGTCTTCAAAGAGGGAAAGAAAAGTTTGCATGGATAGAATAATTGTGTATCTCTGACAGTACCTTATAATTATGTATAATAACTCATGAATATATTAGAGCTCGTTGAAACATATTAGTGAGAGACACAAATTAGGTCATACTGTAGTCAATGTATGATGATATAAATGAAATTACAAACTCTGTCATGCGGTTCATTCTGTTTATCTGCCCAATCTTCCCATTAAAATAAAAATCAATGCTGTCTTCTCTCAGTCAGGGATCCCCTTCATGATCTTACTGACCGGTACACAAATGAGCATGTAGCATTGAATTATGTCTGGTCCCCTGTTTATTAGTACAACAGTTTACAGTAAGAGTTTAGATTTGAGTCCAGTCAGTTTCGGCAAGTGACAGTTAAATACATGAGGGAAATCTGGTAGCATGGTCTTCCGTGTACTCAAATACTCAACTTGTGGTTGTGCATAGCTACTCAAACCAGCCTAGCAATCTGATATCTTTCCATCATACAAGAATGTCAAACTAATGGACTAGAAAAAGACAAACTGCTCCATCAAACAGTCAATCTGCGTCACGATCCCCAGTGCCCTTACCCACTAGTAAGTCTTCTGGGAAGGGCTGATTAAGGGGGAAATACACAACATAATCAAAACAAATCCCAGATGACCACAGTGAAATGGTGAAATAGCAGGAAAGATTTATAGGTGCTGAGGATCTCATTCGGTACGAATAACAGGAGAAGAGTTTCAACTGAACCACTCTACAACCATACCCCAGAGGAATTAATTTTGTAGATCTTCATCCAAACTTGAGCCTAAAATGATTATCAATGATCAAGCAATGCAACCTTTATGTAGGAAATGCATAATCCCCTGCATTGATGCTGAGTCATCCACCTTTCTCGCACTCAAAGATCTCATAGGAAAAACAAATGACAGACTTTCTTCTTTAAATAGTGCCTTAAGATTGTTAACAATGAAGCAGTCTTGGATGAACAATGACCTAGATTTTGGCACTCAAGTTCTGCCACATGGTAATTTATTATTTGTTTGGGATACGAGTGCTGCTAACGAAGTTGACATCTATTACCCATCCATGATTGCACTAGAAAAGGGAATGGTGAGTGACCTTTGTGAATCATTACAACCCTTGGAGTGTAGGGCCACATAGAGAGTTGTAAGGAAAGGAATTTCAGGATTTTAACTCCATGAAGGCGCGGTGATATGCCTATAAGTCAGGACAATGTGTGACTTGACAAGGAACTTAGGGTCACTGGACCTGAACCATTAACTCCGATTTCTCTCCACAGATACTGCGGACCTGCTGAGCTTTTCCAGCAATTTCTGTTTTTGTTTCTGATTCACAGTATCTGCAGTTCTTTTGATTTTTATTTTGCAGTTTGTGGTCTTCCATTGCATCCATAAGATCACAAGACATAGGAACATAAGTAGGCCAGTTGAGCCAACAATTCTGTTCTACCGTTCAATGCCATTATGGCTGATTGATAACCTGCAACTCACTTTGCTGCCTTTTCCTCATCACTATTATTTACTTACTGATTAAAAATCTATCTCAGCCTTGAGTATACTTAGCGGCCCAGACTCTGCAGCCTTTTATGGTAATGAATTACACAGATTCAGTATTCTTTGAGAGCATAAGTTCCAATTTATGTCTATCCTAATTGAGAGACCCTTTCATCTGAGATGATGCTTTCTTGTCGTCAACTCTCCTACAAGGGGAAACAATTTTGTAAATCTATCTTGTCAAGCTCCTAGGAATCTTATTGAAACACATAAGACCACCTCTCATTCTTCTAAACTCAAATGAGCATGAGCCCAATGTACTCAATCTCTCCACATAAGAAAATCGATCACACCTAGAATGAATCAAATGAACCTTCTCTAGACTGCCTCAATGCCAATATATACTTTGCTAGATAAAGGGAGCAAAACTCACCACAATATTCTAGGCATGGTCTTACTAGTATCTTGAATAGTTTTAAGAAGTTTTCTCCATTTATATGACAATTTATATTTATATGGCCTTGAAATAAAGGCCAATATTCCACTTGCATTCCCTATTACCTGCTGAATTTGTATGCCAGCTTTTTGAAACCCCTCTATACTGCAGCCTTGTGTAACTTTACTCCATTTAAATAACATTATTTCCTTTATTCTTCCTGCTAAAGTGCATGATCACACCTTTTCCCACATTTTATTGCATCTGGAAAGTTTCTGCTGACTTACTTAACCTGTCTGTATCCCTCTGTAGACTTTTTGTTTCATCCTCACCACTTGACTTCCCACCTACTTTTGTGTATCCACAAACATGATGAAAGGACATTCACTTCCATCATCCATATATATATATAAAATATATATATATATACATACATATATATAATATATAGTAAATAATTGTACGTTGTGGCACCACCATTCATCCATGCGAATATACCATTCTCAACACCATGGGCTCTTATCTTGTTACGTAGCCTAACATGTAACCTTATCAAACCCTTCTGAAAACTCAAATATATTACATCTACTAGTTCCTTTTTATCTATCTGACATAGTACCTCCTCAAAGATTTCTTGCAAATTTGTCAAACATGTTTTCCGTTTCATGCAGCCATACTGAAATTGCCTGATAATATTCTGTATTTTTAAATGCTTTCCTATTACATCATTTATAATGAAGTGTAACAATTTCCCAATAACAGATGTTAAGATAACTGACCTACAGTTGCCTTTTTTCCTCTCCTTCCTTTTTTGAATATGGGTTTTATATTGGCAGTTTTCCATTCTTCTGGGACTTTTCCAGAAGGATGCTTAGAAGATTACTGCCAGTGCATTCGTTATTTCTGTTCTTAAAATCCTAGGATACAACCCATCAAGTCCAATGATTGTATAGGTCCTTAGCTCCACTAGTTTCCCTAGTACCTTTTCTTTAGCGATAATTATTGCATTTATTTTCTCCCCACTTTTGCCCCTTGATTGGTTAGTCTTTTATTAATGTTTTTTACCATGAATACTGATGCAAATTATTTATTCAACTCCCCTGCCATTTATTGTTCCCCATTATTATTTCACCTGCTTCATTGTGTACGAAATTTATGGTCACTTTGACCTGTTTCTTCCTTTGTATGTATTTAAATAAGCTCTTGTTGACCACCTTGATGGTGCTTTGTTAGTTTATCCTCAGAATTTATTTTCTCCCACTTTATCTTTTTATGGTCATTCATTGGTGGCTTTTAAAACTGTTCCAATCCTTTGACTCATCACTAATGTTTGTCACATTGTATGTTTTTTAAAAGCACAGCACAGGAACAGGACCTTTGCTCCACCAAACCTATGCCAACACATGACACCTTTCTAAACTAAAAACCTTTTGCCTCTACATGGTTCATATCCCTCTATTTCCTGCCTATTCATGTATCTGTCAAGATGTCTCTTAAACATTGCTGTTATAACTTCTTCCATGTCCTCTCGCAGTACATTCCAGGCACTTACCACCCTCTGTGTACAAATCTTGCTTCTCAAATCTCCTTTAAACTTTCCCTCTAACCTTAAGTCTGCGTTCCCTTGTAATTGACACTTCTACCCTGGGATAAAGACTCTGATATCCATGCCTCTCATAAGTTTGTAAACTTCTTTTAGGTTGCCCCTTAGCCTCTGCCATTCAAGTGAAAACAGACCACGTTTGTCCAATATCTTTTCAGAGCTAATATCCACCAAATCAGATAATATCCAGGTAAATCTTTTCAGAACCCTTTCCAAAGTCTCCACATTCTTTTGGTAGTGTGGCAATCAGAACTGTATGCAATATTCCAAATGTGGCTTAACGAAAGTTCTACAGAGCTGCAAAGTGACTTTCCAATTTTTATGCTCTATGCCCTGACTGATGACGGTAAGTGTGCCATATGTCTTCCTATACACCATTTTTCTTTCAATTTAACGCTATCCTTATCTTCCTTGGTTAACCATAGTTAGCTTATCTCCTTCCTCAAACCCTTCTTTCTCACAGGGCTATAACTTTGTTATGAATCATGAACTATTTTGTAAGCATCAGTCATTGTTCCTAATCTGTCTTTTCTGCTAAACTCCTTTCCCTGTCCACTCCAGATAACTCTGTAATTATCCTTATTTACATTTTGCACAGTTGTTCCTGACCCAAGTTTCTCACTTCCATTAAGAATACTAAATTCTAACATATTATGGTCGTTATTTTCTAGGGAATCTTTTACTCTGGAATAATTTATTAAATCTGCCTCATTCCACATTATCAAATCTAAAACAGCCTGATCTCTGGTTGCATTCGCAACATTTCATTCAACTAAGCTTTCCCAAATACATTCTTTGAATTCCCCCTCATGGCTACCTCTGTCAGTTTGCTTTTACCAATCTGTATGATGATTAAAGTCATCTATGATTAATGTACTGCCTTTTTTTAATATTCCTTCATTATCTTCTGACTTATTCTGTCTACTACAGTATAGTTACTGTTGGGAGGCCTATAGACTTCTCCACCAGTGTCTTCTTTCCCTTGTTATTTTTACAATTTGAATTATGTGAGGCATATTTGAGGCTTAAATCAATCTCTACTTCATCACATGTGGTAACTTTCAGTGGGTGACCTTTATTTGACAATCAACCCATCTTCGTTTCAGACGTTTAAGTTCCTTAGTGAGGATTTTCTCAGAGCTGCTTTCAGTTTTGCATCTCAGTGATGTTACAACAGGAATGCAGGAGCAGCTCTGAGGGAATTTTCAACATTCCCCTTTAAGAACAGTCTCCTTGAAAGAGGTGTTACCCTGAAAAGTGCTAGTGTGGAGAAGTATGTAACAGAATGGCTAACAAATAAAAGAATATTGATGTCTTGGACAGCCTAGAGGCACTGTTAATGCATTCATGGCAGATCAATGGACATTAACACAAGCCTTAAGAATGTTCTTTATTATTTAATTATTTGGACATAAAATAAAGCCCCTGGATGTTTATTGCAAACCTTAATGGGCCTCCTGCATCCTGACATTGAGCACTAATGATCTTTTTAGGAAATGCGTTCACAATGTTATCCTATTGGTTGCATTTTTATTTGAGATTAAAAACTCCAGGATCTTATGAATAATCTCTTGTCATAAAGGTATTTTTATCTTAATATATGTTCAAACGTGGATGTAGTTAACCTGATAAAAATCCAAAATCAATGCAATATCACCGTTTTCACACCTGGTACTCATGTGACAGAATAACTGGTACACTTTTCATAGTTAGTGTGATGCTGCTTTTTCCACACGCAGATCAATGGTGTGCCTTACATGTTACATTTTTCGACAGGGACACTCATCCCCTGGTAATTAGCTGCCCTGGGGCATTCGATTATTGGCCGCAACCCAGTGTCCTAATGCTAATGAGGCTTGACCCTCAAAATAGATTGTAGCTCCCACTGGGACCACTGAGCTGCCAGCCAACATATTTTGCCAGCCAAACACCTGAAGTCGTTTTTGGGGAGGGAAGAAAAATTTTATCCTGCTAATGGTTTAACCTTTTGAGTAAGATTTTTGTTTTAACATTTCTTTCCTTCACCCTGCCATACCCCACTCAATTACAATTTGAAATTTTAAATTCATTTGAAGTACGTTCTTTATCATATACCCACGCTCATCAAAAAGAATTGGTAACTTGGTAGAAGTAGAGAAAATTGGGAAGGAAGAATAAATATTTTTATGATAAACATTGTTGGAGATACCAGAATAGAAGTCATATGTATAAGAAATAAGATGGCCACGACTAAAAGAAAGAAATTTAAGATAAACTTCTTTATTCAGAAAGTGGTTACAGTATGAAACCTATTGCCACAAAGAGTAGTTGAGGTAAATTGCTAGATGCATTTAAGAGGAAGCTATAGGTTCATAAGGGAGAAAAACATATGAGGACACACTGATAGGGTTAGATGCACAAAAGTCATGTGGACTATAAACACCATCATTGAACAGTAAGGCTGTTGTTCTGTCTGAGCTCCATGAAAGACCAAATCAGCTAGACCCACTCTCTTGCCCTTTCTTTGTAGCCATGCTATTGTTTTGTCTTCATTTAATTCTTCAATTCTCCTTGAAATCCATGATTAAATCTGGATGCAGAGCACTCTCAGTGCATTCAAGATCCAAAACCACTCCTTGGAAAGAAACATTTTTTTCTCTCAGGTTGTCATTAGCTCTTTTTGACAACAATTTTAAGTCAATGTCCCCTGGTTCTTGACTGTTTGCCAATGGGAACAGTTTTATCAGCTATCTACTCTGTATAGATCTCATGATTTTGAATAATTCTGTCAAATATTCTTTTAACATTATCTTCTCTAAGGAGAACAAACCCAGATCCATCAATCAATCCCAAATAACTAAAGTGTCACAAAACTGGAGCTATTGTCATAAATTTTAATTACAATCATAAAAAGTAGTATTAACAAGAGAGGTCAGAGGCTAGGAATCCTGCAGCAAGTAACTCACTTCCTGACTCCACAAAGCCTGCCCACAATGTACAAAGGCACAAGTCAGGAGTCTGATGGTGTACTGACTACTTACCTGGATGAGTGCAGCTCCAGCAATAGTCATGAAGCTTAACACAATCCAAGACAAAGCAATCTGTTTGATTTCCACTCCGTTCACCACCTTAAATATTCACTACCTCCAGAAGAGATGCACAGTGGCAGCACTGTGTACCATTTACCAAATGCACTGTAACAACTCATACAGTGTCTTCGACAGCACTTTCAAATTCACAACATCTACCATCTAGGATAAGTATAGCAAATACATGAGAGCATCACCACTCACCAAAACCCATCCAAGATACACACTATCTTGATTTGGAACTATATCACCGTTCCTTCATCGTCATCGGGTCAAGGACCTGCAACTTTCTTCTTAACAACACTGTAGGTGTCTATATACCCCAAAGCGGTTCAAGAAGACAGCTCACCACCATCTTCTCCAGGGCAATTAGTGATGAACTATAAAGGTTTGACTAACCAGAGACGCTCACATCCCATGACAAATGATGCCATGCAAAGTTGCTGCCCCCTTCTTCCATTTCTGAGGAACTGCTGGAGCTAGTTGGCAAAGGCATCAGCAGCCAATTGCCTTTGTTGCTGGAGCTGAACAGGCAGAAACACCCACCTATTTGGTGCCAAGCTTGCCACCTGGCCTATTAGATGACTTATATTTTATAAACATGTCTCAATAGTGAGACCGCTCAGGCATAGTGTCAGGACCCAAAATTCATCCAGTTTCAGGATCCCAGTCATCCTGCATTGAAAATCTGGCCTAGTGGAAACTGACTGCACTTTCTTAACTTCCACCGTGATGGAGTTTATATAAAATAATAAACAGCAAAGATCAAGTTTTTTTTAATCTTCCTAGAATGTATGGTCCACAAGCAATAAGGAATTGAGAGATTCCATTTATAAGGATCAGGGTTTTATTGAAATATGCCCTTGTAAAAGCCCTTGAAATGCATGTTTAACTGTACTGAATGTAAAAGCCCCTTTATTTCTGATTGGGAGACACAATTAGGGTGTGAAGGGCCATTTTGGTTGTATTACCGTCACTTTGTATTCTTAAGTATGGTTTTAACACAGTTGTAAATCCTTACAACTATGAATTTAAAATACAATTTTAGGGAATTATTAGGGATGGACTACATGAAATTTAACTTATTTGCCTTTTTCTGATGCAGTAGATCTCTTTTTGATGAATATTGTAAGTTACAATTTACCCAGACTTTATTACTGGTCAGAGACTTAAATGAATAGGTTTTGCCTTCTAAAAAAAAGCAGAATTTGCAATATAAAATAAATGTTTAGTCCCTTCTGAAACATTGTTCATCATCAACCAATACAAATGATCTCTTCTGGTGTTGTTATACAGTCAAATGTATGTAGCAAACCTTTGTTTGCATACATTAGATGCTTATAATGTTCTGAATACACAAGTAGGCAAAGTTAGGAGGTGCAATTTTCAAAATAAAAATAACTTGTATATTCAAATAGTCATAAGTCGCAAGAATGCTCTATGCATTAATTAATTACAGCAGTATCCAGAGGATAAAAGGGAGACACATGAGCAGCAGAGCCTTCTAGAAACAGTGAGACTTATATACACAAGGGAGAACTGGCATAATGATGGAGGCCTTTTAATCTGCAGATAAAATGATTATGGACAACCTGCATGTAGGAGACAAAGACACTGGTTAAAAAAAATAAGCAGCTCGTTGCAAAATTTGACTCCTCCGTGCCTGATTTTCCATTATTAGGAGAGCCGCATTCATCTGGTGTAAACTGTTCTATAGGCCATTTTAGTCTTGCAGGGAACATCCGCCAAAAGTATGAAGAGTAGGCAGCTTGTGATGTCAGTCCAAATGTAATACAGAATTGATGGCAGCAATTTTTGAGCCCCATGCTCCAGTTAATGCCATGTCTTAAAACTCACATTCAGCAGCAGAAAGCACCAGCTACTAGTGTAACGTATAGTTCTTCTAGTTTGATTGCTGATTGATTTCTGCCTGCTATTGTTTGATTGTACAACTTTTTGGTGATTTCTAGAGATCTTTAACGTAGAACAAGTTGAAGATTTTATTAACTTCCAGAATTCTCCACAAATCACCCTCCAAATACAGTCACTAAAGTAGGCATTCCTTGTGGATTGCAGATTGAGAGGCAAAATGAACAAAGGTGACAACAAGATAGAGATGCTGATGGAAATAGAATTTGACCTTGTATGATTAGAATTTTGAAAGGGCATTGCCACCATCAGTGGAATGGATGAAAAACTGGCAGATGAAGTTCAATTCAAAGAATCGTGAGGTGATGCAGATTGGTACAAGGAATGTGGAGACACAGTATAAAGCAAAGGGTACAATTCTAAAGAATGTGTAGGACATGTACATAAATTAGTAAAGGTGGCACAGCACCTAGAAAGTACTGCTAACAAAGCATACAATACTCTAGGCTTCATAATTAGGGGCATCGGTACAAGACCAGGGAAATTATGATGAATTTATGTGACACACTGGTTATTACCTTAGGTGTGTATTTTGTACAGTTCTGTGTGTCACACTATAGGAAGTTTGTGAATGCATTGGAGATAATGCAGAAGAGGTTCATGATAATGGTTTCAGAAATGACGCACTTCAATCAGGAGGAAAGTTTGAAGAAGTTAGATGTGTTGCCCTTGGAGAGAAGAAAGCTAAGAAGTGATTGGATAGAAGTTTTCAAAATAATGAGAGGTCTGAGCACCGCTAGTAAATGTATCAAGAGCCAAAGAGGGTAGTTTTAAAGTGTTTTGCAAAACAAGCAAATGCAAGGTGAGAACATTTTCGCACTGTGAATAGTTAGGATCTGGAATGTCCTGCCTGGAAATGCCGTGAAGGGATTAAAGAGTGCATTGAACAATTATTTAAATAGAAACTTTATGCAGGGTTACAGGAAAAAGGCAGAAGATTGGCATTAAGTCAAAATGCTGAAAGAGCAGGTGCAGACACAAAGGGCCAAACAGCCTCCCTCTACATTGTTACAATTTTGTGATACTGTGATTGTGTGAAGAAACAATAAAAAAGAGGGAGAAGAGATACCAGCAGGGGGCCATATCCACTCAATTCACCTACCTGACCTCAGTGAAAAATGCTATATGAAGCGTTTGTGCTTTAATAAGGAAGACAGCAGGGCAAGAATGACTGCAGTGGCTGTGTAGGTATCATGGGGAAGATAATTTTATTCTTTGGGCTCCTTCTAAGCTGGGACTAGCAATATTCACAAATATCCTAGTTTGTCATTCACTGGTGCATGTTTAAAGTAATTCAGGCTCATTATTCCAAGAGAATGGAATATATTTTATGTTCTATTGCCAGAGAGAAGTGGACTGAACAAGCTCACAGTTTTCTAAGGACTGTAGGCTTCCACTATGTTGCAGAGCGCTATTGATTTTATGCGTGTTGTGTTCTAAGTGGCAATTGTCCATTCCTAAGGTGTCAATACTGAAACAGATTCCACTTCCTCATCATCCAGCTGACGTGTGACACAGCATATCATGCAAGCCAATGTCTGCATGTCATCAGTAGCTGTGATGACTTCCTACTGTATCAGTCTGTGGTGTCATTTGCATTTAGGTCACCACATAAAACTAGAGGGTGGCTCCAGGAAGACAGGACTATCCTTGGGTGATGTGACTCATTATTCTTGAATGCAACATATCCACAGTGGCACTAGGCTTACTGCAAAAGCCATGTTGCCATCGGTAATGTGATAGAGCACATCACTGGCAAGCTTTGATTAAGCTTCAATTGCTTTGATCACTAGGCAGAGCAGACGTTGAAATGATTTATGCTCTGCTGTATGTTGTAAAACCTCAACACCATGAGGCAGAGCCCTTGCCTCCAGCTGTATAGCTACCTACTGAAGAGCAGGAGGAGGCAGAAAGGAAAGTGATGGAGGAGGATCAGGAGGAAGGAGAGCAGGAGGAGGAAGGAAGGCAGCAACTAACATATCCCCTTTCTGGCCAGGCTGTCATGAACAACTCAGCTGACTGTGGTACGAATGCTTGTAACTCCAACTCACCCAATAGCCAACAGCCCCACACCCATCGAATCATCTGTTACTACCCCAATTGGCCACAATACAAAATAAAATGTTCCAAACTAGATTTACTAAACAAACCATGCCACATCACATGCAAACTAATTGTGCATGTGCATTTGCTTAGTGCCTAAACTGTGTGTTTTCTAAATTAAGAACTATGTTACAATTTGAGCCGATGACTGTTGTGTTAACTTGTCTTCTTCATCACTGTCTTTCTATTCTTCCACTCATGCCTGAGGATGTTGCTGATCTTCTGTATCTGAAAAAAGAATAGCACAATGATAGAGTTATAGTGAGAGGATAACGAAGTGCTGAATTAAGAGGAGCAATCTCACAACATCTACAGCTTGTAACTTTGAAGTGATTGTAGAAAGACCCATCACATGAAGTGGGATGTGGAAAGGAGAATTAGATAAGAAGATCCATCAGCTTCAATGGTTTCAACCCTACATTTGGCCATAGCCACAACAATAGTCTATCCATTGGTGGCAAACACTCTACAGGCAAACATAAATCCTATCTTTTCTGTAAATCCATGCACCCCAGTATCTAAAATTGGAGAAGATTTTAGCTTATGACTTAAGATAATGCAATGAAAATAGCACTTATTAAAAATATAAAGATCTCATGTAATAGCATGTCCTCCAAAATGACCTGCACTGAATGAGAGTAAAACACCTTCACAACATTAAAAGTGAGAGAGGCAGTATTTTGCGGACACTAGATTTTATGAAATGATTTCTGTTGTTTTTCTATAAATTTACAAATAAATAATAATTATACAATTTTCATAAAACCCTGTGTTAAATTGTCAATGATAGCCAGGAAGGTCTCTGAAGTCTTATTTCTCTGTAAACACTCTAAATTTTGGAATTAAAAAGTTTAATGTCTCCTGGAAATCGTCTTAAAACTATTTCAAATTGATGACAGTCAATTTATCCTTCCAAGTGTCCAAAGATAATCCTTCCATTTCTATATATTTAGAGCTTATATTCAAAACAAATCAAAATTCTGATGAAAGAACATTGAAATGATCATGACATTGATGAGTCTTGTTGCAAAGGGAAGCCCAGAGACACAACAGCCTTGAAAGTGGTATATCTCTTTAACCCTGACTTAAGAAGTTTTTAAAATTGGGCCTATCCAACAAACCCCTCCCGGGGAACAAAGTTGGACAGTAGCTGAAGCACCTGGAAAAAGCCAATACCATAACTATCATGTGGCTCTAGCAGCAAAATGAGAAGAGAGTGACCAGCAGCTCCAGCAATCCCAGAAACATCAGAACTACAGTGACTACAAGCAGGATCATAAAAAAGGAAAGATGGATGTTGGAGCCAGGTAGGTAAGGCCTTTTTGTGTACGAAGTCAACATAGCCTGGGGAGCAGTCCCTGAAACACTTAAGGCACTCCCTGAATGACGTTTTCCCACTTCCTTTCCATTTTTCTGTAAATTGATGTTTCTATTGTTATTCATTTACTCCTGCCTACCATATTAGACATTGGGTGGTAGATATTTTAATTCACCCTGTCCAGATATGTTCTTATACTTTTCTAGAAGGACGTACATTGTCAGTGTATGTGGGCTATAATACTGTGGTCAATTGATTGGTAACAATCTCAATTGACAGATAATTATTCATTTAAAAGTGGTGGGCAGGCTTCTGGTTTTGTGACACAGCCCTGGGGGTAGGTGTAAAGGTGGTGAACTGGACTCCCCTCGTATTTAACCTGCCTGCCTGCTGATATGAGAACATGCCCATTGAAGGGATGAGTGGGGGTGGTGTAAAAGCCAGCTCTCTATGTTCTCTTTTTCTCATCTGCTGTTTCATGATACATGTTACGGGGGAGGCGGTGCTCATCTCCAAACAACACCATTCACTGCAGGAATGACTGAATTGGAAATTGATCCAGGTCTGCTTAATCAATGCTGCTGAGTGGTACATGCATTGTCTTACTAAGATTGGTTGTCTCCAGATCCCCTTACAAGCCAATCCATTATGTGGTGGACCAGAACAGTCACTGGAGCAGTTCCGCACTGCTCAAAGCCTTGTTTAATTCAAGTCAGGAAGCAGCAGGGAAAGACAAAAGTGGTGGCCTCCATGAATTAGAAAATTCTGGGATGAGAAATTCCTCCACATAGCAAACTTACATTGACTCATTAAGGGTTACCTGCCTGACTTGCATGGCATATGCCTCCCAGCTTTTAATGATGGGAAACAAATATATTTATTACTGTTTTCTCAGAATGTCAAGGGTCTATACTTTGAACAGACACCCCATTCTTTATATATAATGGTACACCTTAGTTTAAAGATGATGAATTGGAAATTTCATCGTAGTTATTCGCCATTTATTGAGAAAATGCCTTTACACCTGGGTATCTCAATTTGAAGCAGTATAGATGTTAAAAAAGCCAAAAAACTTGCATTCATAAATATGTAAAATATTATTTATCATTTAATGAAATACATTTAAATTGAATTCTCTTGGAAAGGCAGTGTCCCTTGAAGAGCTCCAGATTGTGACATTTCCAAATAATTGAAATTGTGTTTACTTTCATTATATATACTTTGAATGCACCAAAAGTCACGGAATGTATGCCCTACACAAGCTGTCATGCTGTTAAACTGTATGAGGGGAATCTTTTGAATGGCATGTAATTGGATATTACTGGGTGGTTAAATTACACTGGATACTAGGTGATTGACTTTCACTGGGTACTTCACGCTGGGATCACACAAGGTACTGTGTGATGGGATCACACTGGGTGCTGTTGTTGGGATTTTCCTGGGTATTATGCGATGGAATTACACTGGATACTGTGTGATGACTGTATCATTTGATTTAAGTAATTTGATTCTGATGTAGCAGTTTGAAAGTAGTTCTCACAACATAGATTGTCTTCAATGTGAAACCATAAAAAAGAACTAAGATAAAAGTGCTCACATAGAAAATGCAAAGTCTATGAGTTTGGAAAGAAACTGACCTAAACAAACTGGGCAGTGAAGCTAAGACGCGGAACAGTGAATCAGTTATGGATAATCTTCAAATCGTAGATGTATTAAGATAAGGTAAATTGCATTCTGTTTAATCAAAATGGGTATCTATCAAAACAAGGATATCAGTTAATAAATGGAGCTGAATACCTAACTGAAGGTTGAAATAGAGGGACATGACAAAAGTAAAGAAATTCAAGTGAAAGTTTGAAAGTGCCATAAAGAGGTGAAATGGAAGATTGAAATTGAAAGTTACCTGAGAAAGGTATAACTAAGAATATAGTAATGAATAGAAAGATCTATTAAAGTAAAAAATTCATTTTAAGAGAGTAGTGTATTATTCAATGGTGAGGAGGGAACTCCAGTAGTGGAAAATGATAGTATGTTGCAATCATTAAGTAAATACTTCACATTAGATTGTGCAAAAAAATGCTGGGCAAGAAACTGTAAATGTGTGGGAGCAGGATATGAAATAATCGTTAGATGTAAGTGGAAAAGTGGAATTAGTAAGTGGAATTAGCAATTGTCAATACAAGTGAATTACTCTAGGCTATTGAAGAATCAGGAGAGCAGATAACAAAGGCTAATTAACAAATGTTTTCAAATTTTTGAGCCATACAATTTGTTTCAAAATATTGGATGGGAGTCAATGTAATGTGTGCGTTCAGTGAGGAAGCTACCATACAAGTTTAATTTTTACGACAGCACTGTTGAAATAGTGGGCTGAAGAAGCCCCCATTCTGGCACTAAGAAGAAATTATAACATGATCAAAATAGGGTGGAAACCCTGCAAGAATGTGCCCACTACAAGTTCTGCTCTCCCTTTCACTCCCTTGCTTTCATTGTGTTCAAATCATTTTATGTCTTTCAAGCAAGTTCTTGCTGATTGTCCTTAATTAGCCTATGCTAACTTTTGGATCCCTGCAGGCCAACATTACTGAGGAAAAGAGCTTGAGAACCAGGATCTAAAAACTGAGACTAACGTAATGGTCTAGTGTCTGGAAGACTCAGTGCAGGATGTGAGTGCGAAGATGCAGGACAGTATTGGGTGGGAACTTCACAGTCAGAAGAGTTGGGCCGATTTTTCATTTCTGGAACTAAGTGTGGAACAAGCCAAAAAGCATGGAAGAATTTTCACTCAGGAATGGGGCAGGTTTGCCTGAATGCTCCCATTCTTTTGAGCTAATAACATGTTCAGGTGAGAATAAAATGCCAAATTGTATTGGAAGTTCTGAAACCCATCTGGGATCTTCTAGGTTCAAACTTCAGACCACCATAGTTAAAAGGCAAATGGACAGCACTTCCACCCTCTGCAACCCAGGGCCACGAGTCCACATCTGCTCATCTTGCTGGAGATGTTGGAGACTTGCCAAAAGTCAGCACCAAATTTCAACCGCACCCCCTGAGAGGGTATCCTGCTGGGCATCAGAGAGAGAAAGGATGTACTGTTTCCGAGAGGTGGTAACAAGAGGCCAACCTGAGTCACCAAGACAACCAGGACTGTTTTGGCTGCAGAGGTCAGTGTCTTTGGGAGCATCAGAAGACACTGGAAAGTGGCTGAATGATGTCTTTCACATCTCCAAATTTAATGCCATAGTCTACTCAGTGTCTCATATCTTACAATTGAATTGGCACTGTGAGCTTGCCACAGCTCAGGATTGTCACACACAAGTTTGGGTGCCAGGCATCTGCATTACTTCCATTGTATGCAATCTATGTGTTATTTCATTGTACCAACTCACATTGTACTACTTAAAGCATAGTGCCCCTGCCTCTCTCCATTCTGTAAGCATTCACAATTAAAATAGAAAAGGAGCCAAAACACTTTGTAGCTCATGCAGATTTGATGGGCTGAATGGTCTCTTTCCATACCATAGGGATTCTATGGTTCCAGGGGATCTCACTTGTTCTCAAATCTTGCCATAATCAGGTTCTCATGAGCCAATCTGCCTGGTCTCACTTTTTCCTCAGTATCAGCATGTGGTACATCAATATCCCCACCAGATTCTTTTGCGGTCAAGTGACCATGGGCCAAAAATTGGACATTTTGAACTGACACATAGCCAGAGAAGTTAAGCCTAACAAAACACTGGCCAAACTAAATTATACAGCAGCCAGCAGCTTTCGGCTTCAGAGAATAGTGGAAACCGAGATTAAAGAAGTTACGAAGATTCAGGGGTAACAATTTACAAACAGCCTGAGAGAGGTATTGATCAGACTTCCAGGCACTTTGACTTCCAGCTAGCGCCAGAGGACATGCACCCTATACCTCATCGGTGTGGCAACGGTGAAAGGTATTGGTGCGACCCCATTTGATACTTGAACCCCACTCATGATCCCATTGACCAAAGCCATAAAACATTCTGAAAGGTCTGGGGTATGAAGGATAAAATCATTCGCCTGGAAGCCACCACCTCAGTGAAGACTCACAGCAAGACTCGTGGGAGAAAACCAAGAAGACTCAGGATATGACCCATCCTGACCTGAGAGACCCACCTTTGTGGAAGAGAGTCAGGCTTACATCAGAAGGGAAGGAGATTCTAATGGTCCAGCTCAAAAATGTGGATTATTGCAGTTAATACCTTTTCTCAGATGGACAGAGCTAGATAGAGAATAATTGTGGGAATTTGGGAAATGCTCACGTGATGTTTCCAATAAGGAAAGTTTTGTCAATAAAATCGAGTTGAACTGCAAACTGAATTCTGGGTCCCTTTGTCAGCCTTACTAACAAAAGTGCACGGGTAAAGTGTTTTTAATACATAAACTCGTGGAAGTGTACAAAATATGGACAACAACTTTGCTTATCTGAGGAGATAGTTGGCTGCTCCATCCCACCCCTCCTCTAAATTCTCATCCCACCAATGAACCATGTGGCATGCAGCAAATAATGACTGTTCTAGAGATCCTGTCCAGCAAATACGAGAGTGCTCCGCCTGAGTGGCCTAGGCAATGGAATTGGAGCTTCCGAAGACCAGTTGTCTGTTCAATGCTGGCCCTAGCATGTGCTGCATTGTATCACTGTTTCCCATTGATCTGACGGTGGCACAATGGGGTCATCAGCTGTGATTGTGGGGCTACCCCTTGCCACCCATGGGCGAGATTTTGAGATGATATTGGAGGCATAACATTTGAGGAACCTGGAAGTTGTGTAGAATGTGAACATTGTGACAGCTCCCTGGATAGTGAGTATACATCTGCAGGAATTATTGCCTGTGGTCACAAGCAAGCTGGACATTGTAGGAGTGAAAGCACTTCATTGTTAGGAATCTAACTGGCTGATACTATGGAGCTCTTAGTGCTCCTTGCATGTGACATATCTCATCAATTTGGCTGTCTGGGCGTAAAGGTATCTGCTGGGTTCAGTAGTTTCCATTTCTGATGTGGAATGACTGACCTGAGAATTATTGCAGGAATCAGATGAATGCCTTGCATTTGGCATCTCATCACGATAACTTAGAGCCGTGATCAGGATGCTCTTATCCTGGGTGAAAACCCATTGAAATGCCTACTGTACAGAGTCAGGTACAATCTTCAGAACCCACGACTGGTTCTCCCTTTCCCTGATGCTGTACATGCACGATATTTATGTTCTTACTTTGTGCTATTTTGTGCCATTTTGTGCTCACATTCTGCACAACTCTCAGGTTCCTGATGTTACTTTGCATGCATGTGTGAAATAGCACAAAGTGAAGCTATTTGTCCTTCATTACCTTCTGTGATGCGACCCTTACACTTTGAAAGAATCAGAAAGCATAACGGCTTCATTGCAAAGTTAATAACTTTCACGTGCAGGGACGTGTGATTGGTTCTGCAAGGCTGACTGTACATTAACACAACCATTATCACTGAGAGTGGATCTCAGCTTCACTTCTTATGAAAGGTTATTGATTGACAGAATAAGGTGGGGAAGTAATGGTTTGTAATTTTTATAACTTATCTTTGTCTTTAATGTCGTTAAGGTAGTAACAAGAACAGAAATTGCTGGAGAAATGCAGCAGGCCTGACAGCATCTGTGAAGAGAAAACAGAGTTACCATTTCGAGTCCAATGATATTAGTTCTGAAGAAGAATCACTGAAGTTGAAATGTTAACTCTGCTTTCTCTGCTCAAATACTGCTAGACTTGCTGATTTTCTCCAGCAATTTCTGATTTTTGGTTTCAGATTTCCAGCATTCAGTTCTTAGTTTTGTTTCTGTCATTTAAACAGAGCTGACACAAACTATATTTCCAGTTTCTGTTTGTATGGCATCTCTTACGCCAGCTTTCCTGCTCCTCTGATGCTGCTCGGCTTGCTGTGTTCATCCAGCTCTACACCTGTTATCTCGTTTCTCTTAGAATGTGTTTGCTTTCTTCATGTGCAATCACCTCTGGGACCTTCCCTTTTGTGCTGTGCATTCTCAGACTCAGGTTTTTGGAACTGAATTTTGTACAACATAGTTGTGGTAAACTTCACTTTTGTTTATTTCCCCCCACTATTCTCCACTTTTTAGCACAATTTTGACCCCATTACTGCAGGTGGCCTGAATTCTGTCTTTCTTCGAAGTCACCCTCTGCGTATCTCTTACTATTTCAGATGGTATTCCTGCTCTTCCTTCTGATCCCACACTCACAGAGATGCCAATGAGCAGCTTCATCCTTACAACATCCCTTATTCAGTTCACAGCTTTCTTTCTCCCCAGTACACTACATAATCTCAGTGTGTATCTCACTTATTTTCCAGCTCCCACCCTTTGTTGTACCCACTGCTACAATTACTTTGACACCGTTTCCCACCCCCCACCCCCGACTTTCGATCCCAGTTTGCTGCCTCCATTGCCCAGGATTCTTCCAACTTTCATATCCTTCATATTGTTTTACCTTCTCTTCTTTTGCATTCAGTCTACTCTTCTGTGAATTCTTTTACTGGTGCCACATTAAGGTAGCACAACCATTTAGGTTAATTTAGTTTAATCGCATTTTAAAGTTTAGTCATGTTTGCGTGCTCAGGTCAGATTTACTTTAATATGCCACTTCGGTTGTCTTACACGGGCAGGCTATTGGTCTGATCTACCTACAGCCCTAATAGTGGAATAATCCTGTTGCAAGAAGTCTGACTGACCTTGCTTGTGCGTTTTTTAATGAGCTGTTGAACATTGAGACCCTTCAGCATTAACACAGGAGGCTTTTTTCATAATGAAACCTCCTGTTTCTGAAGAAACAAAGTAGTAGGTTCATGGCTTACTCATTGGTACTGGGCGGAAATGGGCTACCTTGCTAGATACTCTGTTGTATATCTAGTCAGGATTGTGAACATATGTTTCCCATTTTTGGCTAACAAAATTGTGCCTGTGAATGTGGTTCCAGCAAATTTGGGTGTTGATGAGTATTCAGGTATTTTCCTAATCAACCTTTCCAGTAATGGAGCAAGTGGGACTTGAACCCAGGCCTCCTTGCTCAGAAGTAATGACACTACCAACATGTCACAAGAACCCCTGTCAATGAGCAGTCATGACAATTTGGTGAAAGCAAAACTGACACTGACCCACCTGAAGCATTCTGAAAACTTCATTGCAAAAATTCAATTTAATATCAGGAAACAGAAATTTTGACTCCCACTCCATTAAATTCCCCTGCCTGGCCTTATAAGTCCTTAGCGTGGATTTGGAAAATTCAGCCCACCGTCTTTCAGGTGAGACATTAAACCAAGTTTCCATCTACCCTCTGAAGTGGATGTAAAAGATTCCAAGACTGAAGAACAGGAGAGTTAATTCCAGTGTTGCAGCCAGTATTTACCCTTGATCAACATTACATCGCAGACATTTGTGATGTTTCTGCTGTGCCATATTGGCTGCTACATTTTCTCTATTACGTTAGTGGCTACACTTCAAAGGTACTTATCCTGGCATTAAAGCACGTACAGATTTTTTAAGCTCTTGGAAGTCACAACGTAAATTAACACTTTTTGTAAGACTGTTGCTCCTCCTACTATCATGTTGAAAATGATGGTGCCTTTAACCAGCTGCACAAGAATTATATTTTCATATTGTGACAGTCGGTTTTCTAGACATCAAATTGTGCTGCATGGATACTAAGGAAAGGAAATGAGGATTGAAGAGTCTGCTAGGTTTGTGGCTGTTTTACAGTGACAGTCATGGGGACCACCCTGGTACAACACCATCAATGGGAGGAGAATTCAAAACACTGTATATTTGATTCTGATTCACCACGCTTTATCGTTTTCTTTTAATCTGCCTTCCAGTTCTTTCTAACAAGGATATCTAACATAAAAAATTCCATGTAACATGTTACATACCTCAACAATGTTTAAATGCTTTGTCAGAATACTCAAAGTAGAGGCAATACACAAAAATGAATAATTACAAATAAAATATTCATAAGCAGCTACATTTACAAAATTTTGCATGATAAATATTTAATTTAAAAAATTCACTCGAACCAATGCATCCAGAATGAATCCTGATGCACTAATTAATAAGAATTCAGACACAGGGCTATTTATCAGGATTGTCTCTTTCATCTGATTTTGGTCAGGGTGCAATGCGATTGATGACTAATCTGTCCCACCACAGAGTGGGCTGGTTCTGAAGAGATATATATCAGAATGAAGTCAGTCCAGAAGAATTTTTTTATTAAACACTAATTCATTTGCATCATGCTTGGAAAATGCAATGGTGAGATTCTGAAAGCAATAAACCGATAATGCCATTGCAGACATAAGCTCAAGGGACCCTGCTTTAGTTTCACTTTGAAAGGATTTCATCATGGAAGACTTTTCTTCCTTGCCAAGCAGATTTTATGTCAAGTGAGAGCATTTGTGCTACTTCAGTGTTGACAGGTTATTAGGAGACAGATTGTGGCAAGAGTGAATGTATTAGGGAGGCTGGAGGTTAGATGAGTTACAGCTAAAATTTGAGTGTCCATTATATCTTAGGAAATCGGAACAAATATAGTTGGGATCTCAGCAATCAGTTGCGGTCAAGGTAAATTCTAGTAGCATAATCATCATAATAGGCCACATAGAATCTCTGGCTGTAAGATTTCTGTGTAGTTTGCTCGTATTGTAAATCAATCTGCTATTTTACTGTATATCCTAACATCACTAGCATTTGACTTTTTAATAGAGTAAATGACGAGAGTGTGCACTTTTATTGGCCCTTTAGATAAGAAAAGCAAGAATTGTTCAGAATATTTTTTGATCACAGTTTTGCTTTATTCAGTGACTGACATCTCACAAAAACAAGTCTGTAAAATTAGGTCTAAAGATTAATTAATACAGGACCATGATTGACTTTGATTGTTACCAACATTGTTATTTACCCGCAGCTTAACATATCAGAGGTGGCATTCTTTAAATCCGAATTTACCAAGGGCGACATTATCACATGCATTTGTATCGAATTCATCTCGAGTTATTTCAATTGAGGTATTTACACATTTACTTAAATACATTAAAATAGAGGGAATTTATTAAAACTGAGGCTGGATAAGCAGACTGTTGTTAAGGTCTCACTATCTGATTGTTTGGAATAAAAAAACAAAAATACCTATTTCAGCCAGCAACATGGGCAATTAAACGTCTTGACTGTATAAAGTTTTAAATAAAAATTCCATCAACAAATTTATTAATAATATAATTATTGGTTCATTAACAAAACAAAAGCTTTAAATGAAGATGCAATAATTAGTTATCATCACAGTCAGTAATACAGAAATATAAATGATCATCCATCCAATTGTCCCCAGAACACACAGATACACATAAACACTTCTTCAGCAAAAGTGAAGGACAAACGGATTTTTCTGCAGAGATTGGCTGTCTGTGAAAAAAACACTTTGACCAATGAATTGTTCTTGAAAGCAAAAGGATAAAATGTAGAGTGTTCCAAAGTGTGTCCCTCCGATGTTTTGGCACATGTGATCAAATCACCAATTACACATAAACAAAGTTGCTGGAAAAGCTCAGCAGATCTCGCAGCATCTGTGGAGAAAAAAATCAGAGCTAACTTTTCTGGTCCAGTGACCCTTCCTCAGAACTACGCATAGATGGCTGTGGAGTCTTCCAGATAAATCTTGCTCATGAAATGCAATGTTGGAAATTCATTCTTTCAGAAGAACAAACAAGTTTCACTCTGGATTTAGCAAATGGGTCTTATTTTCATAAATGTGAGAAATCAGTCTGCAGCCCTTCTTCGTAGAGTTCCTGTCCCTCCAATGAAGACCAAATACCAAATCACTCTCCAACAAAGCATCATTCAAACAGCCGTTGCAGGAGTCTGCAGCAAAGAAAGTAGCAATCGCTAGTCAAGTGATTTCTAGGAGGTTTTGTGAAAAATAAAATTCCTATGTCCGCAGTGCTCTTTCAATGACCTCTGATAAAGACACCACCTCAGGGAAAACTTGAAACAAAACAATTTTCTTCACAATTTTTCAAAAATCAAGTCCTCCAAGAAATATGAAATAGTAAATATGAAGTGTATTTGTAACAATATCATAATTTCTCTCAGTGATTTCCATGTTTTTGTACCTTTTGTAGATTTTTTTTGTTTAGCGTACTGTTTGTAGAATGGTCTTGGTATACCCTTTTCCATGGAATAGAGGGAAAGGTAAAAAGTGAACTTTCTCTGTGAGTTGCATATACAGGGGAGTGCAGATCCTGGGCCAGCCTACTCTGAATATAAACTACAGAAATGAATAGATTCTAGACCAGTCATTTCAGTCAATCATTGGGCTGATATTTACCAGAAATTGGCTAGGTCTCAATTTTGAAAAAAATCATGGGTGGGGGAGTTCCCTGCATGATTCTTTATGAGATTTCCCATGCTATTTCATAAAACTTGCTTCATTAGCTATATACCACCGTTCTCTGATGCCCAACCTGTCATATCCCTCCTCTCCCTCCTTTTGCCCTATAGGCAAAAGTTCTGCATCTGCCAGGGCTTGCTAGGATTCCTGACACAGGCACCATATTTGTACACGAGGTCAAGCACTGAGCATCCATAACAGTCCTATATGGTTCCTCTGAATTGCCCTGGATATAAGGACAAAGATAAATTGGCCTTGCCTTTGTGACAGGGATTTGGAAGCCCTGGTGGATTGAATAGTAAAAAGGAATGTCATCCTTTTCATCAGGAGTGGCAGAGAAGATCCAGCCTGGCCGATGTTACCATCCGAAACAGTGCTGTTTCCACGGTCGGGAGGTAAACACTAATGTTCGGCAAAATGGACAATGACCTTTTGCAGTCTGCAAGGCTAAGTGGTACCATCTTCTCTTTGCTACCTCTCACTTTCTCTGCTACATTGCAACATTTTATCAAGACTCATGGTCTACCATTCTCACTGTTATATACGACATCTTCCCTCATTCACTTTCACCCACCCCAGCCCCATACTACTAACCCTGTACTAACTCTCCTCTGCTTATTCAAGCCCTTGGGGCACATTACTACCTTTCCTCCACCTCAGACCACATTACCAGTGATGCCAACCGTTTTCATCTCACTCATTCCCTCCCTTTGTATCATTTTCAGGGCAAAATGGCCCACAATAGGGAGGAAAGAGCCAGGTGGAGTGTGTGACATTTGGCATCTCAACCCTTCTGAGGAGAGGCTCCTTGCCCTTTTTCGTGATATCTCTTGTCTCTTCCTGTGGTGATGCCAAAACCTCTATGTCCTAGCAATTAAGTAAGAATCATTGTCCATTAATACACTATTCTCCCATTACCCCAAGTGAATGCGCAAACTTGGACCCCTGTTTCACATGTGATTGTCTCTTGTCTTCTGCCAACATCAATAAAATCTGCACAGTCTCTGCTTTCAAGAGATAGCCCACAAGATATCTCCTTCTCCACTTCTGAGCAAGAAGCATCAGGTCTCTCAGAGGATGCATTGGTTGCCTCCAGTGCCCTCAAAATGAGGCAGTAAAGTGTAAAAGTGTGTTGTAAATGGATCAGCAATATGCTATACAGTAAAGCTGGTTAGTGTCTGAAGCGAGGACTCATCGATGAAGGCTGTGTGCAGTGTGTCCTGGGTGATGTTCGTTGCATCCAAGATAATAGGCCAGAGAAGCAGGCAGCATGACGGAGTCACCAGGTACCTGCTCTGACTTTAATATTTTCTATTCAACAGGTGATATACTGGAAAACTGAATATGAATGGGGTGAGCTGATTAGCTTAGTTGTCTGGATGCCTGGTTTGTAATACAGAGTTATGCTAACAGTGTGGGTTCAGTTCCTGCACCAGTTAAGTTTACCATTAAGAACTCTCTTTCTCAACTTCTCCCCTTGCAAGAAATACGATGACCCTCAAGTTAAGCTACTACCAGTTGTCTCCCTTTAGTGAAGGAGTGGCCTATGGTCCAATAAGACTATGGAGATCATATGGAGAAGCAACAATTGGAACAAAGATGCCCTTGGCATATTTATCCAGAGGTACAGATTAATGTCCTATGAACACAGGTTCAAATCCTACCACTGCATCTGGTAAGATGTAAATTCAGTTTAGAAATCTGGAATATAAATCTAGCCTCGGTAGCCAAGCAATCTACCTGGTCTGGCCTACATGTGACTCAAGGCACACAGCAATGCGGTTGGCTTTTAACTGGCATCTGAAATAGCTAAGCAAGGCACACAATTTAAGGCAATTAGGGATAGACAGCAAATGACATGCACATCCCTTTAAAAAAAATCTTTAAACTGGTTGTTTAATGAAATTCTTACACCCCATTGTAAGAGGCAGCAGGTAAAACAGAACATTTGTTTAAAATTGTTTAGTTATTCCACAAATTGCCTGAAGTTTAGGATGAGCATTTCTATTTTCACAATTCTTTATGCCTTGCCTCATTTAAATGTTATTTTTGATAATCCTGATGTGCTCAATATCATGTTTCTTTCAATATTCTTCAAGTCTCTATTTCAATAAATGATTTACTTGAAAGTAGTTTTACAAGATGTTAGCGCAAGTATCAAGTGCTAACATTTGTAGTATTGTGCAAAAGTGTTGCGAATTTGTTGAATTTAAATATTCTGATTGGCAGAAATGAGAGTAAGTGTTTGCAAGAGTCTTTTGAAGTGACCTTATTTGTTTCAAGGCAATTTCATTGTGGGAAAAGCTGCAGTTTGATGTCTTTTTGGTTTAATTATTACACAAGTAATAATTATGATTCTTTGCTTCTATTAGGTCTAGAAAACAAAATGGTGCTATGACTAAGCTGTGTATGCCATAACACTTTTTGTGAGAAAAATAAGGAAAGAATATAGGTACTCAGTGGAAAGACATTATGAGGTTGGTGAACCAACCAATTTAGAAGTTTAATATAACATTCCTTGAAAATACAAATTTAAGTGAATAGTCAACATTTATTTTGAGTTTTAAATAAATGGACACAGTGTATATGGCCAAAGTGAATAAGACAAGTTTGTACACGCAATGATAAAGTTCTGAATGTACTTTTTAGTATCTCATTAAATCAAGAATGTTAAAGTCATAGAGAGTAGGTAGCATTAAACCACTGCCATGATAATAGGAAAAGGAAATTTTAGTTACAGCACATTTGTGATGTTGGGACTGGTGCCAGTAGAGTGGAAAAACTAACAAGGAATTTAATTAACATTCTTAATGTTTGAATATTTTTAGGGTTAATAGTGAAGATCTATTTCCTCTGACCATGAAAAGAAGATTAGTTTGCAGAAATTACTTCATGCAAAAAAACATAATTGTTCCTTCAGTGATAACTAAATTTAATACCTCTCTCTGGCTCTTGTTGGAAGATGGAGCACTTTGCTACAGGTAGATACATCTTATTTTTAATATAAAACTGTAAAAATATTTGAAGCAGAAGAACATAGAAAGTTATGGATAGAGGATAGGATATTCAGGTTAGTTTTGGATTGGTCTCACAAAGAGCTAGAACAACCAGAATGTGTTCAAGAACCTTCTTTCCCATTGTAAATTTTAAAATCTTTGTGTGAATGAAACAGGCAGAATGTGATGATGTTCTTTTGGAAGGTTAGTACAATCCTGGATGACAGTAAGTTTATAAATATGATATAGTAGTAGCACTCTCACCTCTGAGCTGGAAGCTCGTTGGGGAGTATTAAAAGTAGTCAGTGGCAAGAGACTGAGCAGATTGCGATAGTCAGCTACGTTAAGTAAGGTAAGGTTTTGTCTCACTAATTTACTTGAATATTCCTGAAGAAATAATAATGAGGATTGATGTGGGTAGTGCAATGGATGCTGTTGACGTAGATTTTACTAAGGCATTTGACAAAGTCCTGAATTGCAAATTGCTAAGGAAAATTAAAGCCTGTGGAACATGGGGTAGTGTGCCGAGTGGGATCGAAAGTTGACTCATTGACAGGAAACAAGTGGTAATAGTCTACAGCTGGTTTTCTTACTGGAAAGCAGTTTCTGGTGGTGTTCCACTGGGCTTAGCTTTAGGACTCTTATAGTTTCTGCTTTATATTAATGATTTCAGAATCAAATGCAGGAGGCACGATTGAGAAATTTGCAGATGACACAAAAAATGGCCAGGTGTCAATAGTGAAGAGCATGGCATGAATGGGTGGAAAATGACAAATGGAATTCAATCCAAAGGTGTATGAGGCTATTCAGTTGGTGAGGGTAAACAAAGCAAGAGGCTACACAATAAATGGAAGGGTATCAAGAGATGTAGAGGAAGTGTGAGATCTTGGAATGCATGTTCACAGATCACTGAAGGTGGAAGGACAGGTAGATATGGGATAAATAAATCATATGCAATGCTTTGTTTCACTGGGGGAGGTATTGAATATAGAATCAGCAGTGTAATACTGGAATTGTACAAGGCAATGGTTAGGCCATGGTGCATGTCCTGTGCACAGTTCTTGTCATATATTACAGAAAGGATGTGTTGTTCTAAATTGGGTACAGAGGAGATTTACAAAAATGTTACCAGGGCTTGAAACTGCAGCTATGAGGAAAGATTGAATGGGATAGGGTAATTTTTTCTCACATCAGTAGAGGCTAAGGGTGATTTACTCATAGCATACAAAACAATGAATGGCTTGAATTCAGTGCGCAGGGAAAATCTGTTTCCCTAGCAGAAAGTTCATTTACCAAGGGTTCCACATTTAAGGTAATTGGTAGAAGGATTAGTGGGGAACTGAGGAAAAACATGTTTACCCAGACAGTAATTGGTGTCTGGATTTGACTACCTGGTTTGGTGATTGTGGTGAAAATCTTCAACTCAATTAAAAGGAACTTGAATTTGCACTTGAAGTGCAGTCCCCTGCAAGGCTACAGACCTGGGTGCTGGAAAGTGCATTTAAAATGTGCAGCTTGGTTTATTCAGCTAGCACAGACACAATGGACTGAATGGCCTCTTCCTGTGCTGTAACTTTTCTAATATTAGCATTGCAAAATATCCTTTACAATCGCCAAACAGGTCCACAGGTGACATGTAATATAGAGAATTCTACAATCAGAAATTTTGAGGGCATGTGCCTTTAGGCACTTTAAACAGTTGGCTAAATGGTTAAATGAATTTTATATAAACACGCCTGATTTTGCCTGTGGGGTCCTATCCTATTTCATTAGGGAAATATCAGAGGCTGGAAATAAGTAGTGCATGGAGAAAATCAAGAGTGTGTTCTCCAGCATCTTTGAATACTAAGTAGTACAGGAAGTAGTCAGAGACCACCAATCAACTGGCCTGTCGTCTTCTTAACAGCCTGTTTCTTTCATTCACTGGATACATTCTCTCCAATTTCCCACCTTATTAGTCTTTGTCTAGCCAAAACATTCCAAGAGACAAGAAAAAAATGCAATCAATGTAAATTCCAAATCCATCCCACAAACTGCGATACATTAACAATAATTCTCTGCAATTGTGGATAGCTGGAGGTACAGGTCCACATGCTTTCAACAAACCAGACGGTATCAACAGCTTTTAAGCACATATGACATTTATCAATTTCACCATTCATATAAAATGCAATATACCTCAGCACAATTTCTCTAATTGGAATTATAATTGTACCACTTTAAGACAGCAGCATATATGCAAAAACATTCAGTAAGACAGAAAGTCAACACTGAAGATAACTTTGAAAACAACCATAAGCCATCTTGAGCTAAATGTGGAATAAAGCAATCAATTTCAGTTTTAATGAGTTATTGAAATCCTTTCAGTCCTCATCTATACCTGAGTTCCACCACCTTGTGTTTATGCAGCTTACACACTTACCTCTAACTTCGTCAGTGTTTGGTTTACCTGGATTGATCTCTTCTGTGTCTATTTGCCTTTTGATTTATTCAAGGCCATGTTTTTCTTCCTCCTGGTAGATGAAATGAACCCAGATAATCAATTAAGTCCTGCCTCTGATAGTTTTGTCAAAATCTCTTCTGGTTCCAGGAAAACAAGCAAAAAAGTAGCCAACACACGAGTCAATCACTCTGATATATCCACACAGTTCTCCAAATGGGATCCTTAGATGTCTTATTTGAATCAATAGCACTCCTTGCTCGACAGACTTCAAAAATTTATCTTCAACTTGCTCAAGATTTGTGCCTGATCAATAACTACAGAAATGCAAAAGATAATTTGTTTTGTTTTGTTTTAGGAAGATGTTTATCAGAATGAAGGCTGATAGATGTGGTACTGTGGTAAAACTAATAGTACTGTTATATTCATTCATTCTTGACCTCATCCTTACTCTTATTACCCAAATTATATTTTACCTTTCTTAAATCAGTGGCTGTCTATTTTGAGGCAGCTAGGTAAAAAATGCAGTGTTCTTGGTTTTTTGATGATTTTCCATAGGTGATATTGTTTTCTTTTGCATGTGCTTTGATCCAGAGTTTTGGCCATAGTTAATGTTTATTCTCATGTCTTTCAGTACATATTTTCTGTCTGGAAATGGGAAGTGTTCTGAGTTGGCTGCATCAGCAGCCATAGGATTGTTATCTGAGAGCAAAGGATGGTATTGGATGCAGGGAGGAGTGACTGTACATCCTAATACTCTATTCATAAGATATCATCACATTTCATTACTCCAAAAGACTAAATGCAGAGCCCATGGTTGACAGTCATTATCATTTGAATATGTGGAGCTCCAAGTCAACATGTTGATATTTAAAGAAATTAAAGTTTTCCAAAATATTTGCCTTGAAATTGTAACTGTTTTCATTAAAAGAAAGTTAATCCCATATTATGTAGCCACTTATTCTATTTTAGTTTAAATTAAAGAACCATAACCTTGACATGGCCTGATGATACTGCCAAAGTTGAAAAGAAGAGGAAATCAGAAAGTATTAGTTGCTGTTACTCTAATATTTAAGAGTGTTCAGGTGGTTAAAAGATGTGAAGGGAGTGAAAAGGTAAAATTCAATTCCTTTGAACTTCCAGGAGAAATTGAATTTGATTACATCTAAATTTCAGGCAATAAAGGAGGAGGAGATACAAAACAATGTATTAGGAAATGCGGAGGAACAGGAAGGGTGTTCAGAGGAGCATAGTAATGCTGGGATAGAGAGATGTAATAAATGTATAGCCAATAAGATAAAGCTCTCATGTGCTTTGCCCCTAATAAAACCTATAAATTTTTCCTAAACATCTGGTCCTTCTGAGTGAATGAGACTGCTATAGTGCATGAATGTTACAAAGCACAAAGGCATGTTGGAGGTGTTGTGCTATCATTTATATTTTATAACTCACAGAGGTTTGAAAAGGGGATGTTGTGTGTTCGATTGTTGAAAACGGAATATTTGAGGAAGAGCAGGACCTACAAGCCAAAGCCAGACAAATGATGACTTTTTATTAGGGCTGCTTTCGGGTTTATTCCTTTTTTCACTGGTTAGTAAACATCACAGTAATAAGCTGCATGGAATCTAGCCTCAGGCACAGTCAGATTGCATGGGAGGCCACAGCAATGTTTATCACCAATGCCTGACAAGACCATGAAATACAGATTTGCTTTGAAGGCTCCAATATGTTTATGGAAGATCAAATAAAAAAAGATGGGTTCCCCTCTGCTTTGCCGTTGATTCCAATTACCAATTCCTTTTAACCACATGTATTGCCAGTATGAAGATAATCTATTAGCATTGTTAAACTGAAAGAAGTAGATAATTCACTAATTAGATTATCATGTTTATAGGTAAGAGGTAAAGCAAATTTGTACAAATAACACACAAATTCTTTCAAGAAATTCTGTCAGTGTTGGAGATTAAAACAAAAGGCTGAACACAGTGAGCAGGTCAGCAGCAGCTGAGCACAGAATTGAACAGTTAATATTTTGTATGTGAATCTTTTGTTATCTGTTCCCTCTATGACATACTGATCCACTCTTTCATTAGCCCAACGAATTACTCTCATCAGCTACTCTCATTCCTCATTTCCGCTGAATGTTCTTGGAGGTGCAACATCTATCCATTCACTTTCTCACATACCATTGTCTAGGGCCCCCAATTTGTATCCAGATAAGACAGTATTTCCTTGTATTCTCCAATATAATGTTTGTGTTCATTCTTTCATTGGTTGTAAGGGTCACTGGCAAGACCAGCATCTGCTGCTATCCCAACTTGTCCTTGAGCAGGCGGTAGGAAGCTGCCTTCTAGACTTGCTGTAGTTCATTGGGTGTTGCTGCTAGGTAAGGATGACACTGTTTTCCCTGCTGGTGCAAATATTGAATTAAGAATGCTTGGGTCCCTTGAACAGAAGGAACATTCAGTGTCCTTGATGAATCATTACAGGCACCATCCATTTTCTCTTTACTAACTGCTTGCTACCCATTAAAACTCAAACTTGTATTTTAAAAAATTGGTCAATACACTACAGACTACACGAATTATGAAGCAAGTCATATCACAAAATATCACTGTTAAACTGTACTGTCTCTTTTTATCAGGGCCTTATTGATCCAGCCTACACTGCACTGGGGAAACCAAACATAGATTAGGTGAAGGTGAATATCTCCATCTGACTCTAGCCACTTAAATTGGGCAGCCCACTTCCATTCTGACTTCTAAGTTTTCAGTCATTTACATTGTTCCAATAAAGCTAAATGCAAGTCCGAGGAATAGCATTATATCTTTCTACTAGGCACACTGCAGCCACCTGGTGTTAATATTAACTTTAATAACTTTGGACAGTAACTCCCACTTACTCTTTAGCAGCGAGTGCTGCTGGCAATATGGTTCTGGGAAGAACAGGGAGGAAGTTTGATGTTAGAGATAGGCAGCCTTTGATGGAACAATTTATTCCCAATGTAGTCTGCACCTTTGGTGTTAATGTGCTTTTCCCTCTGCCAGGCTCCTTGGTCATTCAAGCCTGTTTCACTGACTGTTTATTCATAATTACCTGTCCACTTGTCTCGCCCCCAGCATGTTCAACTGTTCGCACATTCTGTGTCTTATAAATGCCTTTTATTTATTTGATTATTCTCATTATGCTGCCTATGAACAAACACTTCATAAGTCATTCTATTCCTGTGCTTTCTCTTTCATATTTCCAGCTTTTTATTCCAGCTGATATTGTTAAGAGTCTGTCTTTATAGGAATTGCTTCTGCATTAAAATACTGTCAACTTACATTAATCTATATTTAATCTATAAAGTTATTTCTATACCGATATATGAAGACCTGCAAGTGGTCTTTCTGTAGAAATTAAAAATGTAATATTCCTCAGATAGTTTCTAACACCAGTTCACTGGCAAAGACAGCAACATGAAAATATCAGAGGCAAGGAAGTAATTATGTTCTCAACAGTGTTGGCTGCAATAATACAGGAGATTAACCATTGTTTAAAACCTATGTTTTCCCATTTTCATCTCACTAAAATTGAAACAATTGTTTAGCGTTATTTTGCCTGAGTGTAGGCAGGATTACTTTGCTTTAGCAAAGCATGCAGTCTTCAAGATAATAATCTGTACAGGCTATTTCATCATGAAGGTGGTGACACCAAGGCCAATTGTGACCTCACTCATCATCTACCTATGGCCAAAAAGGTACAAAGAATTAGGATTAGCAACATCAGCTGATACTGAGACCTATTGTTAAACCCTAAAGCAGCCACTCCAGAGATAACTAATTCAGCACCAAGGGCTAGGAGTTAAATTTAGGATGCACTGGGTCTGTTGTGTGGCTAACTACATAAGCAGACTGGACGTACCCACTGAGCCAATGAGGACAGCACAATGTTTGGGTTTGTAATGTGAGACTGCCTAATGATGTCATATTCTCATTGCGTTGCCATGCTGGCAGAAACTTCCTGTCTCTAAGTGCTCTAAGTAAAATAAATCATGGTAATTAGACTTTGTTTGCATTTGCAAATTGGCTAATTTCATAATAAGCTTCTAAAACTTAAAGTATTACTATTATTTAACTGGGAGGGTATATTTGTTAGGCTAAAAGGGACAACATATTAACACAATCTACTAATTAGACCCAATTTACATATCAGTAGGTTGATTAGAGAATAAGTTTTCCTATAACCCAAATCCCTTAAATGCCTATTATACCTTGGGATTTCTGTGTTTTTTGACGGTAGTCTGCTGCTGTTTTTCTAGGGCAATGAGGTGTTTGGAAGATATAGTGAATAAAGTAATATTTATCATTTCAAATAATTACCTATCTACATTGTATTAAAACTGAAACCTTGAAGATTTTTCATCTGTCCATGGTCAAGATTATTTCTCAAGTTTGATTATCTTTCTAGCTTTCAGGTTCATTCTGTATCATCATTAATATCATAATATATTGGATGGTATCCATCGGGGTGACTCTGGGGACTTGAATCATCCCAAACAGAAAGGATGAAAGTCTCTTTCTTTTGATGGGGCTGCATCCTTTGACCTTTGGAAATCCAGTTTCAAACTCTGACCAGAGGTGATAATGAGGTTCTTCCAGTAATATGTCCAGGTGAAATGCAATTAGACTTTTAGCTTTCACCAAATTCAGTGCAATGTGATGACCCAAAATTGAAAGCATCACACAAAAGGAAATTTTCTTCTGAAACTGCAGACTGTATGGTTACATGAAATAGAATTGTCACAATATTACATCTAATCCAAATTTTATATGCTACGTATAATCGCTTATATTTTCTACTGCTGTAACCCATCAACTCAGTGTACTGAGCCACATCAAGAATATTACTGACATCACTTGCACCTCACTGTTCAACAGCCAGCCATCATAGCAACTTTGCAATCACCATAATCTGGTGAGATGACCTTCTGCTGTGAGATTAAAGATTGACTGCAGTGTACCATAGGATGCAAAAATAATATCCACAAATTCAGTAAACCAAGTATTGCAGGTTATCAGAATCAGAAAAAAAAATGCTGTATGCATTCAACAAATCAGTCCCAGCTTCTATGGAGACAAGTCACAAGTTAACATTTTGAGCATATTGCTTAATCAAAATGAGATGAACTACTGTTGGAAAGTTTAGCCTATTGAATACTATACAGTTAAGACAAAGATTAACTTATTGAATAGTGAGCGATATTTGTAACCCACTAAAGAAAAATTGGTCAGTCAAGTGCTACAGACTATCAACAGAGATATTAACCAGTTAAGTGTTACAGATCCAACAAAGAGATTAGTCTAGTTAGTGCTGCACATCATGGACAGTGAAATGAACCTACTGGGCAGTGCATGTTGACAGAGATTAAGTATTGCTTCCTGTTAGTTGAGATGTTACTTTATTGAGTATGGTAAATTTTCAGTTCAATGAGTAACATAGTAAATACTACACATTATATGAACCATTGCATACAACACACTATAAACAGATATTCACCAAATGAGTGCTGTGTGATATCAGTGGAAATAACAACGGTTCAATACTGCACACTATCTGTAGGTATATTAACAAATTGAGTATGGTGTAAGATTGATGTGAATTAACCCATTCAGTATGCACAATGTTACTTACCTATTGAGCATTAAATAGCATCAATTAAAAGAAGAAAATGATTCAGTGCTATAGACAATTGAAACATATCTTGACTCATTAACACAGCATGCTATAAACAGAGATTAAATTAGTAACTATTACGCACTACACAAAAACAGAAAGTGCTGGAATGATGCATGCAAACCTGGCAGCATCATGCAGAGTTAAGTAGAAGAATTAATGTTTCAAAACAAATTTGACTTTTCTTCAAATTTAATGTTTCCAGAATCCAAAGTATTTTGATTTTCTTTTAATTACTATATAATGTCTGTAATTTTTTTTATTCATTCATGGGATAAGACCAAAAGACGATAAGACCATAAGACAAAGGAGCAGAAATTAGGCCATTCAGCCCACCATTCAATCATGGCTGATAAGTTCTTCAACCTCATTCTCCTGCTTTCTCCCTGTAACCCTTGATCCCCTTGATAATCAAGAACCTATCTATCTCAGTCTTAAATGTTCTCAACGACCTGGCCTCCAGAGCCTTCTGTGGCAGTGAACTCCATAGATTCACCACTCTCTGGCTGAAGTAGTTTCTCCTTATCTCCGTTCTAAAAGGTCTTCCCTTTATTCTAAGGCTGTGCCCTCGGGTCCTAGACTCTCCTCCCAACATCCACTTTGTCCAGGCCATTCAGTATTCTGAAAGTTTCAATTAGATCCCCCCTCATCCGTCTAAATTCCAATGAGTATAGTCCCAGAATCCTCAAACATTCCTCATATGTTAATCTTTCCATTCCTGAGACCATTCTCGTGAACCTCCTCTGAACCAGTTCCAGGGCCAGTACATCCTTCCTGAGATATGGGGCCCAAAACTGCATGCAATACTCCAAATGTGGCTTGACCAGAGCCTTATAAAGCCTCAGTAGTACATCCTTGCTTTCATATTCAAGTCCTCTCAAAAGAAATGCCAACATTGCATTTGCCTTCTTGACCACTGACTCAACCTGCAGGTTTACCTTGAGAGAATCCTGGATAAGAACTCCCAAGTCTCTTTGTACTTCAGACCTCTGAATTTTCTCCCCATTTAGAAAATAGTCCATGCTTTTATTCTTATCAAAGTGCATGACCTCACACTTTCCCACGTTGTACTCCATCTGCCACTTCTTTTCCCACGCTCCTAACCTAATCCAAGTCCTTCTGCAGCCTCGCCACCTCCTCAATACTATTTGTCCCTCCTCCTATCTTTGTATTGTCTGCAAATTTAGCCAGAATGCCCATAGTTCCTTCATCTAGATCATTAATGTACAAAGTGAGAAGTTGTGGCCCCACTGACCCTTGCGGAACACCACTTGTCACTGACTGCCATCCAGAGAAAGACCCCTTTATCCCCACTCTCTGCTTTCTGCCAGACAGCCAGTCTTCTATCCATGCTAGCACCTTGCCTCTAACACCATGGACCCTTATCTCACTCAGCAGCCTCCTGTGTGGCACCTTATCAAAGGCCTTCTTGAAGTCCAGGTAGATAATATCCATTGGCTCTCCTTGGTCTACCCTGCTCATTACTTCCTCAAAGAATTCTAGATGATTTGTCAGGCATGACCTCCCCTTGATGAAACTATGCTGACTTTGCCCTATTTTACTATACACTTCCAAATATTAATCTTCTTCCTCCTTATTTTTTTTTGTTGCCCTTTGTAGGTCTTTGTAAGCTTCCCAGTCCTCTGATTTCCCACTGCCTTTGCCACATTATATGATTTTTCTTTTGCTTTTATGCTATTTCTGACTTCCTTAGTCAGCCATGGTTGCCTCATCCCCTCTGTACCATGCTTCTTTTTCCTCGGGATGATGGTGTCACTGGCCAGGTCAGCACTTATTACCCATTCCTAATTCTTAATTGCCCATTCTGTAATTAAAACTTATTTAAACTACGTGCTACCAGCAGTAGTATTATCCTGTAATGTATAGCATTTTATAAACATCACTTGAAATCACCATTCAAATAATTCATCGCATTGTAGCCAATATATACAGCCACATATTTAGATTTTCAAAATTACTCTGAATTTCTTCATTAGCCATAATTGCAATGTAACTTGGAGCTCTGTTGATAATTCCATCCTGGTGCTAGAGTTAGAGGTGGAAGGTTTTAAGACTACCACTTTTGTTTTCAACTTCCTCCAGACCTCATTCCTTTATATCGCTGTTGTCTTCTTCAGTCTGACAACACTCTGAGGTATCTGCATTTCTCTTACTCTGGTCTCTTGCACAGGTCAGATTTTAAGTCATCATTTGTGGTCATGCCTTTGTTTGGAATCCCCTTCCTAGCCTTTCCCTGGAAGAGCCTTGGCATGCTTTAGCACATTAAGGCTGCTTTTCAATGCAAATTGTTGTAACTGTTGATATGCAGAGGGGGTCCAAATAGGCATGATTGCAATTGTCTACTAGTTTCAAGCCCTTCACTAAGTCTGAAGACCCACCTTCATCACTGATATTTGATTAGGTTTGTCACAGTAATAGTATATTCTGGAACCCACTGCAAGACAGGATTAACCACAGAAAGTCCTACCAAATGCTGTAGAGAAACCTTGGCATTCAATCTTTACATTCTCGTTCCAACCATTACTATCACCAGTTATAACATCAATCTGTCCTCTTTGCACCAACTTACCAGCCATATGTCAGAAAGCTTTTTTGGTAAGGGAAACGTGCTTATTTTATCACCATAGAAAGGAGGAAACAATACCAGAGAAGCACTTTGACAAGATGGTAAACTTTTCTTATTGATATTGTGTATGCGGCAATCAAGGCCCTTAGGAAAACAAAATAGTTTTTTTTGACATGAAAAGATGAGACTTCCATTCCATTCCATTAATGTGCAGGTTGTGACGGGTCAGTGGACTAAAACAATGCAAGTCTGAGATGTCTACAAGTAGCCTAAATGTTCTCACTTTATACCAGTTCACTGTACGAAAACTACTTGAAATATCATGTTGCTGGGAGTCAAAGACATGTCAATTGACCCTATTGAGAAATTCCCATAAATAGATTAAATTAATATTCTCATTTACCTTACTTCTCATTAAATATTTGATTACAATGTTGCAATTGAAATTTTAACGTTTGGCAGGGTCTTTTTATAAGTTCCAGGCGACAGATCAGACAGAATCACATCATAAGTATTTGGATGCCATGGCCAGTCTATGTTCTTCCTTGGTGGATATACAAATCCTTTTCTTTTCCACAAATATATCCATGAAGCACTTGGGATGATCATAAATTGGCAGTTCATTGCCAAAATGCATGCCACCTTCTATGAATGGATCTCTGCCAGGCGTTGAATACCTTAAGGAACATTGAAATTTGATGGCACTAAATACATGATATCATGTGTAACACTGCAAGAATTTCTTCATTGCTGAGACAGAATTGAAACAAAAGCATTACTGACATGAAGTTTAGATATCCAGAGTATAAGTAGATGTGATTATATTTTAGAAACTTAGAAGCTGAATTTTTTTTTTTGCCAACTGCACTTGTAGAACATATACTGTGGTTTTTAGTTTAATTAGAACTGTCACATAGAGGCATGGGGGTACGAACTTAATTTGGCATTCGTTCATTAGTCAGTTGATTAACTCCTCTTCCTTTGTTCTTTCTCTTTCTCTCTACCATACACTTTCCTTGTTTTTTGCAGGGTAGCATTGTATAATTTAATATATGTTTAACATTGATAGGACCTTCTTTAAATTTATCTTGCTACAAGGTAGTAATTTGTTAACATACCCTAGAGCTAGTATTTTCTAGTTTATATAATGTGGAAATGGCATTGTAGCTTGAGGTGGCATACCTAGTATAGTGTGCAGTTGGCACAGTGGTTTAAACTAGCAGTGGGACCAACATAATGTGTTCTTTGTAGAGTGGTTTATCACACCGTATGCTGTTTATCAAAGTGTTTAATGATCATAGTAGTACAATATTACTATGTTATCGCTGTAATGTGGATCAAAAAATATTGGCGTTGGGTAGCACTATGCGAGATGACATAGTGTGATGCTAGCACAGTTAGGTTAGGCCACAACTGTGGAATGGGATTCATAAAATGTTTGGACGGCTCTAAGATGGTGGAGATGAAATACTTCAAGGAAGTTGAGCTAAAGTATTAAGTGTAACGTGATGTATCAAAAGATTGTGGATTCAAGACTCAATCCAGAGCTTGCCAACAAAAGTCACAGCCAACCCTCTGAAATGATGGAAATCTGAGGTATCTGTTGAACAGAGAAGTTGGCTTTAATTCAATGAAGGTTGCTGAACATCTATCAGGAGTGGTGACTGCTGCTGGTATTTGAGGGAAAAAAATGAGAATTGCAGGCTAGAGATCTGCTGCCAAGGAGAGGGGAGGAAGGTGAGAGGAAAAGGCAAGAGGATGACTCTCAGCAAGACCCCTCCCTCCACCCAATCTAAATACTGGGTCCTTTGAGCAGACAGAAAAGAACTTTGAATGAGGAATCTACCCACTGGGCACGAAGAAAACCTGACTGGGTTCATTGTGCAGTAGCCCCAGCCAGTCACTGGTTCAATATCAGCAGTGAAAGTATCGGGAATGTAAATACTTATTCATTGCTTATTTTTGGACCTCAATTGGCATCTAGGAGGGAAGGCAACCCAAAAGCCCTCCTGCCCTGGACTTAAGCTGAAGAAAGTGGGAGGTTGGGAGGATTCACTGGACTCATCCTTCTATCCGAACAACAGGCCTTCCACCTCTGAACTCACCTGGTGAGGGGCACCAAATTCTGCCCCTTATCCACCCTGTCCAGTGAATGTAAAAGACCCCAAAGTGTAATTTTAAGAAGATTTCTGGTCAATATTTATTCCTCAATCAACATCACAAAAACAGATTATCTGGCCGTGAATGCATTACTGTCTGCAGGAGTTTGCTGTGAAAAGAAAAGCTGCTGTGTTTCTACATTACAACACTTTAAAAGTACTTCATAAGATGTCAGATAACAAGGTGTGGAGTTGGATGAACACAGCAGGCCAAGCAGCATCAGAGGAGCAGGAAAGCTGACGTTTCGGGTCTGGACCCTTCTTCAGAAATCATAAGATGTGAACTGCTTTAGAACATCATGTGGTTGTGGAAGGCCCTGTATAAATGAAAGTTTCTCTTTGGATCTCATAATGATGCTGTTGTCAAAGTTATACTATTTAATATAATTGTCTTAATTCTATACATCTTACAGCAAAGATTGTATATTAGAATTTTGGCTTCAAGTTAGGCAGATTTTAATGACATGATACCTGGACTTCAGAGTTTAAATTGAGCAGAGAGATTAGACAAATTAGGCCTTTGCTCTCTAGAATTTCGAAGGTTAAGGTGAGATGTAATTGAGATCTTCAGTATATTAACAGAGAAAGACAGGGTAGATAAATGTTAACTATTTCCACTGGCTGATGATTCTAGAACTAGGGAGCATTGTTTAAGAAGCAGGGCCAGGCCACTCAGAAGACATGTTAGAAAGCACTTCTACATGCAAAGAGGAGGTTTGGAACTGTCTTAATCAGAGATGCTAATTCAATTATTAAACTTAAATTAGATAGATAATTCTTTTATTAAGCAAGGGTATCAAGGGCTATGGGTACAAGACAGGCATATGGAGTTCGGCCACAGATCAGCCATGATCTTATTGAAAGGCGGAGCAGGCGCGAGGGGCTGAATGGCCTCTTCCTGTTCCTCTGTTACTACGAACAAAACTAAATGCATTTAGAAAAGGAACAATGTAGGAAAAATATGCTTGGAGTGTCATAACTTTATTGGTATGAGCATAGCTGAATCTTTCTTGCATACTGTGTTATCTCTATCATTTGAGCAACAATTGCTCTACATATCAGCAGATTGCCACCTATCAGTTAAATTAGAAACTTTAGGCAAATCAGTCAGTGTGATCCAAGATCTTTTGACTCAGTTTCTCAGATCCATGATTCCACTCAGTGATGGTAAAATGCGCTATATTTAGCATTCAAATTTGCAAAAGCACACATTCTTTATCCTGAGTCATAGTGACTTTGCAAGCATAATGTTCAAGTATGGGTCTTTATCTGCTTCTATGCACTTGAAACATTGGTTGTCTTGCTCTACAATTTCATAAAATGTCAACATATTATTAATCATATTTATTGAAATTATATGAGTGAATTAAAAACTAAACACCATGGGCTAATTTTGTCACTTCCATCACTATTAATAGAGGTGATGCTACCAAACGTTAGATGCTGCTGGTGCAAACATGATGCAGGCCAGATTTTCTGCTGGTCAATAATTTTAAACCTATGCCACTCAAACTAGCATCAAAAAAAAAACTTCCTATGATTGCGTGACTGTTTGATACTTACTGAGCACTTCTAAAATCCTCAGGAACTGACAGGAATGCATCTGTGCAGATTTTAGGTTTAAATGTTCATGTGCACTGTATGAAAGAAATGACAGAAGTATTCACATTTCTGCTTGATTATTTTGTTTTTAGATAAGATATTCTATTCCCATAAGTGTCATTCCCTCTGGACCAAAGTTTAACCTTGTCTTCCTAGTATCTAACTAAATGTGGCAAGACACTAGAAGAAGCAGCAAACAGCTGTCTCCGTATTCTAGCTTTGAAGAATATGCTGCCAAATGATATCAACACTTTTTTTGGTCAGATTGGTTGAGTGTTCACTATGTCAAACCAAAGTTCAGTCTTAATTAATGCAGAAACACAAAGCAATAAACTAATTTAACATTAAACAGGTAAGTGGACATGATTCAATTCAATAGTACGTTTATTTTTCAATACTTACTTCTGAAAAAGTTTCACAAATGATATTTTATTGTGCTATTCTTCAATGTAACACTAATTGTTGAAAAGCAATTACATACTTCTTGTTTGAAGTAACATTATGAGACTTCATCTAGCTCAGTCTCCTTCCTCTCTCAAACTTCCTGATGGACTGTCAATCAAATAAAGCCAACTGCAATCATACCCTTGATAACAAGCATGGGGCTGGATGAACACAGCAGGTCAAGCAGCATCA